>JAPDOI010000025.1:2797500-3397500 GCA_029168955.1 Aplectana chamaeleonis
GGTCACTGTAGTCTGGTAGAAAATGAACAAAACAAACCTGCTCAGCAATGTAACGTTCACAGCTGTCGAAAACAGTACTGAATTTCAACCGGTTGGCCAGAACCACAACAGCATCGATGTTGTACTCTGCAGTGGAAAAATAATACACTTTCAACCGTCCACCTGATTGCATTCATCTACACAAATGCGGCTGAATAGCTTACGATTAAGATTATTGGGATTATTGTACACGTCTAGAAGTGACTGGAAGTGAGCAGGATCAAGCTCAAGTCGCAGCTCCCCCTTGGATGGGTCATGCATGGCGAACAGCTGGGAGAAGTAGGCCGACGCACGAGACAGCGCCGATCTCGATAGAAGGAACAGTGTGTGACCAACTTGTACACTGGTTTCATCACTGACGGCGCTCTCCGTCCTGAAGCAACAACCACCTTGAAAAGAAGAAAATGGAAGCAAGCAAAAAGTGACTGACTGTTCACGGGCTGGCGACGCTGCTTTCCCTTTCACCGGACAAGACTCCCTACGATGACGCTCCAGATTCCATTCCGACGAATAGAACTTCCCACATGACTGAAAAAATTAGCTGCTGAATCACCACTAGCGCTCCAGAAAGGAAGGACACAGGGTCCTTTGCGGATAGTTTAACCCCAAAAGGCTGGTAGATATCGGAATAGTTTTCATTTAAAGCCGTTTCCCGGGTGTCGGCTTCTGTTACTCCTACTCACTCACGAGAGATTTTTGATAAAGAGTTCTTCCATATGGAATTTATGGAAAGACCTGGGCTGCGTTCCAAGAACATTCCCATGGCAAAACGCGTCCATGAAAACGTAGCAACGGCCACGTGGAAACAATTTTTAGTCTTAATTCGCATCCATGGAAAGCGGATTTGACCATGAGAAGGTTGTTTGTCCGTGGGAACGTTCTTGGAACGCACCCCTGCTCGTCTGCTCTGAAGTAGCCACTGAGATTGCATCAAGTTCCGGTTTATCATTCACTTCGAGCGTGTAAGAAATAGCTCGCGACTGAGATGTCGAACAGCTCGGAGTTACCTCAAGGGTATAGTTTGTGAAGAAGGACCCCACTGGTATCTTGTTCCTCTTAGTGTAATTGCACATTGGTGGGGAAGTTCGCGAGACGTTCTCCCCTCGGATTAATAGCAACGAGGGAAGTTTCAAACAGTTGATTGGGGGAAGAGCAAGGGAAATTCCCTTAACGATAATTCCATCGGCCTCCCCCGGGTCTGATGCTCGCGAAAACAAAACCGCAAAGTGCACGGTGATATAGAATGGCCAGTTTCAAGGTGGTCTCGTAATTGGCATATCGTGGGGGCAGAGCTTCCTCTCAAAGACTGTTCAGGGTGGCTCTATCCGGATTTCAGAGAAAATGAGAAGTTTCCCTGTGTTCCGATTTGAGAGGTCATGATTTTTGCCCCTATTTCAGCTTTCCAAGGTCAGTGAACTGTCGAAAGAAGCAAGTTTGGCGAACTGATTTATGATCAATACATCAACAAAGGGTGCTGGATTGCGACACCATGGGGAAGACCAGCACTCGGAAGAACAAGGGAAGACCTGCTGCGGGAAAATCTCCTCGACTCCACCGATTCGGAGGAAATTCCCCACCTGTATCGAGGAAAATTTCGTCACCGTTCTCGCGCAGCCCCACCTATAATGTGCGACTCTGCAGAAGTTTACCAACTGACACGACGCTCTCTCCTCGACGACATGGAACGACGGTCTCACTTCAAAAGACTCGGTCATCCAACATGGCGCCTTCTCCAACAGCTTTCAAAGCTGCAGTGACTCGGACGCAAGGTGACGGATAAGTCGCGATACCCATGCCCACAACAGCCAACAATGTCATCCGGAAATATTTCCTAGCGCAATTTTTCCGATGAACCATATGAGCTTGAATGAACCTGCCGACTGACAGAGCTGTTTCAAAGACATATTTGGTCTTTGAGAGCTTCAGGAGAACTCTTGCAGTTACACAATAATACCGCATCATTTCCCTGAACGTCTACGAACAACAACTCAAGACAAAAAGCCACTCAAGGCCCGGCAAGGAACCTGCTCCGATTTTCATGGGTTGGGCCCGAAGGCCAAGAATAAACACACAGCGCACCGGCACGCGAAGCGGTCGGCACCATGCGCGAGATGCGGCCCATGCGCCGAGCAAAAAAATGGAGCCGCCAGCGGCTGGGCCGGGCTCAGAATCGCAAACTCGGATAATTCTTCCGACGTAATTGACAACATCTGGATCCTGGTTCAAGAGTGCGTCGTATGCTTCCCTTGGACAAGGACGTCGAGCCTCTCTTTCGGGTGTACACTCCGCCCGTGATAGACATCTTGCCGCCCATCTCCCCGTGGTAGGCACCCGCCCGTGTCAGGAGGGCGAGCACGTGCCTATCGTGTGTCTCAGAGAAAGTGAGCGAATCCGCGTGGGCTTCAAGCCCTTTTTGTCTGATAAGCCCAACGCATTCATCTCCTCAGTTCGTTGCATTCAAGGTTTTAGCTGGATCACCGACCCGGAATGTACACCCGAAAACTCTGTTGTAATGGAAATGCTCCAATAGAGGCATGGAAACCTTTCTTTCTCTCCAGGGAGGTTTTTCTCCCCGTAAGCAGAGCACACTTCTTTCTGTCTGTCCGCCGTGATTGATTTCTTATTTCGCCATTCTCACTTCTGATGTCGTTCGAATCATACTTCTGTATGCCTTCCTTCCCACCGAGAAAACGTTTTCGAATTCAAACAAGATTTCGATGTTATTCCTCGAATGATTTCATGTAAGCCTTTTCAAATGTCAAATTCGAACTATGTAGAGGTATTCTTAGCTTGTGAGGCCGATCCCCTATGACACACAGTGGGTTTGTTTACCCCCGCCACACAATTTTAATCACACATTCCCACAAATCTCTCATTTATTTCCATACCAATACTCGTACGTGCAAAACAATAATCAACGAGACCAGATACGAAAAACCTGATGCTAAAGCTCGAATACTCAACCGATTGGTAATGGATGACATTATGATAATTGTAAGAGATAATTTTACAGTACTTCTGAAAAGGATACACACACAATCACGTTTGTTAGGGCCCAACTTCTACAGAATCAATTACAAACGCTAAGCGCACTGTGGATAAAACCACCACGAGAACACATCCATGCTAACAGGAATGAACTACATGACAAAAATACAAACTGGAACTGAAATTGAAAGAGCGAGTAGCTATAAGGTTGACACCAAAGACGCAGTCGTTGGGTTACACTCTTTGCGGAGCGTTCACACTTTCTCGCTGAAGACGCTGCTGCCCAGGATTGCATTGTCGGAACTTATCACATCTGAGGCCGAATTCATCATTGCGCTAAACCAGGATTTGTGAATTTGGGTTGGGTTCCGTGTCAGGATCAGCGCGTTTGCGCACGCGCTAAAGCCAACATAAATCCACAAACCCACGGTTAACGCAATGATGAATCCGGCCTCTGAGAGAGGGGAAAACCCCGTGGATTTCCATTTGTCCTCCAAGGCAACACAATGAGTGTAACTTTACCCCAGCTACTGGTCTCATTCAGCTAAAATTCCAGAAGGTTTCGCCAACATGACACCGCCTCCACTCTTCCAATCCACTAGTCCATTTATCATAAAATTTATATATCTCAAAAATGTTAATGGATGTAGAATAGAACTTTCCACCTCATAATGAAGAGGCCTATGTCTCTACTCAATCCGCCGCGTCACCGCATCAACCCACCAAGATCGGTGGAAAATTGCGACGTGGTGTACTGGAAAGTGACATGAACCTCCTGCACGAGAGGTTGGAGATTCGCTCCTAAATTCTTTTTTTTTTCATTTTTATGAATTTTTGAACGAATTTTATGAGAATTTGCTTCCTAAAGGCAGTGTTCACGATAAAAATAGTCTTTGAGTTTTCACATGTAATCGCAAGTTCCGGGGCACATCGGCACAGTAATGTCGAAAAAAACGTCTTAAAACCCACCATAAATATTCCTATACGACCAATCAACTTGAATGTGCTACGCCCGCCCTGCCCACTTCCTCAACGGCCAACAGGGAAGAGGGCGGGACAGGCATAGCACACCCAAGCTTTAGGGAGGTATAGGACTATTTATGGCTCGCTTTCAGGTTTTTTTTTCAACACTACTGTTGCAATGAACCTCGGGACTGTTGATTTCCTGTGAATACTCGAGGCCCTTTTTATCGTGAACACTGCCTTTAATAGACTCGATGAATGGGTAGAGGTGGTCAAACAAATGAGTGCTGCGGCCAAACTCTTCGAGCTTGTAGCTCATAGGGGCAAGCGGTTGGGGTTGAGTTACACTCACAATCGTTACCATGGAAGACTAGTAGACACCCAAAAGACACTTCGTTTTTGCAGAAGCGGCAAAACAATCTGACCATATTCCTTGTGAAACACGACACAAGTCCTGTGGGTCACACTCAGTTAGTTGAGGAACACTTGAGCTGCATCGTCCTGGCGATAATGTATGGAGCCTCCTTCTCAGCTCAAATGCTTCCACTGACTGCATCGCCGGAGCCGACCAGCGTTACTCTAGTCATCCTAATTTGACCCAGAAGAGCTCTTATGAACAGAGAATACACTACTCCAACTGCAGGACACTACGTCCAGTAGCAAATGAGGTGAAATACACAAACACTGAAGACGACAGTGCAAAAATGAGGAAGTCTGCGGTTCAGATCCAATTCGACTGGGCGAAACGTGAACGACCACTACGGCTATAATCACATTCCATGCTAGCATTCGTCGCAACGATCGCGATTGACTCGTCGTAGCTGGATAACTAAACCACAAACTTCACATCACATTCTCATGCCACCACCACCATCACAACACAGTCCCGAAAAGCACAAAAGCGGGCACTGGGCTCTGAAAACTAACTCAATTCGGAGTCTCAATCATTTCTTTTATGTCGAAAAATACAGCATTGTGCCACTTTCGTGCCTTTCGAGCAACAGCTCCACTACAACCACTAGCAGCAGGACAATCACAAAAATCATGGGTAGTCAAGACTGGAGTTTGAAGAATTCAAACATCTGGATATTCACATTAACAAATTGTGAGTGTGGAGCTTTGGAGCTTTCTGGTTTGTTTTATTGCTAATTTCCATTGTTTATAGTTGTTTCCACACGAGTTGTGTATGTCGTCACTGCATAACGCACATTTCCAAGAAATAGGAAAGGGAAGTTCCCAAGGAAGAGGTACATGTCTACATGTTACATGCACCGATTTCGATAGAAACTCAAATAATAGCAGGCTAGAAGTCGACCAGGTCTACCCTTTCAAATGTCTGAGACTGGTCTCGTTGTATGTACATCAGCGCGAAGTCGTGGGAACCTCACGACATCTGCCATTTTGGAGTAAGACGCAGAGAGAGAATGCCAGCAGAGGCACAAACTAGAGGGAATCATGGAGATTTCTGATGCCTTGTGAGTTATGCTGATAGTTAGAATACCTTGTGTGTTAAGTTGATAGCTAGTGTATATAGTGTTATTCTTTCGATATTTGTTGCAAAGAAATTGCACTTTACTGTTGTTCTTTTAGTGTTTTTTTTTGTTAAATGGCTACTCTATGTATAAAAATTAGTGACAAGTGGAACTGAGGCCACCACGTGAAGGCCAGATGCCTCAGCCAGCTTACGCTGGGTTTACACCTCAATCGCCACTGAATTCCGCCTCTTGCATCGGGACTCTCCAAAAAGATTCCGTGAAATAGACCTAACAATAAGACGTCACCTTACGAGCGACAGCCATCCCATGTAGTACGAACTGCGGAGGGACGAGCTTCGGAGCCACGCCGTTGGCCAAGCAGCTTTCGTAAAGAGGCTGAGAGCTGGCATATATTAAATGCGTCGGACCTTACCATACTCTGTCGCTAGTTGCTGTAAGGCGCACTGCTACAGCAACCGTGCTTTCACTCTCATTTTCAACCTTTCTCCTTGTCTTGGAGTCCTGTTTTTTTTTTCGCTTTGGCCTCCCAGGGCTATGCCTTCTTTGGCAGGGTTATCTATTCTTTCATTGTACCCTTTCTGTGATGGCCTATGATTTCTTCAAGAAATTCAGTTTTTATTGTCGTAAATGTGCGTCAAAATGCGACAGTTGCGTCGATGACCGCTCCTTCTAACCTGACGCTGAGTTCGCCGACTGCGACTCAATACCACAAAAAAGTAGAAACATAAAGCCACATCGAAGTATAACGAAATTCTGAGAAACGATGAGCTAGTGACAGCAGTGATCGCTGTGATACGCTATAGTCCCTGGTATATGATTTCCCAATCCCCTAGAGCCATCTCCTCCCAGAAAAAAAGTATAACCACGCACCTGGCAGAGGTGTTTATGTTGCTGTGGACGAGGTTGATGATCACTCTGTGGATTGGTAGCTCCGGAATTCGCCCGCTTTCTTGTATACTGGAGGCAACCCGGCTGGCTGCTTTCCTGAGTTGAAAGAATTCCGGGGGAAGTAGAGCGATCTAGCCTAAAAAACAGACAAATAAGCTTGTTGATTGGACAATTTTTGAGTCAAGACGTGAACGATACCTCTGACTCGTCGTAGAATCCGGCACATCATCAGTTTTACGAAGGGAGTGGCGTTCATACCATTCATCCACAGCAGAACCTGATGACCCTGCACCACCCATCGATGCACTACGGTTGAACGCCACACCCTGCTGATGAATCGGCGTAGACAACGCTACATGACTCAGCATAGGATCGGAAATTCCCATTGAGTCCTGGAAGTACGGTAATTAAATAAATTCAGGGAGAACGGATAATCGACAAGAGATACTGGGCCGACCTCACAACGGTCACCCCTGCAGTGCGTTTCATAATCATACGAACACCCCTGAAATTTCTGAGAAAACGAGTTGCGTTACGATATCGCCATTATTTGTTTCAAACTCTAAGCCTAAAATGAGGGCTACAACTTTGTGTGCCCTTAGCCCGAATCCAACTAAGTTTGTAATTTGAAGTTCTTGAGTGACCGAAATGAATAAGTCACTTTCTACGACTTCTTTATTGCTGACTTCATCCTAATAAGGACGGCAGAGAATATAGGCACTGGGGCCTGGCGGCGTGCCGCTATGGTTGAGACCTTCTAGAACAGGCAGAGATGGAGAGGATGCCAGACAGCCAGAGCCACGTGCATCGATCATCGTCACTCTCCTCGTAGTGTAGTTCGTCGTGCGGCTGCCTTTCATCGTCATCGCAGCCGAGTCCGAGCTCTCTCTCTTGCCCCCAATACATCGTCACCTTCAGCGCGGGCGCTCACTGTCCGAGCAGTATCCGACCGAAGTCATCATGGTCCGAAGCCAAGGTCATCATGTGGGCTACCAGTACTGCCTATAAACAGACGCCCGAAGGGAGGACAATGCCGCAGAGGGCGCTACCCCTACCCCGCAGTCCCGGCGCTGTGACGAAGGTCTCACCGAGACGATTCGGAGGATACGCAGCGGTCCGGAGGCACCATTGAAGTCCGACCCCAATAACTGGGAGATCCGCTTACTATTCTGATGGTCTGTTATGTACGAGAATACAGAAAAACTAGCGGTTCTGATCCGCAGGCTACGGTCTTTATCCGACATTATCGACAGCCCATGTGCACTGTGTTATCATTGCCTTAGTATTTGGAGGCCAAGACGACGAGGTCGATTATGATGATGTATTCGTGACGTGCTACTCAGATGAGTATTGTGGGTCAAAATATGTGTCAGCTCAAAAAAAGGCTAATGCCTTTGTGTAGCCGGAGATGTCCCCAAAACGTGACTTATGGTGTCTGTCACCCACGGTTGCGGCACCATTGACAAACAAGCAGGCCTCGCCCACTTTCCTTCGCGCTTGCTGCGCTCTCCACTCCATCTCTTGCCCCGGAGACACAAAGAAACAGACGCTACCACTGAGCCATCGACTGGCATTTCTCTAATGAGTGGGGTTTTGATGTAAATTAAGGCAAACAGCCACGACCGCTCCTCGTATGTGGATGCTGAAGCTGTAATCACAATTACATCTGTAAACACATTTCCTATAGAACAATTTCTTTGAGTTCTAGCAATATTTTTTTATTTACGATTAATCAGGAACAATTTTAATGCTCACTTTTTTAGCAGTACGCTATTTCTTTGAAAAATTACTGAATTACTGGAATCTTTGTTAACGCTGTTGATTACACACGTGAAAAAGCGAATAAGCTCTGTCAGAAAGGGGATCTACCAAGTAAATGTGATTCGGTGCTGACAGAAACGTTCCAACAAAAAAAAAGGAGTAATAGGGAAGTGCAGTGATTCAGTGTACGACAAAGTGTCAATATTTCTTGAGAACCGATTCCCTCTCTTTCTTCGGTTCTATTCTAGTGCCAAAAAGATTCGTGCACTCAATACTTATCATTGAAAAGGAGACAAGACGTTAGTTTTTTTTCGGACAGAGTCTGCTCTTGCTTGAAGAAACCCGTTCAGCTAGAGGTGTGATTTTGAGAATGTTTTCTCCATTTTCATAGTTCAATTTTTTTGAAAAATAACCGCTCAGCATCGACGACTGTTATAGTACGACTTTCTAAATTCGTTTGATAATTAGTAAGTAGCCAACTTGTTAACCGTTTCTGCTCTACCACCACATGGAAAAAGCACAGCCTACAAAACCTTTCAGCGGATTAATTTAGGGATCGATGATTTCAGAGATTCATCCTTGGATGCAAACTTTGTTCAGGGAGGCCACTCAAGATTCTTTCATGAAAATTGAATTCTTTCCCGAAATCAGACATCTGATAGCGCAATCAGTCATTGCCTACCTAGAAACTCTATGGGAATCCTTAAACTTATGAAAGCTGAACCTTTCACTCCTTTTTAGAATGCTTAGTGCCCCCCCCCTTTCAAATCGCTCCCATCCTGTACAGAAGAGCAAAGCTGTTAATGATTCCTCTCCGCGGAGACGCAGAGATAGCCAGTTTGCACTTTGGCCGGCCGAGAGAGTGCCAGGCTGGCTAGCAGCGCCTTTCTTTTCGTCCTCTGCGCTCATCATACTGACTCGGACACGCCGCGTGCCGAGTTGTCAATGCTCCGAAGACCGTCACCCACACCACCGATGAAAGAGTTTGGCGGACCCATGCGTCACGACAACGGATATGTCTCGGTGACCGTTCGAACATGTTAAGTATCGTGGAGGACCAGCATGAGTTCGAACTTCAATGATGGTGTTTCTGTTTTTGAATAATTTTTTTGTAAAAGTTCGTATGGTTTTGAGACGGGCCGCAATTATAAAAAATTTCATACAATTTGCCGGACTTGGGCTAAGGGAACGAAAAATTGTGCTCCGCCTTCATTTTAGGTGTAGAGTCTGGAGAAAATAATGGTGATAAGGCTAGGAAACTCGTTTTCTCAGAAATGCTCGAATGGTTATGAAACGCACTGTCATCTTAAAACACCTAACTCAAATCTCCGCATGTACCCCTTGATGAACAGCGTGACCGACCAAGGACCCTCTCCTATCAAATCTGAGCTTTTACCGTTGTCCGATCGTTCTCTATACAAGCGCTGCCAAGCATGACATCTTGCAGATGCGGTGATTCTTCACTGAGTGACGAAGTGTTGGTACTCGTATTTGCCGATGGAGGAGCAGTCTGATTCGCACCATTTGCGCGTGCCTCAATACACGTTAAACGGTGACGTCGCAACGAGTAATCCGATGACAGTACGCTATAATGGGAACAGTTCAGAGGAAGAACACCTGCAGAAATCGATAAAACGGTTCTAGACCAACCGGTTGCAGTCCACACAAACATGCGGAGGCCTCTTGCTTACACGAGATGTTGTTGGGACTGGCTGAGCCGTCGGACGATTGACGTGTGAGGTCTCTACCGGCAGTGCTATAATTTTACAGTGACACGGTGGGAAGCAGCATATCACACAAGAGGAACATACGCTTCTGCTCGGCCCACGGATTCATTGTGGAATGGGAGGGAGGAGCGGGAGCACTGAGTTGGCTACTGAGAGAAGTGGTCATCTGATGCATTCGAGACGAGTCATGATGGAGATGGGATGACCTGAAACCCGAAGTTTTTGATTTCAAGACTCATTCAACTCCTCCGAATCCATACCCTTGTTCAGCCTCCTCATGGAATGTTGTGTCAGCTTCAGCTAGTTCCGTGCGCGGCTTCTTCCCTTCAATCTCGGCCATCTGCGAAAAACACTATCGGAGATTGAAGCTGTTAAAAACCTAGAGCCTCAAACTTACCTCCTGCTCAGCACTTCGTTTCAACTCGGCTGCAATCCTCGCAGTTTCGGCACTTTCTTCATCATCCACGTATTCTCTAGACCTCGACCAGCTGCTGGTATCCATGTGTGAATGCTGCTGGATCTGGTGGGTGCTCACCCATGAGTTGTTGCTCATCTGAACACATCAAAATAACCTTCAAACAAAAAGCCGATAAAATTCGAAGCCGAACCCTGTCTTGGTATCTCGGCTGCTGTTGGATAATGTTGTGCTGTTGCTGAGATGTCATCAGATGTCCATCGGACTTGTACTCAGTCCTCACCATTGCTGTTCGATTCGTAACTTGCTGCTGCCCTAGTTGAGGTAGAGGAGGAGAATCGCCCAGGCTACCCACCGAGTGTGCAGCACTCATAGGCCGTGACACTTCCTCAGCGGACAGCTTATGCACAGCCATACGATGACGCTTCACGTTCTTTCGACAGGAATACCTGAACTACTTATATAATTTTAAGAGCAACATAACTTCAACAAAAACTCACGTCTTCATGCATTCCGGGCATTGGAATTCAGAGGTGAGAGGAGCTGGTTGGCGACTGGTCGACATGATACTTGCGGATCCTGTGGGAACGCTTGTTTGTATAGCGTCAGAGCTACGCCGTTCAGTGACATCTCGAGGAGCACCAAATGTTGTATTCAGGCGCTCGCTGAAAAAAAAACATGAATCAAGACAATGACTGATTGATAGTACGTACGGAATCTTTTCAGCTGCATTATTGCTGATATTGTCAACTACGCATTAATTATTGCAATTTCCTTATTGTCAGGTGTTTTACAGTGAAACTTCAAACTACCTGCGCTTTTTTCAATTGTGCTATGTTGGTGAAAAATAGGTTTTGTCGTGGAATGTTCTTCTCGTGGACCGGATAATAATCCTCTGATCACTGGTTGTTTTCTTGAAGCAGATTTCTCGGATGTTTCTTTCGATAAGTAGTTGCTGAGGGGATCAGGGGCGGCGGGCATGACACACTCAGATTAGGACCCGTAGAGAGGTTATTGAAGCTCGGTCTCAATGGTTATTTCGACGTTGGTATTGCAGTGAGCCTGAATACTTTTGATTTCCAGATGAAACTCGATAACTGTTCCCATCGTGTACACTGTCTTTAAGCCTACTATATAGTAATTTGAAGTCGCAGAGGTTCTCATATCTACTTATCTTTTCCGCTTCCTGCAGAATACACTGGAATCTTAGTACCATGTTTCTTCAATTGCTTATTTTTTCGAGTTAAACACAGACGCTATCATTTGTTCTGTCTCAATCTCAAATCAGTGATAAAAACATAAAGCTGTTTACGATCTAGCCCTTCCACCTCAGGATGAACTCGATGTGGGTTCAGCACTTCTAGAGCGGATCCTTCTCTCTGCGTTTGAAGAATGCTCAAGGTGAACTATACGGCCTGGAGAAAGGTGTCCAGCGTGTGAGGCCATCGCTACTTTTTTCGGCCTTGAGTGCACTTTCTGACAACGCAGACCGATGCTATGGCCAGTCTTCGCAACACAGCAGTTGTCGGCGAGCAGCGCGTGGCCGTCACTTCTATGGCTGACTTCTAACGTCTTCCCTGTAATGGTCGTTCCGCCATACAGGATGCGGATGTCCCCCATGCGAGCGAGTGATCTCGCCGACCTAGGCGACGTATGCACCAACGGGATAGGACCATGGCATCAATTATCTTAGGTTCAAGCAAATCGCTAATTCGGTGGTCACATAATATATCTGTCGTCATGTGCCAATTCTTTCCTTTTTGGGCTACTTCTTCATGATCATTCAGATATACTTTTGATTTGTTATTGGGATTATTACTTCAATATCTTCCCTTTTCGGGAATTGGATTATCGGAGCCTGATCAAAAAATTGCAGGTTCCTTCCACCTATCTTATTCTCCAAGCTGTTTTTAGCTAGTATTTACAACAGAAACCGACTGTGTTATAGTTTTGTTTTTAGTAGTATGCTCCAGGTTTTCAATTTGTTGTGTAATTAGGTGTTTTTGAGTTTTTAACTTGTTGTCATATCACATGTGCCTGAGCACATAAAATGAATTTGAAATTTTTTCGATTTCTCACGATAAGAAAAAACTGCTGGATGGACTTGTTTCTACAACCTCTTCACATTTTATTGAAGACAATTCGCTGCAAACAAGCCCTCCGCTTCACGCCTAAACTACATGGGCCTTAATCTTTGTCCCGCTCGCTTATAGTTTACTTCAGAACCGCAGCGTCTTGTGTGGAGACGATTAGTTTAGGCACATCATTTTTGTGTGATGAGTGCGAATTAATTCAGCAGATGTGGATTTATTCCCGGATTCTTCTGGTTTTCTACACTTTTCAGCTCATTCCAAACGCAAGGCTATTCAATTTGCTGATGCGAGCTTTGACTCGTCCGAAACAGAAAACAAAAAGGATTACCTTAGCAAAGGCTGCGTCGTTATAATACTCTCCAGTGGTGTTATTGGCGCTGATGAACACTGCTGCATAGACTGAGTTCCAACTCCGGTGCCAGATTTGACACTGGAACTATGCATTTGTGTAATAACACAACTCAATTGTACAGTGAAGAATCCTCTAGACCTACTCATACATCGGCTTCTGCTCAACAGTCGATGAACATCGCATAACAGTAGCCGGTTGCTGCAGCTGATGCTGTGGTTGTGGAGTCATTGGATGACGAGATATTACGTTAGCACACTTGTAGGTGTAGGTGGTCACAGACGGCTTTCGTTCTAGTATTTGAACACTTTCATGGGCTTGCTGCGGTTGTTCAGTGACGTTCTCCATCTCCACCACATTCTGCTCCTCAGAAGGCTTGAACATGAAAGATCAGCCTAACTTTCAATATCGTCTTTAAATAGGACGTCGACCACTCACCTTGAAATCCTCATTCTGTGTCACATTCTTATTCACGTCTTCACCGTCCAATCGTTGCGGCGGCTCCGCTGGAGGGGGCGCTGATGATGCTGCCGCATTCTGATTCTGGAGATTCTGCGCCTCCAGCACCTTCTGCTGCATGTGCTGGGCTCTCAGATGTTCACCAACAGTTATCTGAAACGAAAAAGTCAAACTTGCTCACTCCCGAACTTTTTTGACTACTTTACTTCAACTGGCAGAATTTATTCTGAGGCCACCTGAGGTGTTCTTGTGCCCCGTACTATACTTCGGCATCGAATAATTTCGAGTCATCCTATAAATGGATTTTTCTTTCGAATGACAAAATGGTTCGAGCCGTATTCGGTTTTCAGATAACAAGTAAGAGGTAAGCTTCTCATAAGTCGTGTCAAGAGAGCATTCTTTGCCTTCGCAGAATCATAATTATCAGTTATTCGAAAAAATAGTCGACTATGACTCGAAGTCGACTATTTTTCGAATAATTGATAATGATTTTGTGAAGGCAAAGAATTCTGCCATGACATGATTTATGAGAAGCTTACCTCTTACTTGTGTCGGGAAACCGAAGACGGTTCGAAACATTTTGTCATTCAAAAGAAAAATCCACTCATAGGATGACTCGAAATTATTCGATGCCGAAGTATACCCCGTATCCACGTGTCCGACAGCTCTTGTTATAAAAAAGTGGCAGAAAGAAATCGGCAATCGACAAACGAGCGGTTGGAATGCTGCGTGCGGGGAATCGCGAATTCAATCAAAGACTGGGTCGAAGGTGGAATCCGTTTTTTTTATGCACAATCTTGGACCAGACGCTACGAACCACGCTGGCAGCACCGATGCCGACTCATTGGGCCCTCTTCACGCACCGATGCTGTTGACCTCGACCACATCTGCCCGTCAACTTGAGTGACTTGTTAATTTTAATTGCCCTTTCGCAGGAGTATGTACTGCAGTTGACAACATGTGTTCTTATTGGAAAGAAGCACGCGCTGCCACGCTCTTGCTGCACTGAAACACGAGCACTACACAAGCAAACTTTTGAACCTGCTTCGACAGGGCGAGATCCCCTCCGGAAAATGTGCAGTCCGTGTGACGGTCCGCTGCAGAAGCCAGTCCAGTCGCAGTCCGCACCAGGGGCACCATCCTCGCCAAGGATCTACAACGAGAAAGCTCGCCTCACTGTGGGCTATGGGGAAATAACCTCAGCGGTGAAGATAAGATCCTCTGTGACTCGAAGTCTCCACTCAGGACCGCCACCGATAAGCTAACTTCTCAATCTCTATTAGATCGAGCGCCCTATATATCTAATATGCGCCTGATGAGCACGTAATTATTCGGAGAGCAATAGAATGACGTGTTCTAAGAGGGCACATCGTCCTATCGTCCACCTAGAAGCCAAGTGGCAGAGTTGAACGCGAGTCGGGCCGGAGGTTAATATGTCTAGTGTTGACGTTTGTACTCCTCCTTTGGCAAACAACAGGAAGAAAAGTTCTAGCAGGAGCACGTCTTCGCCTACCAGCAAGCCTCTTTGTGTCTGACTTAACGCCGAGTTCTCATCAGGGTCAACAGGCGCAGGGTTTATCCACGATAAAACCACGATTCGAGGGTACGTTTAACCTGGACCTCTCTACACTCCTCGATACTCCATGCCACTAATTGGCCACTTCAGCCTCTTCAAAACCATGAGTTCAGGGTTGATGAATTCGTCCTTAGCTCAGAAAGATCATCGCTCGAAGAAGGCCCGGACAGCGACGCGAGCGAAGCTGTCTCTCCGTCCGAGCGAAAATCAGCAATCTATTCGGGCGACCGCTGCTGTTGTCCGGGCGGTCGCGATTCCGCTCGAAGCGATATCCGGTTGCGTTTCCAACCGCATTTGCTGTCCGAGCGATTATTAAAATTTTCCGAACCGCTGATATTTCTTTATTCCTGTCCCTTCTAAAGAGAACGAAGCCTCTTACAAGGATACGGTACCTGTCACAGCCTGTGAACAAAAAGGTTAACTCTGCCACAAGCGGCAACAAGGACACCATTCCGGTATGATCCGTATTGAGGAAGCCTTCCTCATCGCATACCATGTGAGATCCCATCTGCTGCCAAAGATTGTCCTCTAGAGAGTGATCCGGAGTCAGCTCTATAGGGGCGTCGGAAGGCCAACAACCCGTCTGCACAAGGCGAGCGGCCTCTTGTACTCGCTGATCACGAGACCTGCACTCAGAGAAAAACCGACCCTTCGACTCTCAATCTCTCGGGCTTTGGATTTCGGAATCTGCTTACCTCGCTTAGAGGTCATTCATCTGAGCTGTTAACGGTTCTATTGCAATTCCATTCCACAATACCCCATGCTTTTCTGGTGTATCTATCATGTGTACTTGCGTTGTTTCGGGATAGGTAGAAGTCTTGTGTATTTGCGTTGTTTTTTGATAGATTATTGATGCTGTTATTTTCGACTTGAATTAGGGCGACAAGGACATCTTTTCACCGCTACCCAAGGTTAGCACCACGGTGAGCAACTTCATCCTAGGGCCGTTAAGTACATAGTATTACCAGATCTCAAAAAAAAAATAAAACTCTAACCCATGGTCTTTCTCCGACGATCCCTTGATCTTGCACAATGACGAATGCCCCAGTGTTGTCCGTCGTTGTGCGAGCGATCATCTGTTGCTGCTGGGCTACATGCTGATGGGCCTCTTGGCTAGCTGCCAACGCTGCAGCATATGAACGGTCAATGATCATCCTCTCTCTTGCAGCTATTTCTACCGGCTGCCACTTCTGAAACACAGAAATCGTTACCATGAAACTCTATGTCATGAGTCACTTATTATTCCTGCATACCTGTTGCTGAATCGGCTTCGATATTGGGGACACAACTCCACCGCTTCTCGAGTATTGCCTATAATTATATGCATTAAACCACAGTGAAAACACGAGGAGAAATAGAACGTTTCAAAGAAACACCACTTCTGCATGACGATCTTGCATGTGGCACGATGACGCTTTAGATTGCTCGCCGAACACAACTGCCTATTGCAATCCTCGCATGTGTTGTTGTTCGCCGCCAGCTTGGGAATGCTGTAATAGGGGAAACATCGCAGCTGCGAATCATATCAAGATCTTATAGTCTTTGACACGATTTCTCTCGGAGGATAACTCAGGGATGTCTATTAGATTTGAACGAATGTTTGGAAGAGGTGAGAGAGACAACTCTTCAATCAAGTGTCCTCAACGCCACATGCACGCTCGTTTTTCTATTCATTGGAACGAAAGTTTCCCGCCACTTGAACTTGACGATTTTTAAACCTTGCAGCGTTGGCTCTTCGGTTAAGTGCAGTACACCGAACGGAAGCGCAAATTAATTTCTATGTACCGCTGCCTTCACTTAGGCCAAAGCCTGCTCATTTGCGAAACATATGCTATAAATCACTGGTGATCTCCAGTACAGCGCATGTTTGAGTGCTTCTATTGCCTTTGAGATGAACCGCCACACCTGCCAGGATTGACAGAATATTTGAGCCACTTTGGGACTAAATGGTAGCGTTTGCGGAAAAATTCGACGGAGCGTAATTATTGTTTAATAGAGAATTTTGTGATTTTGCAACTTTGGTCTTTCCTGGATTATCCGAAAAGTTTCGGCTTTGAAGCTTCAGAGCTGAGTATACTGGCTATGTCCCTACTCAATTGCATTTTTTTCGTCTATCATCGATCGTTTTTGAGAATTCAAATTTCGTCGTTTTTTTCCTATTTTCAAAGAAACTATCGATAATTGAAAATTTAAAGCTTCGAGGACGAAACTTCTCGGAAGAGCCAGAAAAGACTGAAGCTGGGAAATCAGGAAATTCGCTAAAAATCAATGATTGCGTTCCGTCGAAAAATTTCCGCAACCTATCATCTAGCTCTAAATTTGCTCAAATATCCTGTCGACTCTGGCAGCTTTGATGGTTTACCTCATCGAGGGCAACAGAAGCACTCAAAGATACTCAGTACTGAAGACCACAACTGAATCATAGCATATATTTCGCAAATGAGCAGGCTTTGGCTCAACTGGAAGGCGGCGTTGGATGGGGAAAATGTGCGCGGCACGGGCGCGCAGCGTTTTTTCGTCGTGCGCGTGGCGTGTGCCAGCCGAACTGCTCCTTGGCCACTCCAGCGGCGTGGATTCTATCCACATGCCCGAAAGAGCGCTCACTTTACGAGCTGCTTACGTGGGCAGTGCGTGTGACAGCAGGGTGTCAACTGTTCACGCAGATCGACCGAATTTCCGTTCACTCTCACACACACACACACACGGACACACACCCACACACATACACAGAGCACGGCGATTATATATAGGATTAGCATACCTGCATGTAGAACAACTAAAAAAGCAACCGCGTCAGGGATTCGAACTCTTTGCCTCATTTCTCTGTCAACTGCGCTCACTCCCACTGAGCCAAGTGACCATGCGTGCTAGCAATCCACAATTTACACGCGGCGATGCGCCCGTGAGTCAAACGATAAACACGCTTGTAACCCCATTCAAAGAAGAGGAGCGCAGCTAAAAGGGTCAAATTCGAGTTTTTTTTCGTCGAAAAATGATCCTAAAAGCTGTATTTCGTTCGGAATGGCCACTTTCTGCAAGTGACCTTCTCTTGCGAAATATCGTCAGCAACCGGTACGTCACCATCATGTGCCACGCAAAATCTTGGGTATAAGCCAGTTCAATCGTAAAAAAAAACTTCTCAAAGAGTTCAATACACGACAAAACACACCACGACATAGACTGCTGAGGTGAGGTTGACGGTGTGCAGTTGCAGTCGGGTAGCGATGAACAACGGCACGATGACGACGTCACGAGCGGCAACTGAGGAGGAGGATTGACTTTCGTTGGACACACTAGTTCATACTGCGGTTGATGCTGCTGCTGATAGTGATGTGGCGCATCAGAGAATACAGTCACCACAGCGGTCAATCGCGAAGCTCCTGCTGCTGGCATAGGGCACGGAACGGTAGTGGAAGAGTTCTGTACAATTCCAGAAACAGAAGACATCGGCTTCATGACAGCCAGTGTGAGCAGGTCTCCATGACCGCCACCGGAGCCAGTGCATGTTGGTGGACTGCCGCTACGTGCAGATGAAGAGCGGCTGAAAATTAGAAATCACCACTACAACATAGGTACACCACCACAAAACGTGTCACACCAGAGGATTTTCGGAAATAGTCTGAACCAATCACATTCTAATACACCTAGTTCGTGCTAAAACGTAAGATAGGAGCAATGCAAAACCTTAGCAAAAACTTCATAGCGAAAAAACACAAAACAGGATGGAAACGTCAAAAATGAGGAGGCAGAAAGTGTGCTTGGAAGACTTACTCGCTTTCTGGAGGAGGACCATTTTCGGCAATATACTGCTTGCACGTGGTGTGATGACGCTTCAAACTACGCAGTGATGAGACTGATTTCTTACAAGAGTCACATCTGAAATAAATCCTATTAGACGGTGAAGACTTCTGAACGCTGCGGTGGAAAGCACTGACAAGGAAAGGATCATTGCACGCCGTGCCCATTCCAGGATGAATTTTGAAGTAGAACTCGGATTTCAACATTGCAGCTGCGAAACGTTTCTCTGAACGGAGTTATATGCGTTTTCAACGCTCCATTCACAGGCACATCATAACGTGTAATCCATAAACCGGTGTGATTTCTACACCAGAGATGATGGTTTTACATCAGATAACAATCGGATGATTCCTGGTGTAGAAATCACATCGGTGTATCTCAAGAGGCAAGGAAGACTCATGGATTACACGATATGATGAGTCTACGAGTGAAGCGCTAAGAACGCATTCAACTCCATTCTGAAAAAAAGTTTCGCAGCTGCAATGCAAAAGTCCGAATTCTATGTCGAAAATCGATCCTAGAAAGGCTCATTTCATTGGGAACGGCTATGGCGTGTAATGATCCTTTGCTTAAGAGAACACGCCCAGATAAATGATGCTTTGCCCCCTATCAAGGACCCAATGGGATACATAGGGAGTAGCTGCAACGCTACAAGTAGCGGAGGAATCGGAAAGTCATCATGGACTAAATGTAAGGGCACATACAGTTGGCACGGATAGCACTGATATTTACGGTCCCTATTTTGTGTGCCTAATACATTCAGGAATTGAACACGTGGGTAAAGTCCGGCCTCTCTGTAAGTCCAGACTCATGCACTGGAGGTCCGATTCGGTAACAATTCGCTTTCAAATAGAAAAATCTCGTCGAATTTGAAAGGTCATAACAGCTGCAAGTGGTGCTTAGAAGAACGCGAAGTCGATTCAAAGAGGCTGCTTATTTATACTAAGGACAGAATTTTCCCCCGCAGCATCAGCGACACTGCAGCAGCACGTGCTCCTAATGCACAAGTGTGCGCGCCCTGAAGCGAACGGAGTGTTTGGAGCAACGCACCTTCGATTAGGGAAGGATCATCCACCAAAAAGGACAGTGCGACAGTGTGATCGTCGTGGCCAAGTTGACAGCGGCGAAATTATAGTCAGCAGCCGTTGATAATGGATCAAGCGGCAGGTATGCAGTGAAACACAGCATTCCGTCGCAGCGACGCAGCGATCTCCGACGTCTGTCATTAAGCGATGGCAATGGGTGCACTTTATCATCCGCGATTGAAAAGTAGCGATTGTCCTCCACAGCGCCGCAGCGACTGGGAGCATTAAAAACAAGGCTTGAGTAACTGGAGGTCACTTTCTAAGACCTTGAGGAAGAGCCACCTGCGCTCACTCAAAAAGGGCGTCGTGAAGAAGGCACCTTAGTGAGAGAAAGGTACTAATGCCTCACGAAAGGAAAAACCCCTTCTTGCCTCACAAGAGCGACTTCTAAGAGACTAACTTCGCCCAGTTCAGGGCTTCTGTGGGCATCGTTGGTGAGTAAAGATTCTCAGCTGCGGTCAACTAGCAAAACTCTAATACTCCGCCATTCTGCGAATGCCTCCAGTAGGAAATTTCCATCATTCTATGAGTGTGCCATGCTCACCCCGATTAACGATAGAAGAATTGAAGGCGCCTCACATCACGGTGTGTTCACATGGCTTTTTATGCCTAGTCTAGAAGTGTTACTGCAACTCTCCTCCAAGAAAGAGACCAGTGGTCAACTCCCAGGACTCCACTGCTGCTGCGGCTGAGTCCACTCTTGCGAGAGCGCACGATCACACAAAATCGATGGTCATCATGGGCATACGATTCGCCAGCCGCTCTCGCTCGCTCGCGCCCGCTTCGGAAATGAAGTAGCAGGTTTAAAGCTGATTACTAAGGATTAAGGGGCTGCAAGCCTACTTCAAGACTTAAACCCTCGTACTTCCCATTCATCACAAACAGTGATAAATGTAAAGCCGACTCGCGACCATGTAATACCTTAATAATCGAATGAACCCGAGGCAGGTTGTGTGCCCGTGTCTTCAATGATAATTTTGTTACCTCAGAAGATCTTCCAGTGGTCAAGATGAAGGGCAGCTTTCTTAGAGGACAGTAACGAGAACGATTTCCGTGAACGATAGGGGACGGCCGAACTTTTGTTATACGCACAGCACAGGCGTGGTAAGCGCCCCCGAATCGGTAGGAAGCCTAGACTGCTCTTTCCAACACAGGGCGCTTCACTCTTCTGGCTCTGAACAGCTCGAAGACGAGAGTCTGAGTTCTGAGAGAACACAGTGAGCAAGTATTCAACGCCACACACAATTGTTAAAACGTGGTGTCGAATATACTCAATCTATTGTCTCAAAGACAATGTATGAGCCACCCAAATTTGAATTGTCTGCAGATTTCGGCATCAGGTCATGACGGGGCAAGCTTCATTGCGTCCACCTATGGCCAATCGGCCAATCGATGAAGTACAGAAATGGAATGCCAAATAGCTATTCCAATAGATTCAAACACTTACACAAACACTGCACCCGAAGAGTGAGTACCCGTCGATGCAGAACTTGTAGAACCGCTACTAGAGAGCGCACGCGGTTCTTCGAGGTCCAGAGATAGAGGATGGAGGCAGGCATCCTCCAAACGACATGAGATGCTGAAACCTCATTCTAAATTTTTTCGCTTTTTTCGTAATCTGTATCAGAATACACCTACCTATTAGGATCCAGTGTACCCAGCTGATCGGCAGGCTCATTCAGGCATCGATCATGTTGACTGGATACTGACTGAGGTGCTGAGTAGCTACTACTACGAGACCAATCCGTATAATGCTGATCATCAGCGGACTAAACGAGGAAGTAGTGAACAAGTACTCCTAATAGAAACTGGAATAAAACCTACAATATTATAGTTAGTATAAGACAGGTTAGAATACGACGATGTAGGTGATATCATCACCGAGGTAGACGCTGGACATATTGCTACGGAAGACGAGGGTAACGTGGGCGAAGCTATTCCCATCATGCCGTTTCCGTTATTCACTCTGACAGTGCACGTTTGGCGATGACGCTGGAATAATACGAGGTTAAACGTCATCAGATAACAATCGATTTCTTACTCTCCCGTTGGTGCAATGATGTTTTCGGACTTTAAATACTACGGCCGCAGCAAGCAAACGAGCTTTCGCAACCTTGAGGAAATACACTTTTGTAACAGAAGACTGCAGCAGAGGAAGTTCACATGATAGGAACGGGCACAGAAACAGCAAACAAGTCGAATTAATTCGCCGTGTGACCGATGCATATTTTTGCATCTTCTTTCTTCTTTCGAAATTGTAAACAACGACGGAAAGCTGGCTTTGAAGGCACAGTACACCCTCGGACATGCTTTTTTGATTTTTTATATTTTCATGTAATTTTGTAGCGGATCCCTACTGTATAGCACTTGCCGATCCTGAATCTCAATTCCTCGAAATAAGCGAGATATAAGCAACCACCACGGGTACGATCCCACGACCCCCCCCTCACTCAAAACCGCGGGCCGCGCCCCTTTTCCGATTTTCGTACTCGACAGCGGCTAGACGGATCGATTAAATCCAACCGCGCTTTCGATTTACCCTAATTTGCCGGTCTGTCTCCTCATCTCGGCTCACTCTAGCCCTACGACTGCGAATTACTAGAAATACAGGCCTGAGATAACTCGTTCTTCAAATTCTCGCACCCAAAAAATATAGGTACTTTAAGGAGCCGCAACCCCGTTTGTTGGGGGCCTTGAGCGACTTCAGAGATACTGTTGGGGTCAGCGTGTGATTCTCTCCAAGATAAGCATGAAAACTGAAAGATAACTTTTTCTCAGACAACTGGTGGTTTCGATTCGGCCACTATAAGCTTTCGATTCGACTACAATGCGGTGTGGACGACGATACGGCCGCGTACTTTCCGAGAGTCGGGAGGTCCGATTCGGCCACGATAGGCTCTCTAATCGGGTACCTAGTCGAGTTGAAAGGAACTTTCGCAGCAGCACGTGCTGCTCCGAGGAGCACGTGGCCTGTTCGATAAGACTACGTGGCGCAGAGAGACAAAACCCTTGCCACGCCCCCGTTTTCCACGCAGCAGCACGTGGCCTGTTAGATAGGACTACGTGGCGCTGGGGGCGGCCCCCACCCCTTCGATGGGAGCGGGTCTCCTCCAACAAGGATACGGTCCAAGTCACGGCCCGCAGGAGGGTATCACCCCCCACAGCAGTCCGCGACAGGGACACCACCCTCGCCATGGTCGACAGCGAGGGACCTACCCTCGCTGAGATCGTGGGGGAGAGCCCCCTTAAAGGTTCAAAAATCGTCCAGGAAGTGACTCGTAGTCACCTTCCAAGAGCGGCCCTCAGAGGCAGACTGCGCTCTCTTCGGGATCGGGCCCCTTATATACAAGCTGCGCGACTGATATGCGCCGGGTCAGTTCTGAAGCGATCGATCAACGTGTTCAATCATGGGCATTGTGGCTCATTCGTCGTCCAAACTCAGCGTAGTCGGATCAAAAACGTATCGTGGCCGAGTGAAACGGCTATGATTGGCGGCACGCGCTTCTCACTTGGACGGCGATTAGGCCACGTGGCGCACGGAAAGTAGGTGGCCGTATCGTCGCCCAACCGCTTTGTAGTCGAATCGAAAGCCTATCGTGGCCGAATAGGTCCCCCCGACTCTCTGAGTTGCCTAATCGTCGTCGAAGTGAGAAGCACGTGCCGCAATACATACTGGTTCCACTCGGCCACGACACGCTTTCGACCCGACTGCGATGCAGTTTGGACGACGAACGAGCCACCATGCCCATGATTGGTCTCCCCCATCGCCTTCAGCGAGAGAAGCTCCCTCGCTGTAGACCATGGCGAGGATGATGTCCTTGTCGCAGACTGCGGTGGGGTAGCCCCTTGCTGCGGGCCGTGACATGGACCGTATCCTTGCTGGGGGTGACCCGCTCCTATCGAAGGTGTGGGGCCCCGCCTCTAGCGCCATGTGCTTCTACATTGAAAGACGACGTGCTGCTGCGTGGAAAATGGGGTGCGGCAAAAGTTTTGTCTCGCTGCGACACATATTTCTATAATAGGACGACGTGCAGCTGGTGGGAAACGGGGGTGCGACAAGGGTTTTGTCTCTCTGCGCCACGTAGTCCTATCGGACAGGCCACGTGCTCCTGGCAGCAGCACATGCTGCTGCGGAATTTCCATTCAACTCGACTAGGTTTCCGATTCAAAAGCCTATCGTGGCCGAATCGAACCTCCCCAGTATCTGAGTGGGTGCCCAGTGCCTTTAACCATCCTTCTCCCTGGGCATGACAGATTCTTATCAATTGTGTGCCTAAAAGGCAAAGGACACCGAAGTACTAGAATGAAGAGAAAGAACGGCAAGGGAGTGAGAATCGAATACGGGATTTGAATTCAACCGTCTGTCTAGACACTATTGAGTTCGAAAATCAAGAACAATGGCGTGGTCTGTGGTGATAAGTGTGAGGGTCGGGCCAATGGTTATCGCCCTATTTGAAAGCATTGAGATCTCGCATTTAGTCTGTATTATGCAGGGCGTGTCTACTACACAACTACATCGAAATCGCAAAACGCATGCCTTATTGTTAGATTAAATTGTGCCTTCAGGCAAAAAAAAGTGTAGGAAACTACCACCAGAAAGAAAAAAAAACTGTCCACATATAGAAATAAGAATACTTGCTTGACATTTCTACCCTTGTCAGAAAACTCCCATCCACAATTTCGACGGGGCGAATGGACCAAATGCAAACTCACGAATGTGCTGATAAATAAACACCTTACCTGCAGATTCCTAGCACTAGTTACAGTTTTGTGACAGTCCGGACACGCATAGGCGATTCTTGGCGGTATTGGCGCCACCGTTCCGCTACGCTGCTGAGCCTCCATCGCTAGACGCTGTTGCTTAGTGGCAGACAGAATTTGCGACACATTCCTGAAAAGCGATATCTGAACAGAGAGCACATGGAAGGGGCCATAGATCAGTTGCTAATTTGGCGTTATAACTACAAATTTCGAGCCACTGGAGGGGATTATGAGCCGATAAGAGTGGCATGCGGCATCGATTGAATTCGCAATGCGAAAACACACAACATTAAACATTATGTAATACAGAGAGCCATTTCAGCTAAACACTTCCAATGGGAATTTATTAAATATGGATTAAAGCTTGCTTGAGAGAAACGTGATGGATGCAAATAGAAATAAAATTCTCCCACCATACCCAAAAATATCCCAATAAACAGTGAACCATCGGTCTGAAACCTCAAAAGCTCCACCCTACAATGTAGAGAACGAACATCAGCATGGCATTCCCTTCAGCTCATCAGAACGCATTATTACTGCTTAGCACTGCGCCGCCCGTCAGCGATCAATTCGACTTGGAAATGTCGAGAAAAATCAACACGGAAAACCAGTTCTTATTAGATTTCATGTTTACTTTGCATGCCGTCAGTGAAGTGATATGCATTTTCCGCATCGACTTTTCGCGGATTGACCTTCAACGCAAATACAGGAAGCACCTCCAAAAACCTTTCAATACTTTGAAAACTCTGTATTACGTTTTTATCTCTTCGGCAAAACATATATACTGCGTTGCATTAACATACGAACACCCATTTTGGCGGAAACTGTTTTCAAACGTAACTGGGCTTCTCAGAAAAATACATAAAAGTTACTTGTAACATAAATGTAACTTATTTGAGTGTCTCAAGCAACTTACATTTATATTAGATGTTACTTAAATTTACCTTACATATAAGTTACACTTATAATACATGTAACTTACATTTATATATTCACCATGGGTGGCCATCACGCGACACATACGACAAGCGACAGTGTAAACGCTCCGCGGGAGCTTCAGTGCGTGGTCAAGTACCTCGAACTTGGGTAACTGAACCGACAGCAAAGCCTGTCCTAAGCCTGACCCCGAGAGTGCGTCGTATACTGCTTTTGAAACTGCCTTCTTTAACCCATTTGAACTTGTCCCGTTTTGCACACGACTTTCATGACGGACTCCGCAGATACAGCTGTTCACGCGCTGTTATCTTACTAGCGGAGGGGACTACTACTGCCCTATTTCAGCTTATATATGTAAGGATATGTTTATTACAGGTCTAGCCTGCTTAGTTAATTTAGATATAATAAATTCAGCAAGTAATGAATAAATAGAACGTAAAACCTATACAACAAACCTTTTGAGTAGCTTTTCAAACTCACTCCCGGCTCTATTAACAAAGAAATAGTGCTCAGACTTTTTTTGGCTCTGTTACGAACGAGCATAAAACTGCTACCTCTTGTGGTAGATGCAAAATACTCCAGTCTCTAGACCAATTTACAATCTTACACAACGCCATTTGCAAATATTCCCTGTCACTTAAAGTCTGAATAAGAGAGAAAATTTTGAAATCATCAGCAAATGCAGAGCATTTAACCTTACCACAAGTAACTAGTCGTAGTAGTTCATAAGTAAATATATTAAATAGAATTGGGGATAGAACTCCCCCCCTGAGTTACGCCACTGCAAATGGGTTTAGGATCGGAAAAAGTTGAATCAACTCGAACAACAAACGACCTATTGTTTACAAAGGCTCTTATCCATGCTATTATTCTGAATGAATATCAAGTAGTTCAAAGAAAATCTGGATTTGCTTCGAAACCACCCTAATTTTCTTACAAAATTTTTCAAAAAATTCCATGACCCCCCGTTGTGTCGAGTCGCAAAACTGCTTGCCCCTGTGTGGCTGTTCTAAAAGAATTTTAGCCTAAAAAAAACAAAAAAATTCTAAATTTGCAGAAGGCCTAGTAGAATTTTCAAACTCTTCGAAAATTTGGTCACTTACTAGGGACTGCTTGACACTTCCCGTGGCGATTTGGGACACCATGTTGTCACTGCTGTGGGTCTGTGACAGTACATGAATAACCCGTGCTTGAAATTGGCTAAATGGCTGCGCGAATTCCAAAAATAGCATTTCATTGTTTCATGAAAAAATAATTTAGGGAATTTTCGGGGTGTTCAGGAAATTTTCCTTCCGATTCGGCTCAAAACTTAAACTGGGGGTTACTTAGGGTGCTGAACGCGAATCTGGGGTCTGTTTTTCGCTAGGCCTACGGTTACTGCAGGTTTCGGTGTGCATAATGCCTTTCAATTGGCGTTACTTACCTTAAACTTCGAAAATCGGAAAATGGGCCTCAAACTCGTGTTCAGCGTCCCAGATAACGCCCACACAGGAATTTTGAGTCAAACCTGAGACTTTGACCAAGCTACCGTACACCCACCGTCACCTACCGAAGTCTATTGAAAATCGATAAACCGACCACAGATTTGTGTTAGGCAGCACGAATAACCCCTATATGATGGTTAAGACAGTTTCATTGTAGCATTCCCGAAATCATCAAAAGTCCCGATTTGCCAGCAAAATTTCCCCAATTTTAAAGCTTCGGACCGAATCAGATGGAGTTTTTCAAATATTGACAAGTGAGCCTCAGACTTTTAATCAGCATCCAAAACAACCCCTAGAAACAAGTTTGAAGCTCGATCCGATATAAATCTTTTTTGAACGCCCCAAAAATTGCTGTTCACGTACTCCTTTTCTCTTCGCAAAGCTATGCAAATGCCCACTTTTGGAAATCTCCTCGAGATCTCTTAGGGATTTAGGGGATTTGGAGAACGGACTATCAATGCTGTGACCCATACCTACAATCATCAACACATGGTTTTATAAAATCCCTCAGGAAATGCAAGCTAAGCCCTAGTTAGGAGTGTCGCAAACCCACCGAAGAAGGGACGGTCGCAACGCCTCGCTGAATCTTGATACAGTCTATTTGGAGAATCGAAAAATTGAATAATGCGCATTCTTTGCTAAGATTTAGGCTCTTGAAAGTGCTCAGACACACGTAGTTGTGTTTCGCCAGACCGCTGCCGTATAAAACGTCGCCCGCTTATCCCTCAATATCGAGCTTCTGCGCTTTCTTTAACGCCTGGTTCTCTCCGAAACACCTTCTGTTTCACTCAAAAGACCTGACGTTTACCCCGAGACAAACACAAGCAACAGCAGTCCGGCGGAACACAACTAACTTTGATAGAAAACCAAAAAAATCCCAACCTAGCTACTTCATCTTCTACTCTCTTCGGATCTATAGCCTCCTTCTTCTGTGTGCTACGCGACGCGGATCGACGACTAGGAGTTCCTCCATGGGTTTTAAAAGCAGTGCTGGAATTCGAATCAATTTCATGCACTTTCATACTCAAACAGTGACCAAGTGAAGACTACCTTACCTTAAAAGTGTCCTAACCGGAGCAAATTGCGTACACGTGTTGGGATCAGCTGTTTTCACCGGGTACGTGGGAACGGCTCGCGGCTGATCATACCTATAACTTCAAAATTGGACTCATGAATTCGATCAATCCACGCCAGCACAGAAATTCGACAGGAATATCTCCAACTAACCTGACAGTATTCTCATACTTGTTATTCTGCACTGCGGGAGGAGCATGATGTTCTGCACGGACCGTTCCTTTGACTTGTATATTAGAATTCACTAAAAACCCGAAACATGAGAAAAAAAATCAACTACAAAACAATGCTGACAACTTACCCTGGGTGAAAGGAACAGCATCGTTACAAAATATAGTCTTCTGCTCGGTAGAGATGTCTTCTCCGAAGCTGCTATTGACATCGTACAAAGATGATGAGCCTAAAATGAAAAATTCAGTGTGATGATGCTCTTCTGACGCACGCTCGCCACGCGCCGCACACCAAC
Source organism: Aplectana chamaeleonis (assembly GCA_029168955.1). Lineage (NCBI taxonomy): Eukaryota > Metazoa > Nematoda > Chromadorea > Rhabditida > Cosmocercidae > Aplectana > Aplectana chamaeleonis. Next base: position 2,825,859 of record JAPDOI010000025.1, read on the forward strand.
AGAATCTGTCATTGCGCCATATATGACCAAACTATGCTTGTACACGAACGAAATTTTCGAAAATTTTTTCGTTCGTTCGAAATCCGATTTTTTAAAATTTTTTCGAAATACTTCCGAACAAATTTCGAAAAAAATTCGAAATTTCCGAAAAAATCGCAATTTCGAATAGTTTCGAAATTCGTTCGTTCGATCTCCAAAATTTCGAAAGTTTTTCGAAATTCGCTCGTTCGAAATTTTTTTCAAACAAAATTTTTTCAATTTTCATTCGTTCAAATATATTTTCGAACGAATTTTTTTTCATTTTTCGTTCATTCGAATTTTTCTCGAACGAATTTTTTTCATTTTTCCTTCGTTCAAAACTATTTCGAACGAAGGAATTTCGATTTTCGTTCGTTCGACATTTTTTTTTTGAAATTGTACAACTATACACCAAACCTAACAACCTTTGCAAAATAATATAATAATGTTGAAAGTAGTATGTGTACAAAGTGCCCAACACGGCCAGTACGGCTGCGGATAGTCGTGATTCAGTATAGGAACGATTTATCACCCTCACACCTGAGTCACATAGCACGCCATCGCAGCCCTCCTGCGCAAGCGGCACTTGAGGCCTATTTCAGAGTTCCATCGCAGCTCTGAGAAACTTGATGTTTTTTGAGGGCATCGATCGATAACGCGTCGCTCATCGATTCACATATGAAATATGAAGGTCGCGCCCTGGGTATGGCATGTCGCCATGATCGGTCCGTGAGAGTTGCGGCTCCCCTACCTCCGGCTTGGAAATTTGTGCAGCCCCCTCTCTACGGCAGGGAGAATTATGCGGTTCCCGAGCAGGCCGGTTGTGTAATCTTCAGAATCGATGAAACGTTTAGTAAAATTCGATCACTTTGTGATTGAAATCGCGATAAATTTCATAGTTCGAGTCATTTTTGAACAAGTTTCCTATATGTATTTTTATTTTATTCATTTTTTACAAACTCCGGTGGCTCCGATAACCAATTATTTTTGCACGGTGACCCGTGGCAGCTGAGGCCCCCTCCCTCCCTCTCGCCCAAAGCTACGGCCCCCTCTGTGATCATCACAGCTTGAACCTAACCTTGGGCGCGCCATGCCGTGATGAAACTCCAAACACCCCCTAACTAGGAACTGATCCCGGCTCGAACTGAAGTTTCCAAAAAAAATGATCTGTCGAATGTTGTGGTATAGTTAGGGTAACAACGAAACAGATGGCCGCGGACACTTCAGCAGCCTGCGCTGCGTCGCGTGCGCCCAGAAGAAATGTGGTGATCGATCGGCGCCTGCGACAGGCGCGCGGGCTGCTTTGTGGTCCGCAGCTATCTCTTTCGCGGCTACACCCACCATAGGGGGGGTATGGAAAAAACAATTCTGAGTTTGTTAAATTTCCTTAATGCACATGAGTAGATCAAAAACGACAAAAAAATGGTCTTTGAAATTAAGAAATTCTGACAATTTCAGCTCAAACTTTGTCTGGGAAGGTAATTTGAGGCGCTGGACACGAATACAAGGTCCACTTTCAGATTTTCGGAAGATTACGGCAGGTTACTGTAGACAAATGACACTTTTCCTACTGTAACTTACAGTATTCTCTCAGAAACTGGAAATGGACCTTATATTCGCGTTCAGCGCCCCAAATAACTCCTCTGGGCAAAGTCTGGGCCAAAAATGTTCAAATTTCCGAAACCCAAAAAATGCATTTTTGTGGCCGTTTTTGATCTACCCATGTTCATTAAGGACATGTATTAAAAATGAAAATGTTTCTTTCGACCCTCCTCACAACACTCGATAGACCATTTTTTTGAACTCCAGTTTTTGCTCGGGGAGGGGGGGGGGGGGCAAGTGAGTATTCCCTAATAAAGGCCAGTGCCAAGCGCCCAAGTAATTTCCCAACGGGTAATGAGGGAATCGCTGGAAATTCAGCTCAAAGTGAAATTTTCCGACGGAGATGGTGAAAATCTTGGCCCAAAAAAAGAAGGTTTGGAGAGTTGATCGTCAAATTTTACCAATTTTCTAGTCATTTCGCTCCACCGAGGTCTAAAATGAACCTGTTATGGACGATTACAGAGTTCTGCAACTGCGCATTTATAGGAAATAAAGGGCAATCAGGAAACAAGCCCTTTTCCTTATCATGGTCGCAACTCGAGGAACTAACTCCATATGCTCCCGTAAGCAAGGCTTTTTCCTTTGAACAACACGATCAAACGGAGTATTGCAGAGAAACGCATCATGCGGCGCAAGGCCAGCGTGCGCAAGCAATATGAACGCTATTCGTCCGGTCACAACAAATCTTGAAACATGACAATAGTAAAAAAATAAATAGAGACAGACAAATTCTCCTACCATTAAAATCGTCAAATCCTAACGTTCCTCCACCAAAGCTCCTCGGATCCAAATAGCCTGCAAAGGGCACAACTGAATGATATCACCAGGAAAGAAAACTAGAAAAAATTGATGTTTGGGTGATTACAACAAGTAACGAACGCATTGCAAAAAAAAGTCGCTGTTAAGCTGAAATGAATCGGTAGTAGAGCGAAACCAGAAAAAAAGTCAAGCTTGCCGGGCAGGTCTCGAAAAACTATGGGGAATAAATTCGACATTATGCTCACGAGAAAATTCTGAAGACCATATATTTATTGAGGACGCTCCTAGTAGAAGCCGCAGCATCCAACGATCAAACTTTGATGAAGACTCCTTACATATTTATGAGGTAGACCATTTTACGCAACCCAGATTGAACGAAATAAAGTAACTTGTGAACAAGGTTGAACAGGGTTGCGACTTTGAGGTGGGCGGTAGAAATTTTGGAAAAATTTAAAAAAAAAATGAAAATTTTGGGGGCTCGTAAAAATGATCTAGAAAAGTGGGAACTTTCTCCAATCCATTTGGTAAGATAAGATGAGGAAAGAATAGGAAAATTGTCTTTTATGACAACAAGTTTGAAATTTTTCCAAATTTGTCGCTCTAAAAAAGCTAAAAAAAATTCCATCTCGAAAGGTGGTTCAATAAAAAAATTCAAGTATTTCCAAAACTTCGGTCAACAGGGGGGAGTCGTAGCTCTGCCGAATATTGGCGCAACGGCCTCCTCAACCCTAAATACTTGCGAGGATGCCTACGCTATAGAAAATAAAATCTATGAAACCCCCCGCCCAACCTAGATCTCAAAACGCTACAAGGTCAAAACGATGGTAGCTCGATTTTCTAAAAATCAAGAAAATGTTTTTGTCGTTTTTGATCTACTCGGGTGTATTAAGGAAAAAGAACGAACTTCATAATATTTCTTTTCATCTCCCCACAACATTCAACAGATCATAATCTAAAACTCCAGTTTGCGTTTAGGATCAATCCCTAGAAAGCTTCCGACTTTTTGACTCTTTTACGTCCCCCCCCCCGTTGTCCCACCGGACTCTGAGTGCTTGACCCTGCACAAAAATCAGCTCCAAACGAGTCAGCACAGGCGAAAAAAGCTAATCAATCAAAGGCAAAACAAAACGGTATATCGGGAATCCAGAAAAAAAGGATGTTAGCATTTCAGAGCATTTCTGTCGAGTGAAATCTAATGAAATGAAAAATAAACAGTAGCAGTTTCTTTGGACTTCCTAATACACAGGATCGAAAAAGAAAAAAAAACAAGCAGGGAAATAGAAAGTAAAAATCATCTCAGATCGTAACAATCTTAGAAAGAAAAGTTCGAAACTAACACACCTCCCATATCATGATGAGCTAGCTCCATGCTCATTACGTCGTGCACATTTGGCTCCAGAAGTGTTGTGGAAAATGGTCCATTACCACTGTCACCGACGCCATAACCAAGGTCTGAGAAAATGCATTTGACCACATTGATCAACCACCCGAACCATAAAATCCTATACTATGACGAAAAAAAAACTATAGGGGTAAGAAATTCACAATGCGGAATGCTCTCTAACCAAATAGGAAACGTGCCATTTCGCGATTTCAGCTAATTCACACTTAGGGTACTTTCAAGATCCAATGGTTTTAGTTAGGATAAAAGTCTGGGCCATTTAGGCAGAAATGTAAAGCTAGGGCTAATAAATTTAGCACAGAGACCAAGGTTGAGCAGCGTTGTGACCGGTCACACGGGGAATCGTTAAATTTTTAGAAATTCAAGAAAAAAAATTTGGGGGGTCGTAAAATTTTTGAAAAAAATAGGATTTTTTCTAAACCGTTTGACAAGGTAAAATGAGGTAAAAATGAGGCGCTCCAATTCCTCTGAAAAGCCAAAGCAATTTTTCATCCCAGGTAAGGGGTCGTAAAAATTCAAGAATTGTCTCAAAATTTTGGTCAACAGGTGGATCTGCGCTCTGCCGGGAGACCAAGCAGGGTTGAGCAGGCCGTTGCGACCGGTAACCAAAAATTTACGACCCCCCTTGGTTACCAAAATTTTTAGGAACTCTTCCCTGGAATGGAGAAATGGCTACTTTTCCGAGTGGTTTAGAGATAAACTTTTTTCGAAATTTTTACGACCCCCCCCCCTCTCAAAATTTTCATTTTTTTTCGAAAAATTTCCGAAATCTTTACGACCCCTGTTGCGACCGGTCGCGAGCCCGCCCAACCTTGAGACCAAGTGAACCACTCTAGATGTGGATAAACACTGATTAGGATCAGTTTTTTTACACATAATTCGATTATACCTTCCAATCGATATGAAACGCTCCTCTTCTGTAATTTTGACAGAAAAAAACACCAAGTCCCACGCTTCTGGGGGTCTGAGAAAATATCCAAAATTCGATCAAATCACGTTCCTTGGGGGGGGTCTGACTAGGGACCGTTTCAACAACACCCCAACGATTTGAAAAACCATGTTTTGGTTGTTGTTGTAGGTTTGTGATTGTACATAAACGATCCGGGCTCGAAATTCCCAAAATGCCTTCGAAGATTCCAAAAAGAGGGCATTTTCATTGCTTCGCGAGAAAGTAAGAGTGCCTATCAGAAAATGCTTAGGGTGAGCAAATTGTTTTTTTTTGGATTGGACTCAAAACCTTCAACTTGGGGTTATTTAGGGCGCTGAATCCAAATCTGAGGTTTATTCCTCGCTAGACTTCGTGTTACTGTAGGTTACGGTAGGCATAATGCCTTTTAACTAGCATTACTTACTTTGGAATTTCGAAAATCGATAGTGGACCTCAAATCCGTGTTCAGCGTCTCAAATAACACCCACAGCGAAATTTTGAGCCAAATCTGAGACATTGACAGAGCTACCGTATGCCCACCGTAACCTACCGTAATCTATCGGAAATCGATAAACGGGTTGCAGATTCGTGTTAGGCAGCCTGAATAACCCCTGTGTACACGAGAAAACTTTTTAGAGCACCCTGAAAAAAGCCATTCGTGTACCCCTTTTCACTACGCAGAGCTGAAAAAATGCAAACGGCAAAGCTGAAAATGCCCACATTTGGAAATCTCGTGTAAGACTCTGAGGCATTTGGGGGATTTGGAAAACGGATTATCAATGCTGTGTCCCATACCTACAACTATCAACACATGGTTTTGAAAGTCCACGGGAACTGTATGGTAAGCACTAGTCAGACCCCCCAGGGGCGTTACTTGGTCCTTTTTTCTGGTGAAATTTCATGAAGACGGTCATTTCATGTAAACTGGAAGTTACCTTCGTAAAGACTTATCCAACACAGTGTTACCCGCATTCAGAATTATCTACTTTCTCTCCTGGTGGAACTCGGACCATCTCTTCCCCCTCCGCAGCGCAGACTCCCCCCCCCCGGTGCAGCTCCACACCCCATACCGAACCGTGGTTGAAGGTAGCCAGCGACGGCGTTTGAAACCTGTCAAATCGATTTTTTGAACATATGAGCTTTACTGGAGGCCACTCCTTCAGTATCGGATCGTGGCCGGCAATTCGTGAACTCTATCATTGGGCCCGGCTGAGCTCAGTTAAGGAAATGAAGGCCCCTAAAAGAATCTGGGGACGAAAACTCACCCTGAAAAAAGGTAACAACCACCCCCTGCCCCACTCACCATGCACATCTTCATCATCGATCGAGTGACGAGTCACTAGCGGAGGTCCCTCCATCGGTGGTGGAGCAGTTGACAGAGGGAGCTCGGCTTACAAAGACGACATTTTCAATCTGTAAACACACAAATACCTTCACTAATGCCTCAACACAACTGCTAGGAATAGCTATAAATACGCAGAAATCGACAAATTCTCAAAAAAGACCATGGAAATTCATGAAATCCGCACGTTTCACAAGCAGGAAAATCAATAGAGTTGAAGTTCTTGGAAAAACAAACGCAATTCATAGCAAGGAAGCTGGGGCATCGCCACGAGAAACTGGAAAAACGCAGAATTGCGCGCAAAGCAAATAACGACAAGATGTGAAAAAAGCACACGGTACTGCAGGTTAGTGGGTCAAAGGCTCGAGAAGAATTCCGAACAAATAAACTGCAAGGGTGAGAAAGGCGTGTCAAAAAGACGAACAACTTGAGGTTTTAAATATTGATTCGACTCAAATGGTTAGATCAAAAACGGCCGGAAACTCAATTTTAAGATTTCAGAAATTGGAACAATTGTAGCCAAAAGTTTGAACTGGAGGGTTATAGTTAGGTTCGCGGCTTGCTCCCTCAAGAGAAAAACAATCGAATCTCACCCGCGGCTGACAAGGGAGGTCGCGTGCGCCGGCCCGCTATTCGATTGAGGCCAAGAGAGGAGAGCAGCTGATCAGCTTATCATACCGCCAGCCGCCGGTGAGATTTAAACCGCCTGCTCCAGCCGCCAGTGAGATTTAAATGTATTTTTCTTGAGGAAACTAGCCACGGACCTAACTGTACTTCAGGAGCTGAACACAATTAAGGGGCACGTCTTCAGTTTCTCGAAAGACTACGGTAGGTTACAGAAGGTAAAACGCCATTTCTCTTAACTCATTCCCTGAGTCATCCGAAAAACTAAAGGCGGACCTCATGCTGGGGTTCTTCGCACCAAATGATCCCCCTCGACAAGCTTTAGGCTGAAGAAAATGTTTCTACTTCTAAAATCTTTGAAATGAACTTTTTGGCAGTGTCTGATCTACCCAGGGTGCACCGGAAGGAGATTTGGAACTTCAAAAGTCGTTTCTTTTTGTGATCCCGCACAACCCTCAATAGAACATTTCTAGAAGCTACAGTGTGAGTCCAGGGGGTGATGGCCATCATGTATCAACACCCCCGAACAGGCGGGAGAAACAGCCTAGCCCCGCGTAGCGTCCAATCAGGAACCTCGCTCCTCCCCCGTTTCTCCCGCCTCCTCAAGGGTGTTGATACAAGATGGCCACCACCCGAGTCCAGGGTGGTCCAAGTAAGAACTCGGCTCCTCGTGCTGAATCGAATAAATGTTCAAACAATTCAAATCTGCTCTTCATAAGAGAATTAGAATTTTTAATGCACTCGAAAATTCAATTTATTTGGGAAACTGAAATTTCCCTTTTTTCCAACATTGGAATCGTTTTATAAAGGAAATTATTAGCTTCCTCGAATATTCGACTTCACTTCAATCAAAAAAATGCAACGACCGTTTCTTTTAAAATATTCGGTTGATATCTTATGAAAAACTCTATTTTTATAAAAATTGGGCATAAAAAAGGTAGACAAAATCGACAGCGCGGGAGCAGTTCGGCTGGCACACGTTACGCGGGCGACGGAAAACCGCTGCGCACACGTCGTCGTTGGAGCGCGTTACCCGAGCGCCAACTATTTTTCTCGTTAGAGCCCCACTGTTAACGCGCCCTAACGACGAAGTGCACACAGCGGTTTTCCGCCACGCGTGTCATGTGTGCCAGCCGAACTGCTTCCGAGCTGTGGATTCGATCAAAATCCTTCTCGAACCTTTCAGGAATCTTAGAAATTTATCTAAAGAATGCTCAAATAAATCTACGAACATGCATGAGTATCGAATAGATCAAATGACAAACTTTCAAACAAAATTTTTATCTAAAAAAGCGAGAATGTCGCGTCGCCGTCCATCTCGCCGTTCACCGCCCGCGACGCAACACGCAAGAGTGAGCAATGTCCGCCCCCAACAGCACAAAAACGGAATTAGAACATGCTCGAGTTTTATGGGCAGCGACTAGGAATATTAGACAGAGGAAGGGAGACATCTCTTCGGAAAAAGCAAAAAAACAAGAAGCAAGGAAAATTGTTCCTAAATCCAATACACCCTGTCCAAAACGAGATGGCAAGCAAAGACTCCGAAGAAGCAGCGCTCCCTCTGCGTTTCTTGACATTTTTGGATTACGGGAAGACGTCGCGTACGCAAACCGTGCGAAATGTCTTACCGTAATCCAAAATCACAATTCAAAGGGTTTTTTTCAGTCCCCACTTCTCTTTTTCGCATACTTCATTATTCTTTTGCGCTCCTTTCGCTTTAAATGCTCGTGATACTCTCTCTCTCGATACAGATATTCTTCTTTACTGCCAGGAAAAGTTTCAGAACGTGAGAACGTGGAAAACTCGTCGAATTCTATTTTGGATCACGGTAGGACATGTTGCGTGATTTGCGTACGCGACGTCTTACCGTAATCCAAAAATGTCAAGAGACGCAGAGGGAGCGCTGATCCTATGGAGTCTTCGTATGCCATCTCTTTTGGGACAGGAAATACATGCCGAACAGTCTCATAAAAGAGGGGTGATTGCGTTGCGCACAAGAATGATGTGAGAAGAATGGAAGGCGTCTTATTAGTTAGATGTGACCATATGTCATCTCGGATTTCTACTAACCACAACCACAGTCAGTCACAATGTAATTACGCAAACAGATGGGTTGGATTACGTGTTCAGGAACCGCGCTATCTCGAGTCGTGGTCGCTTTGGGTGCTATCTCTCACCGTGTAGGAAATGACATTTTCCCTATCAACACGAGGTTTTCTCACGTAAACGAATTCAGAATATGATCGATTTCTTGCTGCACTGGTCACACTATGGATTACAATCGGGAAAGTCAGGAATAAAAAGCAAAAATGGTCGGGGAATCGCTACATGGAGACAAATCATCCGGATTTTCGCCATGCGAAACTCTATAGATCCCAATGAAAGGGCAGCGGCATTCTGATTCAGGCGATGCACTTTCTTCAAAATCGCCCCATTGGACTAGGCGTCGCATTTGAATGCTATAACTGCTTATTTTCCTCCAGAATGTCTGCACGCACTGAATGGGGGGCAATTGGAACAGGAACGGAACTGAGGACATGACAGACAAGAACGCTTTCAGTAACTCGAACGCTAACGTCGGATAGGGAACGAAATTCTCACGCCGTAAAATAGCGTGTTCGACCGCGTTCGTTGCAGACACTACAACTCATTTTACGACTACGCGAAAAATATGCGCTATCCGGTGATAGAAGTTGGACTTTTCGTCTCATGTAAGACGAAGAAAGTGGAGTTTGAAGCCCATTGGATGTCTTTGGGCGATTCAACGGAATGTAATCATAATTTCTAGGAATTACATGTTGCAGATTATTAATATTTCGCGTCTTACTCAAATGACTCGATTTCTTTGGTGACCGTTTGCAGTGTGTTTAAAAACCTGTTGTTTCGCATGTTGGAGCTCTGATAAGCTCCATGTGCAAGAACTGAATTAGCATCAAATTACGAATAACAGACTTTCACGCAGCATTATAAGGGTATAAATTGCCGTCAAAAACACTCGGTAAAAAGAGCCTCGCTAGAGCCATCCTCCAAAAAAAGGAACCGCAATTTTTTTCCCTTCGATCTGATACTTAGGATCAGACTTGAACCCAAGGCCCAATTTTGTGAGGAAGATTCACCTCCTATGCCCTCAAACTTTCTTAATTTTGGATGGTGAGAGAAACCTCGGTTAGGTGCGGAGTTTCAGTGAGTGTAAAAACTAACCAGTTCTCCGTAACGTATGTCATCCATCCTGTATAGAAGAAAAACCCACCCCATAAACAAGCAAAATATGCGTTAAGGCTTTTTCTCGCGTAGTCGTTAAATGAGTTGTACTGCCCGCAACCAACGCGGTCGAACACGCTATTTTACGACGTGAGAATTTTCCCTGTCCGACGTTAGCGTTCGAGTCTTTTAGTAAGCTAGCGGAGAATAGGCACCGAATTCTTTGCCGTGAAATTAAATGCTTAGCCGCAGTTTGCAGACTAAACAACTGATTTGGCGGCAAATGATGATTTTTCACCTTTTTTAATGCTCCATGTGTTTTTTTATGAAGATGGAGGGACCGACCGTTATATTCGAATAAAATGGGGCACTACAGTGTCCGAAACTCAGTTTAGGAATAGATACTATCGCAATAGGGGGGGGGGTGGCACTTAGCTACTGAACTTGACCTCGCCCATTTTACGGGCCGCAACGGCTCTCCTGAAAATTTTGGAAGGCAAACCCCGGTTGGTGTTGTAATTGCGTGGCGGCACGAGAAAACGGGCGTGGCCAAGTGCCCCCCCCCCTGCTGCGATAGCACCCAGCCTGTTTTTTAACCTATTCAAAACACGGGATGATGAGGGTTTAAAATCATTAGTTGTCGTCAAATCAGTTGTTTCGCCCGCAACCAACACTTGCAACGCATTTCATTTCACGGCAACGATTGCGGTGCCTAACCTCCGCCAGCACACTAAAAGCGTTCATCTACATAATAGAGCTGTACTAAGACGTTTCATATCAGTACAGCTCAGGCAATTCATCATAAAAACGCTGACTTATTCTGTGGTAATAATGTGCGGAATTAAGCATCTTTGAGTGCTTTGACTTAATCAATCGTAACAACCAACAGGGTCAAGCCGGGTTGCAAAACTTCGCAACGGGTGGTGAGGGGGGGGTGGCAAAAAAATTGGCCCCAAAATGAAGGTTACGGCGGGGGGTCGCAAAAATTTCGGGCCAAGAATAAAAATTTATTGAAGATATCCCAAAAATTCACGATATTTTCGGTCACCAAAGGGAAGGATCATAGCATCGCCGAGGTATTAGACGCTTGAGCCCGACTACTGAACATATTTTAGGTGTCTTTTAGGTGTCTATATCGCGCCTCGGGGGGGGGGGCGCAAAGAATTGGATTTTGGAACAAAACTTGACCGTGGGGAGGGTCGCTCCGATTTCGAAAAGATGCGCAAGGCCCCGCTTGAGCCTGGCTCAAGAAAACAGAGCGTGATTATCGATTCCGTGAACTTTGTGAATTTGCAACTTTAGTTTTTCCGTCTTATTCTACTACAGTGTTGAGGCCAATTTTTGGCGGAGGTACGACTCCCTGTTGGGCTAAATTTTGCACAACTTTCCAAAATTTATACTACCCCCCCCCTCCCGAGATGAATGAACCATTTAGCTTAACTCACTTAATTTTAAACTTGACAAAATATTGCAATTACTTTCTAGCTTCATCAATAACCGCTTGAAAATAAGACAATTGGGAAAGTCAGCAAAATTTAGGCCAAATACAAGGGGTTCGGAGACAGGTTTATAATTTGCCACCGGCACAAAATTCTCACGGAAGTGAAGTAGTTTTTCTTACCAGAGTTTTCCATGAGTTTAAAAACACACCGCCCTCAATTTCTTTTATATACCGTACCCTTTATCGATTGGTTATCATCAATTTTGTTACCCGTGAGAATTTTGTGCCGATGGCAATTTATAATCGTCTGGTTCGGAGTGACAAAACACTGGAAATTATATTCTTGAAATAATTGTGCAATTTTTATTATAACACATTTTATGTTTGATTTAATACTGAAAACTGAAAATATAGAGACAATAAATATAAAACAGGAAAATTTAAGAACTGGTGAGAGTAGTCAATTACATTTCCAAATCTAGGAGAAGCCACGCAACAAATAACTGAAAAAATCATTTTCCAGCTGCGCAGAAAAGTTCTGCTGGCAAAACACACATAATTGTGCAAACAGTAGCCCCAGAGCCAATTTTATTCATCAAACAATAGAATAATTTCGCGCACATCTGCCGTTACATATACATAATGGCAAAAATAGGGTTCCGATGAAATTGCGCAGACACTAGGTACAGATGAGAGTACAAAACCTCCACCCATTTTAGGTTTACGGTAACCCTGTCATGTCCCTGGTTTACGGTAACCCTCCCCTTGACCCTGTCATGTCACAACAGATTGTTCAAAGAATGGTTACTACTTGAAAGCCATTCAAAATCCCGAATAACTTTCTTTGAAAAATCTTCAAATATTTACCGATACACTTGAATCGTACAAAGCATAAATTTTCGAAAGAATTTCATAAGGAACAATTTGGATGTGAGAAGCCGACAAAAAATAGTAAACGCGAAATGCCGAACCAGGAAAATTGCCACAACAGACGCGAAATGAAAAATTTAAATGAAGTTCCCGCCAGTGAACACGTTCATATCAACAGACCTGAAGTGACATGTTTAAAAAATCATTTATTCAAAATTTTTGGGTGCTATGTGGGAAGGGGAGGGGTCACTATGGCGCGATGGACTTCGCCACGCCCATTCTACTGTGCCGCGTTTAAATTTGAGCACCTACCCGGGCCGCATTTTTCGCGACGGGGTCGACTGCGGCGCGGTCGCGGCGCGCCCCTACTGGCGCATCGCCAGAGCACGGTTTTCGCCCACGTTCCTCATAGTAAGAGGAAGAGTCGTGAAGGAATAATAGCATATATCCCTTTTAAAGCATCAACAATTTGTACAAAGCTGTCATAAATGAAACATCTATTGGTTTCGCAAGTTTCAAGGGTGTCTGCCAACGATCACAATGAAACGGGCCAAAGGTTTTCCTCGCGGGTACTAAATCTGCTCTCGAACCGGATGTTGCCAATATATCTAACAAATCAGGGATAGATTTTTAAGTGCTTCCGTAGAGATCGAGTGCAGATACCTCATAGGTGCAACTGAAGACGTCTCACAACGGCTATAGTAGTCTTGCCCACTCAGGCAAACCATCGCTCCGAGCGGGACCGGCTCCTCCCAATTATGACGTCATCTCCCGGACAGCGGCCGAGGGGCCAACTGGCACCGCGGCCCCTGTCCGGTGCCAGTTCGCCCCTCGGTCGCTCTCCGGTCGCTCTCGAAACCACAGCGGTGCCATCGCCAGAGTAGGCCATTGTTATACCCCACTACAGGCCTGTCGCGGTCGCAGAGCACTGCTACGTCGCTGTCGCTCAGGGCCAAGAAACACCCGGCACGATGACGGATTTGGCTGGGTCGCTGTCGCTGACACCTGTCGCAGTGCACTGCACTGCGACGGACGGCCGCGACCGATTACCGCACGGTTTCCACATTTCAGGCATGACATCCCCTTTGGAGCCAGCTACCGTGACAGAGGCTGCAAACTGTTCCTGCGACAGCATTTTTCTATTGTGTAGGCCTGGTCCCGGTCGCAAACTTCAGGTATAACAATGGCCATAGACGCGGGATTGGTTGTTCTTTGAGTGCTAACGTGCGAGCCACGTTATCACTCAAAGAACAACCAATCCTGCGGGTATAAAAGGCGGCTCGCCTCGTGTAGACGGGTAGTTGGCCTTTCGAGGCCACTCTTGAGAGGTGACCTCGGATCACTCTCAAGATGACAATTTTTGGCGGCCGAGGGGATCCCTCGTGGCCCCCGGTGGGAAGGCTTCCTCATTGCGGACCATGCTGGGATGGTATCCTTGTTGCGGCCTGTGGCAGGATTAACCTCCTGACCCGCAGGCTGTAACAGGTACTTTAACCACTTAACAGGCTTAATCCTCTCCAGAAGTGGCGGAAATGAAGAAAAAGTAGCAAATAGAAAAATTTTTGAAAATCGCCCGAACAGAGACCGCAGTGCCAGTTGGGACCAAAGACCGCTCCGAGCGATACTGCTGTGGCCCGGAGAGCGGTTGCTGTGGCCCGAGTAGATGGCTAATTTTCGCTCGGAGCGGAGAGGCAGCGCCGCTCGAGTAGCTCTCCGGTACCGCTCGGAGCGATGGTTTGCCTGAGCATGTATGCAGTGGAGCTGTTTACTGCACAGTACCCGTCTGCTGGATCCAAACGTCACTTTCGGGAAAATGATTAAACTGAATAGTAAACGAAGTATGTAGTAAACATAAACCTCATCAGACTAGCTATTGTAGGATTAAAATAAAGCCTTTTTAATGGGGAGCTGCAATAGAGAGTCCAAAACGTTCCCGAAGAATATTCGGCGTTTATATCAGAATTTCGCCCACTCCGTGACTGAAAGCTATGGAAAAAATTTAGAGACGTTCTGCATCTATACCGCAATATCCTTACAGCTACAAAAAGCTCCTATCAACAGGGTAGAGCAGAACTGGATAGCTTGCTAACGGGGGTGGTAGAAATTTTCGGAAATTTTTTCAAGGGGGATAGTGCATTTTTTGAACGGAAAAAAGTACGTGTTTCGAGAAGAACGAGGTTACAGAAAATTATGAGAAATTCGTTGTACAAACCACAGGAATATAACTTAGTGGAGGTTTTTTTTTTCAAATCGCTTGCGAAACTTCCCCGAGCAAAGTAGAAAATTTAATTCGAAGCATTTTACATGTTAGGAATGTGAAGCTTACACTACGCCCACAACTGGCAGGACACTTAACGCAAGCAAGGAACAAATTGGTATCCACCGCTCTTTGAATTCCACTTTGATTAGCCTTTTCATTCAGTTCTCGTTCAGCCGTATTGAGATTGTGACGTAATCTGTGCCAAATTTTGATGAATCTTCATCAATACAGTTATTGCTACTATACGGCACTGCTTTACACTGACAAGTACACCGCTATGACTTAAAGTAGGGACGGAAACCGTGCTCTGGCGATGCGCCAGTAGAAGCGCGCCGCGAACGCGCCGCAGTCAACCCCGTCGCAAAAAATGCGGCCCACCTACCCGGAGTTTCCCTTCCCTGCCAAAATCAGGAGTCACCGCGGCACGGAAAATGGGCGTGGCCAAGTGCGATACAACAGTGCCCCCCCCCCTTCCCACATGGATAGCACCTATTTTTGAAAAGACCTCATTCGAGAAACCGATTCGCCTTTAAAATAAAACAACGTTCTTGATTGGTAATTAGTTTCTGAACAATATTCTTTGATTAAGACAACCCCACTCTGAGAAAAATCACAATCAAAAATTAGCGCACACAGCTAGCGAAAGACATGCAAGAGAACACTCCTGGTCTGAAAAAGCATCCCCCTGATTGAGTTTCGAACTCCAGTCCTATCAAGTAACAATTCAAAAGAACGATGACAAAAAAAAATCAAGAAAAATGAGAAGTCACGAGAATAATTGGCGAAAAATTACAAAATAGGCGTGAAGAAAATTTTTGGACGCAGTGCACACAACTGAGCCCACCGTAGTCCCCGCGCCCAATATTATTCAAACCACAAAGGATAGTCGGTATGACAATAGTTGGTGGGAGGCACTCAAGATTCATAATGAAATGATTGATATGAAACCTTTTTAACACGCTTCCAACACGTGACACGACACTTTTAACACGTGATTTGACACGTTTAACACGTTTCTATCACATTTAACACGTTTCTAACACGTGACACGAGACTTTTAACACGTTTGTAACACGTGTAATTGTAGAGAAAATCTCAACTTTTCTGAATGAATCTAGTTTCAAGCCGGATGTTCAACACATCGATTGTATTATTCATACTGCTGTCAATGAGAGGCTGCTTCTAAAAAGGAAACTACAGTTAGCCAAACTGGCCATTCCGATAGAAATGTAGTTTTCTAGAATGATTTCTCCACGTACTTAGAGCTCAACCAAAAAACGCATTAGTTTTACGAAAATCCGGAAACCGACCTCATAATCGTGTTCAGGGCCCAAAACCACCCACTAGGCAAAGTCAGGGTGAAAGCACATTTTCCGAACTTTCTGCAGACCGATAGCGCTTTGGACTTGTACGGTTTTTCGGTTCAGCGTTCAATTATAACCGTAATTAGCGTTGAATTATTAAATTTCGAACAGCGAACCCCAGATTCGTGTTCAGCACCGCTGATTACACATACATATCTGGGCCAAACTGCGGTCCGGAATTGCGTCTCGACACGCTTCGCGGCCGCACGCTCCCGAGTCAGAAGCGCTTCCAGCGCCGCAGCCGCCGATCTGCTGACTCTAGGTGGGTTTTGGAAACTGGAAACTAGGAAAAATTAGAGAAAATTGTACAAAAAAAGCCACATCGAGTCGGCATTGGAGCTGGAACCCCGACTGACTCGAGCCGTGCGGCCGCGAAGCGTGTCGAGACGCAATTGCGGACCGGAATTTGGCCCAGATAAGCACAGTACATGTGTTTATCAAAATCCGGAATTTTTTTTAAACACCCAAAAATTCCATGGGGGGTACCCTTACCTTGCTGCGAAGCTTTTAAAAACTTTTTTCAGAGTGAAATTCAGGAATCTAGGCACCTGCGCTGGACATACTCGGACTTCACGTATGAAAATGGTTCTAGAAAAGTACATTTTATTTGGAGTAGTGGATGACTTACAGTTCTCTTGTAAGGGATCTGCACATCCAAGTTCCTCTATGTGAACTATACTTGGGCAAAACTGTGAAAATGTTCGAATTTTCGGATATACTCGAAAATAAAATTTTTCGAATTTCAAATTTTCGAATAAACTCGAAAATGGTATTTTTGGAATTTCGAATTTTCAAATATATATTCGAAAAACAGATTTTTCGAATTTCAAATTTTCGAATATATTCGAAAATCAAAATTTTCGAATATTTTTTTTTCGAATTTTGACAAATTTTTGATGAATTTTCTCGAATTCACAAATGATAGCTTTGATTTTAGAGAATCAGTTTCAAGTTGTCATTTACTGTGACCACCACTGTGTAGAAATATTTATCGGTTACACTCACTTTTATTCTCAAATTATTTTTAATCAGGATGGTTGCAGAAACCGTTCCCGTCGGAACTGGTTAAGAGAGCCTACCACAATGTTAGCGCAAGACGCTTGGCTTCAGCCGAGACTTGACCAGCACTATCCCTAACTCGGAAGCGCCTTATCGCATCCAAGCATTGAGACCCTAGCGCATCTCTCAAGACCAACCACTACGCCACGGCGCGGCCTAGGCGAATCCGCTGCCGCCGAGATGGAACGACTTCAGGAGGGGGGGGGGGCAGGGCTGAACACACGAGCTTGAAGCCTTTAGGCCTAGTGCACACTTCCCACGACGAGCGACAGCAACAGTGCATATCATCCATATCGAATTTCGGTCGACATCTATGATAGAAACTATGTCGCGTCGCTTGTCGCGGGAAGTATGCACTGGACCTTACGCCCTTTCGCGCTTTTGCCGCCGCGGAGAAAATGCCGCTTTTTGAACAACGATGAAGCCAGTGTTTTGGATTCTTTCTTTCTGTAGCTGATTTTCAGGTTTTTGTAAAAGAAATTAACCCTAGAGTTGTATTCTATTAGGTCTAGAAGTTAATTTCCGCGTTTTTTTACGCTTTTTACACTATTGAAAACTGGACATACTTAAACAAAATTTTTATTCAAAATAATTTCCGTCATTAATAACAACCATTTCCCAGAGTTTGGGTAACTTATGGATTCCATCATAATAAAATTTTTCTGGTTTGGCCTCCACCCATTCATCGAGCCATTTTTTGACATCTTGACGATCTTGAAAGCGCTGCTCCGCTAGACCAAGCGCCATTGACCGGAAAAAGGTGATAATCCGACGGGGCGATGTCTGGAGAGTACGGCGGGTGCGGTAAGACTTCCCATTTGAACTCTTTTAGCGTATCCTTTACCGTTCGAGCAACATGAGGTCGAGCGTTATCATGAAGCAATATGACTTTTTCGTGTCGACTCGCCCATTCTGGTCTCTTTGCTTCGATTTCATGCCGCAATTGCGCTAGTTGATGTTGATAGCGATTCGCAGTAACTGTTTCGCCAGGTTGAAGAAGTTCATAGTACAGTATACCGCGTTGATCCCACCATATGCACAGTAAGACCTTCTTCCCGTGGATGTTTGGTTTTGCGGTCGAAGTTGTTGTTTCACCAGGACTAACCCACGATTTTCTTCGCTTCGGATTGTCGTAGTACACCCACTTTTCATCGCCAGTTATGATGCGGTGTAAAAAGACTTTCTTTGGAATCGGTCCAACAAGATTTGTGAAGTTGTTTTCTCTGCTCTTTGTTGCGTTCTGAGAGCTCATAGGATCCATTTTCCTTCCTTTGACTCTTCCCCATTGCCTTCAATCGAATAGAAATTGCTTTTTGGGTGACGCCGAGAGATGCCGCGAGCTGTTCTTGCGTTTGAGCCGAATCTTGATCCAACAAAGCCTGAAGTTCTTCGTCTTCGAACTTTTTTGGCTGTCCTGGTCGATCTTTGTCCTTAACGTCAAAATCACCCGATTTGAAACGCTGAAACCATTCTTGGCAGGTTCTTATGGATGGAGCAGCATCCCCGTAAGCTTGGGCAAGCATTTGGTGCGCGTCAGTGGCTTTCTTCTTGAGATGAAAAAGGAAAAGGAGAGCTTCCCGCAAATGGCGTTTTTCCGGCACAAAAGTTGACATATTCTGAAACTAAAATAATACTTTTTTTATAAGGTACGTGAAGCAAGTTATATATCAATAGAAAGCTGATAATACAGTGAGCATTATAACATAAAATTCGTTATATAAAAATAATTTTATTTTTTACAAAATATCAATAACAACAAA
Source organism: Aplectana chamaeleonis (assembly GCA_029168955.1). Lineage (NCBI taxonomy): Eukaryota > Metazoa > Nematoda > Chromadorea > Rhabditida > Cosmocercidae > Aplectana > Aplectana chamaeleonis. Next base: position 2,844,489 of record JAPDOI010000025.1, read on the forward strand.
AACGCGGAAATTAACTTCTAGACCTAATAATAGTCTTGTAATGTTTCACTAGCATTACTGCATCAGAATATCGATGTTTTGACCAAATTCGCTCAACTGTTAAACCCAAATCTGTCCAAGCTCAAGAAGTACAGAAATGGACATCAATCGCTAAGCACAACCCATAGTAACCACTCGAAGCTAATTTTTTCTGAAGTAGTCATTGAATATAGATTAGCAAAGCTCAATCGCTCCTGTCCGTATTTAATTAGAGTTACTGTTTCTTTGGAAAGGGAGTGTTTCGGAAGCTAAAACACTGTTATTGTCTGTATCTGGCTGACAGCTTTATAATAAATTGCAAAAGAGAGGAATAGATTTGCATTGTCTGGGCCTTCAAGCCAGCCTATCCCACCTATGGATCACCTTGTACGATGACGCAGTATTTTACACGATCCAAGCGTGTGGAAAGCCCAAATCGGGCGTGGGGTGAATTGGTTAAGATGGTGCTTGATAGAGCGTGCTTTCAAAGGTTGATCAGAAAAAAATGAACTTCTAATGAAATGATGATTGAGCATTTCGATTATTCGAAATTCAAATATTCGAATATGCTCTCCAAAATATTCGATTTTCGAATATTATCCGAAACCACTTTTCACGAAGTATTCGAATTTCCAATATTATACGAAGCTCGTTTTCGAAATATTCGAATTTCGCATATTATTCGAAAACCAAAATTTTCGAATTTTTAATGATGATTCGAAATTCGAAAACTCATTCGAATATTACAATTTGGTCCGAAGTATAATCTGCACCGAATCCGCTGAGGTGAGTCACCTTATTTCATAAGTTGTACGAAATCAATACATTCTAACGTCAGTTAGCGACATGCTCCATCTGTTCTAAGGCCTAGTGCATACTTCCCGTGACGAGCGACGCGACATAATGCTTGTCATTTAAATCGACCGAAAATCGATATTGTTTATATGCACTGTCGCGGTCGCGCGTCGCGGAAAGTATGCAGTAGGCCTAAGGCGTCGTTTATACTCCCGCCGCTGAGCGGCGCGGCGCAGTGCTTTTCTGTGCTATCGATCACGCGGCGCGGCACGATCGATATTATAGCAATGCACTCCGCCGCGCCGCTCGGCGGCGGTAGTATAAACGACGCCTAAGCCCGATTTCAGCCGGCGGATTTTTAACACTAAGGCGATTCCGCCGAAAGGAAACGAAACAAGAAGGCGATTCCGCCGAAACGTGAACCGATGGTAGTCCAATAGATAACCTAAATCTGCAATCAAAGCAAGAAATAATTCACAGGAAATAAATGAGGAATGTCCACAATCTATTCTATCGTTCAGATAAGAAAGTATTCTGAATGGCATATCTTCGCTAACATTGAAATTCGCCTTACAAATAATTTGTGCAGCAGCAAGGAGGTGAGGCGAGCCTCCCTACTATGGAGCGTTTATTCACCTGATGTCGTTGTTTTCGACGAAATTTGCGTTACCTCGCTGCTTTTGAATAGAGGCTAGCACCATTGTTAGTCAAAGGAAAGGCGACAATATTAGCATGCCATTGTCGAACAGCAAACACCCGACGACTATGTCGGAAAACGAATGAGCTGCTATTTGAGAGTCACTTTTAGTACAAGTAGGGATTGGCGATTTTTCGAGGACCATTGTATTGCCCGACGACTAATGTCGTGACATTCGTAAGACTTCTAGTCGAAAGGGACGGTGAGGCACTTCGTCACTGCGTCCCGCAGCGAAGCTGCGGTTTGCGGAGCATTCGAGAACGCGGTTTACTCACACAAGTGCCGCATTCAGTGCGTGTCTAATATGCATTCAACTCGATGACAACGCGGTTTCGAGCACAGTGAGGGGACGTGCTGCTAAGAAAGCACGTGCTCCTATCATATGTCAAATTGCAGCACCTGCCCCATCAAATAAGACGTTAAATGCGTGCATGATACACATTCAACTCGATGACAAAACGATTTTCCAAAAAAGGAAAGCATACGACGCACTCTTGAGGGACTGCGATGCCGATAGCGTCGCCGGTTTAATTACTCAATTTTGGGGTACTTGGCACACCCAGCCGCTGGAGACCTCATCCAACTGCTGGCAGCCCCAGACGGTGCTCAGCGAGTTGGCCGCGTCGCATGTGGGTGTTCCGGCCGCGTCGCGTGACGGTGTGCTGCTACGATATCGCTGGGCTAACCTGCAGCACGTTCCCCTGCTATAAACTTTTGCAGCACGTGCTCCTGCGGTGAAATTTCGCAGCACATGCTGCCGCCAGGAGCACGTGCGCCTGCGAAAAAGCCTTCCGATGGGTGTGGTCACTCAGGTTGAATGCATATTCGACATGCATTGGATGCGGTGGTTTTCTGAGTAGAATGCGCGCCGTCTTGCCTCGCGATCTCATCCCTTAAATCGTCGTCAGTCGTCTTCTTGCAGTCGTGCTCATCACGGATGGTATCTTTACCGAGACTACTCTGAGAGTTTTGGCCGGGAAATAGCCCACCAGGCTCCTTAGCGGCTCCTGGTGGGCTATTTCCCGGCAATTTCTATGCTTCTCACGGAATGCACAAGAAGTAGCCGAGAAATAGCCGAGATGTAACCAAGAAATATTTAGAAATAAACAAAATTAACCAAGACGCAACCGTCGCCGGCTTGCCGAGCCACCATCTGGGGCCGCCAGCGGCTGGGCAGGCCCTCCAGAGGCTGAACGAGGTCGAGGTACCTCAAACTTGAGTAATTGAACCGACGGAGGTGCTGACATCTGAATCATGCCTCTGAAATGCTCCGTATATCTACCTGGAGAGCGTTATTTCGCGGCTATTACGCGGCTATTTCTCGGCCAAAACTCTCAGAGAAAGTGCTTCTGAAATGAGGACTAGACAATACCCCTCAAGACACCACACAAGGACAGCTTTTCTTCCCTAACCTTCTTCCCACTACCTTAGGAGAGCCACTACGTAGGTCAAGAACGACCAACGATTTCTAGAAATAGAACCGTAAAGGAGCAGACACACCGTAGATTATGCTAACAATGTAAACATGCGAACAAAGATCATCTAGATGATAGTCTGCCAACGGTTTCCTTGACAACAGGTACATACCCACGGTTGTCGAATACTGCCAGCCATGGCCACCTTTGTCCCAGGGAAAACACGCTATTCAGGACAATACCCCGAACCAAGTCACCCGGAAAGTTTTCCACCGCAAGGGATAAGACGGGTCAGAGAACATGCCGTGTATGCAAACAAGTCGAACTGTTGGGTTTGGAACACCCACTGGACGTCGCCATGGAGAAGTGGAAAGGTTGAATGGTTGCCTTCAGCGCAGCCATCGGCTACCTTTATATGTGAAAGGAATAGCATTAACATTTTCGAAGCTTATAATGCTAATCGTCCGCCCAAAAGTAGCACACAGATCAGAAAATATACCTTAGCTCTCTCTTGTCACGTACCGACATTAATTATCCTACAAACTGCCAGCGACGGGCGACCCCTATGGCCGGGATCATACTTCCGGCGACGAGCGACGCGACGTAATGCTTACCATCAATATCGACCGAAAATCCATATGCCCGGCATGCATAGTCGCTGTCGCTGGTCGCGGGAGGTGAGATCCCGGCTTATAAATACCACACAATTATGAGAGGGAAAAGATGATGAAACGTCCGAAGAAGATGTGAAGACAAAAGGAGTATGTGAGTATGTCAAGTGAATACTGGCGACGAGCTGTCGATGTGATAATAGAATAACGTAAAGATGGATCCTAGTGATACTTTGCGTTCCTGATTGAAGGTTGGCGCAAAATCCGTGCACCTATGTTACAGCATATGACACCGAGTTTGCGCCAGCATATGGAACCGAGTTCGAACCACGCCAATGCAGTAGAACTCGTCTAAAATACCGCTTGTGCGATTTTGGTAGAAAGCGCGCGAGGACGCGTTTGCGCGTGTTTTCAGTTCTTTTTGAATAACTCGCTTTGCACTCAACCTTGGGCAAAACTATGGTGATATTCATAACCCTGGCGTTGAGGTCTACCCAATGGTTCAGCTTTTGTAAAGGTCCCGTTCAAAACTAAAGGAGGTTCGCAATCAGCCAGATTTCGAATTACGGCACCGCGGCAAAGGGGGCGTTCCTAGCCTCTGTCCTATCGCCAAAGTGCACTAATTTGAAACCTGGCCGACTGCCAAACTTCTTTATTTCTCTGCAAAACCTCCACAGAGGCTATACCATTGGGTAGCCCTGAACGCCAGGGTGATGAATATCACCATGGTTTCGCTCCAAGTTGAGTTTAAAGAGAGTTATTCAAAAAGAACGGAAAATACGCGAAAATTCGTTCCCTTCCTTATCTCAGATAAAGGATATAAGGATAAAGTCCCCAGCGTTTATCAGTCCTTCTGGAAAGGCGTCACACATTGAAATTCCATTCAATATCGTGTAGAGGATTTTGAATGTGTATTGGGCCTATTAAACGACTTTCGAGGGCCAGCCCATGCTCGAGTCAGTGTTCTTATCCTCCCAGACAAGTCTGGTACCAATTTCCCGACCTCGGAGCAGGGGTGTGCGAAAAAAATTTCAAAACGAAGAGCAAAAAACGGAAAAAATTCCGGTCGAAAATTTGTAGAATTCTTCGCTATGCTATGCTGCGTTGCAAAAATACACTTTTTTCAATTTTTCGATTTTTTCAAAATCAATACCGAAAACTCCGAGCAATTGAAAAAATGGCCTATATGCACCAAAAAATTTGGTCTCGGAGCGAGAATCTTCATTTCATTTTTCGATTTCGAGTTTTCGAAAAATTTTCGCATATCCCTTCTACGGAGGGATAGAAGGCTTGGTCTGTTTTGGGCGAGAAATGATTCCTAGACCGCGCGCGTGACAGTGGCGCTTCTTGCCACTGCCTCACACGCATATTTCGAATATATGGAGGAATTGAATAATATTCGTAATAAACCACACTGATGACACACAAAAAAGAGGGAAAAGGCTCCGAGATGACTACATCACTGATTGAATGGACAACATTTGACAAAAAAAAAGCTATACAAGAAATTGCAAAACCTTATTCGCGAATATGTGGATGATCGAAGTGCTCTAGGAAGACGGAAAACTTTTTAGCAGTTTGAACAAACTTAACACTGAATATACTCCAGTTGACCGAATTTCGCACAAAATTTGCATCTACATAGAGAATAAGTGAAAAAATGCCGAACGAGTACATCGCAGAGCAAGTGCCCGCTTGTCGATGTGTCCCGCTGGCGAAGCCGGTGAATCTTTTATCAAATCACGTGCTTTCCGTGAAGTTCTCGTTCGTAATGCTGATTATGGCGGCGTGAAACTCCCGCTGCCGCAGCAGAATGCCTAAACACTTGTGCATTCGTGACGGAATGTCATTCACTGGTGGTGGTGAAGGCCAAAAATATTTTTGCCCATACTGGCGCCAGCCAGACCAGCTCGGATTGCCTCGCAGAACTTTCATTTCAAACCAATTGTACACATTGATTGGGATGAGGTTGCGTATTATAGTGAACAGAGAAAAACGCTGGTGACTTTACTATGGACATTGAGAATTCTGAAGCATCGTAGCATAGTAGAGAAAGAAGGAAAGGAATAAACACGCGCGTATAACTACATCAGATTGATACAAAAACCTCGGCATCACATCAACTCCTTTTCGTAGCAACGTTTACATGGCGGATTGTGGACTTGAAAGAGACAGAAGGGGAATATACATTGTGAGAGGGCGAGAAAAAAAAAGGAGCAGCGGGCACTTCCAATTCCCCTACTCTAAGAGAAATTGCCGCTGCGGCTCCGCGATAGTGCCGCTTCGGAGCCTACAGGCACCGAAGCGGTCCTACCGCGGAGCCGCGCCGGCACTACCGTGGAGCCGTGGTGGAACTACCGCCGAGCCGTACCGATGAAGCGGCAGTGCCACTTCGGTTCCGCGATAGGGCCGCAGAGGCTCCGGAAAAGGATCTGATATAAAGTTGTTTAAAAATGATAGTACAGCTACGGGGCCTAAGAACAAAAACACGCACCTGCGCTCATTACGTCATCTGTCTAGTAGGGACAGAGATTACCGCCGCTTTTGCGCTCAAGGAAATACGGAATGTACCTCAAACATGGGTAATTAAACCGGCGACAGCTTCGTTTCACCGCACAGGATAGTACATCGTAGTCCACGCGGGCTCACTGCTGCATCCTCGCGGAGCCGCTGCGGTACTATCGCGGCGATGTCGAGGCTCAAGACACGGCAGCAAAATCGTCTGATCATGGAGCCGCTGCGGTACCATCGCGGCACAGTCGAGGGTCGCGGTACTTTCCCGGCAATGACGCGGCAAATTTTCAGAGATTAATACACCATGTAAACCTCGCTAGAATGAATGTATGCATGCGATTTTTTCCTGGTCTAGTCATGCTCTCTTGGAAAAGGAAGTCTAAATATCAGATGACACACAAAGGTAAAGTTTCTCCACAAAAATTGTTAAATAACGAATAACGAAAACATCTACAAGAATGTATAATCACAGGTTTTTATCTCTTCTAAACAATTTCCTCATGAGCAGGGATGGGCATAATACAAATTTTATAACTCGCTAGTCGTTAGTCGCTGAACGAACTAAAATCCTCGTTATTCGTTAATCGTTAGTCCTTAAAATCTAGGCATTGAGGAATAAGCACAGTTTAGGCAAATAAAAACGTTCGTGACTAGTTGAAAAAAAGAAGGCGTGTATTACCGAACATTCATGACCATGTTCAACAGATAGACTACTACGGACTACTGACCCGCACACTACTGGAGGGATGATGTCCAGGAACCGCGTCTTCGATTTTTATCCTTTTAAGCAAAAAAAAACCATATTGAAAAAAAAACAAAAGAAAACTAGGATTTTGTGATTTGTTTTTTTTTCGGTTCAGAATTTGCCGTGCTGCGTTGCGCTGCTATCTGCGATAAATCCTTAAAGGCACAGTACACCCTCGGATATGAATTTTGAGATTTTCATGTAATTGTGTAGAAGACCCCTCCTGTATAACACGTGCCAAATGCCAAATCTCATTTCCTCAAAATAAGCGAGATATAAGCAACCACCACAGGCCCGACCCCCTTCCCTCACCACCACAGGCCCGACCCCCTATCAGATTTTCGAACTCGATAGTGGCTCGATGGATAGATGATTTCCAACAAGTCGTGGTTCTTCAGTCCATTACCGGACTGTCTCCTTATCCTGGCTTTCTCTCGCACAACGACTGCGAATGAGGAGAAATACAGGCCTGAGACAACTCGTCCACCAATCTTTCGCCCTCAAATTCTAGGCATCTTTGAGGAGCCATAACTCTGTACGCAGGGGGTCTTGGACGATTTCAGAGATAATGTGCTTATCTGGGTCAAATTCCGGTCCGTAATTGCGTCTCGACACGCTTTGCGGCCGCACGCGCTCGAGTCAGTCGAGTTTCCAGCGCCAAAGCCGACTCGATATGGCTTTCTCATACAGTTTTCTTCGATTTTGTCTAGTTTCCAGTTTCTAAAACCCACCTAGTGTCAACAGATCGGCTGCTGCGGCGCTGGAAACTCTTTCGATTCGAATGCGCGCGGCCGCAAAGCGTGCCGAGACGCAAATGCGGACCGGAATTAGACCCAGATAAGCACAATACCACTGTGATCAGCGTGTGATTCTCTCCAAGATAAGCATAAAATCTGAAAAATAATTTCCTGGGTGTCCTGTGCCTTTAAGTCCGTTCAAAAGAGACTGTTCGCCACGCGGTCTGCGTGCGTGACGACTTGCCGTCGCAAAGGCATTTTTCCAGGCATGCGAATCAATTACATAGCTAGAATATTAGACGGATAATGAAAAATTTCTGATTCAGCTGCTTCCAGCCATGGGAAGAGCCGTCAGAAAATTGCGACGGCGGCTCGACATGCATGCCCACCGCATTGGCGTACGGTTTTTTTGGACGGACTTTATGGAGACCACAAGTATGTCTCTGTAGCAATCCTGCATCAGCCAATTTTTACTTAGCCGCGTGTGTTAATGTCGATGCGCGTTTGTGACCTGCAGGTTCTTAACTCTCAGTATTATTGATTACGATACGAACTTCACAAAATCCCTAATGTGATGTACGGGCCACTTCACTTATAAGAGCTGATTTCAAGGCGACTCGTTGTATAGTTAGGTCCGTGGCTTGTTTCCTAAAAAAACATTTAAATCTAACCCGCGACTGGCGCGGGCAGTTTAAATCTCACCGGAGGCTCGCAGCGTGGTCAGCTGATCAGCTGCGCTCTTCTCTCGGCCTGAATCGATTAGCGGATCGGCGCAAGCGAACACAGCGCCAGCCGGGGGTGAGATTTAAATGTTTTTCTTGAGGAAACAAGCCACGGACCTAACTATAGGCTGTCGCGTCGCGGCAGTTGTGGGCTGTTATCGATAGGGTGGGCATTACCGATAGGCTGGCGAAATAATTCTTGCATAGGGGTGTGACATTTGTGACTATTGATTTTTTGAAGGCAGTGCTCATGATAAAAACCATCTTCGAGTTCCCACTGGAAATTGAAAGCACCCGGATCCATTTCAGCAACAATGGCAAAAAAAAACGGCTAAACACGGGCCATAAATAGTCCTATTCGTCTCTAAAACTTTTATGAGCTATGCCCTACCCGCCCATTTCGCTGTTGGTCGCTTTGAGAGTGGGCGGAGCGGGCATTTGAGTGCCGTATAGGGCTATCTATAGCTTGTTTTTAGCCGTACTTTTGCATTTATTGTTGCAATAGACCCGGCACATTCGTTTTTTTGTCAAAAATCGAAAACCCTTTCCAACAAGAACACTGATTTTATCGAATTTCGGGGATGCTTATGAATTTTTTTCATTGCATTAGCCGTTAGCCGTTCGACGTAACACCAAAAAAGTCCGTTAGTCGTTAAACTCGTCAGTCGTAATTACGCTCATCCCTCCTCACGAAAATATTGGTATAGTGGATAAATAGCACATCAAGCGCTTCTGTACGGAGTGATTACGCTTAAAAAGTCTGAACGACGACCGATGCGCTATGCGATGTCTGAGCACGCCCAAACATGGAAGTATCTGGATGGATTAATATCTGTTTCTATTCACAAAGGGTAACTGCTACGCTCAAATGAACATAACAGGTCCAACAGAAAGGATATTAAAGAGTTAGAGGTACACTTCTTCCAAAACCTACAAATCAATTTGGGGGATCAGAACAAACCGAATATGTAACTGCTTTAGGACGCCTCGACCGGGGTCAAGCGGCTGGACATTAGGGGGAGTTAGAAATTGGGAAAAAAGAAGAAGATTTGGAGTGGGACGTTGAAACTTCGCGGTCAAAATGGAAGAATTGGAGAAGTGAGGTTGAAAAAAATTGAAAATGTCACAAAAATGGATATAACAAAAAATGAACTTCCAAAGAGCACCACATTAAATATCGATGTTATAATATGTTTTTAAATTGCAGCTGGGATTTAAGCTCACAGGACTTAATTTCAATTGACTAAAATAATTGAAGGCAAGAACTAAATGTCATGAGTGATAAAAAGTAATCACGTTCCTGAAAAACACAAAAAATAATAAAATCGTAATTCGCTATTACACACAGCCGTAATCCAGGAAATGTCCCCCAGCGCCTCGCACGACATCATAAAGTCTGTCCGAAGGAGACTGTCAGCTCATGCGGTCGGCGTGCGTGTCGAGCAGCCGTCTCGGAGACACTTTTCAAATGAACTCTTTCACGGCTGCTAACAGCTGACTGGAATACTATTCATTATTCATACCATATTCCTACTAATCGATTTACAGGCCCGAAAAGTGCCTGCTGGACACGCACACCGACCGCGTAGGCGGACAGTCTAATTCGAACGGACTTACATTCCGCACGCTTTTAAGACTACCGACGGGTATTTGAATATTAGAGAGCATAAAACTCCAGATACTAGTGCAAAGCTGGCGTCTCTAAAAAAATGTCAGACAAGTACAAAAGAGCCATTGAGGAATCCCAGTGCACTGAGCCTTAATATGACAACTTCCTGGACACACCTGACATAAAAAAATGATAGGAAATATTCAGAGCAAAGTTGAACAATGAAGCTACTTTGGGAAAACGACTTCGTCATTTAAATACTCATCGTTTTTGTGTAGAATGTTGGTTGAAAAATAAGAACAAGGGCTAAGGAGAAGAACAAAAGATGATTTTGAATGAGGTGTAACCTTGTTTTTCGGACTAGTTGAGCAAAAACCAAGTTACACAGCTGTCACACAGAGCGCGGCAAAATCACTGCGATAAGGGCAGGACTAGGCGTTCCTTCTTTAACAGGGGTATCTTGCACTCTTATTTCTCGAGTTTGCTGATCAAAAACCAGGAATGTTGAAAGTTCTCTATCCTGCTTACGTTTCATTGATTTTCGATCTTTTGGGAGCCTGAAAAAACCATGAATAACATCTAAAAAATTACCTTCTCAAATAACATCCAACAGGTACGTGATTCATATATGAAACTATAAAGAGGGTGATGTTGAATTCCCCTAGGATGCGTCACATATTCGATTCCCTGTCAGAATAGTAGAGGTTTTTGATTATGTATTGGGCCTACACAATGACTTGCGGGGGCCAACCGATGTTCAAGTCAGTCTGGACCAATTCGCCGACAACGGAGGGATAGAAGGCTTGGTTGGTCTTGGGCAGGATCGATCATTTGACCGTGTGCGTGACTGTGGCGCCCCTTGCCACTGTCCTACACGCGGCCGTGATTCAATTTACTGAAAAAAAGTAACAATACGATGCGGAGGACAGTTCCATCGTTCCCAGAGGAGAGTAGGTCCAAAAGCCTCGGATAGAACTGCAAAAGGAGACTGACAGACCGCCGGAGACCCTAGGAACCAAAACCCTAAATACGCTCAATGCCTGCCTCAAGCTCTAACTAGGGACTGATCACAGCACAAACTAGAGTTTAAAAAAATGGTCTGTTGTGCTGAGGGTGAAATTTAACAACTGATAGTTTGGTAAATTTTCTTAATGCACAAGGGTAGATCAAAACCGACAGAAAAAAAACTTTTTGTGAAATTTAGACATTCGAACCAGGGCTGACTCACGGTGTGATGATCACACAGGGGGGCCGCAGCTGTGGGCGCCCGCAAGTTAAAGGGGGCCGCAGCCTTCGCTGGTCAGCGGGCAAACTTAGTTGCTATTCATTGGTACAGAAGTTCGTGAAAATAAGTAGAATAAAATTGTAAGAAAAAATTATTTCAAAATTAGTCTGAAATATAAAATTAACCTTAATTTATTCACAAAACATCGAATTTGGCTCATTTCTTCTTAATCAGACTCATGACCAACCTGAGAAGCCACAAAGATTTTCGAGCCGATGGGAGGGGGCCGCAAACCTTTCCGGGCGGCAGAGGGGGGCCGCACCTCTGATCGAGCGATCACAGCGCCATGCCTTACCCTGATTCGAACACTTTCAGCCAAACCTGAGTCCACGGGGGTTTTCAGAAGATTGCGGTAGGTTACTGTGGACAAATGATACTTTTCCTACAGTGACTACAGTAGTCTTCTGAGAAACTCAACATGGACATTATACTACTGATCAGCGTCCCAAATAAGCTTCCTGGACTTATTTAGGGCTCAGATTCTTCAAATGTACGAATTCGATTTTTTTTTCATTTTTTGATCTACCCATGGGCATCAAGGAAACTTAACAAAATCCAAACTGTTACTTTTCACCTTCCCCACAACACTCAACAGACCTTTTTTCAGAACTCCAGTATTTGCAGGGAAAAGTCCCTAGTAAGGTTTTTATAGATTATTCGGCTCTCCTAGTTTCATACGGGGTAATGGAAATGTTGTTCCTTCAAAAAAGTTGATATTTGTCTATGAGATGTTTTCGCTTACATGTGAATCAAAACCTGCCATTAAGATGGAATTGGGCTCCAAAGGGGTGGTTTTCTCAGATCCAAGCCCTGGAAAAGCCGAACTCGCCACATAACGAAGTTATAGCAATCCTGGTTTTTTGATAGACAATCTCGAAAAACAAGAAAGAGGGATATTCCCAAAAGACAAGCCGCATCTGGCATAGGTTTACTTATCATAAATTAGCCGCACTTTTCTTAGTAAACCCATGCATACCGTATGACGTAGATCACCTTTTTCGTCCTATCTATCAGTCTTCCTAAATTCAGGCCACGCACAAAAATGCCAAATTTAGGCTATTACTCAAAACAGGGACACAGATTTTCCACGAAACTCGTATGAGGTGAACTCATGAAGAAACAAAAACGTGAAATGAGGTGTATCTGAGTGAATTTCATGGCATTAGTGACCGTATCCATAGCGACCACCTATCTAACAATCAACAGGAACGCGGAGGGCTGCTGATATAAATGTACATAGAATGGGAGAGACAGCGGATGACGATGGCATGATTTAATCGCATTCACGTGACTAACTCCCGCATATAGTCACCATCATCATCGTGCGGGACTCGAATAAACCATCTGAAGAGGACTCATCGTCATCCCGGAACGAGCGCTGCGACTGAAGTGCATGCAGCTGAGAAGACAGGATAGAAAAAGGGAGGAGTGATGAGAATATATCAGATTTTCAAAAATCCAAGCTCACTGACGAATGGGCCATATTGCAGCCAAATTCGATTTCTAGACCAAAAACGTTGAGGAACTTTCGAACAAGATAGATGAAATTTCTGTGCTTATCTTGCAGACAACTTGCCTTGCGCAATACATATGTTTCATGTCACATGCAAGTACAGAGCTCGCATGTAACATAAAATTATAGAAAAACAAGTAAGTTGCGAAATAATCACAACAAGTTGCGTGAAGTCTTCAAACAACTTGCGCACAAGCTACAGATAACTTGTTAAGAATTACTTGAGAGGAAAACTAAATGTCCTTGCATTTCAAACAAAACAAAGGCAACGGAACTTAAAGAGGAGATTCCGATTGTTCGAAAAGCTTTGGATCCTAGCACTAAGACCCGCACAAAAGATTACGCCAGCTCAGGAGATGTCGAACAAGTTACCTGCAATTTTAGAGCAGCTAACTGGAAATCTTTATGCAACTTACTGCGCTAATCTCGTAAGTTACTTGTATTCTGCTTTAATGTTACCTTAGAGCGTTATCATTTCAAGCAACAACACATAAAGAAAAATAAGAAGTTGTTGGCGAGATAAGCCTGGCAAGTTGCGTGAAGGCTTCAAACAACTTGCACGCAAGCTAACGGATGACTTGTTAAAAAATGACAGAAATAAGCACAGTAAGTTGGAAGAAATCTTCAAACAACTTGCTCACAAGCTAACGGATAACGTGTTAATATTTCGTTTATCTTGCACACAACTTGCCTTGCCCAAAACATATTTTTGTGCTACATGCAAGTCTACAGTTAGCGTGTAACACAAAATTACAGAAAAACAGATAATTTGTGAAATAAGCCTAGGAAATTGAGTGAAGTTTTCGAACAACTTGCGCACAAGCTACGGATAACTTGTTGAAAATTAGCTGTCTGGAAAGTTGAATATCCTTGTATTTCCAGCAAAACAGTGGCGAAAGAGCTACACATGGGAAATCCGATTGCATGAGGCCGAATTCGTCAATGACTATATCCCGCGTATGAGAGCGAATCAGGGTATAATCTTCCACATTCCCTAGGGAGGTGCGGATGGCTGTACCCTGCTGCTTTCTTACACCCGGGGTATAATCGTTGTAGAATCCGGCCCCCAGAAAGCTCTACATCCTAGCACCAGGACCTCACAAAAGACAACCCCAGCTCAGGAAGTTTCGAACAGATTATCCCCATGAGGCAAATTTCGGGATGAAAACGTTCCAAATTATGAAATTCGAAGAAATTACATACATTTATTACCATTTATGATCTACCCAGGTGCATTGAGGGAATTTTCCACACTTCAAAATGTTTCTTTTTCCCTTCTCCACCACACTCAACCGATCATTTTTCGAAACTCCAGTTTAGGCTGGGATCAGTCCCTGGTAAGTGGCGGTACAATACAATAACCGCGCTAAGTTTTGTAAAAACGGGGAGCATCTGACAAACTTGGCAAAAAAGCGTCCGATGCATGTAATTTTTTGTTTAATGAAGACTTTCTTGAGTTCTGAGAACGCTATCATATTCACAGATCAAATAGCTACCTAATTATGCTACTTGCAGGAAGAAGTTCTCTTAAATCGCTCTGCTTTCTAAGGAAATAGTTTTTGCAATCGTTTTTCAAAAACGTCGCGCGCGGCGAAGTGCGGCGAGACTTCGAGCAGTATTTGTACAAATAATGGAAGAGCAATCTGTATGCTTTCTTCATAAATCAGGTGCAGGTTAGAGCATTTCAAGGTTTGTGTACTGTGCTTCTCTGGGCCAAATTTCGGTCCGCAATTGCGTCTCGACACGCTTCGCGGCCGCACGCGCTCGAGTCGGTCGGGTTTCCAGCGCCAAAGCCGACTCGATGTGGCTTTTCTATACAGTTGTCTCCAAATTTTTTAGTTTCTAGTTTCCAAAACCCTTCTAGACTCAACAGATCGGCGGCTGCGGCGCTGGAAACTCTTCCGACTCGAGAGCGTGCGGTCGCAAAGCGTGTCGAGACGCAATATTGGACCGAAACTTGGCCAAGATAAGCACAAGGCGTTGAATTTTCGAAATCCTTCAATGAACACGCTTGAGAACTACTTGAAAAGTCGGTGCTTCGCTGCGAAAACCCTAGACTCTTAAATGAAGGATACCGAGAATTCAACCAACACAAACTTTGAGACTCCCTAACCTGCACCTAATTTATGAAGAGAGCATACAGATTGCTCTTCCATTACGTGTGCAAATACTGCTTATAGTTTCGCCGCACTTCGCTGCGCGCGACGTTTTTGAAAAACGAATACAAAAACTATTACCTTCAAAAACAAAGCGATTTCAGAGAACTTCAGCTTAAAAGTCACATAATTAGGTAGCAATTCGATCTGTGAATATGACAGCGTTTTCAGAATTCAAAAAAGTCTTCTTTGAAAAAAGCTAGAAGCATCGAACGCTTTTTTGCCAAGTTTGCCGGATGCTCCCCGTTTTTACAAAACTTAGCGCGGGTATTGTATGTGCACACATATGTAAAGCCAAGCTTGCTCGGAGAGTCCAGGCGGAGCAAGCCGCGAAGCAGTCGGTCGTGGCGAAACAGAACAATGATAAGGAGATTTTGACATGATAAGCCCTACAAACCTCACTTCGACCGGCTCAAAATGAGAGATCTAGGCTAAATGTATGATGCAAGCACAGACAAGCAACACCATCGTCCTTATAAGAGAAGCAAGTGAGTCAACACTTCAAGGCAGTGTTCACGAAAAAAAAGTAGCACGTTTTTTCGGCGAAAACGTAAGCTTTGGGTCCCTCTACGAAGACTAAAAACGGAAGTGCGGCGAAAAACGGCCGGTAAGTGGGTGGAAATCTCGTGGGCCAGCCAACCCATTGGGCCATTCCGCCCACGTTCTATAACAGTTCCCCTGAATTCGTGGTTGAATGAGCGATGGTTTCCGATCAAGAGCCCCGTTCTTAACTTCATTCTCAACTTCTCTCTTTAATTAGGTCAGCTCGCACACATCGGCTGCAAGAAACGGGACAACTCGTCCACAATGCATCAGTAGCTGAATTTTGAGGGGCCATAACTCCGTTTCCAGGGGGTCTTATACGAGTTCAGGGACATCATCGAAATCAGCATGGAACCGTTTTCAAGATAGGCGGAAAAACAGAAAAACGACTTTTATAGTGAACACTGCCTTTAAGAGACCGCGCGCTGCACGGCCAATCTTTCCAGTGACTTTTTTGATAGATTTTTTGTTGCGATCGCCTAAATGAAAAGGAGATATTTGGCGCTTATTATCTGCATACCAGTTGTGGAAGTTGTATTAGGCAGAGATATAAAAGCAATAATTAGAGAAAAAATCCGTTTCTCTTGAAGTAAAACGAAAAAATCGAGTTTTTTGGCATGGGTGCGCAGTGCGGACACTATACTTAGTATCCGAATCACTCCATTTCGGATATCCGGCCGGATATCCGAGATTCGGATAATCCGATATCCGAAAATTTGAAAACACGCATTATCTAAATCGAACCAATATCCGGGAAATTTAAAATCGGCATTATCTGAATCGAACTATTATCCGAAGGGTCAAAAATCCGGATAAAATCATATAAAAACGGATAAAACGGATAAAAATCGGATAAAACGGATAAATTTTGCGTAAAATCGGATAAAATCGGAACAAAACCGGATAAAATCAGATAAAACCACATAAAACCGGATAACCTCGGATAAAATCGGGGAAAAATAGGATAAAATCGGTTCATTTTAGGTTGAGTGTAGTATACCGGTCCATTTTTATATCAACTATTTGACTCACTTTTGTTTCCGCACTCGTGTAATTTATGTATATGTCCATTTCTCTTACCTACTATTCTACTCATTTTGTGTGTGTGTGTATGTGTGTATGTGTGAATGTGTGTATATGTGTGTGTATGTGTGTGAATGTATGTATGTGTGTATGAGTATGTGTCTATGTGTGTATGTGTGTATGTATGTGTGAATGTGTGTATGTGTGTATAGTGTATGTGTGTATGTGTGTATGTGTGCATGTGTGTATGTGTGTATGTGTGTGTATGTGTATGTGTGTATGTGTGTATGTGTGTATGAGTGTATGTGTGTATGTGTGTATGTGTGTGTATGTGTGTTTGTATGTGTGTATGTGTGTATGTGTGTATGTGTGTATGTGTGCATGTGTGTATGTGTGCATGTGTGTATGTGTGTATGTGTATGTGTGTATGTGTATGTATGTGTGAATGTGTGTATGTGTGTATGTGTGTATGTGTGTGTGTGTATGCGTGTGTGTGTGTGTGTGTATGTGTGTGTGTATGTGTGTGTGTGTATGTGTGTGTGTATGTGTGTGTGTGTGTGTGTGTGTGTGTGTGTGTGTGTGTGTGTGTGTGTGTGTGTGTGTGTGTGTGTGTGTGTGTGTGTGTGTTGCCTGAGGTTTGTTTCGATAATATCCGAAATTTATCCGAAATTATCCGACGGATATACGTATCCGAATCATTGGAAAATGGCATTATCTGAATCGATCCAATATCCGAAAATTTGAAAGTACGCATTATCTGAATCGAACCAATATCCGGTAAATTTGAAATGGCATTATCCGAATCGATCCATTATCCGAGGAATTACCTTCGGATAACAAGTATAGTGGACACGCGGTCCATTAAGTGTTAAACAGCTAATAAAAAGTGAACATATTAAAATTATAATAGAAATAAGATAGAATCACAGAAACCGTAAAAAAACAAAAATCTATAAAGCACTAATTCAATCAGTAACTGAAATCACGAGTTCTGCATGAAGTGCATGCGGCTTTTTTTTTCTGGGAATTTCCTCGACGTTGAGCGCTCTCACGGAAATGTAGCCTAAGTGAGGTGCCCATTCCCACTAGGCTTTCTGAGGAGGTTATTCAAATATGTACATAGAGAACGTACAAACGACGTGTGTTTTCAATACTTGAGCGCCGCGCGAACTATGAAGGAGAGCATAGCCGATGAGGCAAAAATAGGAAAACTACCATATTTATGAGCAACTACATAGTCAGGCATCAAAGGACATTGTTCATTCATTTACAATGATCCACAGAGAGCATAGGAAGAAGGAAACCAGCTTAGATCTCGGACAGGGCTGAGGACGAATGCACAAAAACATCGGAAAACTAGCCCCAATGGGAACTGGAACAACGGTTCTCTGCGAGTTTTGGCAGAGAAATAGCCACGAAATGCCCGCTTTCCGCGTAATAGTCGAGAAATAGTCGGGAAATATGTAGCTGTTTGCCGCCGAACATCCGAGAAATGTTCTCCGAAGAAGTATACGACACATTCCTGAGGCATGATTCAGATGTCGACACCGCCGTCGGTTCAATTATTCAACTTTGAGAAAACTGGACCCCGCTCAGCTTCTGGAGCCCCACCTAACCACCGGTGGCCTCGTATCCGTGTGGCGGCTTGTCGAGCCGGCGACGGCCGCGTCGTGCGTCGCTGTGCAGGACACGTCTTGGATATTTCTCGTTTATCGCTTTTTCTCGGCTATTTCGCGACAAACCGGGAAATTGCCGACAACAAGCCCAGCAGGCTCCGTAGCGGCTCCTGGTGGGCAGCCTTTCGCCTATTTCTCGAGTTTTCGCAGAAAAGTCGAGCAATCACCGAGAAATAACGAGAAGTGACCAAAAATGACCGTGACGCACCTGGCACACCGACACGTGACTCGGCCGCCGCCGGCTCCACAAGGGGATGTTGATAGAATCCACACCGCGGGAGCAGTTCGGCTGGTACCTGCGATGCACGCGCTGGAAAGCGCTGCGTGCACGTAGTCGTTGGGGCCCGTTAAGGCCTAGTGCATACTTCGTCGTGGGTGCGACGGCGTCGCCGCGACAGAGAGTGCTCAACGACGTGATTGGAGATCGGCCCGTCGCCTACAAATGGAGATGACGCAATATTGCGTCCACGACCAAATACACACTACTTTCTTGACAGTGTGTTTTTTCATCTCCTTTCAATAATAGGGTCTAATCTTTTATAATCCAATACAGGCTCATTTGTAGGTGATTGACACGTAGCTGTAATTCATTTTCGTCCTCTCCCTTTTGAACTGATTACCCAATATGTGAGGTGATTTTGTTCAATTTCAGATTTGACTAAAACTTCACCTTTGGAGACTTTTAAGGCAGTGATCATTGATGAGATACTTCTTTCGAAATTCCAAAATCATCTAAGGTGGCTGAGTGACGTTTTACACACCGTAAAGATCGCGATTTATAAAAAATCATAAGCCGATGGTGGATTGCATAGTGATCAGCACCCAAAAAGACTCATTCTAGGCAAGGTTGCACCCCTAAATCTAGACATTTACCCACCGACTTAGATATGAGTATCGGCGTGAACCTATCACAACCTTTTGGAATCGCTCAGCAAATCTGAGACTTGGGTTGACCCCCCAGATCAACCGTGGCAAAAGTCCCGAGCGGAAAAATTTCAATGGAGTTTCAAAAAGTGGAAGGGCGCCAGTCCGTAAATTTCGATGTCATTTTTCCATTTTCGTGATATTTGTTCTCAAAATAGTGTCTCTCCGTATGATTTTCAATGCGAATATAATTCGGACAAGAAATAGTGAGTGCATTGCAATAAAAAATCATGAAAAAAGAAAATGTGAAATGATAGAAATAATGAAGAAATTCATTTCATGACAGTATTTGGGAAAATGAAAACCGATTGGCCGATCTTCGTTATATAATCTACGCGAACTGTCGATTAGAACACATAACAAACGAATTCGAGGCCATTTACCAATCAAAAATTGTTGAAACAAACGTATTATTGCCTTCCAGGACGGATGTCTGGCGTTTAGGTCGCGGTGTCGTAGTGCAGTGCACGGCGACACGACACACCATCCAGATGGCGCTAAACAGCGCGCACATTGTGGAAAAGTGTAGATTGGCCACGACGCAGGTACGACACCGTCGCGTATAGCAGCTCCCACTAGATCGGCCGCGCGCGACGATTGTCAGTGCTAGGCACGATCGATCACTGCGCTGGGCGCGTCGGGTTGTATCAGTTCCTACACCGCGACCCCGTCGCCGCGACGCAAGTATGCACTAGGCCTAACCGTGGGGTCTTTAACGAGAAGAATAGTTGGCGCCCTGTTAACGCGCTCCAACGACGATATGCGCAGCGGTTTACCGCCGCGCGCGTCACGCGCGCCAGTCGAACTGCTGTAGACCCCTTTAGAATACATTTCGCCGCCATCAATTGCTTGCATATGTCTTTCATCGACTTGTGATTTCGACGAATAAAACAGAAGCAAATCAGATCACTTGTGAAGAGGCCCTCCATCATTCTAAACCCTCATTCATTGAGGTTCAAATAAAGCGGTTACAGAAAATTAACTGGATGTCTACGTACTATTCACAATTGTGACACCTCTGTGTTATGCTGGGATCACACTTCCAGCGACAAGCGACGCGACGCAGTGTTTTTCATAATTACCGACCGAAATTCGATATGCCTCATATGCAGTGTCGCTGTGGCTGGTCGCGGGAAGTATGATCCAGGCCTTCAACTTCATCTACACATCAAAATCATTAAAATTTTGCTATCACGAATAAAAAAGCAAACCACTGAATTTCTTCACATGTGATGAGTAATCAAACTACAAGTTGTGATGGAGGAATGAGAGCTTCTTCAAGTTTCCGACAGCCCTCGTTGTGAGCGTGAGCCTACCTGATCAACACAATGTAAACATTAGGAAAAACTCATATTTCCGGAAAGAAATGGAGAGGGGACGGGGAGGGGATGGAAGGTAAGAATAGAGCTTCATTGGCATTCGGAAGAATAGATGAGCACGCAATGTGTGCTGTCTAGCATACGCGGCAACGCGCTCGGACTAAAAAGAGAAGAAAAATGAGCACATTAGGCGTTCTGAAAGAGTTGCTGTTGCTGGTGTGACGTTGATAGCAAAGTAGGCAAATTAGACGAGAAGAAAATCAGCTTAGTAATGCCGAAACGAAATCAGAAATCCGAAGACGTCCAGAAATTATGAAAATCAAATTCCATCAGACAAGGAAGCGTGAAAACTTACCCTGCGAAAACGAAAATGTTAGACGTGCCAGAATGAATTTTTACAATCGATAAGTTCACCTCTAAAAATTTTCTGATGATTCACGAAGGAGGTGTGGTGATAGAGGTGGACTATACCGTCGGTACGAATCGCTCTGATACTTGGCGTTCCTTATTGCATGTTGACGCAAACTCGGTGCCATATGTTAAAACGTACGTGTACTGAGTTTGCGTCAACTCTCAACAGGGAACGTAAAGTATCAGTGGGAGAAGGAGACGCAGAATACGTGCGCAAACGCATGCGATCTACGGAGATGAACTTCAACTCGAAATAGAGGATATGCTGGAAGTTAATATGTATGCTCAAATTACTATACGACGGTAGGGTAGACTTTCCTAAGACCGTCGTAATAATGAACGACTAAGCCAAGGTATAAGGATGTGAGTGGATACTTGGATGTTGACATCAGCCTGTATTTCACCATAAACCACAGTCCCCATAGATCCTAGTGATACTTTGCGTTCCCTGTTCAAGATTGGCGCAAGCTAGGTGCCATATGCTATAACATATGTAGGCGCACCGAGTTTGAGCCCACCTTACATGGGGAACGCAGAGTATCACTAGGATTCATGCCGATTGTATACCCAACAAGCTAAGTGTGTAGATAGCATAACCAAGAAGAGGCCTAGGTATCAAACTACTCATTGATACGTCGCCACATTCTGGGCACATACAAACCACAACTGGACCTTTTCGAATCGTGGTCTAGGGTTTTGGAGTAGAGCATGGATGAGAAAAAAAGACGGCTCGGAGCGAAATAAACTATCGTTTATGGATCCCGAACTCGAAATAGTGATTCAAAAGACAAGTCGGCTTCCTGTCCAAATTCGCGAGTATTGCGCGTTTTGTCTAGGGGTCGAATAGAATCCCGCCGCCCAAAGGAGCGGCGGAGGTAGGCGAGGCGCGGCGTGCCGCGCCGCCCAAGATTTCTCGACGCCGCAGATCTCCAAATGCTATGATCGGGCCGCGGCAAACTGGAGCGGCGACGCGCTTTTGCGTACTACGTACAGGACTATGGACCTCACATCTAAGTATTTAATTGACTGGTTGTAATATTCGGGCGGCGGCCAGGTGGTACGCCGCGCGCGGCCTGGAGCATGCGTTGCGTGTCGCGTCGCGGCGTACCACTAAGCGTTGATTCGGTCATTTCCCTTCAACGAGATGTATGGAAACACTCGTATGTTAGGAACAGTGCAAGAAGGTGCCATAAATGAAGTTCAGAGAAGCAAGCGTTTATCGGTAGCTTAGAATAATGTCTTTTGCGCCTAATTTCTGTGAATATGACAAGTTCTAATAGAGATCACTAGGAATTCCATATTTCTGGGTTATTAACAATGAGATGTGATGTCTCAGCATCCAAGAACGATTCTTAAACTGAAATGCAGTCATTTTGCTTGTTTTAACGCCACGGTGCATCGATGAATCGACGGTGGTACGCCGCGACGCAACACGCGTCGCTTGTCCTCGCCGCCCGCGGCGTACCACCCTTCCCGCACCCGTAATATTCAGATTCGTCAAGCTGGAGCTAGACTTATTTTTCCAACGGCTTGAGTCATGATCAGTGTTTTACATAGGAAAACAATATATGAGTTTTTAAGAAGGACCAGTTGGCAGACAGAGCTTTTCAAAACCTGAGGATTCTCCCCTGAAAATTGATTCCGTGATCGATGTACACTTCCATTATCTTGTATTCATTTTTATAGGATTATAATACTAATATTTCACCTCACGTATTCTCTAGACTTGGGACCGAATCGAAAGGTTATTCGAGAAACATTCGAACTAATGGAATATTCGATTTACTTGAAAGTCTCAATTTCTAATTTTTGAAAAATTCGACTCGTTCGAGATTCTGGACTTTTAGTTTTCTCAGGTATTCGGTTTATTCAGAGAAATAAATCATTTGTTTAATCCAGTGATCGATTCTTTCGAAATTTTGCATTAATAGGCGTTTTGGATAATCGATTCATTCGGGATTTCAAATTAATTGGTTTTCCGAATATTCGTTTTCTGATAAACTGAAATATCCAGTTTTCCGAATATTCAGACAAGTTTGGGTAACGACATTCGAATATTCTCTGTCACTAATGAAAAATTGGAGAATATTCGGTAATCATTCAGAAATAATTTGCCAATTCTAATTTTTATATGAACATTCGGACGAATCTTCCGATTATTCGAATCGAAGAGAGGACAACTTTTCAAAAATGTTCATTCATTCCAAAAAAAAATTGAGAGTCCTCACTCAATTATTATTTTTTATTAATTTAGTCAACATTTTTAAAAATGCGTTATTCGACGAAATTTATCCATTCGGAATTTTTGAAAATGTCTCATTCAAAAACATTTATTCTCTCAGTGAATTTGTAATAAAAAGGGTTTATTCAAAAAGTTCTCAGGCTGGGTATTTTGAAGAAGTGGTCATGCGAATTATTTTTTTATTCGGCGTGTTTTGAAAACATGGTAATCGAGTCATTAATTCATTCCAAACTTAGCGTCTAATGTCCATGTCTTGTACTCACTATTACTTATCGTGGCAACTCTACCTTTTCGAAAACTAGTTATTCATAGAAGATCGTCTTTCAGCTGAGAATAAGCTTTTCAAATGGAAATATAGAAAAACGTGATTCAAAAGTTACGTGGGAGCTCTCGGATTCAATGATTAGAAGAAAATGAGTACCTGAATTGGTGTTGAAATCCTTAAAACTGTTCAAAAATCGGGTTTCACCAGCCCAAAGCCTTACTAATTGAAGTGACTTTGATGTAATTACAAAGTAAAACAGACATTCACCTCATAAACATATATGCGAGACCACTTAAGCATGGAAAGCAGGCTCGGCAGTCTGCTGTCGCCGCGCCACTTCGCCGCACCGCTCGAGGTTGCAAAGCGGCGCCGCCTGGCCACGCGGCAGCCGCCGGCGGCGGCCGCTGCCAGATTCTGCACTCATCAGGTCTAATCGACCCGCCGCGCCGCCTCGCGGCGCCGCGTGATCGATACGGCTGCACACAATGCTGCCGCGCCGTTGTGCGGCGAGACTCTATTCGGCCCCTTATACTCCCGCCGCCGCGCGGCGGGGCACACTGTATTTCTATGACGATTTCGAGGTGGGACACGATCCGTATTATTCGATTACACTTCGCCGCTCCGCTCGGCGGCGAAAGTATAAACAATGCCTACATTGCTGAGAGTGACGCCGCGACTTGAGCTCTACGGACCACAATACGGACCCAGAGCAATTTTTACTACTTGAAAGCAGCACACGCGCTCGTAACCGTGGTTGAGATAACTACGGAAATAGAATGGTATGGCTCAAAACACAACGCCTACTGATTTTGATGCGTCGAAATGACTCACAATGACGCTACAAGAGTAAGAAATTGGCCGCGCCCTTGTATCTGCCCGCCCCCGTATTTGCCGTCCTCCCCAAAACAGGGGTGCTGGGCCATTTCCACTGTCGGCGACGTTTATGGTTAACCTACTGCACCTATTCTAACCACCCACAAACGTCGCCGACGGTGGAAATGGCCCAGCACCCCTGTTTTGGAGTAGGACGCAAATACAGGGGGCGGGCAGATAAAGGGGGGAGGCAACTTCTTACTCGTGTAGCGGCATTGTGGGTCGTTTTTGACGCTTCAAAATCCGTAAGCGTCATTGTTTTCTCAAAATGCATCATTGTGTTCTGAGCCATACCATTCTAAGCCCGTAGTTATCTCAGTCACGTTTACGAGCGTGTATGGTGCCTTTAAAGGCAGTGTTCACGATAATCTTCAATTTTGATATTATTCGCACAATCGATTAATTGACCCCCGAGAAGAACTAAAATGACGGAGAAACTGAGAAAAACGGACCAGAAGGGCACGAAATCCTTTACTCTCACCCCGCCACATTGCTCTCACAGGAACTGTTCGTTGTGACGATGAAATATTTTGTGGACCCGCCCTTTGCCATTTTCTGCTTTCTGTTGCTCCCACCCCTTCCTTCGGACCATAACTAATACTGTGTTGCATCAAATATTTTTCCATTTTCAACTGATCCCCTTTCTCACCGGTCACAACCAACGGGAACATGTTCATCCAATTGGACAACTAGTCCTGGCCAGGGAATAATGTCACTGAAATGCGACGTTTTAATGCGTTTCTCACCGTTTCTTCGTGATGTTGGTAACACTTGAAGATCAACGCTTTGTTTTACGTAAAAAACTCGGAAAAGAAAATCATCGTGAACACTGCCTTTAAGACAGTGTAGCTTCTTAAACTGCTGCTGAGTACTGTCCATATCAAAGGGAACAACCGAAGACGCAGTGCAAATGGAATCTGGCAGATACCCCGAGATTACAGAGCAACTAATCTTTATCTCATTATCAGTACGATTATCTTCGAGTAGCGTGCTGCAACAGCGGTTGTCCGCAACTGCGAACCCAAATTTCCTTCTGATATGGACAGTATTGATAAACGCTTTAACAGTATGACCTACTGATTTTGCCCCTGATTCAGTTCACACTTTTTGTCGTGCGCGCACCTTGTACGTAATTTTTTAAAATGGATATAACAAAAAATGAACTTCCAAGGAGCACCACATTAAAGGCAGTGTCTCCGATGAAAACCATGTCTGATTTTTTGGTGGAGATCGGCAGCTGCGGGGCCTAGCGCAACTCTAACGTTGAAAAAACTATGAAAAATGAGCTCGGAACGGTCCCCTACGGCCCCAAAGTTGGATACCCGTCAGCTCGTCACACCTAGGTGCACTTTCCACGCCCACCGACGTGAACAAATGAATGCTCGAGATTGTGAGATGAGCGATGATTCCCGATCAATAGCCCCGTTCTTCCCATTATTCCCAATTTCTCTCTTTACTCAGGTCAGCTCGCATACATCGGCTGCAAAAGACGGAAGTTACAAGCCTCGGACAACTCGTCCACCATGTTTCCTTAGCTCTATCTTTGAGGGACCATAACTCCATTTCCAGAAGGTCTTGTACGATTACAGAGGCATCATTGGAATCAGCATGGAGCCGTTTTCAAGATAGGCGGAAAAGCAGAAAAACGATCTCCATCGTGAACACTGCCTTTCAGGTCTGCCCGACTTGGACTGTACTCCCACGTGGTCGGCGTGCGTGTCGAGCGCCCGTCGCGAAGGCTTCATAAAGACCTGTAAAAGGATTGGTAGGACTATTAGACGAATAGTGAATAATATCCCAGTCAACTGTTCGCGGCCGTGAGAAGGCTCGTCCAGAACATGCTTTCGCGACCGCCGCCAAACACGCACGCGTCTCATTCGGACAGGCTTTACGTGAATTTTGGTGAAAACATTGCTTTAAAGCGATCTTAACTAGATTGTATACAAAAATACGGATGTATGGATACTTCTATGCGTTAATCCGGTGCTGAACTCGGCCTTCGAAATAAGTCCGAGTTAATTCAGAAAGCTTTGAATAGTGTCAATTGTAGCGCCACAGGAGAATCCATTCCATTCGCTGATATTTCGAATTGACAGTGGCTCAGGATCCAATATTTGCAGAATCTATCTGAAACAAAGTACGGTCAAAATTGGAATGAGACGAAAGAACAATGCATAGGCGATTCAGACGGCCAATATTGCGACTGGACAACTGGACTACTCACGAACAAAACCATGGCGGAACGACAATTTGGGTCAGAGAGGTTTTCTCAAGAGCGACCTTCAAAACGCTTCAAATCAAATGCGAAGGGGAGAAAAAAGCCCCAAAGAGCGTAACCAATCGCCTTGCGTTGTGCCTTATGCAGCGGCAGCTGTATGAATGACGGACGCGTTTTGAATGAATGCATGCCGGTGGCAAAAGAAAACAGAGAAGAAGAGATTTGCTGCGCTGCTGCTGTTGGAATTCACGACCACTGGCAGTCTCCGGAGACTTAACGAACCAAGCTCTGTGTGTGCGTATGTATGTGACTGAATTTATAAACAAGTTAGTGAAGAACGTGGGAGGATGAACAGAACATCGAGCGCGATTTTGATGTGTTATGCACGAAGAAGCATCGTTTGATGAGGCTATATACCAGGCCAACTACATTACTTCCCCTTCGGATATGTTGTAATATGAGAGGATGAAAGAGAAGAAGAATCGGCCGAAACTCGAATGAAGGCAGTGCAAAGGCCCTCTTTGGGATCCAAAGGGGGACCAAAGCGCAGAAAAGTATGATAATGAACACAAAATCCCACAAGGAAATCAGTAATTCGAGACGGTATACTCTGTTTATAGCGGAGTGAGAAAACTCATGGTCCGCCACTGATCCTCTATTGGCCCTCTACTACCGCAATCGACGCGTTCTCGGTCGACCCCGTTATGCATTGGTAACCCCCTAAGGCCCAAGTTATACACCAGCGGAATGAAAACGTCACGCGATGACACTGCCGCCGCTTGATGCGTGAATCATGGTCTCGTCTGCGATGTTGCGTCTTTCTCAGAAAAATCAAAACAAGTTACTTGTAATAAAAATGTAACTTACCTGAATGTCTCAAGTAAGTTACATTTATATTACATGTAACATATATTTATATTACATGTAACTTAAATTCATACTGCATGCAAGTTACACATATGTTACATGTAACTTACATTTTTATTTTCACTATGGTAGGCCATCCCGTGACGCAGACGACGCGCAAGGCAGAGAGCGCATTTCAGACCACAAACTACGCAAGAAGTATGCTGTGCGGGGCCTCCCCTGCTGATGTGGGGTCAAGTACTCCAAGCTTGGGTAATTGAACCAACAACAACGCCAGTTGTAAGCCTGACCGCCGCGAGAGCTTCGTACATCCCCCTTGGAAATATCTTCTTGGCAGATTTAAAGGCATCGTTCGCGCTGAAAATCAAGTTTCATTTTTGAGGCTCAATTTCGTGATTGAGCCCGGTAGACCACACTGGTAAACTTTGGCGCGTCAAAAACGTTGGACAATGAGGTTGGAAGGCGTCAAAGATTAAGATCCGCCACCAATTCTCACCAGTCATCTGGCACTTTTTCCTAGAATGTTGGTGCGACCGTAAGACAACATGAAAAATAGTTACGGCATAAACTCCACATGCAGAAAAACTCTGAAAATGACAGTGACGAGGCCTCCAAAAGCAGAAAAACTTCAAAAAAGATTTTGGCGCGAAGTTCAAATTCGTATTTACAACGTGTTCCGATTGACTTTTTTTCACAAATTAAGGTTTTTCATGGGCCCCTTCGAGATTTTCGTTCACTAGAGAGGCCAAGCTACACAAAAACGTGAAAAAATAATATACGGTTTTCTGCGCGTACGATGCCTTTAGGTTACTTGCAGCTTATACTGTGCCATTTAAGTTACATGTAGCATATCGGAGGCGCACTGCACGCAGTAACCTCTCAGAAATCGGAAACAAGTTACTTGTAGCATATCTAAGCCAATGTACCCTCTATAAAACGTCGTAATTCACATCATTCGAGGCGCGAGCGGCGCGCGCGACGCCTCGGCTTCCGTCTCCCCTACGCTCTCTCACTGTTTCTAACCTCCGCTCCACACCAGCACGCGTAGGAACCATGTTAATTTCGCCGTTTTATAGCCTGTAAGTTACTTGTGACTTATCTCAGGTAATTTAAGTTACATGCAACATATCGACGGCACATCGTATGCAGTGCCCCTCCGATATGTTGCATGTAACTTAAATGGCACAAGATAAGTCGCAAGTAACTTACATCGGCTCAGATATGTTATAAGTAACTTGTTTTCGGGCTTTTGTGTTACAAGTAACTTGTTTCCATTTTTCTGAGTTGACGCCTTTGACGCAACATTTCAGAGTGAAAATTCCCGGCGTTTGAATAGCATTTTATCAATATTTTATGCTTCAATAACTAGGTTACTTTCCCTAATAATCTATTCTTCTTGTCATAACAGTGCTCTTTATTCCGTTTTCACGAAATTTCAGCAAGTTTAGATCTGAAAACTAATCAGATGGTGGAACTTGGCAAATTTCCAGCAGCGTAGGTCTCGCAACGATACAGGGTACAGTATCGCGAAGGGTATACGGGGGTTTTTAGAGTTCCACAGCGGCGCGATTTCATGATTCATATGCGAATCGACGAGCGGCGCGTTATCAACCCAATTGCCACGGAAAACATCCCATCGCGCCGCGCTGCGATGAAACTCTAGAGTGGGCCTAACTGCTCAGTGCAGGCTTCCAGCGCGTTTTCCTGCGACATCTGTTCCTTTTGGCAAGCCTCAGCACAGATAGGGCGCACATATGTGGTAGTGGTCTTGCTATTTCTGCAGCGTCCCGCCATTGTATACCTAGGGCATAAGCGATCGATACGTCTCTGCTGCCACTCAAGACCCGCCAGCTGGACGCCGGAGCGGCGTGGTGGGTGAATTAGTCGCGATAGTGACGTATCGATCGCTTACGGGGTAGGCCGAGAACGCGCCGATTACTGTAGTAGATGGTCAGCAGAGGACCATTGGCGGACTCTGAAACAGCGTATACAATACCCATAGCGAGAAACCACTGCGTTGGTAGCCATTTCAAGACCTCAGGCGGACAAAAAGCGTGGGTCGCCAGAATTCTCGGATTACGGCGTGAGGCCAGGAAACCATGGATGCGTTCTATGTACGTGAGGCGGAGGGACCCACATTTTTGCAAATGCAGGAATTTCCCAACAGCCCGAGTCCGGTCCTCCCTCTGTGGGTCCTCGTGTGGAGAATTGCGTGGCGTGCGTCTAAGAATTCAATCTGTGTCTCATACCATCTCAGGAACCCTGAGGCGTTGATACGCGGACTTCTATCATGGTGCGTCGGGCGATCTAGCTAGCCATACGACTGATATCGCGTTTATCCGTTCCACATGGTGTTTGTACGCAGTCTGCATTGGTGGTGAATCAATTGTAGGTTGTTTTAAAGCTTTTAAATGCATTAAATTTTATGCACTCGTATTTTGTTTTTTTAACAAAAATTAGGCGTTACCGGTGAAGTGTGTGACAGCAGTGTTCTAAAGCCACGAAGGAAAGCGTACCTGAGGATTCTAAGAAAACTGTGTTCCTTCATTGTGTCGAATGCATGAGAGACTAGAACTAGATGGATTATGGATTGAAACATCATAGCTGAAACGCGGACAGCTAGTCCTCGAACGAGGACAACGCAAATAGGTTGCGAGGGCGCGGACCTATTTTGAAAAAGCAAGAAAGTGCGACTCAAAAGGACAGCTTCGGAATTCGAGACTTCTGGAAAACATAGCATACTCACCGACGTTTTCCGATAAGTCCGAATTTAACGATTTTAAGTTTATTCTCTGGTTTTATCAAAATTTTTATCGACAAAACTTGGGTGTTTTGGCCGATTGGGCTCGTTTCACAAAATTGTAAGCGCAGTACACATCAAAGGTGGAGTTACGCTATCCTAAGCATTTTGAATCCCAGTTGTTATCACTTTGCTTAAATGAAATGGCCTGATGTTCAAAGCTGCAAAAGACGGGGTAGCTGTACTGTGCCTAGACCCCCATTTCTCAGCGTTTCGTGTGTTTGTCACTGCATATTATGCTTTTAGTTTTTTTCGAGTAGCCTACTATCTAATCGAATAAGTCGGAATTTGCAATTTTCAAATAATCTCGGCTTTTCAAATTGTTTGGAAATTCGATTTCCTCGAATATTCAATTTTTCGAATTATTCGATAATTTTTCATTTAAGAATATACAACTTTTCGAAATACTCTGGAACTTCCCATTTTTGAATATTCAACTTCTTAAATACGTGAATAGTCGACTTTTTAAATCGAACATCGAATAACTATGTAACATCGGCATGAATCCTTATGAGACTCTGCGTTCCCCATTGGAGGTTGACGCAAACTCGGTGCCATATGCTTGCTATACCATAGGTGCACCTAGTTTGGGCCAACTTTCAACAGTGAACGCAAAGCCTCATTAGGATCCATGCCGATATTAGTCGAGAGAATCGTCGATTTTTTAAATTTGATTTTCGTTATCAAAGATTGACGCCTTTCACCTTAATTAAAATCTTCAGAACCTTCGGCTTTTTCAAATCATTATTTGGCAGCTGATTTTTATTTGCGTACTGCTGACTGCGTGTTCGCAGAAATATAAAAGAAACTGATCATGTAAACGTGTGTGAATACAATACAAGCTATTCTTTCTCATTATGTATTTTCAAATTCTTGGCAACGGTTAATGAACAATCTACAATCGTTCTCGGATCCAACCAAGTGCTCCCACCACGATTATCACGTGTCGCATGATGAAACAGCCGTAGTCCGCAAATGCGGACCAAAATTTTGCCCCGACAACAACAGTCTGTGAAGGCTATAAAACCGCGAGATTTAAATGGTTTCTGCGTGTGCTGGTGCGGAGCGGCGGTTAGAGACAGTGAGAGAGCGCATGACAGACGGTGGGAGCAGAGTCGCCCGCGCCGCTCGCGCCATGAGTCGTGAGAATTACGAAGGTTTGCATAGGATATTCACATTTGATGAGAGGTAGATAGGGTCTAGCGGATTCTCCAGTACTTTATCGATCTATGGAAATATTAGGGTGTAACAATATGGATGCGCGCTCAATGCCTACGCTCACTTCGAAAATATTCGACGTTTTGGAGAGGAATCTTTTGCACAGGGTTTGCCTGTTTATTGTTTAACTTTTGCTATTATTATGATAAAATTCTAGCGATCGATTGTTTCGAGGTAATACTTGTTAAAAATCAATCGAACGATTTTTCAGGTCGTCAAGTAGTTCGAGGTGTGACACTGCGTTCTTGGTTGCCGTAATTAGAGAGAAACTTGAAAAATAAATGTTTTGCCGATTGTTCTTTTTGTTTTCCCTCAGCGTTTGTCCCGCATGGTCGCAGGGTCTGCTTTTCTATAACGTTATCAACATTTGACTTTCTCATTCGCTCTGTCTACATAGTTGCCTGAGATTTTCAAAGCACTGTGCTGAAAATCCAATAATCTTAGCCTAGGTCGTCCTTCCAATTACTAGCCCGTCGCTGCATAGCAGTTTCGCAGTCGATAAATCATCGGGTCGAAGCAATAGAGGCAGTGTTCACGATGAATAGCACATTTGAGTTCGAGCAAAAAATGGGGTTTTGTCGTGAAGTAACTAATAGTGAAGAAACAGCAGAGAAAAAGGGTCAGAATAATGTGAAATAGCGGTTTCTAACTTACGTACAGATTCAGGGCGCGGACGAGCTTACGCGCCCTGCTACTTTCCGCAGGCGCGCGCTAATGGCGAAATGTGCGCGAATCGATCAGGTGGCCGTGGCGGAGTTGCTGGGCACTTTGCCATCGAAAACGTCCGCGGTTCGTCAGAGTGGGGGTGGGGCGGGCTAAGCAGATGTATTGGGCTAACGAAATCCTCACGTCGAGGCCGTTTCTATGAACTTCTGTCCCGTTTTCGCTGCTTTCTTCGACCCTATCCCCTCCCGCGTCTGCCAGCGCATTGTTTCACACTCAAACCTCGAGAGCGAGATTTATTGTGAACACTACCTTGAAGGGGAATTTCGTGTTCTCTGCCAAATTTTTTATATCGGAATATTCACCCAGATCGAAGGCGGAGTTCTTTTTACCGCATTCACTAGAAATGGTTCGTTTTGTATGGCACACCCCTGGTCGTGATGGAGGGTATCAAGGAGGTCGGCGCTATTGAAGGACACCCAGCAGGTGGCGACATATGACTAAGTGGCTGTGCGCGCGGGACAAATGTTAATGAAAGAAAAACTAAGGATGCTCCATTTACTTGCCGTAGCTTTCCATAACGATAGCGAGGCATGCAGCGCAACAAGAGTTTCTTGAAAGTGCTGCTTCTAGATTGGGCACAATTGAGCCGCAACGAGGACGGCCACTCTCAAAACCAGGACAGTAGAATTTAGGTTCTTAAGGCGCTCACTAATTTTCGGAAAGTGATAAAATATACTCAGAAAGCCAGTTGTGGGACTATAAACCTCTCAAAACTTCGTAAGACCCAAACATAAAAAGAAAGAGACGTCTTGATATAAAGTATGAAAGAGTATGACCCTTATGGACCACTTGGAAGAAAACTAAAGAATGCATTACAGATGTGAGCGAAATAGGGCAGGTAATAAGTTGATGGCCAACGTCAGACTCCACACGACGGCGAAAAAGGACACATTCGACTTGATTATTCATTTCGTACGTCACATAAGGTGAGTGTGAGATAAGGGCGATATGATTACAGCGACAACCCCGGAAATAACAGTTTAACATTTGAATGAGAGCATAACATTTGGAGCTTCATGCTTGAGAGCAGTTGGGTACTTATGATGAAATTAATATCACTGAGAAAAGACGGGATCGGGCTCACTTTGGTTCATGAGCTTTGGTTTTTACAATGAGGTTTTCCTTAGTTGATGAGGCACAGTAAGGGCTCATTGTGAAGGAGAAAGCAAAGGCATTCTATGAATGCTGCTATGGAATTCGGAATACCTGGAAATGCTTAGCAGACTGAATGAGAAGAAAGAAGGACGTCACGATAGGGGGTCTCAATGAGGTCAGCGCCATTAAAGGACAGCCGGGATAACAGCAGCTGGCGGCATATGACTAAACAGAAGAGCATGCCATTGCGCGAGACAAACCTTCAACAAGAAGAAGCATAAATTAGAGAAATCGCGCATCTATATATGCACATAACGACGAAAGCCTCCTTTGACGTAAGCGAGTAAAGCGTTACGACTTATGCCGGATAGCTGATACCAAATTTCAAAAGCGGATACACGTTGTAGGTGTAAACGAGGTGGTCTAACAAGGGGAGGATCATTACGTGCCGAGGCCATCCCAAATGGAATATGCGTTTGTAAGATCAATTTTTCACGTAGAATTCGAATTTTTACATTGCAGCTGCGTAACGTTTCTCTGAACGAAGTTATATGCGTTTATAGCGCTTCACTCGTAAATGCAACGTGAAATTCATGAGCCTTCGTCGATGGTTCATCCTCCTGAGATACTCCTATGTGATTTCTACACCAGGAATCATACCATAGTGTTGTAACGCCGAAATATGCTTACTGTTCACCTCCGCACTGCCGTTCAGTCCGCAAAGTGCACGCTGATTGCGAAATCGTGCTGCGGCGCGGTTGGGAGTACCCTCAGACAGGGAGGTGGCATCCCCCGGGCGGTTTTCTCCTTTGGTGCCCGGGTGCTCCCACCGCCCGGGTGATCCCACATCCCTGTCTGAGGATACTCCCAACCGCGCCGCAGCACGAGTTCGCAATCAGCGTGCACTTTGCGGACTGAACGGCAGTGCGGAGGTGAACTGTATATGATGAACGAGGCGGCGCGCCGTCTTGTACGAAGTCAGAGCCATTACCACCGTGACGTGGTGGTTATACTTGTTATCCGAAGATAATTTTTAGGATAACGGATCGATTCGGATTATGCCATTTTTCCAATGATTCGGATACGGATATCCGGTCGGATAATTTCGGATATTTTCGGAACAAAGTTGAGGCAAAACGGTGAAAAATAAACCAGGCACTCAAGGCAAGCCTTTGAAAATATCCATAATTGAGCAAGCAGTTGTCCTTCATTGCATTCGCAGCATGTTCACATACAAACTTCAATCTTCATATATGCATAATAATAAGAATATGAAAACAAATTTTCAAATACTATATCGTCGTTGGGAGGCACAGTATTCTCCATACACAGGATTTTCAGGACAACTAGCAAGTAAAAACTATGCAGAGCAATTATACAAAAAATTTCTACGCTGGATAAGTAGCCATTTGATCATCTCACGTGACCACGCCGGCGCCGCAACGACTCTTCCGATTTCGGAAGGAGGAGGTAAACCCTGGGTTGCTGTACTAAATAGAAAGCGGTACGGAAAATGGGCGCGGCCTAGTGCAATTTTATCCGATTTCATCCAAAAATTATCCGATTCTATCCGAAAATTATCCGACTTCATCCGAAATTTTACCCTAATTTTATCCGAAATTTATCCTATTTTATCCAAATTTTTGGCCCTTCGGATAATGGTACGATTCAGGAAAAGCCGATTTTAAATTTCCCGGATATCGGTTCGATTCAGATAATGCGTTTTGCTTCGAATTTTCGGATATCGGATTATCCGAATCTCGGATATCCGAAAAGGAGTGATTAGGATACTAAGTATAGTGGTGGCGCAGTGAGTGGGTGCTGCAGCGAGGAATGAGGATCTCGAGATCAGATCCGTGCCGCACTCGTGGTTTTTGCATTTTTGTAAAATAGTCGTTTGCATCCCGTAAATGTGGAGAATTGGCAGTTTTATCGTGCGAGAGCTTTTTTTCTAAAAATATGAAGCGTTTTAGTGGTGAATGTCTGATCCCCGCGGCTGGTGTTTTAGTGTGAAAATAATTGGACATGCACCAAATCTATAGCTACGAGCACAAGTGGTAATTGTGCAAAAAATGTTAAAAACAGAAGATCTTCTCAATGAGAACAACGAATGAAGTGGACTCTCGAACATTCATTAAAACCACACAGGCCTACTAATTGAGGAGGGAAACAGCACTGAAACGGACTTTACTAACTGTCCTAGCACAAGCTGTGGGCAGAATATTACAAGAGAAATCGCTTGAAAAGTCAGGTCGGAGTGAGCGCGGGCGGACAAAAATCAATATTGGTTGGGAGATAACGGCTTCGAAAAAATTGGGCTAACCTCACGCAAATGCCACAAGCACGGGACGGGGGCTGTCTACACACCGAGGGAGCAGTTGTCCCACCTTTTGCGGCTCTAATTCCACTCAGGACCACTTCACTCGCGTTGAGTGGCGCGACTTTTTGAACTAAAAAAGTGGGACAACTCTTCTCTTGATGTGTAGAGAGCCCTGTCCCTACAAACACATATCGTCGATCACTGATCGAAAGATAGCCACGGCGCAGCGATCTAACGTGATATCACTTGATCGATGTTCATGACTATCATTACCTCCTCGCTTGCATGCGTGCCACGTGTGTTCGTCGCGGCAATCTCTCAACCAGTGATCGACCATAGTTTCTCAAAAATGCCTTTTAGAAAACCCCTCCAGGTTGTAGAAGCCAAAATATCGTATTCCTATCGTAACCTACAATAATCAACTTGAGTATCAAAAGACTACCTCACATTCGTGTTCAGCGCCCCAAATAACCCCCTAGACGACGTTTGGGAAAAAAATTCCCGTCTCAGCAGCCTCACGTAGGCGGGAACTCAACCCTACTTTTGGAAGCTCTAAATTTGTCCATGGGGGGTGTTGTTTGGGGTGCTGAACTCGAATATAAGGTTCGCTTTCGTTTTTTCGAAGGATTTCTGTAGGGTATAGCAGGTGAAATGCCATTTTGCTATAGAAAACAGTGTAAAAAAGCTCATCACTCCGTTCAGAGAAACGTTTAGCAGCTGTCATGCAGAAAATCGAAATCCACGCCAAAAATTGATTCTAGAAAAGCGAATCTCATCTAGAATGGCCACAGCTTGTAATGTGTGTTCAGAACTGGCAAGACATACCATTGCGGACTTACATTTATGAGCAGCAGTTTTGCTGAACCTCCATCCAGAGCCACACCACACGAAAACAAAACTCTGAGAATGACTGATGTCTTTGAGAGCCGGTCAGCGTTCGCAGTCGAATCGGGCCGCGTCGCGATGATTACCTCAGATAGCTGCTCCATCGGCCGGAATGACATTGAATTTCCATCAAAGTGCTCTTCTGGCCGTCGTCGAAAATTCGAAAATGCCCAGTCAACGAGGGCGAGGGTCGAATTGAATAAAGTTCTGAAATGAGGGGGACCCGTCGTTCGGCTCCGCGTCCTTGTCATGTATTTATGCTTGGCTGCATTTTAATTCATTCGCGCATAGACGCAACAGTCTGCCGGCCACCTCGTGAAAGCAAGGGGCAAAACAATGCGGGTGCGGATGCTGCATTCAAGCATGCAAACGAAAACGTCTATGACTGAGTGGAAACTGATCTGTCAGGGAAACGCTCCGAAAATAACCGATAATTCACGTGGACCGTTTGCTCTGAGAAGGGATGAGGAAGAAGAATATGAAAAAGTTTCGTCAAGGAGCACTCAATTCTCGAAGGAATGTGACACGCAACATGTGTCAAATGCAATTTGGACGCTTCAGAGACGAAGTGCCTGCCAATGAATAGTGGGCACGATTGAAGCAAGCCGTGGCCATTCGGCAATCTGGCCGCTTTCGGCCAGCCGCTTTCAGTTGCCACATGCGACTTTTGCGATAAGGGGTGCTATGTGAGTTGTGGATACTCTGATAATCCATCTTCATCGGTCAACCTGACAGTGTGAACCGCATTCGCTTTAGAGGCTGTGATCAAATATCGCATAGTGGTAATGATTCGTTGATTTTAGACGACTGCCAGAGGTTCCTAAGAACGCACCCTTCTGTTCACACAAAAAAAACAGCTTGGCAATATGGGCTGGAACAAGGGACACCGAGAGAACGTTCCTAGAATATATCCTCTGTGAAACGTCGTAATTCTCACAACTCATAGCGCGAGCGGCGCGGACGATTCTTCTCCCTCCGTCTGTCATGCGGTCTCTCACTGTCTCTCACCGCCGCTCCGCACCAGCACGCGTAGAAACCATGATAATTTCGCGATTTTATAGCATTTAGAAATGTTCGCTCTAGTCGAAGGCATCTCGTCCTCAACGTTGTTCACCATCGACTGAGCAATTCAAAACAACCGTATAAATGACGAACTTGATTCATCCTCGTCTTTATTGAATCCAGTATAATTAACCTAAGTCTTGAAAGGTAACGGAAATCCTACATGGGGCAAGCTATGACTGTGGTGTGAAATCACAGTGGGTACGAGATGCCCGGAAACCCTATTGGATGGCACCGATGATGGCTGGCGTGGACGTCATCACGGGGGGGGGATGGGAACGTCATGAGGGAGAGCGTTGGAGGGTTTGGCGGTGTTAAAGACGTAGAGACACGTCCGTCGAGCAGGACAGATGTCGTCCAATAGACTAGCCCCCATCACTATACTCGTCTCTTTCGAGCCTTGGCACCTCAATATCAACACTCGATAGTGAAAAAAAAAACAAGGTGGCTATCATCAATGGGTAAGGCATCTTTCATAGTCCTCACCGCAAACGCAGCACGCGCATGACGCCCGAGAAGCGCGTTTAACTATGAAAGTTGTCCCCGCGCCGGACGCGGGTGCCGCCTATCCAAGACCTCCATAGCGGCACCGCTCGAACCGCCTAGGCAGCTTCCTCATTTCAATCAATACTCGCTTCTCAATTTGCGTCCACTCCAAAACAAGTAATTCTGGGACTATCCTACGCTACCGTATACGCAGATGCAAGTCAGGAATTTCTGAGTTGAGATCCAGCTTTAGCCCGCACCGCCATGGTGGTGCCGCCGGAAATTTCATGCTTGCTTTCCGCTCGTCCGCGCGGTGAAAAGCTTCAAAGTCCACCGCTCGTCCCGCCCGTGCCGTGTTTGCGGTGAGGACTACGAAAGTTGCCTAACCTTCTCGCATTGCTTAGTTAACAGGCTGCTAACGAGAACAGAGGACAGATAGACGGGGACATCCCGTCGAACGACTGATTCAGGGCATATGACTGACTCTTTGGTGCAGAATGGTCCTTCTTAGTAACTGAAGATCTCTGAGATCAATCATGCCAGTTGGAGTTCTCTTCTTTTTTTTTTTGATGTCAGATACTGAGCACACGCCTACAACTCTAGGCTAAAGTCAGCCATGACGTATAGCAGAAAAAGAGCAAGACGGAAGGTATCGTTGCCCAGAGCAAGAGTAAAGCAAATAGTATCGGGTGACTGCGTAAGAAAGCACGCTGACGAAATGGGCGCAGGTTTGAGCATGCAGGATTGCACATTACCCAGCAGGAGGCTTCGCGCCATCAATTTCCATCCGCGGCAAGATTCGGCTGAGGAAA
Organism: Aplectana chamaeleonis; assembly: GCA_029168955.1. Taxonomy (NCBI): domain Eukaryota; kingdom Metazoa; phylum Nematoda; class Chromadorea; order Rhabditida; family Cosmocercidae; genus Aplectana; species Aplectana chamaeleonis. The sequence goes on from JAPDOI010000025.1 coordinate 2,883,071, forward strand.
ACGTTAGATTCAACTAATCCGAGATTGGATTGTAGCCGTTAGGTGAAGAGACAAGTGTGCTCGCGAGAATTGCCGAATTACTTGGACAACTTCACCCATTCATTTATTCCGGTAAAACAAGTGAAACATAAAGTTGGAGCAATAAACTGATACGTAGACGACCGACGTACATACTTGGTCTCATGGAAACGTTGGAGGGAGGGTAGAGAGTGAGGAAATGGAGTGCCTTAGATTGATCAACGCGACATTCCTGAAGCAGTGTGGAGAAAATAAGGGAGCAAAGAGCTCATGACAAAGGAACAAAATCGATGGAACTTAGTTGATTTTTATTGACATGTGATGTACACAGTAGCCAGTTTTCGACAGAAATAGGCAACTGCCTTCATCTTGAACTTTGAAATGGGTGGGTGCAACGCTCTGTGACAGTTAGAGCCGTAGGACCATGTTGTTTTCAACACGTTAACGATAGATGTGGGAAGCAAGTTTCGCACACTGCCTGCCACTCAATGCGTCCTCGCTGACTGATTGAGAAAATCGAATAGAGAAAGAATCTGTGTCTCGTCAAATGGCGATGACGAGGAACTAGTTCTGTCAGGCGAAATATCAGATTGAGGCTACTTCGGCTGTGAGGAAAGGTGACACTCTGATCAGTTGCATGTGCAAATACATGCTGTACAATGGAGAATGTTTTGTTGAGAAAAGAACAGGGAAAATGCCTATTTCTTGTCTTTGGTATAAGTAGCCGCACACCGCTATAAAGAACAAGATTCGGTTCCTTTGCAGCACTGGCTTTATTAGTTTTCAAAACTTTTGGACCTTTTGCTACTGTCATTCGCTTGCCGATGTCTTCGTTAACTTGTGAATACAATCAATGAACTCAATGTAATTCAAATCAATCACTATGAGACATCTCACGACATTGAGCTGTCGTTCTCAAAAGTTCGAGAGAACCGAATACAGAAATTCACACAAGTTCTTTTCATGACATGCAATTATGACACCTCTAGGTAAGACTTTAAACGCGCACCAAAAGCATTCGAATCGTATTTTCGCGTCACCGGCGTTATCTTCAGCCGAACAGCATCAGGGTCCGACAGACCGCTGTCAAGGACCACGACAAAGCCACGTCCCCTAACCAGTGGTGATAGAAATTTTTGAAAAAACAACCAAACCTTTGCGCCCCCGGTTCTGCAATTTTTTGACAGTTTTCGAAATGAAAAATTTTAACCTAAATTTTTTGTTCACTGATAAAATTACTGCTTTCCCTACCATAGTGATGGACTATTGCGAAGCAGACAAAAACTCCCGGCGACTCACTGTATATAGAACTGATGATACCTGATTGATAAGGGGTAGGATATAAAAGGATTGCGGAGCGGTGTGTCTTCATTCACTCACCGTTCCTCTCCAGCGATCAGCGGCTGAAGCTCTGAACCCACTGGGAAGAGGGAAAAAAGGCTTAAACGGTAGCTAATATACAACAGAATCGGGGTCAAAACTTGGAAAATTTTTATAATCGGCTTGAGTCTCCAAGATTTTTTGTCTGTTTCGCAATAGCCTACTGGTGACGTTCGGAGAGTGTAGTTTTGACGTGCTCTTCGCTATCCAACAACAATACCTGTATTGAGAAAGAGGTAACGGAAAATCTGACACAGATCGCCTCACAATCTCACCATAGACGGAAGAACGAGGACGGAGGATGAGGGCAAGTCAAAGTAGATATCAGAATGTATACTGGAGTCCACCAAGAGTGTTTCATTTACTTATCAATAAGAAGCGGTCGGCTGGGGATCAATGTGCATGAATCCCATTCCAGCACGCTCCATACCGATTGAGCGAGAGCGGTTAAGCTGCAACGAGTTTCATGTTCATTGATCTCCAATCGACCACTTCTCATTGATAAGTGAATGAGACAATCTTGGTGGACTCCACTATAGGTATGCGAGGAGTGAAGATATCACCGCGGTGAGCGGAGTTTAGCTCGTTTCGGTTTTGGAGCACGGTATTTTTCGACGGCTTGCCGCAGTGCAATTTGGAATATTGCTCATAATTACCCAAGTTGCTGAGTTTCCGGATCGTATTACCGCAAGTGTAGAGTATAGGTCTAACATGAAAATAATATCTTTGAGACTTCAGGGGCCGAATGCATCAACAGGCAGTGTTGGGGCAGGGGCAGGGCAGTCTGCGCCCTTGAAGATCTCCGTAAATCACAAAATCAATCGTGTCCCTGCTGCCCCAGCTAGGAGGCTGGGGAAGATAGAGCAGCGAAAAACACTTCTGGGGCACGATTGATTAGATGATCTACGGCCCTCGAACTGCGATCGCCAAGGATGCCGACTGCCCTGCCCCTTCTCCGACCCGGCACATTGATGCATCCAGCCCCAGGGTTGTCCTTTTCAAAAAAAAAAAACTGGCGTTGCTCCGTTTTGGCCAAAGGCGCGGTTCCGGATAACGGTGTTGGACAACGAGAAAGCAGGTTTTAGGCAATTTTATCCGTTAATTTGAGGATACTGGAAGGGTGCAAGGTATCAGTTTGTAGAGAATTTATTCGTTTTTAGCCTATAATTTTCCCGTCCCCTCCAAAAAAAAAATCCGAAATTTTGAAAATTTTTACGTGCCCTCGGTTGTCCGGCCGGACAACACCCGCCTGACCCTGACAGCCGTACAGGAACACAAAGAGGGGAATGAGCTCCATGATTCGATCAGTAATCGTCCACAACACAAGAAATTCCGCTGCTTGCGGCTGACCCCTTCAATTTCCGTGCGGGACCTATGGATTCGTACGACATACTCTTACAAAGCGTCCATAGCAAGCAACACAAGCGACAACCGTCGCTAGGAGATGTGCGGGTTACAAACGAAATATTGATTATAGCTTGAGCGTTTGTTGATAGCCACTATCGCTCGAGCTACATTCAATATTTGAATTTCAACCACATCTCCCGTAGCGACTCTGGTCGCTTGTTGCTAGCTATGCATGCTCCATCACCTAGGAACACGCTATACCGTCGGCGCTGATCGCAATGAGACTTGATTCTCTCTTGCTGGCGTAGTTTACATTGGCGCAACTTCGGCCCCCGCATGCTATAACATGCGCGCGCCGAGTCTGCGCTAACGCGAACTACGCCGGCAGAAATGGAGCAAAAAAGGCCAGTGCGATCAGTGCCGACTGCATGTAATAGTCACCTCACCATTAGCAACGTGAGATGCGATTGTGGAAATGAGAGCAGAACAACGACTACGATGAACACGCTGAAAGCGCTGTGCGATCGGTCTCAAATAAACAATGAATGCTAATCGCGGAAATGGCGTACACCGTCTAAAGATCAGCACGTGGAGCAACAGCAGCATTTGTAACAGCAGCTCTATCTCTGTTCTTTTCCGAGAGCTTCATGATCTGGAATACAATTTTACTAGGCTTATATGAAACGACCCTACAATAGCGGTCAACCCTTCCATCCACCCTGTGCATACAGATCAGAGAATCTGTATGCATGCATTTCAGAACGATGTACATCTGCCACACTATTCCCGGTGCGGAGCATGTTCTCTGTTATCGCATGCACTTGCTTTGTCCAAAAATAATTCTAAAAATACTTCATTGTGGAGATGCCGTCATGTTATGTACTACACTGGATATTTTGCCAATGCGCTGTTGTTTTGGAAGTCAACGGCAGTAGGCCAATGAAATAAGACTAGCGAATGTGCATGCTCCTTTCTCCCAATAGGGGATCCCCTGTAAGGTCCATATGAAAGGCTCCATTTCTAGCAGTGTATATCTGTGTTATTGCCGCAGATATTTTCGTGCATGGACAGAAAGATGGTTACGCTTCGCGAAATTCGCAGCGAATGAAGAGCTAGATCTCCTGTCTAACACCTTTCGAGGACGCTCTCACATTCTGTGTGGAGTAGATCAGCAGTATCCACCTACAAACTAAGTTGCAGGGAACAAGGATTTTTGAAAGACACGGTGGCTTCATCCGTAGAAATTGGAATAACGACTTCAGGTAACGAGTTAATGTCAATAGCAGGAGAAGACCGTGTCCCACTGACATTGCTGACTGATTACAGGGCTGGGATTCATGAACGCAAACCATGGGCTACAGCTGGGTTTGTCTCCAAAGATTGCATGCTATTTCCGCGGCCAACCCAACTGTAGCCCACGGTTTGCCGTTCATGAATCCCAGCCCAGGAGCCTCACACACAGCCATATATAGGGTCAAACTAAAGCTTAAGGTGTGAAAAAAAAAGTGTTTAACAAGGACAAGGTGACAATTTGCTTTGAGGATGCGGAGAGTTCCACCTTCATGGTAAGATCCAAAAGGTAACAAACTAGGAGGATGAACAAGCACACCCGGATAAGAATTACAGACGGATTACTCTAAGTTTTTCTGTGATGTGGTTTATGATGATTAGCGGAGAATATTGCTTAAAGGGTTCATGAAGGGTTTCCTAGTCTGCGTCTCGGGCAGGATTCAAGATTGAAGCCATTCTTGTGTACAGATGGGGCAAATGTGGCTCTTCGTATAACGACAATAAGCAGATTGCTGGTAATCAGCTAAGAAACGGCTGAAGATAGTATATTGCCGCACACTCTTTCGAATGAGCATGAACTTCAACACGATGAGCGATAGATTAATGCATTCACTGTTTCGAAATCATGCCAGCAGTGTGTGAAGAGTCGAGACTTCTTTGATTTTACAACTTATCTTATTGCAAAGGTATTTGAGGCTCTGATAACAGACAATGTTTATTTATCGTCGTACGCACGGATCAATCATCATCCTTCACTTCGTGTTGTAACTGTCACCTGCCATAACTCTCTTCATCGAAGTTGAGCAGCTGCCTTTAGAATGATCCGCGAAGTCCTTGCCCAAGTTGTGGAGATTCCGCGGTTGAGAAATACAGCCTCCCGTACAGTTGAAAAAAAAAACGATGATGAGAGTATCTGGGAAAGTTTTTTTCCATAGGAAATTCCTCATAGTCTACGGCCCCAATAAAACGGGTAAGGTAGCCATGGGATGTACTGTGCTTATCTGGGCCAAATTCCGGTCTGCAATCGCGTCTCGACACACTTTGCAACCGCACACGCTCGAGTCAGTCGGGTTTTCAGCGCCAAAGCCAACTCGATGTAGCTTTTTTAAACAATTTTCTGCAATTTTTCTTAGTTTACAGTTTCCAAAACTCATCTAGAGTCAGCAGATCGGCGGCTGTGGCGCTGGAAGCTCTTCTGACTCGGGAGCATGGGGCCGCAAAGGGTGTCGAGACGCAATTGCGGACCGGAATTCGGCCCAGATAAGCACTGTATCCACTGTTTCCAATTTAAATTTATTTCCGTTCATCGGGTGCATCGGCGCGCGTATGCTGCGTCTCCTTCTGCGCACACTTTCTTGCCGTCTCTACCCTCGCTCCGCACAAGCGCGCGAGAGAACAGAGTAAATTTGACTCAAAACCAGAGGATATGAACACTATTCCCGCTCTGAGAACGAAATGCCGCCTGACTATTCATACTGCTCGCATAATCTTAGCTCTTACGACTTCTGAACTTCTTTCTCTTGGGTCGAATGTCGCTGCTCTAACCCCAGCATGGCGGCGCCGCTGGATCATACTTTGTTTCAGGCAGAGCAGCAGGTCGTTCTGGCGAAGACGGCGTAATGCAAAAATGAAACTACGCGTGGGCAAAAAGACCAAGGGCTGACCCTTCTCAAGACCAGGTGTGGCAGTTTTGTAAATACCTGCCGAGTTTGAACACGGTCCCAAAAACGACGATAAACAAAGATGACGTTGAGCAGAGCTTAGCCGCCACGGATCACACTGGGGACATTTGGTAACGCCGGCAGAAGGGAACCAAAACGGCCAGTGCGATTCCGGCCAACTCTAAATACATGTAGTACGGACGTGTAGTGTAGCCAACGCGATGGTGTCCAACAGAAATCCATGAGAATGTCACGTTTATAACATTGTGCTGCTCTGTGAGCATATTGAGAACGCAAACCCCTGTTTGACTTCCAACCGCTATTCTTCCACGGATTTGTGCAACCAATAATTTAGGTGAAGCACGTGGTTTTAGCGGATTTGTGAGTGTTCTATGTATATAAGCTGATGGTCCATGGCAGGACAAATAGTTGCTCGGCAATGTGGGAGATTACAAAGGGTCAAAGGAAGGCCAACGCAACAAGGAAGAGTTAAAGAACTAGTGAGTTTTTTCAAGAGGCAGTATTCAAGAATGTGTCAGTATCTAAAGCATCACTCGTCACGGATGACATGAAATGATCGATGGTAGATTGAGGATAATAATCTTAGTCTACATTTTCTCCAAGAATGAAAGCCCTAAACGGAAGACCATCTGCGAATCAGTAACACTTCAAAAAAAACATGCAAATCATAAGGGGATAAGGAAGGACTTGAGAGTAAGTCGTGGCTGTTTACGCAGACTTGCTAGATTCGAGAAGTGCTCAACGAACGAAAACTGAAGTGAAGACGAAAAAACATTCCACAACTAAGAAGAAAAAATTATAATCGTTCTATGATATGAGTAATGGAAAAATAAATCCACCACAGAGTCACCTATAAACAACGCAGCTCAAAAGAAGGAAAGACGTGGCCCTTTCAAGGAGGCAGCCTTCGTCGGGCGACGCAAATGGGCTGTGAGTGGAATGGAGTGAAGTGAACGAACTTCTAAAGCGGTAGCGAGCGATTGCGTGGAGGTCGTCGTCGTCGACTGAAGCGGAAAAAACCACATTTGCTTCGGTCGAACGACGTGGATACATACATACATACATACACTTATATGACAGGAATCGGGAATGAATGGGCTCCGGCAAACGAAATGAATGAAGTGATCGCCATGTGCGCTGGAGCCGGCCGCCATCAACTGAGCAAACAGTTGTTGTGTTGTTATCGATTCGTTGGGAACTCAACAATTGTGTGTGTGAGTGTGAGCGAATTGGTGGTTGTAGGGACTGAGCGATAATCCCACCCCAATTAGTGCACATTTAGAGGCCATGGCTGTTGGCTATTGGCCAATCTGGCGTTTACATGCAACACGTGGGAAATACACGACCGAGAGAGGTTTATGGTGTGTATAAACAGAATGAGTCGCACGCCTGTAAGTCTAGCAGCGGTGTTTATGTATGAAAGCAGTTGCAAACTTCTCTGCACGGGTAGAGAAAGGTGAAGCTATCTATAAGAATAGTTAGATCGCAACACTGCCGAAATAATTATGAAAGTTGAAACTTTTTACAACACTGTGACATTTGACAACATACGCATACCAGCTAATTGATCAATAGCACGCAGTTTATGTAAGGAACCAATAAAAAAATTCACGAAAGCCAAATCTAGTACGACGCTAGGCAGTGCTCTAAACGCGCTCCAGTTCAAATTTCTGCACAAGAGCTGGTTGATGCGCACGCTGCTTTTTTTCGATTTTTGGAGCTTCAAATCTTCTTCTTCAGCGATTGTTCCGCTGCAAAGCGGGGTCCGCTCTTCTGATACGCTGGAGCCACTTTCTCCTGTTTTGAGCCTGGTCACGGTGTACACCGTTTTTGGGAGCTCAAATATTGTTTATTCTTTTTTTCTCAAAATCCGGGTGCTTTCAATTGCTAAGCGTATTTTTTGCGTCCCATTACTCGCTGTGTTTTTTACCAGCCTTTCTTGTTTGTTGAGCAATCAATTTTAATAAGGGTCTTATTTGCCACTAGTTTCCGCATTATTTCTCATGCTTTCGCTTTATTGTATCTCACCTGATTGTCGGGATCGTCTCAAAGGTTCTACATGTCTTGTAAGGGACAATATTAGATTCTATCAAAACTAGTTTTGTAAGAAAAGAATTTACCTCACTTTCGACAAACGACTGTAACTACCAATCTTCGTCTTCTCTGATTCATTCAAAATCTGAGATATGTATGGTTTCCGTTTTCGATTTAGTCTGACTCATGGACCAGGCGGCTGGCCGTGCGGGGTTGGCGGCCTCACTGGAAAATAGGGTTTCGGGTGATCTACCGTCGCAGCTCCGTCCATTCATCAGATTAAAATTGTTACGCGATCTCTATGCTCATCTTTTAACATACTTGCTGTTTCTATTGTACTCGTACTATTTATACTTGTATGTTCGTTATATAACGTTCGCCTGATAAGAAGCAATAAACAAACAAGCAAATGTTACAAGCGTTTCATTACTTAAGAGCTGCACTTTGAAAAAAAGATACATCTGAGCTTGTGCCATATCAAAATTTGCCAATGATCATGTTATCGTAACATATCGAAATCCTTCTCGAGTGTCAATATGATCAGCATGTGACGCAGCTAGTACGCTCTTTTCTACTGGACACACCCTAAATAATGGACCCACTGCGATTTTTACAGGATTATTCTCCTCTGGGTATAGCATGATTACTGTTACGGAATGATTCAAACAAGATGTCATTGACCATCTACAATCTCTTTTTTTTAACAACAACTGTTTCTGCCGTATCGGCATTTATTGCTTATGAATCGAACATAATCATTCGCATAACGCGAGCGGCGATCGAAAATGTCCACGAAGCGAGGGTCATCTCACACTTCTAGTGCATGCACTGGAGCTTGCTCCATCGCGACCAACGATGTGTCGGTGATGTAGCGCTTGATCAACGCCTCCACCGTATCCTGTTGCGCGCACTTGGCGGGGATTCCTGCGAAACCGGTAATGGTTTGTTTCCCCTCAAAACTGATCAGCAGGGTTTTGCAAACCCATGCCAAGTTCTTGTACAGAGTGCTCCTTGCTTGGCCAAGGTCCCTATTATAACCACAGTATTCGTCACTTTGAACAATATCCATGGCTATTTTAACAGCATCTGCTTCTTGACCGTATGGAGAGATGGAAAACAGGAGCTTCCAAGGGAACTTCACAAACCCTGATATTCCTTGTACGCAGATCATGAGGGCAGTCAGGCCACTATTCAAGGTATGATCCGATGTTATTCTCGAGCGGAGAGCATTCGGGGGGGGGGGAGCTGACCTCTCCAGCGATTGAAGAGCTTCCCGGCGAGGGTACTGTTCAAAAATCCTCCGAAGAGGGCCCAGATGTTCGAGATGTCATCCGCATTGAGAGAAACAAGGGAACCGCAATCCGATTTGATACCTGAGGCGATCTTCTCGAGCAGAGCCGAACTGGCGGTGCCTCTCTTCGTCATAGAGACGAATTGTTCGTCAAGAGGACCATTGCGGAAGGTCTCTTCGCTCCATTGAAGTATTTGGTATAGAACATCAGAAAAGTAGGCGCATTTGTGTCGTCCATTCTTTTCGTGAATTCTGCTTCCGCGTGTCCGTCGTGCCTTCCACTTTTCGATGTCTCCGTCTGAAAATGCCAACATATTCGTCCCTTGGCGCAGGAAGTTCACTGCTGACACGAGCTCTGCGCGGGCTTCGCTTTCAGCGAGTACAAATCCGCTTTCGGCCACAGGAGCCAAACTTTCACCAATTAACAAGTAGCGAACCTCCTTTAGCGCCGCAGCAGCTAGCGTGGCAGATCCAGCGTCACGACCAACTCGCAATAGGCACAAAAGCCATCCACAATCTAAAATCGCCTTGTCATCATCGGGGTTCGTGAACGGAGCAACATTCACGGAGCGGAACATGAGACGATTAAAAATCGTCTCCCTTTCACACCATTTATGAAAATTTTCCGAAGTGTCGAGGATACCACGAAGGTACCCGTCAACAGCTACCACCTGACCGGGATTGTGTCCCTGAGGAGCTCGGCCTCCAGCTTCAGCCATCTTGACTCTCTCCAATTTACCGGACACAGTGATATTAGTACCAGATGATGACGCGGACGATCTTTCGACGAGAGAGTGCTTTTGTCGCTTTCTTCTCTTACTAAGACCCGTGTTTGACACAAGAGCTTTTCACCAGCAGCAAGAGAAAAAGTTTCAGTATGCAACACAAGAATGAGGTATTCAAGACAACGTCCGGGATGAGCAGAAGAAAATGGAAAAATCCAATTTCTCGATGTAGTTTTTTGTCGTACTGGCGACTCTTTGAAAACTTGTTAGGCCAACGTGGAAATTTACATACACAAAGAATTTAGGGCAATTTTCAATAATATTGGTTTATACAGATGTAAGGAAGATGGATATTGAAAAAGTATGAAACATGGCACTAAACCCGGAAAAGGTGGACTACCCTCATTTCTCGTGGCGAGCACGACGGCAATCAAGAAAAAAAAACCTGGAACCAACCACAAAGAAAGCAGCGCAAAATATTTCCGGTGCTGGCGAACATGTGCATATTTCTGAAATGCAGTGTACTCTACGTGCTTTATACATATGCCTATCCCATCAAGCCTCGCTTAGAAATATATATATTATTCATTTATTGGATACGATACATAAGGCAGACGTTCTAGAAATGATCGATTGCAGTCGTGTATCAACAAAACGAGAACGTAATAAGAGCTGACTAGTACCGACATGAGGATGGCACTTCTACAAGAACTACAATAAACAGAACTAATCTCAGGAATACGGCGGATTTTTTCTCTAAACTTATTTCAAAGGGATAAAACAAAAGGAAATGATGAGAGTATCTATATTCAGTCACGCAAAGATTAAGCTAACTTTGTGGGCTATAAAATGTAGATTTTTCAAAAAAATTCTATGATTCAGAGTTGGGAAGCAAAAGGATTGATGAAAGGAAATACACCTAGATAAAAAAACGAACCAGAGTTGGGAAAGTAGCGGAACTGATGACAGAAAAAGACAACAAGCGAAAAGAAAAGTAGAACCGAAACGATGCATGATATAAAATTCTTCTAAGAGTAAAAGCGATATGCTTGAAAAATGGCTTCAAAGGCAGTGTTGGGGAATGAAAATTGTGTTTGAATTCCGTACAGAATGCACTTTCCCAGGTGATTACAACAAAAAAAAATTGCTGAAAAACATCGAAATTCACCGAAGTGGTCGAAAATAGCATTTTGTAAGTTCGAGAAATGAGAAATGGACGACATCGCAAGGAGGAGAGATATGTTAAAGCGCAAGAACATCTCTAGTCAGGCACCCTCTTCTGAACCTTGAAACTCTCTTCCTCGACAACCATATGATTATCGCCGTCGTAACGCAGTTTAATCCACTAGTAGCCCAAGTACGTGAACAACATTTTTTCCCGGAATCTAGAGCACTGTTCGTGCTGTGAGCTTCACTGGAATTCAGAGAAATTTCCGAACCAGTGAACGTCAGAATTCAGATAGCGCTTCGGCTGACGCCTTCTGGGAGGCTTGGGTATTCGGAAGACCCTAGAAGACATATAAGATGCAAGAGAAAGAGCTGGCTAGGACGAGAAATCGATGCGGAGAAGTGGGAGGCTGCATACGCGCGACGCAATTACTTACCAAGGCAGCGAAGCGAACAGCAATAGAGGCTGGGAGAGAGGGAGAGTATAGAGTGAAAATCGATATGTAATATCAGAAGAGGAAAAATAGGCAAGTAACGAGGCGACGGCTGCGGCGAGTTGAGTTAACTACTCTGACTGAATGGCGTTGAAGTGGCTGGCGCCGACTGGCGGCAGCGGTCGACGCCTCAACTGCTCCGACCGTGGTCCGTTGCTGAACTGTAAAACATCACGGAAACGAGGTGACACTAATGCCTTGGTATCGCTTTTGAGTTTTTATTCACTGCATGATGCTAATTGGATGATGCAGATTGATCAGAATGACACGCAACTGGGTCCGATGTTACTGAGACTGTGACACGTTAAAAAGTAATATTTGCTAGGGTTAAGCGTAACGAGTATACTTGGGCAAAAGTGTAAAACTTTTCGAATTTCGAATTTTCGAATATATTCGGAAATCAAATTTATTGAACTTCAAATTTTCGAATAAATTCGAAAATCATTTTTCTCGAATTTCAAATTTTCGAATATATTCGAAAATCAAAATTTTCGAATTTAAAATTTTCGAATAAAATCGAAAAAGGTATTTTTCGAATTTCGAATTTTCGAATATATTCGAAAAACTGATTTTTCGAATTTCAAATTTTCGAGTATATTCGAAAATCAAAATTTTCGAATTTTTGAATAATTTATTCGAATTTTCGAATATTTTTTTCTATTTTTCGGATAAATTTTCTCGAATTCACATACGATAGCTTCGATTTTAAAAATGAATTTTGAGCTGTCATTTACTGTGACTATCACTTTGTAGAAATATTCATCGATTACACTTACTCTTAATCTCAAGCCAATAATCAGGATGGCTTCAGAATCTGTACTGGGGTTCGATTGTTTCTGAACTGGTTAAGAGAGCCTACCACAATGTTAGGCGCTATTCATACGGCACGCGCGTGACGCGCGGGCGTAGCGTTGATGTATTAATGGCCTGGCGCCGCGCCCGCTCAGCCATGGCGGCGGCGGACGGAACAACTTTTTCGTTATTTTCATAATTAATCTGTCTTCAATTTCAATCCTCTTCATAATACATAATTAATCTTAGTGCTATCTTCTGCTACTATGATAATGATCGCATGTAAAGCTTTTGCTTGCTTGGCAAATTTAGGGCCCATTTTAATCCGCTCCGCCATTGTGTCGCCGCTGGAGTATTCATAGTCTCCGCAATCGCGTCACGCGTGTCCAGAACAAGACGCTTGGCTTCAGGCGAGACTTGACCACCACTATTTCTTTCCGGGGAGCGCCTTATAGTACCCAAGCACCAAGAACCTAGCGCCGCTCTCAAGACCTACTACTACGCCACGGCGCGGCCTAGGCAAATTTGCTGCCGCCGAGTTCGCACGACTTCAGGGAGGGGGGAGGCTAAACACGCGAGCTGAACACCCTTACGCCCTTTAGCCGCCGCGGGGAATGCTGCTTTTGAGCTACAATGAATCAGTTTGATTGGCAAACGACTGAAAAACCACGAAGGTTACGCGGCATGAAACAAGCTATAAAAAGAGTTATTAGGATCCTAAATTTAAAATTCGTGCATGTTAGAAGTCCTACTACTACGAATCCAGAAAAGGGTTTAGAGCAGAAAAGAAAACAAGCATACTGTGCTTATCTGGGCCAAATTCCGGTCCGCAATTGCGTCTCGACACGCTTTGCGTCCGCACGCTCCCGAGTCAGAAGAGCTTCCAGCGCCGCAGACGCCGATCTGCTGACTCTAGGTGGGTTTTGGAAACTGGAAACTAGGAAAAATTGGAGAAAACTGTATAAAAAAGCCACATCGAGTCGGCTTTGGCGCTTGAAACCCGTCTGACTCAAGCGCCGAAAGACCCGCAAAGCGTGTCGAGACGCAATTGCGGACCGGAATTCAGCCCAGATAAGCACAGTACTTTCTCGCGACCACTGCCTTCAAAAATGATATCGATTTAATGAAAACTCGAAGTTTTGGAGCTGCTGGTATTGGAAACTAACGAAAGAACCGCTGAAAACTCAATGCAAACAGAAAAATTTAACACTAACATTTTCACAATATCTGTGTATGCGCCCGGTTGTACAGGGATTAAATTGTTGGAGTCGAAAAAAAAACGGGTTGTTTCATATATTTATTTATTTACTGTGCTTATCTGAGCCAAATTCCGGTCCGCAATTGCGTCTCGACACGCTCTGCGGCCGCACGCGCTGGAGTCAGTTGAATTCCCAGCGCCAAAGCCGACTCGATATGGCTTTTTTATTTAGTTTTCTCCAAGTTTGTTTACTTTCCAGTTTGTAAAACCCACCTAGAGTAAACAAATCGGCGGCTGCGGCGCTGGAAACTCTTCCGAAACGAACGCGCGCGGCCGCAAAGCGTGTCGAGACGCAATTGCGGACCGGAATTTGGCCCAGAAAAGCACAGTAACTGCACTCGAGGTGCTCTGGGCCGAAGTGGTCACAACAGTGAAATAAATAAAGAACAAACCGATAAAACGCCAACAGGATAGAAAACCAAACAAACACAAAAAACCACGATCCGATGGGAAAAGTATGAAATTTTTAAGTAGCAAATGATAGCGAAATACATGAGGAGGTAGAGTTTGCTCAATAACTTTGGTCTGATGAATGGACGGGGCCGCGAAGGTAGATCAGGAATCGGAACCCCGTTCTCCAGTGAAGCCGCCAACTCCGCAAAGCCAGCCGCCTGGTCCATGCGTCAGACTAAAACGAAAACGGAAACCATATGTAAAGCTCAATCGTCTGGCAAAAGAGTATCATCCAAGGCAACTGTACCTCGACAACAAGTTTGAAACATCTCATATTCATTAGTTGGTGCTAATAAGAAAAACAAAAGATTGAAGTACGTAATCGTTCACACCAAAGCAGTCAGGACGGTGCCGAATGCAAAATGGGCAGGGCAAGTGCACATTCACTGATAGTATGATGAAATCGGCATAGGTCAAAAAGAGTGCAAGAGGCGGATGACGCTAGGGATAACTCCACTCAGACAAGCACTAGGGCATGCGTATAGAATTTGAAATAGGATTTTCAGACGTTAGGTTTTCCTTACCCCTAACAATCCCATAAAAGACCAGCCAGGAAAGAAGGTACTAAAGAAACTTGGTACTGCAGTGAAAGCGGACGAACTACACCGCATCGTACATCCGTTGAAATAGCTAAGTTAGCAAGAGAATGCTTGGGATAGTATAGAATAGAGTCGGCTTGTACTAAAACGCATTACGCCCTTGGACGCATCAAAAACTATCCAAAGTAACCGTATCCGAGCAGTCAGTTTGGACGAGTTTGTATTGGGGGTCAGGAACACATAAGCGGAGACTGCATGTTTTGGTGACAACGTCGCTAAAAAATGACACATTTTTGGCGCTTGCGATGGTGCGAGTGTTCTACTAGGAGCCGAATAACCTCATTAAAGGCAGCATTCACGCTCGAACAAGTTGTTGAGATAACGACGTTACTGAGGTCTTGTGGCTCTCACTGAACACTCACGCCGTTGGAAGCGTAAAAAACTAGTCAAATATACAAAATGCGAGCAACATCGAGTCAAAAATTTCGTAGACTCCGCCCATGAGCTTCGCAGACTCTGCCCCTCAATACAAACTTGTCCAGATTGATTGTTCGATTAGGGTTGATTTGACTAGTTTCTGAAGCTTTGAACGACATAAGCGTTCTAGTATTAGCCTTAAAAGTCTACTAGCTTCGCTTTCATAACCACTTTGCAGCTAGCTCTGCTATTTTAACCGAGCGGGCATGCTGCGGTGTAACTCGTCCACTTTCACTCCGTCGCGAAAACAACCCGTTGTTTCTCCATTTGCATCCATTTTTGTCGTTTTTTTTTGTTAGTTCCGCGTACTACCAGCCCCAAATCTTCTACTGATTTCATAAAATTGATTCAAATTCTGAGCATGTATGCTGCCTTTAATTTCACGATCTAAATAACTTTTTTCCAAGTGAGTATGCGGCCTCGAAGGCGGAGTCCAGCCTTGAAATCGTTTTTGTGTATTTCTGCTTATCCTGAAGACGGTCCCACGGTGAATCCATTGCTACTTCTGAAATGGTACAGAACCTCTAGGGAACGGAGTTATGCCCCTTAAAATTGCCTAGAGTTGGACGGGGGGAACATTGTGGACGAGTTGTCCGAGGCTTGTAATCTCCGCCATTTGCAACTAATGTATGCGAGCGGTCCTGGACGAATAGAGAGGTTGAGAATGAAGGGAAGAACGGGGCTATTGATCAAAAACCTTTGCTCATCTCGTCACTGTTGAGCTCGAAATGTTGTAAGTGGGAGGCGTGCCGAATTGGCTTCTTACTGTGGTCGCCTCAAGGTGGCTTCTTGCTACACCTCGCTTATTCGAACAAATTGCGAGCTCGCACTCGGCAGATTTTATATATTATGAGCCTACTTCACAAATAAGTGGAAACCTGAGAATTCGTCCCTGACAAGTTGTGCCATGCCTTTAAAGGCATCGTACGCGCTGAAATCCACTTCCCATTTTTTATGCTCGATCCCTTCCTCGGGCCCCTGTGAGAGCGTACAACGAGCTTCTCTGCTCAAAAACGTACCATTGTGAGCATAGAGGAAGTGGAAAGTAAGGAATTCCGTCAAAAGGGGCTGGCCCTCCCATCAGTCATTTGGCACTTTCGCAATATTTTAGCAGAACGTCGTGTTGCTAAGTACAGGGCATGCCACTGTACGCTGACGCACCGTCGGACGAAAGTGGCATTATCGACTGGAAAATTCTCGTCACACAACGAGCGAGGACGATGTGCAGATTGGCGTCCTCGGTGAATTGCTTCCAACGCTCCTCCAATGGACGAATTGTAGAACTGTTCCTCGCGCCCTCCGCGTAACTATCCCGAGTCGATGCCGGCGCGAATTTCAAATGATTTTCAAAAGTTTTTTTGGAACGTTTTTTCTTGAAAAGTTAACGTTTTTGAGCGGGCTTTTCGCTACCTTTAATCACTATAGGAGGCTAGCAACTCAAAAACGCTCAAAAACGAAACATGGTTTTCAGCGCGTACGATGCCTTTAATCATCGAAACAAAGTCAACAAAGGAAAAATCAAACAAAGTTCCTGACTGAAATTTCGGAGCTAACCGATCAAACCAGGATAATACACTATGGACGGGGATTCGCTATTAGGAAACACGCCACATCCTCAGTAATCATTTATCATCGACAACTTCTAGTTTTAAAGAAAGAGAAAAAGTTTCGTAGGCTTTTGACACAAACTCATGGTTAGGCTCTGGCCATGCTCCGGCAGAATACTGCGAAAATGACAAGTTAACTGCAACAATCGGATATCTTCATTCATCAAATGGTACAGCTAAACGAGAGAAACCTGGCGGAAAGCCGCGTCGAACATTAATCCCTGTTGGGAAACCATATACTGACCGTTGCATATCTACCACCTGACAGTTCGCCTGCTTCAATCAACTTCTCGTTTTGTTTTGGGAGTAACGGAATGTTTTTGTGGAGATGATTCATGTCACTTAATCTGTTGGCTTCTCCCTAATGCGCCCAGTCCGCACTTTTGCAGAGGTCTGCCCTCCTGATAATAAGTCGTGCCTGTTTCTGAAGGTCTTCAGCCGTAATGCGGCAAGATCTCAAACATCCGTCGTTATTCCACCACTGAAAGGTAGCGTGACACCTGAAATGTCGTTTGATGCAGATTGGCTCAACACACTCCATCACCACATCGGTCCAGAGCTTTCGCCGACGTCCAAATAACCGTTTCCCAACAATATTCTGCAACAATCTTAGAGGGTATTGAACAAGGTGATCTGGCGCTTTTCTTGACGCCTTCAAGATCAGCCGAGCGTGTGAAGCATTGATGAACTGCCTCGCGTTGTAGAGTTCTTTGTGATGGCACATTCGCGGCCAGAAATATCCAAGCAAACGTCTAAAGAGCTTCTCTCCGTGCAATCCAACTTTTCCATCTGTGTTTTCGGTGCTGCCGACGTCTCCCTTTCGTACAGCGGATAGAGTGACGCACAACTAGAGTGACGCACAACTTGACTTCCTCCGAGATGGGGGTAGACAACTTACATTTCGTTGGAGACTTGAATGCAGATCTAGCTTTCGCACAATGTTGTTGAATATCCTGTGCATAGCTACCATCCTTATTTTGCAGAAAGTCCAAATAACAGAAATAGTCCATAAGCTACCGTCCACACGAACTTCCATTGGAAGCTTCTGGGAGACCCACATCTGCTTGCATTTGTCGGGACCATGACGAAGTCCGAACATTGAGGATAAAATCAAAACGAAGTTCACTATTCTTTGTGTTTTTTTTTGTTTTTAGCGAATAACAATGTAGTCGGCGTACTTCATCGCCGAAAAGGAAGTGTCCTTATGGTAAATAAGTCGCTGGAAAGTTTTGTGTAACCTTGGTAACGGCGAAGTTAGATTAAAAAAATTGCTGCAGATCCTAGCCTTGCTCTTGTTTCCATGGCCGTACTCCATAAATGAGTCACATACAATAACGCTGGGGTTGTGAAAGAACAATACAGTTGTGGCTAAAAAAAATTAAAAACCAAATGTCACCTTTGAAACGGATTTGTCTGCTGATAGCCAACTAACGTTATGTTGAGGTGCACAGACTCTTGCTCTCTTTCATTCTGCAAAGTTTTCTCTTCCAAAATGCTATCCAACACTCAGGAGTGAGAGAAAGACATCCACATTCAGTGCTGACAAAAAAAAGACCATATGAAGCTAACGGCATAATGAAATCACACTCACTTGGAATAAGTTCCAGAGCGGCTGTTCTAGAGTTGGATGAGAACTCTTATACGAGAAAGAAATTGATAAGGTCTTACTGTTTATCCGTTCCAAAAATGGCGGGGTAGCAGATATTCTACCCATTCCTGATATGCTCACAACATTACCCTGTTAGTAACAAACACTATATATTAGCAAACAGAGATGAGGTCTTTCTCTTGAGGAAGGCTAGCGGCAGATCGTGGCGAATCCTCGAGAACAAAAGTTTGACATGAGCGACCGCTTCGCTCTTTATGCCGCACGGTTCGGAATGATGAAGAAGGTGTATATGATCTAGTTCCGCAATCGCGTTCAGTCCGCGAAGTCCCATTATCACAATCGTAGAAGCAAAGCGGTTGTTTTGAGAATGATTCTAGTTCATTTTTTCATTCAGCCGCTTTGCTTCTACGATTGTGATAATGAGGACTGAACGCGATTGCGGAACTGAACTATATATAAAGTGGCTGGCAGGGCTGTGCGGAAGTGTTCCATTTCTGATTCCGGTTCCGTATTGTCAGCGTTTTTTGTGCTGTTCCGTTCGGCTTCCGTTTCCGAGTTTTTGGGCGCGGAATCGGAATAGATTAGTGCAACACGATCTATGATAAAAGGGTCTGGTCTAGGCAAGAATTTTCGATGGATTCACGAGACGCTGAAAATTACATCCGACCTCTTCGTGTTCAAGCGAATGTCTGAGCTTAGCTGAGATCAATCACGAAGTTTGGGGACCTGCGATTGGAACCCCATAAAATGATGGCACAAAATGGGCGTGGCACGAATCTTAACACCCCTTGAAGACTATTTTCGAAAACATGTAGCTTTTTCTATGAGATTCAATGATTTCTTATAGTATTTAATCTTAATTCCACTCATTCGCTTGTTTACCGCTTAGACAGCGGCAAAAATTTTTTCTACACATGCAGCCTGTCTCACGGAAAGGAGTCTCGTCGGGTACATGTGGAGGTGACCACGGGCAGCGGCAAGGCTCGTTCAAGGCAGATCATAAGAGAATTTTCCCATGTCGCCGTGGAGTTTTTTATTTTTATTTTTCAAGCTCAATCATTTGATTCACTCCAATAGGCAAATATGGTTTGATAGAAGAGAAAGCAGTCGCTGATTTTCTGAAGATTGACTTCTGATCAGCCTTTAAGGGCACCTGGTGTCACCTGCACTATACTTAGTATCCGAATCACTCCTTTTCGGATATTTGACCTGACCGGATATCCGCGATTCGGATAATCCCATATCCGAAAATTGGAGAAACGCATTATCTGAATCGAACCAATATCCGGGAAATTCAAAATCGGCATTATCTGAATCGAAACATTATCCGAAGGGTCAAAAATTCGGATGAAACCGGATAAAATTCGGATAAATTTCGGATAAAATCGTATAAAATCCGGGTAAAATTTTGGATAAAATCGGATATTTTTCGGAAAAAATCGGATAATTTTTGGATAAAATAGGATAAAATTTCACTGGGCCATGCCCATTTTTCGTACCCCCTTCTATTTAGTACATCAACCCAGGATTTTCTCCCTCCTTCCGAAATCGGAAGAGTCGTTGCGGCTCCGAAAAAAATGGGCGTGGTCAGGTGAGATGACCAAGTTGCTAGTTATTCAGTGTAGAAGTATTTTTTGTATAGTTGCTTTGCATACTTTTTACTTGCTAGTTGTTTTGAAAAACCTGTGTATGGATAATACTGTGCCTCCCAACGACGATGGGGTATTTGAAGATATGTTTTCATATTTTTATTAATATGCATTTATGAAGATTGAAGTTTGTATGTGAATATGCTGGGAATGCAATGAAGGACTACTGTTTGCTCAATTATGGGATGTTTCTGAGGCTTGCCTTGAGTGCCTGGTTTATTTTTCACCGTTTTGCCTCAACTTTGTTCCGAGAATATCCGAAGTTATCCGAAATTATCCGGCCGGATATCCGTATCCGAATCATTGGAAAATTGGCATTATCTGAATCGAGGCATTATTTGAAAATTTTAAAAAACGCATTATCTGAATCGAACCAATATCCGGAATATTTTAAATCGGCGTTATCCGAATCGATCCATTATCCGAAAAATTGGCTTCGGATAACAAGTATAGCCTGCACGGCAAACGTCAAGACGGCCAGCAAGCTTCAGTCGGCATACGTCAATTACCGCAAACGCCTGCTGTACACTATTTTGAAAGACTGCTACATATATATGTATAATGAGTATTTTAAGAGGTTGCCTTTTCGGACTTCCAGGAGCGAGACTTCGAAATCGTTGAATGTCTCGTAGTAACCTTATTTAGAATAAGTATTAGTTTACTGACTAAAACCATTGGTTATTGAATGATAGCTGCGGGCAATGAGCAGCAGCGAAGCGTGAGAAGGAGAAAACCCAAAATTTTCTGGTCTCTTCCGTTTTCGGATTTCCGTTTCCGGCGTTTTTTGACCATTTTTCTTGCGTTTTCATTTCCGAAAAATTTGAAAAAGAGTTCCGCACAGCCCTGGTGGCTGGTAAGAGAAGTGGATGATTTACTGGCCAAAGTTTGAAGCCCAAGATTTGTGAGGTCTTGCGTTTCTGTTGAAAAGTAAAGGGTGATCGAGTTGCAAAGACCACTGAGGATGGAGAAAAAATCCACAAGCCCGTCAGAACGGTGGGCGGGGCGGGCTAAGCATGCGTACTAGGCTAACGGAACCTTCACTTCGAGACCGTTTTTTATCGATTTCTGGCACGTTTTCGCTGCTTTCTTCGACCCTATCCCCCGGCATCTGACTGCGTAGTGTTTCACGCTAACAAATCAAAAGAAGATTTTTAGTGAACACTGCCTTTAATATGGTGGCGTGTAAGCTATGGGGCAATCCTATTTAGTAAGTTCTCGATATCGATTATTACAGCTAAGAACGGTCGCTTTTTTGTTAGAATCTTCTTATCAGCTATATTTCACCGAGGCCCACCTCTCAGCTGATGGTAATAATCGAAATCGAAAACTCACTAGAACTCCTTCAGAGATTAAATCCTCTGATAAACACATGCGTCTTGTCGCGAAAGCGTGCCCACTGAGGTATTGCTGTTCGTGGAACCATTGACATATTTTCTTCTTGAGTGTTTGGGCGTAAAGATATTGCGATTCTGAGTTTTCAGGAAATGCATTAGCAAAGCTTCGCCCTTCCTGGACACACTATCATTGGGGTCTCCCTCATTTTTTTCCTGTCACTCACGTCACCAACACTCAGAAGGGAATTCCATCAGATTCAACAGAGAGATTGATGAGAACTGCAATCTGGAAGCCGGAGTAGATTTTAGAACACCCTGTACTTTGACGCTTCTTCTAAAAAAGGAGAATAGACCAGTTTCGTTGTTCGGAGTGACATAATAAAATTCAGCCCATTAAGGAATTCAAAAAAAAAATCCAAAAACCTGTTCGGATGCCGTCATTGTAGTCCTCAAAGGGATCGAAAGTTCAATGGGGCATGGCTAATTCTGCGCTCCGACAGAGAACAAAATTAAACACTCCAAAATATTCAGACCTCGACCACACAGTGCATTTAACTGTGAAACTCGAAAAAAAAAATCGAGTTTCACGTGAAGAGACCAGAAGCATTAGATAGAAGATGAGCATTAGAAGTGCTCTATCACACATTAACAAACAAAACTCAACCACAATAACGAAAAAAAAATCAGATGGAAAATGCGCGATAACGTTTTCCGCATGTCAATACCTACTATAGGACCATTCGTTGGATTTGGTCAGAAGGCGTGCGAGAACGCGTTTTCGCATCTTTTCGTCCTTTTTGAATAACTCGCTTCGAACTCAACTTTGAGCGAAACTAGGGTGATATTCATTATCATGGCAGTAAGGGCTATTCAATGATATACCCTGTCCCAAGCGAGATGGCAAGCCTAGAGTTCAAAGAAGCAGCGCGCTGCCCTCTGCGTCTCTGACATCATCACCGACCTGAAGCACCTGGATCGATGTTAAAGTTGTCTGAGACACTATAAAGACTGCAACCAAACAATGAAGGGAAATAATGGCCTCAGACAGGATAAAGCAGCTTGGTTGTATGGAGTTTACGATGAAATCGACGGGTTAGACGACTCTGTGCGCTCCGACCTGTTATCCATAACCTAACACTTAAGAGACCGCCTGCTCCACGGCGAATTTCCACAGCGGACCGGTGCGCTCCACTACTGATCGTTTCCGTGGGGGCGCAGTGTGGACACGCGGTCCGCTGGGAATATTTTGATCGGAGCAGGCTTTCTTACTTAGACAACCGGTATTCCGTTTCTGCTCCACCTGAGAATATGTCGCTCCACAGAGATCTGGAGTGAGGCCATGGTGAAGCAATGATCCACCGCTTTTTCGCGGACCTGCTTTTTTATTTTGGAACTTATTCCAGCTTTACATGCACAAGGCTGATAACGAAATAAGTGTTTGTTTGTCGACTTCTGGAATTTTCTTCAGGTTACAGCTAATGGTTAGGATTGAGCCGTGCTAGGCCGACCCGGAGCATTGAAAATTTGAAAAATAAACAAACTTCTCCTTTGTGGTGCCCTAATAAACGTCATGTAGAACTTTCGACGGACTCAAATACTTTGATCTACGAAGTTGTCTGATGCGACCGACAGAAACTTTATCAGAAATCTCAAAATCGGAATCAGATTCATGATCAGCACCCCCTCCTCCCCAATGGCCACGTGAAGGAAGTCGCACCAAAACGTGAAACGTTTACAAACGGATAACGAATGACAGACGCCAGCGAAGCTTCAGAAAACTGTGAAATATACACCACTTCATTGTTCAGCGCCTCCAAACATACCCCGTAGTTTAATTTCAGTAAAATTTTAGGCACTGAACTGTTTGTAGGTTTTCACCCCTTTCCCCTCAAGTTACCCTCCACTCGAAATTTAGCGAAAATTTGAACAAAGTTGACCGATGGCTAATATACCGCAGTCGAAGGAAATTTCATTGTACATTGAAAAGAAAAAACGAGAACCTTGTGCAGCAACTCGAATAACCCTCGAGGTCAATGCAGCAAAATTTTGAACGACGAACTACCACAGTTATCTCAAATAGGTGACACTACTATTTCGACAATCAACTGTAGAACATCAGTTCCGTGATAAGCATCATTGATACCCCTTCTTAGACAAGTCTGGAACGATTATTTCCAGCCAAAGGAGCTCGTAAAATCGAAAAGTGCCATTTCCGGAGATGCTTGTAAAATTACTAGGAACACTGAAAATGCTTGCCCACTGTGAGTGTAAATAGGCTACATCATAAAGAACCTATCCGTAATCAACAAAGACTTCACGCCAGAGAAATATAAAAAATATTAAAAGTTTTATGGCGTGGGTGCGCAAAGTGGACACGCTGTCCGAGGGGCAAAACAGCCGCAGGTGCGCAGTGTGGACTTGCGGCCTCTTAAGTGCTAAAAAACTTTCCCTGCCACGTGAAGAACAAAATATGTATCGAGAGTGAATATCACGAGCATTTGGAGAGAAAAGACCGCGAAAGAACAAGAGAGTATGTAAGAAAATGAAGTGAGAAAGTTAAAAACGTCCAAAAATGCGAAAATGTCAGAGACGCAGAGTGCGGAGCGCTGCTTCTTTGGGCTCTAGGCTTGCCATCTCGTTTGAGACAAGGTATATATGTAGCTTTTTTTGACGGGGGTGATGGCGGTTCGTTGAGAACTAGAGAAGTTCTGCAATCGGCCCGATTTCTATTTACGGTACCGTGGTGGAGGTGGTGTGGTACCGCAATTTGAAACCTGGCTAACTGCCAAACTCCTTTGGTTCTCACTGAAACCCTCGAAATGGCTATACCATTTGGTAGCCCCCAACGCCAGAATTATGAATTTCACCCTACAATACTCACCCTCGAACCTCGCAAAAAGCGCATTTCTTGATAAAACACGTTTTGACTCGTCAAGACGCTCGGTCGGCACTTTCGCTTTTTATGAGTAATATACCTATAATTAAGGCATAGTTTGAGAAAAAATGTTTGAATTTTAACACCATCCTGTAGATCTTGATGAGAAGATTCGAGCAATATCTTTCTCACCCCCGGAAACCAAAATCTAACAGAGTTATTCCAAAGGAGCGGAAAAAAACGCAAAACGCGTTTTTTTCGCTGATTTGCCAAGTTCGAGGGTGGGTATTGTAGTTTCGCTAAAGGATGAGTTCAAAGCGAGTTATTTAAAAAGGACGAAGAAGGCGCAAAACCGCGCTCCATGGCCAAATTCTGCAATGATTTGCGGGTTTGTTCGACGTTTTCTAATCAGTGAATTTACCCTAGTTTACTTTGATTTTACTGATTCGCTTACCACAGAAGAACTTTGATTTTATCGATTCGCTTACCACAGAAGAACAATATACATTGGACCCGAATCGAGAAACGGATATCCGAGTCATCTCAAAAATCATGGTCGTGGATATCCGCGTACATTCAAATGGATACCGAGTGGTAGCAAGTAGTACCGGAATAGCAGTGGCTGTACTATTCTAGATCGTGCCAAAGGGGAAGAATTTCAGAATTGACATTTGTCTGGTTTATCCTCACTCGATGACGGATAACTGAGAAACAAATAAATGATAAACCGCCCGTACTGATAGAACACTTCACTTTCTGTTTCCCATCTAACCCGGTATTTCTATTTTTTGCACGCTCTCTATGAACTGTGTAGAATGGAAGCAGCCCAGCGTTCCAATTTTCATCGACATTGGGGCGCTTAATTGATGAACAATTATAAATTCATTGGAACGCTCGAGAACGTGGGTTCATGTAATAATTACTTGAACACTAGGAAAGTACATTGCCATAGTTGTACTGGGGGCACATGACAATGAAAAACAGTCGATTGCATTTTAAGATGCAAAGGAGCATCTTCAACAATAGCTGCCGGCCGCCCGTCAAGGCTGCACTCATCACCCGAAGGTTATTCGAGTAACAAACTCAATTACCTACCATCTAAAGAGTTCACAGTCGTATTGAAATTCGACTGCGATGACAGCGTTGAAGGTCTTTGGCAGCAGCAGTTTTTTTTTAGCTAGGAACGAGATTGGGTGGCAGATTTCGGCTGTACATAGTATATGAAAATATCGACTTATTGAGTTCCCCTGCGACTATAGCACGCTACATCAAGCCCGTATGTAAACCACATTTATTGAAAATCTATGAAATTCCACATTTCGAACTCCAAACTAGGTTATTCTACAGACATCATTGGCGAACGGCATCCGACAGTCAGCAATGCAAGTGTTTCGCATGTCGCGAATCCCAGAAATCCTCTGTTGGGTTTATAGTCTTGAGATCAGGGCTGTGCGGAACTGTTCCGTTTCCGATTCCGTTTCCGCATTTCCGGTGCTTTTTGGGCTGTTCCGTTCCGCTTCCGTTTCCGAGTTTTTGAGCCCGGAAACGGAATAAAATAGTTTCACACGATCCATGGTAGTGGATCTAGCCAAGGATGTTAAAAGGTACTATGGGACGCCGAAATCTAAATCCGACATCTTGTGTTCAAGAAAATAGCTGAGCTTGGCTGAGACCATTTAGGAAGTTTGGGATCTTGAAATTTCGACCCCAGGAAATAATAACACGAAACACTCGTGGCAGGAATATAGACACCTTCCAGGGATTCTTTCTAAAAATACGTAGCTTTTTTCTCTGAGAATAAATGTTTACGTGAAGCTTTTCCTCTTGATTCCAGTTCTTCGTTTGTTTGCCGCTTCAACAACAATGAAAAACGAGTTAGTTTTTTTGCACGTGCAGTCTGTCATCCAGAAAGGAGTCTCGGCGGAGAGAGGTGGAGGCGATTACGGGCAGCGGCGCAGCTCGTTTGTGGCAGATCATAGGAGAATTTTCCTATTCTCGCCGAAGAGTTTCATTTTATTTTTCAAAAATTCAATAATTTGGTATTCACTTCTTTACGCTATCAAAGTTTAAAAAAGCGTCGCATAGAATCGGAAAATTTACTTCTAAGCATCCTTGGAGACGCAACGCAGGAGCCCACTTTTCTACACCCGACTACAGTTGACCGCAATGTTAAAAGGACATGGGGCGGTGGCGGACTCGCACAAAAACTACGGTAGAATCTGGCACTTTTCCAGATTTCGTCATCGATCGGCGCCACAGCTGATATTCTCGTGAGCAGAGAGACGACGGTTGGCGCCGATCGATGACGAAATCTGGCAAAGCGCCAGATTCTACCGTAGTTTTAGTGCGAGTTCGCAACCGCACCATGTCCTTTAAACATTGGGGTCAACTGTACATTCTGGGAGACAGTCTGTACACCAGGGATGTGCGGCAACGAAAAATGAAAATCTCGAGATGGCCACTGCAAACCCGTGAAACGGCCGGAAAACTGCAATTGTCAAACGGCAGTTACCGCACACCCCTTTTTACACCATTTCGAGGGGCGGCGACATATAATAAACAATTTTTAAAATTGCCTTTTTGCATTTGTAGGAGTGAGACTCGAAATCGTGGATAGCCTCATAATGATGCTTTTTTTTCGAATAACTATTAGTTTTTCAACTGAAGTAATTGGTTATTGAATGAACTGCAGGCGCAATGAGCAGCGACCAAACGTGAGAATGAGGTAGCCCAATTTTTTTCTCTCTCTTCCGTTTCCGTTTCCGGATTTCCGTTTCCGGCGTTTTTTGATAATTTTTCTTCCGTTTCCGAAAATCTTGAAAATGATTTCCGCACAGCCCTGCTTGAGATGTCTTTGCGCGAAAATGCGGCGGAACTGGGGGAGGCGATGATCTCAAGTGCTGCGCCGGTGCTCGTTCCTCCTCGCGGTACCGCTGTAAAACTGTAGTCCGGTTGCGTATTTTCACCAAACATACTGTAACCATGGCTGGCCCAGTTCCAAGAATCGATAACACTATGTAACAAAATTTTTGTTCCTGGCGTCTAAGTGTTAAATTTCAATTGCTTATGTCTGAAGTATGTTAAAAATGACTTCATTAAGTACAAACTTTGCATACACGACAACAGCACGAAGAAAACTTTTTTTGTAAAAAATAGAGATTTTCATCTTTTTCGGCATTATGATCAGGCAGAAACAAAGAAAATGCACAAGGAATAGACAAACAAATTCGGGAAACGTTCAACATCGTTAAGAAATGTGTGGATTTTCTATATTTATTATACAATTGTGCAGTGAATCACTTTCTCGAAGTTGCACCCAAATGTGGTCCCCCATCATGTTTTCGTTATACTGTCCTCTGAAACGACGCTCAAAGTCCAATATATCTTCATGAAAGCGCTCGCCATGCTTCTTGGAGTAAGCGCCCATGTTCTAGAATTTTTCGAGATGCGAATCAAGGATGTAGGCTTTCATAGACATTCTGCATCCCATTCCGGCAAAATTCTTCATGAGAGTCTGCACCAAATCCAAATAGTTTTCGGCTTTGTGATTACCTAGGGAGCCCTGAGCAACTGCAACGAAACTGCTCCATGTCGCTCTCTCCCTCCTGTTCTACAGCTTTGCGAAATCTTCGAATTTTATTATCCTCTTGATCTGTGGTCCGAAGAATATATCAGCCCTGACCTTAGCCTCCGACAGTTTTGGAAAGCGGTCTCCTGAGGTATTGAAATGCTTCTAACTTCTTGTCAAGAGCAGTGACAAATTGCTTATCGAGGCTCAACTTGATGTGCAGCGGCGGCATAAGCTTTCAGTCTGCAATAACACGAATTGGAATCGTGGTTCAAGAGAGCTGGGCTTTTATACTTGTACAGCTACTTTTGAAGCGTTCAAGAACGGTCCAAAAGTTCCGAGAGTCTCAGGGAAGTTCTGTATGTTTCTTAAACATTCTAGAGTGTTCAGGAGAGTACTACAAACATCTGGACAACTCTAGTGATGCGGGGAGGAAGCTCGGCATTGGAAGAAAATCGAAAAATTTCTCGAAGGCACGCGATTTTCCAAATGTCATTGTCCCGGTCACAGAATCGAAGTTTTTCGGGAATAACAGCGATTTCCTTTCTGTTCTAGACCTAACGGGTTAGGAAAACACAATTTCAATTCAGGAACAGAACAAAAGTGAAAGTTTGTAACATAGTGTAATGAGCAGCCAATAGTTTTTCAGGGTTGTGATCTATTCTTTTTTTCTCATTTTTTCGTGGTACTAGCGTATTTGAGAGCTCTGTTTTTCAAGTATTCAAGTGGGAATTTCAATATTAATAACAAGATGGTTTTCTAGAAAAAATTCTCTTGCAACGAACGAAAATATCTGTTTCAGTTAGTTTATATAATTGAACTTACTCGAGATGTCCAGTTGATGAGACCCATTGTCTACATATTGGAGAAATCGGATGTGTATATTGCGCTTGGTTCGAGTTTTAGATATTCGATTGACTTTTCGAATTTCCGATCGACGAGATCGATCAGAATCCAGGCCGGTGTATGCGAAGCTGGTTGCTTTAGAACGGATGAGAAATTCTAATTATGGGGCTCATGAAATGGAGGGAAAATTTGTTCACAATAAAAATGTTTCTGAGCGCGGACATTGAAAAGGCCGGAACATTAATGATTATTTCTGTGATAAAAATTTCGAAAATTTGCTTCGCATCGATTTCACAGATAAAAGTATTTGTAAATGCAAATAGAAATTTCAACCAGTTTTGAGTTAACGTCGTTGGGTGTATCGGATGAACAGTTTCCGGAGATTCTTGCGTGTATCATAAATTTTTAATTTTTCTTTTTTTTGTGTTATCCCTGTGTGTATGTATGATGAAGACTGGAGTTTGCCGCAATGGTACAAGGCTATTGTGCGGTTGCGGTCGGCAAACTAACACAACGGTGGAAAACCTGGCGCTTCGCCAGATTTCGTCCTCGGTCGACAGTTCAGCTGCTACTCTGGGCGAGCTACGGTTTTTCATTTTGTTCACACTTGTTTCTGCTTTTTTTGTTTCTGACTCTTTTAATATTGCGAATAGGAGATTTTCTTAGTGCGTGAGGGGAAACTGTCGTTAGTTCGGGCTTTGAAGTGGATTTTTCTCGAGACTCCACTTTAAAATTGAAAAAAAAACGGCATCTTTCCCTCACGCACGAAGAAAATGCCCTATTCGCAATATTAAAAGAGTCCGAAACAAACATAAAGCAGAAACAAGCGTGAACAAAAAAGAAAAAACCGTAACTCATCCAGAATATGAGTTGTGCTGTCGATGGATGGCGAAATCTGGCAAAGCGCGTGGCTTTTCACCGCTCAGGGGTGCGTTCCAAGAACGTTCCCACGACGCCGTGGGAGGAAAAGCAACCTTCCCATGGACAACTTTGCTTTCATGGATGCGAATTATAACTGAAAATTGCTCCCACGTGGCCGTGGCTTCGTTTCCATGGACGCGTTTTGCCATGGGAATGTTCTTGGAACGCACCCCAGATACTCGAGGGGGGTGGTCTCCGGAGCATTGACAACTCGGCACGCGGGGTGGCCGAGTCAGTATGATGTGCGCAGAGGACGAAAAGAAAGGCGCTGCCAGCCGGCCCGGCCATCTCTCGGCCCGGCTAAAGTGCAAACTGTCAACCTCTGCGTCTCCACGGGATGGACCCATTCACAGTTTTGGCTGTACCCTACAGGGATCAGTGCAAACCTAGTTTGAGGAGGAGCACTCGAAATCCCAGTGAAGAACGAAAGCTAGCGCTTTCAGAAATCAGAGCATCCCCGAAGAGTCTCCAGCTAAACACTCGCGGATAACGATATCATCTAAAAGTGTCACTAAAGTTATCGATACTTTTCTTCGATCGAATCAGTGAAAAACGATGTAGGCCGTATTTTATTTAATGAGGTGGTACAGATAACTGGCCAACAAATAGGCTACTTACTGTAATATAATCAATCGGTACAAATTGGAAAATTTGGAGATTTCTCGTGGGTCACCACGTATTTTCAAATAAGTGAGTAATTCTATCAAAAAGCAGCTGTTCCAGGCAGAGGTGGTTTTGGGCAGACAGAAACGTTCCAAAAAAAGGACCAACAGTAGAACGGGATGAGCGACTCTTCAAAAAATTAACAAAAATTCTTGAGAACTAATTCATTTGGCTAAAACTTCCAATTCCCAATAACAAACCGTTGCTCTACTTCGTATGGAAGAGCTTGATGCCTCTCGATAAAAGACGCACTTGTTTGAAAAGGTTCACATGCTTCTGTACTTTCACCAGTTCACTTTTCTGATCAGCGAAAGGAGACCGCCTATGTGGGTCAGGCTTCATGTCTTCTTTTTGATAATAGATATTGAATATTTCCACCGGTACTAGAATAACCGGAGCAAGCTCATTTCCAAAACAACAAAGCTGTTCTCTGAAGAATAATACGAGTTGGATTCGTGAATTCGAAATTTCAGCTACGGGCATTGGTTCTCAAGAAGCATTGTTAATTTTTTGTCGACTCGCCCACTCCACTTTCCTATTGTATCTTTTGTAGGAATGTTTCTGTCAGCATCAAGCCACTTTTACTTGATAGTACTCACTTTTTTATAGAAATCGCCTTGCTTTTTCTTCTTTATCATATGTTTAATCAGCAGATTAGTACTGCATCCAGCAAGTTTCTTGAGCGAACTGAAGTGTTATAAAAAGAGTGAACGTTAAAGCTGTTCCCGATTTTTAGGGAATAGAAATACTGGTTAAACTCGAAGAATTTTCACTGCAGGGAATGCATTCTCAGTTTGTGATTTCAATCTCGTCATCCCTAAAGACGAAGCGGTCGTGGCCGATGCTTGCCAGATTATGCAGCAAAACCTCGCTCATCTGACAGATGCCAGCCGACGACACAACAGTAGCGTATTTTTCTTTGTGTATCCGGCGCGAGAGCCACGGTGGAGGGCGCAGCAAGCGCGAGGGAAGGTGGGCGAGGCATGCTTGGTTGTCAATGGTACCGCAACCGAGGGGGGCAAGCCCCACTTCCACCAGGACCCCAGCTTTCCTTCCATGACAAGGCTAGCGTGCCAGTGGAACGATTCCGGCGCCCCATTCTGTTTTCGCGACGGGACCATTCTATCCCGGGTCTCCACCGCAGTGGATACGCGGGCCATCGCAAATATAGTATTCAGGTACCCGAGAATTTGCTTCGTTCTCGTCGCTTCCTCGTCTTTCAAGACAATTTCTACCCTAATAAGACTAGTAGAACACATAAGAACTATCGAAATTTATTACAATAATCGGAATACTCTTCACTGTAATGGTAGTTCACCCAAATGTTCACAAGGCGTACAAAGTAAGGCGGCTTCCACAATCATCAACGTTTCTATTTCACTGTAAGGTAACCTTTAATAACACACATTGAGTTTTTTTTTGAAAATCACCTAATCTGATGAAGCAATGATCTGTGAAAACTAGCTCAAGTGAAAAATTACAAATCGCAACTTTCACGGTGCAGATGTCCACACAAAAGAATATAGGAATGGAGCGGATCTATCAAGAAAGATCAATAACATTGTAATGCACAACAATGCGAATTCATCTCGAGAATCCGCGGGCTCAACGATGCCTTCCAATTTCTGTTGTTCCTCGTGCCATCTCCGAAGTAGCGTAGTCCTGTAATGGTGTCAATTTTCAACGGAATACTCGCATAGCATATTCCACTGCAGAGAAAACTACCTTTCGAACCGTCCAGTCATACCCTCATTCAACGACGTCACACTAGTAATCGCGCACACGCCTGAAAACCAAAGTGTCAAGTGGTGGTTCAGCTGTGAAGGAACGGTACACAAATACCTGCTCATGAACTGATAGCTCCTCCAAGGAGTTACGTTGGTTGGTTTCTGGGGAAGTGGCCTTCTTTCATTTCGGGCTTTTGCCATAAGAAAATTCAAATTTCTTAGAACACATCTCCAACAACCCCCCCCCCCACGCAAACATATTAGCCTCTTCAGTCTGGAAGGGGAGATAGTTCCCTGAAAACACCGTAAATAAATAGTTGATTCAATTCTTCTGAAAGGAGGAAAAAGAGATTCTTTGTCAGAGCCGTGAAACAGAAGAATGATAATGAACTGGTGAAACAAATTTCGAAAATGAGTGTTGAGATTGTGCGCTCCACGACGGAAAAACTGCCCCAGTCGCGATGCTCGAGTTGCGGCGCAGAGGGCTGGCTCAACCGTGGTCGGAGTGGGGGTGGGGGGGGGACACTAACCGACTTTCAACGTTCCCGGTGTTCTTTTATCTTCATAATTCAGGAAAAAAATTAAACCTTTGCAGCTGATTATCGCGCAACCAACAGTATGCTTAATGGTAATACGCAACCACACAACCGCCTTTTTCCGTGAATTGTACCTGGTGATATCGAATTTTTCGCCGATAATGATGGTAAGCTTTGCTACACGCCGCACCTCGCTGGATGTATGTTCCTGGTCTTAGAGTGCCCCCCATATCGATTTCAGGAGCAGTTGTGCTAGATCAATGCACGCTTATCCTTCAGCATTGGATGGTAGCGAACAAGTTGTGGTAGATGTCCGGTTGGTTTGGTGGATTACGGTCTCTCATATCGTTGAAATGTTGCATTTCTGACACAAAAATACTCTGCCGTTGGGCCAAGCTGGGCCCATGAAAGTGAACGAAGGCAAAAAAGGCAGGTGATCTGGCGTGCTTACGATGCCTCTGGGTAACAGATTCGTGTCCTGTCGACAACAGTGAGTGAATGACTTCTTTTTTTCCAGAGCTGATTACTGCAACTCAAAAAAAAAGAAGTGCTTAGCTTGCTACCCGATTAGACACGCTTCCGAGAACGTCTTAGTCGTTACTTAGTGGTGGTTCTTTGAGGTGTCTAGCATTCACTTCAACATGTGCACTTTAACGTCACGCGCAGGCACTTTGACGCTGGCTTGAGAACCTTCCCTGCATATGTAGCGCTAGAGGGTTTTCCGGTGGTGACATATTTACACTGCACGAAAAAGTTTTTTTTTACATGAAAATTCTCTGAGTTGCAGAAGCAATTAGACGCGATCTATTAGATCCGAGCAAATAAAAGAATGAAGTTCTAGCATTAAACATAATTGAACTAAAAATGCCAACTTACAGTCGGCACGTATCGTACTGATACTTTGCATTTATTGTTGTTCGCTGGCGCAGACTACGTACAAGCCATAAAACGGCCAATGTCTCACCGTCGACTGCGTACCACGCGCTGCGCGACCGCACGCGCGTCGGAAGCAGACGGGTTTTGGCCGCCGCGCGACGAGTTTTGGCTGCCGCGCGGCGTTTCGGCCGCCGCGCGGCGGCCGAAACTCGTCGCGCGGCGACCAAAACTCGTCTGCTTCCGACGCACGTGCGGTCGCGCAGCGCGTGGTACGCAGTCGACGGTGAGACATTGGCCGTTTTATGGCCTGTAGGTGCGCATATGTTACATGCATCGGCGTTGCGCCAACGCACAACAAGGAACGGAAGGCATCAGTACATTCCGTGCCAACTGTACATTTTGATTCCGTTTGAAACCATTCGATAGCTCTAAAAAAGGAGTCCCATGCTCCAAGCCTCAAAAGGGCGAAGCTGGAGACTAGTTAGCATTCAATGATTTTTGAGCGGCAGAAAATGTTCACGAGTGGAATGGCGTGACGATCAACTCGTCATCTGTTCCACCCTCTGTCTATTTCAACATACAGTCCTGAGCGAGATAGAACATTCTTGTACATTTGGTATGAAAAATTGCCATTTTTAGTGCCATTTTGTGATAGTCTCTCCCGCAACCTCGTAGCTTTCCTCAAAAATTTTATGAGGGTGTTGATTGAATTGATAGCGCGGAGGGCAATGAAGCAGTTCGGCCGGCCCACGCGACGCGCGCGGCGAAAAACCGCTGCGCTCACGTCGTCATTAGGGGGCGTTAGGCCGGGATCATACTTCCAAAGACGAGCGACGCAACGCAATGTTTACCATCAATATCGACCGAAAATCTGAATGCCTGCTATGCACTGTCGCCGTCGTGGGTTGCGGAAAGTATGATCTCGCCCTTAACTGAGCGCGAACTAGTTTTTTAGGAGCACACAGTTAGGCGTCATTAGTCCTCACCGCAAGCGCGGCAAGGGCGTGACGCGCGGGACGAGTGTTGGACTATGAAACTTTTCACCGCGCGGCACGCGCGGGACGAGCGTGAAGCCACTATGAAATCTCCGGCGGCACCGCCATGGCGTTGCGGGTGAAAGTCGGGCCTTTACTGTGACATGCACAGGAATTCCTGTCTTGGATTTGCGCTTGCGGTAGCGCAGGATAGTCCCAGAATTATTTATGTTGGAGTGGACTCAAATCGAGAAGCAAGTATTGATTGAAACGGTAAAACCGCCATGGCGGTTTGTGCGGCGCCGCCATGGCGGCGCTGGTGGACAATAGAAGTTCTAACCGCGCGTCTCGCGCGGCAAATTTTTCATAGTCCACCGCTCGTCCCGCGTGTCAAGTGCTTGCGGTGAGGACTATGAATGACGCCTTAAAGAGCCCCAACGTCGACGTGTTCCGTCTTGCGCGTCACGTGTGCCAGCCGCACTACGTCTTTGCCCTATCCGCACTGTGAATTCGATCAACATCCCATTTTATTGGTCATGAAAGGCACGTTGGAAAGTATGATTTTCGGGCGACTTATCAAACATCGTGAAGGGACGACAGTGATGAGCTAGACGGTTTTCAACCTGGAAGATCGACCATCGATCAAGTGTTCGTCGCGAGAAGAGTAATTGAATCGCGGCAGCGCCATTCGTAGCCACTATAGTTTGCTTTTCTAGATTTTAAAGCCGTATACGACTCTCTTAATCGTGATCGATTGCTAAACGCACTGCGAGCCGATGGAGTC
Organism: Aplectana chamaeleonis; assembly: GCA_029168955.1. Lineage (NCBI taxonomy): Eukaryota > Metazoa > Nematoda > Chromadorea > Rhabditida > Cosmocercidae > Aplectana > Aplectana chamaeleonis. The sequence continues at coordinate 2,917,987 of JAPDOI010000025.1, forward strand.
CAGGAAAAGAATGTTCGACTTATCTAGGACATGAGCGAAGGAACAACAGGAGCAGTTCGTACGCCTGTCGGATTTCCGTGAACTTTCGATGTGAAAACAGGAGTCAGGCAAGGAGCTGTGACAGGACTTTTTCTATTCAACTTCGCCGTTGATGACATCACGCGTAGAGTTGCAGAACAATTTTCTGTGGACGTGATACTAAGGCCCTAGTTATACACCGGCTGGACGCTGCGGAAATAGCAAGACAACTATCACTTATGTGCGCCTCAACTGTGCCGAGGCATGCCAAAAGGAACAGTTGTCACAGAAAAACTCGCCGGAAGCCCGCACCGAGCAGTTATACAAGCCGCTGCACTATATAGTGTATCGTTGCGAGAACTACTCTAATAAAAAACTGCCAAATTCCATCAGCTGATTATTTTATAGACTCAAACATGTTAAAAGATTACCGAAACGACATAAGGAGCCCTGCTATGACAAGAGAATAAATCATTAGTGACTTTTAGCAATAAACAAGCGATATAAGCGTAAAATATCGATAGAAGACAATTGAAACGGCCAGAAGTTGTTAGTCTGCAATATTGCGTCAAGCACGTCAAAGACGCAGTATTGCAGACGAGTCCCAGATTCACGCAGCAAGCGGCGGCAATGTCATCGCGGGACGTTTTCATTCCGCTGGTGTATAACTAGGGCCTGGCACCATCAGGGCGACGTTCCCTTGTCGACCTGGAGTACGCCGACGACGTTGTTCTATTCGCTGAAAAGAACACAAAAATGAAAAAGATTGTGCACCTCGTTTTGAAGTATGCCGCAGACTTCGTCTTCGTCCTGAAAAAAGCAAGCAGATGTGGGTCTCTCAGTAGCCTCCAAAGAGAGTTTGTGTGGACGGACGACGTATCGAACTGGTGGATGATTTCTGTTATTTCGGCTGTTTGTTGAAGAACGTTTGGGTATGCGAGTTACGTCTGCATTCAATTCTGTAACCAAGTGTTTGTGTACCCCCATCGCAGAAGATGTCACATTGCGCGTCTACCTATCCGCTATTCGCCCTATCATGACATATGGATCGGAGACGTGGGCAGCACCGAAGACGCAGATGGAACGGTTGGATTGCACGGAGGTGAAACTTTTAGGCGCTTTCTTGGATATTTCGGGCCGCGTGTACGCCATAACGAAGATCTTTAAAACAATCAATGCAGTACATCAACGTTCGACACAAGGGAGGTGCCAGCATCTCGCAACACCATCTCTCTGCCATGGAAAGTCGACTTCGAGTGTTCGGGCACATACTAAGAGGAACGCCGGATACAGCAAACTCTAAGAATGCTTTCAAATCCTGTCCGGAAACGGCCACCTGGACGTAGGCGAAAGTTCTGGACGGCTGTGGCTAAAGAGGATTTGAAGTCCGTCGGCATCTAGAGACAACATATTCTATCACCTAGTTCACAATACTTAATCATCCATAGTTGATTTAGTGCTTTGCTAGGGATCGAATACGAGCATTTGAAAATTATGTACTTGGACCACACACTGAACCTGAATGTGTAATTCAAAATTGAACGAGCTTCTGAATGCTATATTGCGCTTTCCAAAAAAGCACAGCCGAGCGAAGAAATAGATGGTATTCTGGAAAACGACAGAAACCATTGCACCAGCTTTAAAGGCATTCTCCACGATAAAAGTCGTTTTGGAGTTTTCACGACAAAACGAAGGTTCACTGTCCGACTGTTTCATCATTGAAGAAAGAATCATCAGAAACACTCTGTAACATCTAAAATTATCTCTTCTTCTTTAAAGCCACATTTCAACGGTGGATGAGTTGCGCGGGCATGGGCCTGAGGTAGACAGCGTGTGTAGATCAGGGGTGTGGCGGCAATTGCCGTTTGCCGATTGGCATTTGCCGGCCATTTTTGGGGCTTGCCGTTGCCGTATGCCGAAATTTTCGCTTAAAACGGCAAAATTTCGGCAAAAATATTCCAGCTAATAGTTCCAGCTCATGTAAAGTGTAATTGTGCCCTTCACATCGGTAACTGATGAGAATATTTTGACTAGGTGATAGGAAGAGTTCGTTCAAGTTCCGAGTTTTTTGGGGCCTCCAAATGTTTTTTTATCATCAAATTTCCGATCTCTTAGAAATGCCAAAAACGCAGAAAAAAACTTCCGCAAAAGCATCCCGCTTTCTGCAAGTTTCAAGATTACAAAACCAGAAGATATAAAAGTTTTAGCAATAAACAGCCTCTTCTAAACATATGAACCAGTTGAGAACTCGTATAAATCGGTCGGCTTATCATCGGTGGTGGGCTGATGGTGATATCGTCCATTTCCCCGCTACTTGCAGGGTTGGGCATCACTATCGTAGAAGTGGTGCGGTTTTGAGAATGATTTCTTCATTTTCATAGCTGTTTTCTTCCGAAAAACAACCACTTCGCATCTACGATAGTGATAGTACGACTGAGAGTTGCTCAGGAATGAAGGATAAATGTTCATTATTATTTTCAATTTCAAGATCATTGGCTGAAACGAAGGGTTGACTACATAAAGCCTAGCTTTCTCGGATGAGTCAGGGAGGAGCAAGCAGCGGAGCGGTCGGTCATGGCAAAATATAACAGCGGTAAAGAGTCGAAATGATGGAGCTAGGCTATACACGCCCTCAAGAATTGTATTCCACTTTCAGATTATTCCCTCCCTGTTAGGGTTGACTTCTTGTCAGAGCAGATATCGTTGAGAAATGGTGTAATAATGAAAAACTGAAAAAATCTTTGAAGGCAACGATTAAAACCGCCTTTAACTTTTCACCGGATATCGAATGGTCTGAGGTCCAATGCAACAGCAGTGTCAAATACCGGCTTAAAACAAGCAACTAATAGCAATTGCGCCCCCGAAACTTGAATGAGGGGTGCTCACCCCACCCACTTCATCGGTAGTCACAGGAGAAATGGTGGGGCGGGTACGCCTTATTCAAGTTTCGGATCGGACGAAATAGAGCGATTTGTTGCTCGTTTTCAGCCAAAAGTGTTGTCGAAATAAGCCTCGTGCCGGCTTGTAGACCGAGTAGAGAGAAAGCGAAGCGCAGAAGAGCATTCCCGCTGGTTAAAAGCACTTTACGCGGCGCTCTAGCAGTCGCGCAAAATGCTTTTGAGAGAAACGGCTTTCCGTCGCGCGTGTTGCATGTACCAGTCGAACTGTCACTAGATGCCTCTCATTCTCTGTATTCGATCAGCATGCCCCTCGGAGCTCTTGTATTCCGATGAAAATTTAAAGGCTGCTATTATCGTGAGCACTGTATTCAACTAGACTAGTCTCACTCCACCTTGAGCCTATTACTTGCTACTAACAGTACAAATTGTAAGCGACTCCGGTTATAACCTAAACCGCGACGTCGTACCTGTATCGGCCAGTCTTAGGGTCGGCGTACACTCCCACACTACTGAGCTTGCTAGCGGTTTGCTCCACGCCCTCGGATCAACTAAGCTGGGTCACGGTGGCCGCAAGCCCCTTTCAAAGTAAATCCTTTGCGGTTTCAACACACTTTGCAGGGTTCAAAAAGACACCCATTCTTTGGATCTCTAGCATTTATTCGCACAGAAATTTTATTATATAGTTGGGAGGGATTCACAGAATTATCTTCGGCGAGGGATAACTTAAAGGCAGTGGTCGCGATCAAATATGCTTGTCGTCTTTTTCTCTCTAAACCCTTTTCTGGGTCTCGAGTAGTAGGACCTATAAGAAAACATCGCGAAAAAACCACTGTTTTGGGCCAAATTTGGAACCTGAACTTTCTTGTCTTTTGATGGTGGACGAGCTCACTCCACATCATCGGCATCGGTGACCTCTTATATGAAGAACATCAGCTGGCTTGAAATTGAATATCAATCGATAAAGCATTGGATTTATGTACACATCTAGTCAAAAACATTGACTGAAGTGATGCTTTTATTGTTCAACAGTTTTTATTCGTTAAATTTGCATTTATTTCTTCCTCTGAATGTCGATGATTTCTGACTGTTCGGCATGAGACTGCGATCTTTTTCGTCATCGCTGTGCACGTGTGCACGAAACAGCTTCTTTGGGCCCTAGAAACTCCAATTCTAGCCCGTTTTTCACCGCTCTACCTTCATAGTTTTTCAGCTGTTTTTGATCTAAGCTGATTTTTGTAGTTTTTTTCTAAAACGTTTTTCATCGTGACCACAGCCTTTAACGGCCTTGTTGAACTTGATATAAACACCCATACAGATCACATATTTACACAACAGTGCTGCTGGCGTTTTTGATCACCTGAGGCTTTCAAGTAGCTTCGATATCTGGGGTTTTTCCCTCCTGTAAAGGCTAGTGAAACGCAAGGCCCATAGTACTGGCAGATATTGCATGAAATACTGCTCGACTAAACAAATGTTGGTGTATTATAGCTCAAAACAGATTTTGCCGTTTGCCGGTTATTTTTAGGGTTTGCCATTTCTGTTTTCCGAAATTTGAAATTCCTTTGGCGAACACTCCTGGTGCAGATGCACCTCAATGGTAAAAGTCAGCTGCGCTCGCGCTCCAATGCTAATGAAGAAGCGGACCAAACTCTTTCGCGGAAATTTCCACGGCGAGCGGAAAGGGCTAGCGCGAGCGAATCTCGGAGCTGATTATACCTGTTTCGGGCTCGTTTTTGTCCGATCTTTCACTCCTACTGCTCCAATGTAATCCCGGTCTTGAGATTTCCAGCTGAAAACTCAAGACGAAAATTATCGTGGACACTGCCTTTAATAATACAGCTAAAATTTTAACGGTGAATATTTTTGTTAAAATACCCTTTGGTTTCTGGCCTGACTTAGTGTGTGCAATTGCGGACTTGTGCCGTGGGGGCGCGACGCATCGCTTTCGTACGAGCTTCCTCGCCCGCCCCTCATCAGCTGATCCAGTGCGTGTTTTTCTACATTTTCATGGTTTTTCCTAGTTCTTTGTTCGTACGAAAGCGATGCGTCGCGCCCCCACGACGCAAGTCCGCAATGGCACACACTAAATCAGGCCCGGAACCAGAAGATATGTATATGGTCTTTTTCACGTTCCGTTTTCACCCTTCGGCATTCTCGACCGTTCCAGTTCTTACTTTACTGAGAAGAAAAAAGACACGCAGTACCTTCGCAGAAGTCATCAATCACAAGGCAACAATGAGGCACACGAGGGGAGCGCATACATATAAGGGCACATTGCGTGACAAGTCTAATGGCAAGGCGTAGTCATCGACGGCGCTTATGACCTCAATGATCCTCGTGGCGGGGTTTCATTTCATGAATGTCACAGCCCTGCAGTCTTAATGGGGACACCTGCCATCTACGTCATATACCATGGGGATTTGCGGAGCGCGAGACATCAATTTCTACCCGGATTATGCATTCATGAATGTAATTAGTGGATGCTCATGAAGAAGGTTATGAGACAATTCTATGGTGGGGGAGAATTTTCAGTGCTCAAGAGATATGCTTGTTAATAAGGAATAGATGTTTCAGAAAAAGGTCTTGATGAAGAAAACCAGAGGGTAGTACACAGATACCAACAGTAATTTATTACGAATAAAATAGGCAAAAAAAGGAATGGAGTGGTAGAGGCTTCTTCTTCTAGACTCCAGGCGATCCGGACGGCTTGGGGAAGGAGGAAGACGAGGCGAGAGCAGCGGCTTGAGCACGTAGTCGACCAGACAGAGGAATACATACCTCACACAATTGTATCTCGCTTTTGTACCGCAGCGCGTTGCGCGTGATCATTTTTCGCGAGCATGTACACAACAAAAATCGATGATCTCTCCACTGCAACCTCCTTCGGCGCTCTATTCCTGCCTTCATCTTGCTTCCACATTGATTTATGAGAATACAGCTCACTTTTTGAGGAAACGGTTAAAGGCATCGTTGGCGTTGGAAATCAATTTTCATTTTTCTGCCTCAATTTCATGATTGAGCCCGGTAGACCACACTGGTAAACTTTGGCGCTTCCAAAACGTTGGGCAATGAGGTTGGAAGGCGTCAAAGATGAAACCCGCCACCAATTCTCACCAGTCATCTAGCACTTTTTCCTAGAATGCTGGTGCGATCGCAAGAAAACACGGAAAATAGTTACGGCAGGAACCCACATGCAGAAAAACTCCGAAAATGACTGTGACGAGGCCTCCAAAAGCAGAAAAACTTCAAAAAGGAATTTGGCGCAAAATTCAAATTCGTATTTACAATGTGTTCCAATTGACTTTTCTTCACAAATAAAGGTTTTTCATGGGCCCCTTCGACATTTTCGTTCACTAGAGAGGTCAAGCTACACAAAAATATGGAAAAATAATATACGGTTTTCTGCGCGTTCGATGCCTTTATTTAAGTTGTCGAGTTCAGCTATTTCTGACTATGCAGTTCAAGGTCCGCACCAGGAATGTGCAAAAGTTTTTCGGAAACCGAAAAGATGAAATTCAGTTTTATATAAAACAGAGAGAAAAAATCCTAAAATGGGCAGAAAATACGAAACAGAAAATTCTCAAAATCAATAAAGGCTGTTCTGCGTAAAACGCAAGAAGTGGCGTCTCCACACTGCCCACCCACGCGTGTTAAAACCCCGGAGATGGCGTCTCCACACTGCTCACCCACGGCTGTTTGGATCCCGGGACCGCGTGTCCACTCTGTTCACCCACGTCATATACTCAATTTTTTTGACGTCCCCTCCTCAAAAAAAAGAGATTCCGTTCCCCCGTAGCCAAAAGAGCCGTACAAGAAAAACTTATATTACTAGTGGGCAGACAAGATGCACCTTGAAATTCTTTTGTACGGGTCCATTCTTCACGAAAATCCTGGTTCTAAACTCTACAAAATTGATTGGCTGAGAAGCGCTCGGCCGGTTACTCGGATTAGCCGTGGGGAGCGCCGTCTCTTGAAGGCAGTGTTCGCGATGATACTCGTTCCCAAGTTTTTCGCGTGAAACAATTGGCCACCAGTTGTTACCATAATTACGATGAAATGGCGAAACACGCAATTAAACGTCTTATTTGAGTGAAATTGTTCTATGACATGGACTAGTTGCTCAGTTTGTTGAACATGTTATCGGTGGTTGTAACTGTTTAAAAATTGGATCAACCGAAAATAGAAGAATGTTTTATGCAAAGCAGTATCAATCAGGGTCCAAAGGAAAGAGCGGAGCAATCGAGAGTCGAACTCTGCAAAAGACGGGTCCACAAAAGATTTCATTGTTACAACAAAAAGTTCCTGTGAGAGTAAATAGGCGGGGCGAAAGAAGAGAATTTTGCGCAATTTCGGTGCAATTTTTCCAATTATACGTCGTTTCAGTTCTACCCGGGGGTCAATCAATCGATATAGTGAATAATCTCTAATTTGAAGGGTATCGTAAACACTGCCTTCAAAGGCACAGTCCAGCCTCAGCATAGTTGTTCTGTTGTTCTGCCTATCTTGAAAACGGTCTGACGCTGATTCCAATGATGCCTCTAGAGTTGAACAACACCCCCTGGGAACGGAGTTATGGCCCCCGAAAATTGTTATGACCTCCCAAAAGCCAGGTGAACGCGTTGCCCGAGGCTTATAACTTCCCTCATGTGCAACCGATTAGGGCTGTGCATTATAACGTTAACGTGTTAACGCATTAACGGGTTAACGAAGTTTATTTTGGAAAATTAACGATTAACGATTAACGAAAAAGTCCTAAAATCGCGTTATATTTAGTTCGTTAATAGCAGTGGAACTATGGCTCTGATTGATCAGCTTCAATGGCAGATTTGAAAACTGGGGCCATGCACGTCGCGTCGGCTTGCGGCGCGGTCAGTCTCCGTTTGCTATGAATGATATCGCTGACCTCAATGTTTCCCATTCCATTGTTTATCTATGTTAGTTATTTCTTCTCAATGTCAAAGAATTCGAATTCGACTTCCAGAAAGAAAATGTGAGGTCTAATCCTTTCTTTATACGGTTGAGCAAGCTATCAAATGAGGGTTGGGAGCGGCGATTGAAGGCCACCCACTTTCTAACAAGCGGCGCATGCTCTACAATACCCACCCTCGAACTTCGCAAAAAAGCTCATTTTCGCGCCTCCCTCGAATAAATCTGTGAAATTCGGGGTTTTGGAGGTAAGAAAGATATTGCTAGAATCGTTTCATCAAGATCAACAGGATGGTGCTAAAATTTCATTGATATCTTAAACTATACCATTGTTATAGGTATGTTGCTCTTTCCAAAACACGTTTTTCCTCGTCAGGACGATCGGCCGGCACTTTCATTTTTTTCGAGCAACATGCCTATAATTAAGGCATAGTTTAAGAACTCAATGAAATTTTATTGATGAGGCGATTCTAGCAATATATTCCTCACCCACGAAAACTCAAATTTGACAGAGGTTATCCTAAGGGGTGCGAAAACGCGAAAATGCGCTTTTTTTCGCTGATGCGCCAGTGTAGAGGATGGGTATTGAACATAAAGCGCTACTGAGTGTCTAGTACGCGACACACGCCCATTTTGCACAACGTCCTTCTCACGCTATCTCAGCGCTCACCCACGTTCCACGGCGTCCTGACGTTGTCACCTGAAGCTCTGCCTACTTTCGATGACGTCCTGCTGAACTGCAGCCGTACCCATTTTCCATGAAATCCTGACCGCGTCATTCAAAGCCCCACCCACTTTCCGCGACGTCACGATGTTGTCATATGGAGCCCCAACCACTTTTCACGACGTCCTGACGACATCATCTGGAGCCCTACCTGCTTCCCACGAGGCTGTTTCTACGTCTTCTAGACCCCTGCGTGCTTTCCACGACGTCTTGCTGACGTCATTAGAAGATCTATTTTATTTTTTTTTCTCTAGGACCGGTGATTTGTAGATTTTCGTTGTGGTCAAGTAATATTTTGAAAATTTTCAACGAAATGCAAAATTAACGTGTTAACACATGAACGGGTTAACGCGGATTTTTCTTTTTAACAATTAACGATCAACTTTCAAATTAACGATCAACGCTCAACGGAAATTTTTTTTATTAATGTACACCCCTGCAACCGATGCATGCGAGCCGACCTGAGTAAAGAGAGAGGCTGAGAATGAAGGGAAGAATGGGGCTTTTGATCGGAAGCTATAGCTCATCTCGCCACTATTGAACTTGAAAAAAAAGTAAAATGAGCGTGCCAAAGTTGCTTCCTGATGTGGGCACTTCAAACCAGCTTCCTCTTATTTCTCGCTTATTCGGAGAAATCGAGAGCTCGCACTTGGCAGATGTTATATAGGTGGGTCTACTTCCCAATTACAGTTCACCTCCGCAATGCCGTTCAGTCCGCAAAGTGCACACTGATTGCGAAATCGTGATGCGGCGCGGTTGCGAGTATCCTCAGACAGAGATGTGGGATCACCCGGGCGGTGGGATCACCCGGGCACCAAGAAAAAAACCGCCCGGGTGATCCCACATCCCTGTCTGAGGATACTCGCAACCGCGCCGCAGCACGCTTTCGCTTACAGCGCGCACTTTGCGGACTGAACGGCAGTGCGGAAGTGAGCTGTATGTGAGAATCGATTTTGACGAGTATCCAGGTCTGAACAACCGCGAGTTGTTCAGACTGGTTTGTCAACCGCTGGTAGACAAATCAGTCTGAACAACTCGTGGTTGTTCAGACCTGAATACTAGTCAAAATTGCAAATGTCCAACTAGCGGAAAAATGGTTTTTGGGGACCTTCCAGTGTCATGTACTCCGCTCTGAGGGGCCGTAACTCAGCGGTTCGGTAGAAAAGATCCAGTAATGAGGCAGGAAAAAAGCAGAGCTGCTCATAGAGAAGGAGAAATAAAACGATTCTCCCGTTTGAAAAAGTGGTATGAAAAGACCGTTTTTTTCCGAATGACCCTTACAGCCTTGCTTATCACTTCTAAAAGGCGACAGTCGGATAAAAGGGGCACCTTTTGGATAGGCATCGAGAACTTATTTACCTGGACTTTTTTCAATTTTGTTTTCGAGATTTCGCACCTCATCATGTGCCACTTCAAACGGTTTTTCACACAGTTTCAGCTGGCCAAGACCCGTGGGTCAACCGCTGGTGACCTGAATACTCTTCAAAATTGCAATCGTCTAAATAGCGGAAAAAATGGTTTTTGGGGGCCTTGCAGTGTCATGTACTTTGCTCTGATGGGCCGTAACTCAGCGGTTCGGTAATGAAATTCCAGTAATGAGGTAGGAAAAAAGCAAAGCCGCTCATAGAGAAGGAGAAATAAAAAAAATTTCCCGTTGGAAAAAGTGGTATTGAAAAACCGTTTTTTTCAAATGGCCCTTACAGCCTTGGTTTTCGTTTCCAGAAGGCGGCAGTTGAGGAAAAGTACATTTACTGAATGTAAATCGAAAACTACGTTAGCTACGTTTATTCCTAATTTTTTTCTGTATTTTATCACCTCACTGTTTTCACCTTTTCGTACGATGTGGGAACCTCAAAAAAAATTTCAGAAAAAATCCAGCTAATGTAGTATTCGATAACCAACTAGTAGATACAACTTTTTTTTGGGGGGGGGGATCGCCACTTCCGCCTTCGCTGGAGCGGGGATCGCAACCATGATCGCGGTTTTTCCAACGGGTTGCTTGACCCTGCCTCCGATGACATGCCAGAGACAGGTGGCACGAACTCCATGTCACCAGGATGTCGTAAGGATGTGGTGAGGCATGACTCCACCGCTAGACCTGCAGGTCACCTCGAAATCACATTAGGAATCTCGCTCACCGTGTTTTCGCGTTCACAGTGTATCATTTGCAACCCTCAAACAGACCAATTTATCATAAAAATTCATTTTTATAGTGTGATAGCAACATAAAAAGGGAGCATTTTCAACTCATCGTAAATATATGTATCATACAATAAGTAAGAGACAATTACAGTCATACAATAACAAACAATAGCTACTAGTAAACAAGTCCAACATTGAAAAATAGAATAATGAAGAAATTTTCAGATCCTTCGCTGCGCCCTCCACATCACGTCAGTTCCAAAAACTAGTTTTGATTCATCATTCACTTTGCATTTGCTTTTTATTTTCATTTAATTTTGATATCTGCGAAAACGATACTTTTCAACGATACAATTTTGAAATCGTCCTGATGAAATGTTGAAAACAAATAAGAAGCGATGGCTCATGAATACTGCTTCAAGTTGTCAACCCTCTTCCTCTTCTTCATCTGCAAGTCGACACTCCGAATGGGGAAAATTTCAAATGGAAAGGATTCGAATGCCATTTCACACCTAAAACGTATAAACAGAAAGAAAATCCTCTAACTTGAAAGGTTCATCTCTTCTTCAACAACCCAAGTTTTAGTTGAATTCTGAGGGAAACACCGCGAGCAGACGGAATAGTTTTTGTCTACGATTTCACCATGAAATTCCGCGTTCTGACCAACGAATTGCTTAGCCTTTTGTTCTCATAAAGGAGGTAGTCAATCTAAAGTTGGAATAGAATTGGGTGAAGGAATACATTAACTCCTACGGTTTGTGGAGGCTCTCACAGTGATCGCGATTCCGGAGACTGTGTCAGTCAGCGCTCTGACAGCAGTTCGCAGTGTCTCGCCATTTGCGTTCGTTGCTAGGCAAAGTAAGTTCGAACCATGTGCTGCAAATCCTTCAGAGGTTCTGAATCTACTCGCGCCTTCCTCAATTTCTTCAAATCGCACTCCTGAGAAGCAACAAATCACCAATATAAATACCAAAGTCCAATTTATGAAGTAAGTACATATATTCGCTGCCTGACTCCGTTGTTCCCAAAGCTTTGCCGAGCTGAGCGGATTGAACAGTAGAGTTTTTCAGCACCGTCTAAACGCGTGTTCCAATAGCGTTGTAAAGCTACTGATGAATAGAGATAGATATTGTACACTGGCTTTCTCGACAGTGGCTTTAGAAAAACTTGTGATTTTTGAACTTACCAAAGATGCGAAAATTCTGAAAAACAATGTTTACGAAAATCAAAGAAAAAAAACATCGGGAAGTGGCAAATCCCACAAAAAAAAAGCGAAAAATCGATAAAATTAAGAACGGTGCGGAGTTTTTACATAGGTCAGTTCAAGGAATTCTCAGAAGTTTGAAATATAGGAAAATAGGATACGTTCGTGGACCCGCTCCCTCAGACTGATACCCGAGGACTTTTTGAGCTTTCTCATCTCCATGGCGTGTTGGACAGCTTTAGTAGTGGGCCAGTATTCACTAGCGTAGAGCACAACCAGTGGCACCACCGTCTTCTAGATTTTTGATTTGAGACAGAATATCCCACGAAAAAGCGTGTATTCGATAAAAATCCGAAACGGTGAAAATCAGTCCTCCAAAGGAGTCACATTTTGGGGAGTTGTCTAAAAAATTGTGAAATATGGCAAAATAGGGTAGGCTCGTGGAAAATCGAAAAAATTTTATATTCCAGAGAATATTTAATTTTCTAATATTTTCAAATATAAAACCCGGATGCTTGGTTACTTCTAACTCGGGCCTTAGATCGGATTGGAAAAACATCGGCAAATGGACAATCCCACTATAAGAGCGTTCTTCGATGAAAATTCAGAACGGTGCAAACCAGTTTTGAAAATATCACATTACAGTGAAATCAGCCCCCCCCCCCCAAAAGCGTGAAATATGAGCGATTAGGTTCAAAAGAAAACAAGAGATAAAGAAGCTGTTGTGCGACGAGAAATATTGATTATTCTCTTTATCCGCAACGTTTCGGGTTATCAACCCTTCATCAGGCAACTATAAAAGCACCACATCAAAACACGTCAAATTGAGTAGCGTTCAAAGTGATTAAGAGAGTGAGAACGCACAAGTGGGTGGAGCTGGGAAAAGTTCTTTCTTCGGCCACCGGCTAGAGACCCACTAGGACAACCAATGACAGCAATGCGACGGAAGTGGCCTGCGATGTCAAATGAATCGTCAGCAGTTGCTTATCAAACTCTAATCACTACTCGATGTCAATAATCTCAAAGCTTCTCTCATTTCTTCTCGGTTGTTCATGGGCGGCGAGAAACGTCTTATCTCCAAAGCTTCCCTGATTTTCCTTTCTGCACTGTCTGAGATATTCTTGTGCATTATGCTCGTAGTCATGCTCGGGATGCTGTCGTGAAGATGGCGTGATGTCCTGTGCCTTGAGAACGCGCTGTTCGGGTAGGATTGAGGTGTTCTTAGCGCTCTCATGTGTTCATCAAGCCGGTAACGTAGAGGTCTCCCTGTTTCGCCGATGTAAAACTCTCCGCATGCGTCGCACTCTATCCTATATACCACGTCCCGCATTTGACAGATTTTCATATCTCCAACACAGTAACTGCAATCACGAACAATCTCGGAAACACTGACCAGTTCTTGGAAAAGCTCAAAAATACCAACTTGACGCAATCGCATATGGAGTACCAAAGCTTCGACGTCACGTCCTTATACACCAACGTTGACACTACTGCAGCAGTAGCAGCCTGTTTGAGTTCGATACGCCGACACCAGCATGAGATTCACCTCTTCAATCTCCATTTACAGGATATCAAACGACTCCTCAACACTGTCGTCAATTTCAACTTCTTTTGTTTCAATAACATCGTATATCGACAGAAGAAGGGCCTGGCGATGGGGAGCAGGCTCGCTTCACTCCTTGCGATACTGTTCATGGATAACTTGGAAAGGATTGCCTTAACATCGGATGTGATTTTCTATGGGCGTTATATTGACGACATCTTCATTGTGGCAAAAGAACGAGGAACGATCCATCAAGTTCTGACAAGTCTGAATTCACAGCACGACGCGATCAAGCTAACAGCCGAAGGACCGGGCCCTGACGACTACCTTCCATTTCTGAACACTCAAATTAGAATCACCAACAATCAAGTTCAGACTGCATGGTATACGAAGCCTGCGTCAAAATCAATCGTACTACACTCGCGTAGCTACCACTCATTGTTCATGAAGAATAATGTGATCAGAAACTTGGTGCGTACCGCGAGAAATCTGACAACTCACAAGAAGGAGGAGGTGGAGAGAAAAATAGCGCTAGTTTTGAATGAAAACGGTTACACGGAAAACACCATTCAGACCTGGCGACCGTATAGGCATCCCCTGTCTAGCACTGCGCTAGTCCTCCCTTTTGTTAATGAGTCGTTTGCTAAAGATGTCAATGTGGCGGTCCGCACGTCAAACCTCCCTCTACGCTTAATATTCCGCCCTCCTCCCACGCTGCGTCAGCTCCTGACGTCTTCGAGACCATATGAAGACCGATGTAGGAGACGTGATTGCAGTTACTGTGTTGGAGATATGAAAATCTGTCAAATGCGGGACGTGGTATATAGGATAGAGTGCGACGCATGCGGAGAGGTTTACATCGGCGAAACAGGGAGACCTCTACGTTACCGGCTTGATGAAGACATGAGAGCGCTAAGAACACCTCAATCCTACCCGAACAGCGCGTTCTCAAAGCACAGGACATCACGCCATCTTCACGACAGCATCCCGAGCATGACTACGAGCATAATGCACAAGAATATCTCAGACAGTGCAGAAAGTAAAATCAGGGAAGCTTTGGAGATAAGACGTTTCTCGCCGCCCATGAACAACCGAGAAGAAATGAGAGAAGCTTTGAGATTATTGACATCGAGCAGTGATTAGAGTTTGATAAGCAACTGCTGACGATTCATTTGACATCGCAGGCCACTTCCGTCGCATTGCTGTCATTGGTTGTCCTAGTGGGTCTCTAGCCGGTGGCCGAAGAAAGAACACTTTCCAGCTCCACCCACTTGTGCGTTCTCACTCTCTTAATCACTTTGAACGCTACTCACTTTGACGTGTTTTGATGTGGTGCTTTTATAGTTGCCTGATGAAGGGTTGATAACCCGAAACGTTGCGGATAAAGAGAATAATCAATATTTCTCGTCGCACAACAGCTTCTTTATCTCTTATCATCGACTACAATGAAGTTGAGGAACAATGCTATCAAAAGAAAACATTGCAGAGCTGCAGATGGGTGCAGTTGGGTGGATGCGCTGAGCTCTCGCAGTCTGCCGCACCCTCGTCGGCTATGATGCAGCAAGACGTCTACGATTGGTTTGCCCCCTTCACATCACAACAGATAGTGCAAAACGGTCCGAACTATGCTTCGTCGCATCCCAACCACGACAGAAAGTGCAAATCATGATGAAGTTTGGATTCGAGGTAAGGTGGGTGTAGCCGCGAAACAGAAGGGTGCGGAGCACTCAGCAGTCCGCGGGCTTGTCGCGTGCGCCGATCGATCACCACATTTTTCGTGCACGCAGAGCAGGCTTAGATCGAGTTCGAAAGGTTGTTTTCCCGCGCCGGCGCGGAGCTCATAACGTCCTGGTCTATCGCTCTCCTCTAAAGTCTTTTCTGGATGCGGGGCAGTAGGAACTGTACTGAAAATTGCGAAACAACCCCTATTTTGGCTCGAATTATCAGCTCTGATTTTCCAGTTTTTTGATGGTTGGCGAGCCTACCCCACATCATCGGCATCTATGATCTCTTGTATCAAGGACATCAGATTACCTGCAATTGGATTTAATCAATGAACAATGTGCTTCAGACTGATCTGCTCGACTATTCCTGCTCTCACCGAATTGAAACATTGAATAGAGTGCTTCTTTATAATGTTCAACTGTTTTTGTTACCTGAATTAGCAGTCATTTCGGCCTGTGAATATCAATGAATTTTGACTATACACACATGAGACTCCGATCTTTTTGGGCGGAGCTGTGCAGGTAAGAACGAATCATCAAATTAGGGACCTAATAACTCTAGTTATCGCCTGTTTCTTATTCCGCAAACTCCATGGTCTTTTAGCCGTTGGCACCAATCTGATTTTTTTGGTCTTCTCAAGAACTTTTTTCATCGCGACCACTGCCTTTGAAGGCAGCATACTTGCTCGTAAACGTGGTTGAGATAACTACGGAAAGAAATAGAATGGTGTAGCTTAGAACACAACGCCTACGCATTTCGAAGCGTCAAAAACGACCCACAATGACGCCACACGAATGTGAATTCGGCCCTGCTCCCTGTATTTGCGTCCTCCTCTAAAACAGGGGATCTAGACCATTTCCACAGTCGGCGACGCTTGCGGGTGGTAGAATAGGTACAATGGGTAAACCACATACATCGACGACGGTGAGAATGGCCCAGCACCCCTGTTTTGGAGGAGGACGCAAATACAGGGGCGGGCAGATACAGGGGCGGGGCCAACTTCTCACTCGTGTAGCGTCATTGTGGGTCCTTTTTGACGCTTCAAAATGCGTAGGCGTTGTGTTCCGAGCCATACCACTCTATTTCCGTTGTTATCTCAATCACGTTTACGAGCGTGTATGCTGCCTTTAAGCAGAAAAAACACTAAAAAAAGTTTTGCAGCCACTGCTTTTTACGCTCTGATAAGCGGAGTCAATTCCTGAGTCAAGTCAAATCGCACACACATATCCTCTTTAGAATTCTTCGAAAGGCTCAAGCGCATTCACTGAAAACTAGTAGGCGTCCCTTTCACTAATTCCGCTGACTTCTTTTCACTGAGCTAATGTACTAGTGATGCGATGACGACTTTTGCGCGATTCTTTTAATTTGCGTGTACTCCGAGAGAACGAAGCCAGTCTATGTTTTCGTAATCGATTTTCACCTAATCAAGTGCACGAGATGAATTCTTCGAGTCAGATCTTGATATTATATTTACATCGAGGGCGAGGAATAGGGCAGAATAATGTCTTTTTTGTCGGGGTTTCCATCATGGTTAACTCAGTTATTGAGTGGAGACAGGTTGTGATACTCTCAAATGCATTGTATTTTGACTAGCACTTGACTGCAAGTCAAAATACAGTTAGTGAGAGTGAAGGGACAGCAGCAGTGGTGTGCGTTAATGAAAATATTTTTTTCGTTAAGCGTTAATCGTTAATTTTCGAGAAAAAAAAACCGCGTTAACCCGCTAATGCGTTAACACGTTAATTTTACACTTCATTAAAAAATTTCAAAACATCACTTGACCACAACAAAAATCTATAAATCATCAGAGGTCCCAGAAAAATAGCATACACCTTCTAATGACGTCACCAGGACGTCGCGGAAAGCAGTAGGGCTCCAGAAGCCGTAGGCACGGCCTCGTGGGAAGTAGCTAGGGCTTCAGATGATGTCGTCATGACGTCGTGAAAGGTGGGTGGGGCTCCATATGACGTCATCATGACGTCGTGGAAAATGGGTGGGGTTTCAGATGATGTCATGGAAAGTCGGTAGGGCTTCAGATGACGTCAGCAGCACGTCATAGAAAGAAGGCAGCGCTTCAGATGACGACGTTAGGACGTCGTGGAAAGTGGATGAGCGCTCAGATGGCTTCAGCAGGACGCTATGGAAAAATAGGCGTGCGTCGTGTCCTAAAAAGTCATAAGGGCGAGCGTCGCATCCTAGAAAGTCAGTAGCGCTTTATGCAGAACAGGATTATAATTTGCCACCGGCACGAAATTCTCACGGAAGTGGAGTAGTTTTTCTTGCCAGAGTTTTCCATGAGTATCGTATTATCTTTATCACCGGTGAGGCTGTTTCCGTAATCCCTAGCATGTTCAGCTTCAGCCGCTCACCTCCGGAGAAAGATGGTGTGTGAATCAAAACCCACCGCTATCAATTTCTTTTATACCCTACCCTTTATGAATTGGGTATCATCAATTTTGTTTACCGTGAGAAATTTGTGCCGGTGGCAATTTATAATCGTCTTTATGCAGATAGTGCGACGCGTGGTAGAAACTGAATAGCGCTTCTTGTGGAGTGTGCGCCGCGTGGTGCACTCCATACAGAACTTGTACCGCTTGTTAGAAACTGTGTGGCCTTCATTCCCCGCTCCCAACCCTTATTTGATAGCTTACTAAACCGTAGAGAGGTAAATCAGGCCTCACATTTCCTTTTTAAAACACGAGTTCGAATTTTTCTTTATTGAGAAGAAATAGCTAGAATAGATAGACAATGGAATAGAACACATTGAGGTCAGAGATATATTTCACAGCAACCGAAAAAAAGCAAGCCGACGCGACGTGCACTGCCTCAGTTTTGTAAATCTGCCATTGAAGCAGATCAATAAGTGCTATAATTCCATTGCAATTAACAAACTCAAATTAGCGTGATTTAAGGACTTTTTCGTTAGGCGTTAATTGTGAATTTTCCAAAATAAACCGCGTTAACCCGTTAAACGTTATAACGCACAGCCCTGGACAGCAGCAGTAGGAGAGGTTTATTTGGTTCCGGGTTGTAGAACCAGTACACAAAAATGAAAAAGTTAACCCAACTTAGGCAGTTCGAATTCCACTCGGGTCCGCTTCGATTGAATGGGATAGCCTTCTTTTGCAGTTTAAAGCATCAGACTATTCCATTTGAAGCGGTCCCGAGTGGAATTCGAATCGCAAGGGGCGGGTAGGCCCCTCATTTTGTCTACCGGGCCGCAACTGCAACTTCGTTGTTGGGAGCGCGATCATTATGAACGCCGCAAAATAATGACCGTTCAACGACTCCTAGAGGCTGTACTAGAAGAACGTAACTTACGTTTTGGATGTTAAAAGCAGTGTTCACGACAAAACTTGTGTTTGAGTTTTCAGTGTGAAACACTACGCTGGCAGATGCTGGAGAGGATGGGGTCGAATAAAGCATTGAAAACGGGCCAGAAATTGATAGAAATGATGGTGAAGCGAAGATTTCGTTAGCCCAGCACGCCTGCTTTTCGCCCGCTCCGCCCAGCTCTGACGAGCTTGTTTTCTTCGCTGTTTCTTTACTATTCGATAGCTCACGACCGAAAAACCTCATTTTTGAGTCGAACTCGAATTTGATATTCATCGTGAACCCTGCCTTTGAAAAAGTCCTGCACCAAATGCTGGTCAGCGAAACTTCTCGTATTCATCTGTGATCCTTCGATCAAATGAGGCATGCCATTGAGCGGCACAACTCTTCTTCTCTATTTGCTAGCGTCTACTGCTTTTTGAAAATTTCGATTTGCTTTGAATTTCGCTCCAAGGTGCAAAGAATGTTTGGCGCCAAAAACTTTCAAACGTCCCTCTTCTTCTTTCTATTCATCAGGGCTGTTCAAGCTCTTAGATTTTAATCCTTAGATTTGTGAAGACAAGATTAAAATATCGAAAGGGCTCACGGAGTTTTTCCAATGGTACAGATTTTGACATTTCGTAATTTTCTCAAAAAAATGCTATTTCTGTACTATCTTCATTATACAACGATACGAGAGCACCAAACACAATAGCTACGTGATGTGGGCACTCTCTTATCTAACGATCTTTATTTTGCCAATCATCGAACATTTTTTCCGTTAGCCTGAAAAATATATAAAAATCGAATCTTTAGAAAAATGGTCGTCAATTGACAAAAAAGTATAGAGTATGGTGCCTCAAGGTCGCATAATAAAGCTATACCAGGAATTTTCATTATCGAAAAAATTTTAAAAAATGCAAAATTCGCCTCATTGAAGAATCCCTGTGCCCGTTTAGATGCTATAATCTTGTGTTCGCAGTTTTCGATTGTTCTATGTACAGATCAACTCCGCATTGACGTTCAGTCCGCAAAGTGCACGCTTATTGCGGAAGCGTGCTGCGGCGCGGTTGCGAGTATCCTCAGACAGGGATGTGGGATCACCCGGGCGGGGGAATCACCCAGGCACCAAGTGCGAAAACCGCCCGGGTGATCTCATATCCCTGTCTGAGAATACTCGCGACCGCGCCGCAGCACTCCTTCGCAATCACCATGCACTTTGCGGACTGAACGGCATTGCGGAGTTGAACTGTATATGACCACCCCTGATGGATGGAAAGAAGGAAAGGAAAGTTACCTAAAGATTTTCAGTGTGAAAAATGTTTGCATTTCGATGCGAAATTCGGTGCATGTTGATTTATTTCAGGTAGTAGTAATCGGGATAGCTCAGAAAATGGGAAACAAACAGCGCGTTTGATTGTTTATGAACACCTCGTTTTCTGATGATACCGCTTCTCAGAAAAATGGAGGTATGTTACTTGATGCTATCAAGCAACGTACCACTGGTGTTGGAATGAGATGCAGGCATATTGATTGCCGTTTGCTATAAATTGCTATCAAGTTCGATGATAACTTTCGGAGATCAATATGCCTGCAACTCATTCCAACACCAGGGGTATGTTACTTGATAGCATCAAGTAACATACCTCCATTTTTCTGAGTTTTCGGCGAAACGCGTCGCGGTTTTCACTATCACTAGCGTATTAATGGTGTTGAAAAACCTATGTATCCATGTTTTTGGGATTTAATCTTTCCAAGAACTTTTCTTATAACCCTGTTTATGATATTCGAAAGTTTCGTTGTTTATGAACATTTTGAATAAACGCCGACAAAGACACTTTCCCTTGTTTGCCAACCTACACTTTTGGGTCAGGATTGACGATTGTTTCTCTTCTCAATATGGATTGTATTCTGACTTGTCTTGGGTGGAAAAAGATTAGATCTGGACCCTATCGAGTTTAAGTTTGATCAATCCTAGCTCGATGCACTGGCTAGGGGTTCTTTACCTTCTTACACCAGATCTTGCTTACAAAATTTATTAAGGATACCATATTACATAATAGGATACTAAGTAAAACACCGCGGCTCCACGACCACGCCTGATGAACCGGCGGTAGGCGCTCGGGTCCAGACGACTGCCGCTGGCCTGCCGCGCGAGGGGGGGGGTCAGTGTCCATCTCTCCAACGCATCAGGACGACTGTTGCACGGCAACCCCTATAACGCCCGACAAAGCAACCGTCGCATCGATGGCCGAAATTGGAGGAAATCATGGCTTGTTTCTGGATACATTAGAAATAACACCACACAGGATCAAAATTCTACCTGATGACGTGCAGGGAAGCTTTCCGAAAAAGATAAATGGCGGATTTGGAGGCATTCCCTAAACACAACGGTCATAGTCAACCAGGCCCGGGCAGGCCTTAGTCTGTTTGTGTCATAGTCAAAGGTGTGAAGGGCGATAAAACGTAACGACAGCACTGCGATGGATATGGTGCGGAGGTCCCCCCACCTAACCTTCACTTGCACTCAAAAGCCACCTGTCTCCAATTTTCGCGAAGGAACACTTGAGCCAATTCGGGTAAGATGAGGTTCCAGATTCAGGTGACGATGAGAGCGGCAAAAGTTCACTGAAAATGGTCTGTGGTGTTCATGTAATCATATTCTGGTTGATGAAGATGAGGTGTTCATAAACAATGAAATGCACTGTATTACATGCAATATAAAATGTTTAGACTAAATACTTGTAGCATGAATCGGTCAATGTGTCGGAGTGGAGGTTAGAGACAGTGAGAGAGCGCATAACAGACGGAGGGAGCAGAATGGCGCGCGCCGCTCGCTTCATGAATTGTGAGAATTACGGTTTTTTACAGGAGACATGTTTCATGCTATCTATCGGCCACTCGCTCGCTCATCGAGTGTCGCATGTCACACACATATGAACTTTTGCCAAGATAATTTACACGTTATATGTTTTCAATTCCTGAAAACTTGATACTTGTAAGATCAGGGACGATAACCAAATACTTGTAACATATCTCGGCCAGTTCAAAGGCAGTGTCCACGATAAATCTTGTTCTCGAGGTTTCAGTGTGAAACACTAGGCTGGCGGACGCTGGAGGGGATAGGGTCGAAGAAGTCAGCGAAAACGGGCCAGAATGCGATGAGGACGGCTCTGAAACTTATCCCGTTTCGCCTGCTTATCACGGTCCGCCCCTTGATGTGAGCACATCAACACTCTTATTACAGGAATGATCAAGTCAAGGAAGTGCTGATAAGTGGGCGGTTCGCTTCATTGCACTGATAGGCATCATTCTTAACAGTAGTCAATTCCTTCACGCTCAAAGACGCAAACAAGGAGGGCCTATTCTGGCCCAGAAACGCCGCTTTCGCGTTTTTCTAAAGCATGCCTTGCTATATAGGGCACAAGACCTTCCGTAAACCGTGGAGATATCGAAAGTAAAATCTATTGTGAACACTGCCTTGAAGTTACATGTGAATTTTTTCTACCCACGTAAATTACATGCGGCATAAAGGGGGGACGTTGAAGGTCACTGGGTATTACCACCATCTCAGACAGAAGGTGAAGGAAGCCCCAAGGCGAGATAAAGACATTTCGGGTCTCCCTGGGTGAGGTGGGAAAGGCTCAAAAAGGAGTTGAGGGTAAGGAAAAATTGGCGATTTGTCCTCAATATTTATATATAAATAATCTTCAATATTTAGTTAAAAAATGTCTCGAAATTCACACTCATATTCGCCATTTAATGCTGTACCACTACGAGAAAAGATGGACCGCAACCCTGTCATTTTGCGATCTCAACGAACTTTCTGGCGAAGGAACAATTACTGATAATGCAGTGCGGAAAAGGCTTATTCGCGTTAAATTAGGTGACACTGGTTTAGAGGATTTAAAAGGAAGATTTCGGCCATCGGACTTTGTTGATCAAGCACTTTTGATGGCCATGGAGGAGGACGAAAGCCTGAAAACGCGAATGTTGGCTAAAGAGTTTGGAGGCAGCGTTCACGATGATCATCCTCGTTGACTTTCCACAGTGAATTGAAAGGCGAGAAGGATTCTAGGCTCCCAGTGCTCAAATAATGGTAGAAAGCGAGTCAGGAGTGGCAAAATAACGGCTGCAAACAAGCGTTTTGGTGCCCCAGGACAGCCTGGTGCCCCAGATCAGCCCCCTCGGAATGAACAAATGAAGATTCAGATTTCGGGAATGATCAAGTCAAGGAAGTGCTGATAAGTGAGCTGATCGCTTCATTGCACTGATGGGTAAAGTGTGCCCGAATGAAAATGGCGGCCCACGCGGCCGGCGTGCTTGGCAAGCGGCCGTCGCATGTACCGCCTTCGGACGAGTGTTGGATTTCAACGACGGCCGTCTCCTCTCCCCCGTCTGCAGAGCTGATTGATCGGCGCAGAGCTTGCTGCCAGCCGGTGCCGGCCCCGTTCGTAGTCGATGGCGGTGGGGACTTTTCGCATGCTCGTCCGAGAGCGGCGACCGCGACGGCCGCCAGCCAAGCACGCCGGCCGCATGGGCCGCCATTCTCATTTGGACGCACCTTATCATCCTTCTAGGGGTCGATTCCTCCAAGCTCAAAAATCAACGTAAACAAGAGAGGGCATATTTTTGCTCAAATACGCGTCTTTCGTGCCCTTTTTTAAGCATGCCTTGCTATATAGGGCACCAGACCTTTCGTAAACCGTGGAGATATCGGAAGTGAAATTTATCGTGAACACAGCCTCTAATGTCAATCAATCAACGGTCGTTCGATGCCTAAAGAAGTTTGGAAAGATATGGAGATTGGCTGTATGGGTGCCCTACAAGCTCTCCGACAACAACGAAGCTGAACACGTCCGAACTTCCACCGATTCACTGCAGCGAAACGAACAGACACCATTTTTGCAGAATCTTGCCACTGGGAATGCCACTGGGAATGATTTCTCTTCAAAAACTTTAGAAGAAAGAAGATCTGCGTTTCGCCATGTGTTTCTCCCGTAGGAATACAAGCACGCTCATGCCGATCATTTTTTCCGCAGGGCTACCGTAACCCTCCTTTAAAAATTTTCCAAGTGTCAGCATGGTTATGAGCACATCTTAATAGCCAACAAACATGTTTGCACAATTTCGACCCCCTCAGCCACTCCCCAGTGGCTTCTCGAGGAGAGCGGAGTGTGAATGAATGTAAACCGCTCCTCCGCTCTTTTATACCCCGCATGTTATGAGCGTGTGTTTACATTCGTTATCATGTTTTGTTCAAGAACGGTTACGGTAGCCCTGCGGAAAAAGTGATCGGCATGGGCGTGCTTTTCGTAGGAATACCAAACGACCTGCACTGTAAGAAAGCTATGTCCTGTGTGTGGTGGGATAGAAGCGGAATCATCCATTGAAAAATCATTTCGAATGGCATTTGTTATTGGTTTAACGACACAGATGAAAGGCAACAATGGAGAATCCCTGGCAGAAACGGCAAGCGACAACTCAACATCAATCTACATCTATATGGCTGAGCTTGATCGATTTAACGCTGCAATCGAGGCGAAAAGACCGCGCAAAAAAAGAAAAACCACATCGTGTTTCATCATGATAACGCCAGGTCCACATGTTGAGCACCGCGTAATCGAATCCAACGTCAATAAGGGATGGGATCTGCTCCCACATCCGCCGTACTCACCGATAGAAGCACCAACAGACTATCATGTAAATCGCTCTTTGAAAAACTGGCAAACAAACAAAGTCTACGACGACTTGGTGGCTGATGTCAAAGCTTGGATTGCCTCCAAGGATCGTGACTTCTTCGCACATGGAGCAAATGGGAAGCAGCTCTTGAAGTGGATGGTGACAATGCTCTCGAATGATCACATAAACATGTTTCGATTGAATACTGTTATTGTTTTTAGTCGAATAAATTAAAAAAAAACTTTCATAATTGTGCATCAGGCCAATGTTCAGATCTCCCACGGACCGCTTCTCATTGATATGTAGGTGGGTACTCTTTCTAAATAGACAACCCACTAGGTGAAAAAGGTGTTTGCATGCTGCTACGGGATCACTTTCTGATGTTTTGCTTCTAAACATGTAGAAGCACAGAGCAACAAGTGAAATGTATGTAAAAAACATATATGAATCACCACAAAATTCAACCCTTCTAGGTGGGCCGTCTATTCCGAAAGGGTACCTGTAGATGTGCAACTTTCGGCGCACCACACCACCGCTTTTCAATGTTCCAAAAATCGCCCATGACCGACGACCTTCTCTGAAGACGATAATTAGGCGCTGAAGCTCCGCGGATTAAGCTGCAAAAGATTCCCATCATAAAGCAGCCCTACTAATCACACTACGCTCCTCAGAGTGATATGAAGAGCTTCACAAATCGGTACTTCATGACACGCCCGTTGGATCAGCTTTTGGAGTGTCGACCTCAAAACGAGAGGTCGTCCACTCCGGATTCTTTGCCGCAGATTCGTCAGCCGTGGATAATTATTTGGGCACTACCCTAGACGGGGTTGGGCACTCAGGATTTATGTCAGAAATGAAGTGATTCATCGGTAACGCTACCAATCGAAGTATTTCTATAGAATTGTATTAGCAACAATGCTTGATAGCAGTACCAAGCATTTTTGTCAGGTTTTTTGTTTATTTCTATGAGAAAATCTTGGGTGGCCCCCCGTCTAGGATAGAGCCATCCTTTGTTTTCTGAGCATCCCATGGGAAAGCAACCGAACACTGAATCTGAAATGATTAGCGTATGACGACAGCTTTTATGATGTCTTGGTCTGTTGTCGAGACCAGCAAAACAATGAAATCAACAACGTAATCACTTTTGATTTTGCAGCTCGGTGAGATTCATTTTCTAGCTTGTCAACCCATGCATGGTACGACTCGTGTTCTGCTCGTTGTACACTTCGCAACGGTTTTCTTACAGTTGCTCGATGTGAACACGTAAGTAACTGTGAAAAGCATGATATACCAGGAGCCGTACTGCTCTCCTTGCTCACGGGAGTATTGATTGAAGACAAATTCCCAACTGTGCCATTTTCAGACTGGAAATATTCGGCATTCGAACGAACAGCGGGAGGGCGAAAATTGCTGCGAACACGAGGATATTTATTATGCTGTTCGGAACTAGTCTTCCACGGGAAGGATACTTTCTATCAAGCACGGATCGTTGCGAGGTACAGGAAGGCATCGAATGTAGGTATGGAGCTTAGGGAAGCATGGCTCATTCTCGTCACGGCTCTTGAATTTTCTAAGTTTTCACTCCATTTTCGATATATCTTTCCAACCGGTGGTGCTGTTTTCCTACATTCTAGTCCAGACAGATCCTCAACTTCTGACCCCTGAAGAAGAACGGTGTGTGAATGAAGACACACCGCTCTCCACTTTTTTTATTATCCCTACTCTTTATCAATTGGTTATCAAAAATTTTGTTTACGAGAGCCATCCTTCCCGAAGATCCATACCTACATTTGAAGGTATTGGTTCCAATCAGGGTCAAGCAGACCGTTGGACAAAGTGCGTTCTTAGCTGCGACCCACTCTCTAACAATGGCCCCGATGATTCCTAGGTAGACCTGTCCACTCTGCTGAAGGTTTGAAGATTTAAATGCTCATCAAAATTTCTGTTGTCCGAATAGCGATAAAATGGTTTTTTGGGCGTTCCAGTGTCATATACATTACTCTTATAAGCCGTAACTCAGCGGTTCGGTACAATAGACCGGGGGTCGTATTCGCCAATAACCCGCCGGGTACCCGCCGGGTAGTCGAAGGGTAAGTGAAGTGAAATTTCAGTACAAAACGCGCGCTCCACGGCTACCTCTCGCCTCCCTTGGCTTCCCTCGCGACCGCCGGAAGTTTTTGCATCGCTTCTCGGGAAAATTGGCCGCATCGCGGCGAAATTTATTGCAAATTGCACGGAAGAGACGTTAGATTATTCATTTTGATTTCTTAAACCCTCATTTTCTCAACTTCTGTGCGATTCTGTCTTTTGTTTCCTTTTCATTGATTACTCAGATCCTTTTTTTCGTTACAATTATACATTTTTGACTGTGAATATTCATTTTTTGCTGTTTTTTTTTCGCACGTTTCATTGAATTTTTACCGAAAAAAATTGAAGAGCGATTTATGCCACATCTTAATCACCCAGAGAGCTGTGGGCTCTCATCTTTATGTCCAGGTATTATAGACAGTGTGCGAAATAACGATCTTTATTCTGCCAGGTTTCATTTTTTTAAATGTGAATATTGAATTTGAAAGACCGATCCATTTGTGGTAAAAGAAGTCTCATTTGATGAGCCACTGTCCATAATACTTGAATTATAAAGTTATAAAATCAGAACACGAGCTTTAAGAGCGCCGATTTACTAGAAGTACGAATAAAACCCAGTAAAACATGCTATTCTATTGTTCTGCAACAAAGGAAATTAGTTTTCAATATTCTGTTTCTAGAAACAAGTCTAAAAATGTGAAAGAATCGAACAAAAAATAGAAAATCACACAATATTCTCGAAGGGAAGTCCACGGGAATTCGAAGGGTAATCGATCAATACGTTCATTTCCATCTTACAGCGTGTAAGATGGGTCGGTCTGTTCCTCTGCCGCGCGCGGTATCATCCCTTCCGCTTCCCTTCGACTACCCTCGGCGGGTTGTTGGCGAATACGACCCCGGGGGTCGTATTCGCCATTAACCCGCCGGGGAGTCGAAGGGTAGATGAGGTGAAATTTCAGTACAAAGTGCGCGCTCTAAGGCCACCTCTCGCCTCCCTTGGCTTCCCTCGCGACCACCGGAATTTTTCGAATAGCATAGCTGAAGAATGGCCGCTTCGCGATGGAATGTTTATCTTTTCGCAGTGATATCGATACGTAACACAGTTTGCATTTCCATCTTACATGGTGTATGATGGGTTGATTTGCTCCTCTGCCGCGCGCGGTATCATCCCTTCCGCTTCCCTTCGACTACCCTCGGCAGGTTGTTGGCGAATACGACCCCTGGTGCTCTTAACCAGCCCACCCCCACCCAATCGACTCCCTCGGATTGGCTATAAATTTTCTAAGTTTTCACTACAATTTTGGCATATCTTGTGCACCGATGGGGCTGTTTTCCTGACTTCTTGCCCGAGCGGGGTCTCAACTGCAGACCCCTGGAGGAGGACGGTGCGAGAATGAAGACACACCGCTCTCCACTTCTTTTATACCCTACCCTTTATCGATTGGATATCGTTTACGATAGTCAAATGGGGGGGGGAATGGGCTGTATAATATTATACAAATTGACCCAGTATTGAAGTAGAAAAAAGCAAAGCCACCCATGTAGAGTGAAAGGGTCTGTCCACACAAAATTATAAAATTCAAACCGCAGATTCTTTCCACAGTAACCCAATGGACATGATAAGAGTATTGAAAACAATTCCATTCATTTATCGTCATGATGAAGCGCTGGTCGGTGGAATGATGTCGTGTTCCGTGTAAGGAATTCATTCCAGTTTTCATGAAATAAGGTTTCGTATGAGCGTGCGGTACACTAAATACTTTCACACCGAGGTACTCGTCAATTTGGAAGACTTCCAGCTTTCCCCAACTGCTGCATAGGATAGCCCGTTAGGCCGTTATGGGTGAAGCTCGGGATTCTACCGGAGCTTGACCTACTTCAATTGTTGCCCAATTTCCTGCGCTTCAACGCTTCCCAACTCTTGCTCTCGACAACACTCACCAATCAGTCATGTAGAACCACGTTCCGCAAGTATCGGAGTGAATTCCGCCCGAGGAGCATGATATCATTCCACCAACCCACATTTTATTGCGAATGTAAATGGGATGCAGATGTGTTACTTCATTCTTATCATGTCTATTGGGTTACGGTGGATGAAATCTGCGGTTTGAGTTTTATAATTCTGTCTTTCACATCGAGGTACACGTCAAGTTGGAAGACTTGCAGCTTTCCCCTCCTGTTGCATAGAATAGCCCGTTAGGCTCTTACGGGTGAAGCTCTGAATTCTACCGGAGCTTGACCTACTTCAATTGTTGCCCAACTTCCTGCGCTTCAACGCTTCCCAACTGCTGCTCTCGACAACACTCACCAAACAGTCATGTAGAACCACTTTCCACAAGTATCGGAGTGAAGTGCTTCCAAGGAGCATGATAATCCACCAACCCACATTTTGTCACGGTTGTAAATGGGATGCAGATGTGTTCCTTCAATCTTATCATGTCTATTGGGTTACGGTGGATGAAATCTGCGGTTTGAGTTTTATAATTCTGTTCTGTCCACGGGGGGCCACCCAAGATTTATTCATAGAAATGAAGAAAAACTCCGATAAGAAATGCATTAAACTGCTATCAGCCACTGTTTTAGGAATCCTCTATATAGAGATACTCCGATTTGTAGCTTTCCCAATCGGTGGTTCACTTCATTTCTGGGCTCTATCCTAGACGGGGGGGGCACCCAAGATTTTTTCCTAGAAATGAGCAAAAATCCTGATAAAAGATACTTGTTGCTGCAATCAATCATTGCTGTTATTATAATTCTATAGAAATTCTTCGATCGATAGCTTATAGATCTGTGGTTCATTTCATTTCTATGAAAAAATCTTGGGTGCCCCCGTCTAGG
Organism: Aplectana chamaeleonis; assembly: GCA_029168955.1. Taxonomy (NCBI): domain Eukaryota; kingdom Metazoa; phylum Nematoda; class Chromadorea; order Rhabditida; family Cosmocercidae; genus Aplectana; species Aplectana chamaeleonis. Next base: position 2,947,089 of record JAPDOI010000025.1, read on the forward strand.
ATAGTCCCCAATTCTGTCTTGGATCTTGGGTGCCCCCCCCCCTTTAGGATAGTGCCGAGTGAGAAAAAGAAAAAATCCCCCGGTGGAAGAAGGGGTGTAAGAAGGCCGTTTTTTCTCAAACGGACTTTTCAGCCTTGGTTTTCACCTATAGAATGCGGCGGTCGAATAGGGATAGCCGTATAGAGCTTTAGGGAACCAATCGGCTCCACCTCACCATGTGAAGAGTGAAGTGAGAAATCTCGGAAAAAGATAATTCTTCTTGAAAGAATCCAGCTAATGTAGTTTTCGATAACCATTAAGTAGGTGCACCTTATGCTCGACTGCCGCCTTCTAAAAGTGAAAACCAAGGCTGAAAGGACCATTTGGAAAAGAAACGGCCTTTTCACACCACTTTTCCATCGGGCGATTTTTTTATTTTTCACTCTATCTAGATGAATCTAGATTTTTAGATTTCTCTATCTATCTAGATTTTTCACTCTATCTAAATGCTAGTCCGATGAATGGACGGGGCTGCGACGGTAGATCACCCCGCCCAAATCGAAACCCCATTCTCCAGTGAGGCCGCCACCCCCGCACGTCCAGCCCCCCGGTCCATGCGTCAGACTAATTTGAAAATGGAAACCATACATGAGCGGCGTTGCTTTTTTCGACTTCACTGCTGTGTCTATTTTGACCGCTGAGTTACGACCTATGAGAGGCCCCCCCGCCCCAAAATGACACTGGAAGGCCCCCAAAAGCCATTTCTGGACTGAAACTAGTTGAGGGGGTGCACTCAAGATTCATTCAGAGAAATGGAGATTTTCTCCTCCGCAACACGTATAAGAAACGTGTTAGTCGTGTTAGAAACGTGGTAAACGTGTCGTATCACGTGTTTGAAACATGTGAAGAGTTTCAAATCAATAACTTCATTATAAATCTTGCCTGGCCTCCCCACCCCCCCCCCCCCCAACTAGTTTCATACCCCAATTTTTCGCAATTTGAAAAATTGCAACTTTGACGAGCACTTGACGAGCATCTGAACAACTCGTGGTTGTGTGAGAGATTCTGTGGTAGAGCTGAGTTGAAACCAAAAAAAACGAATCAGAAAAATCCGGCGGAGCGACCCCCCCCCCCGAATTCCTCAAGTTTGGTGGCGACTCCCTTCTTTGAAAAATTTTCAACATTGCTTGGCCCTGGTTCCAATTACCACTTCCACGAAACAGCGCATGGACACGCTTGAGATCTGTCGGCACTATACGGACGGGCAGAGGCGGTCGAGCGAAGATGGAAAAAATTTGAACGCTCCCGATTGATTTTGGCGGTAGCACAGGGTATGGGCACAAACCTTGAAGTTGGATGGGCCACTCAGTGCCAAGTGGAGAATGTTCTGGTATTCCACCAGACCCTCTGTATCTGATCACTTGTTTGTAGCAATATTAGACTATCATCTCACCGCCAGTGACACTTGTACACAATTGATGCATCTCAATAGATACGGGGCGCGCCCTCGCCGATGTAGTAAGTGGCCGCGCCCACCCCACTACCCGATTATCATTTACTCAAAAATCATACGGGGTCGCAAACGAGTTTTTGTCTGAGTTATTCGTCTCTTATCTAATATACATCGATGATAAGTGACGTGGAATTCTCTTAGCCTTCCCCTAATCCTGAGTAATGAAACGGTCGAGGAGATAGAAGAGGCTCTTGAAAGGCTGTTTTCACTTGTAGAAGTTCAGTTCGGTTTTTTCCTACAACATCCTTCAACAACTTCGAATTTGAATCTAGCTAGTTTACCAAGTTCCATTGGAGGAAAGCTTCAGACCATTCCATGCTTATCGCTACCTTTAGCAAGTTTTCCCAGGACAGGCATACGTATTGGACCTCTTTCCTAGCAGGAAAGGCCTGCATACGGCCCCTGAAGAGTGACTCTAAAATAATATCCCGTATTCTTGACGGGAATAGTTGCATATGCCTCTGGCTAGCCTCGCAATAACCACGATTGCATTTATTGACACATTTATAAAATCGGGCGGACACACGAGTATAGACGCGACATCTCTTGTAGTTGGGCTCGGAAGAGGGATAAGTTGACGACTGACGAGGACGCCTCCTCGATGTAGATCAGACTACCTCTTAGTCGCCGTCGGTTGACTACATCAGCTGGTGAGGAGTCCAGCGTGCGGGAGTGTGTCATCGCTGGACCATCGCCAGTTTATACACGGCCCGATCTGAAAACATCTGAAAACAAAAGGAAGAGCGGGGGTTCTGGGAAACTCGAAATTGAGACTCCTAAAAAGATCCTTAATAAGATGAGAGTAGCAAAAGAATTCACCTTCTTGTTTCCTGCGTTTTTTCCCATCTTTACACGAATACCCCTTCCAGGACCGGCATCGGAATGCCGAATGAGGACTCGAGTGAGATGAAGCACCTTTGATACGAACTAGGCACGTGATAAGCCCATTACAATGTGATCATTCGTGATCACCGTCAATTGATACATCAACCAACCGAATCGGAGATGGCGTGGCGTGTTCTGTGAGCGGCCTTGGCGTTTTTGTGGTGCGCGGGTGAGGCTCTACCAGAGGCCCGTTTGCGTTCAGTACTGCAAGGATCGCTGCTAATCGACACCCTCAAAAGTTGGAACACTGGTCGTGGTTTCTGGCTAAAGGAGGGGGTGGGGGCGGAACAGACCTATTAGTATCTGAAAATGGTTCATGTATTGTCAATCTCTGGATGGGAGGAGGGGGGGGGATGCCGAAACGCTGCTATGGTAGCTTTATCATAGAATGCGAGTGGTTGCTTCCGAGGAAACACAATATTAGAATTGGAGAAACACCTCTTCCGCTCCCAAGATAGCCAGGCAATGACTACGTTGCGGCGTGCTAAAGATAGCCGAACCGTATCGGACAATGCCAACTTTGTTTTGCTGTATTCTTTCGGTCTTTGGTCAGTCTGAAACTAGTATTCTCATGATTTTTGTACACATATGACAGCTTGTCAGATTATTGCAGAGAACATCATCACATCACGACAGATCTCCATCTATTACCCGTCAGTTTTTTGTCAACCTCTAGTCTAGAGTCGGTGCGCCCATGGGCAAATACCACCTGTTATCACTCTGATTGGATCTAGCGGAGGAGATGATGAGAAGCACGGACGATCTCTACGTGCAATATCCATCCATTTAAGTCAACAGCCACAATGTAACGGTGTATCTATTACGGCCTCAACCTAGCACTTGTCCTCCGTGAAGCTTTGACTGGCGTTATGGCAGGCTAACACCGGCACGCATGAAGCTTACTGCTCTGTGTACGTCAGTGTTGTCAACTATTGTGCGTAAATGTCTAGAAGGAACAGACAAGCGATGCCGAATTTCTAGACAACTACCGATTGGCGCTAAGAAGTTTTTTACTACGAAAGCATGGGATTTCGCTGTTCATACTCAGAGGAGTACAAGAATCAGACGTGGCCGATGAACATGACTTTTCACCACAACCAGTAATATTCCACTAATCACTTCTCATCTACTGCTTTTTACAACAAAGCGGATCGTTCTGCAGACTCCGAGGCTCAGCACGAAAAAGTGCCAGGTTTCTTCGAATACCAAGCGAGTTAAAGATTAACTGAGCACCATAGTGGGAGTGGCGCTAGGAATTCCAAGGTGGGGTGGGATGAGGTGCTTCTTCGATGAGCAGTAACGCTTGTTCGATCTTGCCTGGAGTTAAGTATTTCGGGATTAACATGGCATCTTGAGTTCATATAAAAATCTGTGTTCAGGACGCCAATGATCCATCCATACTGAAGAAAATGATTGTTCCTCTTAACACTGCAGGCGTTTTCAAGAAGTGAGTTTAGTTCAATACATATATTGTACATCACAGATGGTCCATTTAAAGCGGTGTGCACTACCTTCCCTTCTGCAACGATAAACCACGCGTGCTAGTAGGCAGGCATGGATCGTCAGCGACGTTCGTAAATTTTACCAGGAGAGCGATTGCCCGCCAGGGTCGGTGATTAAGACGTATGAAAGAGTAAGGAGCTATTGAAAGGCACAGGACACCCAGGAAATTAGTTTTCAGATTTCATGCTTATCTTGGAGAGAGTCACACGCTGATCACAGTGGTATCTCAGTAATCTTCCAAGACCCCCTCCAAACAGAGTTATGGCTCCTAAAAGATGCCTAGAATTTGAGGGTGAAAAATTGGGGGACGAGTTGTCTCAGGCCTGTATTTCTCTTCAATCGCAATCGCTGCGTGAGAGAAAGCCAGGATAAGGAGACAGTCTGGTAATGGGCTGAAAAACGACGACTTATTGGAATTCATCCATCCATCGAGCCGCTATCGAGTCCGAATATCTGCTAGGGAGTCGGGCCTGTGGTGGTGAGCGAAGGGGGTCGGGCCTTTGGTGGTCGATTATATCTCGCCTATTTGGAGGAATTGAGATCTCGCATTTGGCACGTGTTATACAGGAGGGGTCTTCTACACAATTACATGAAAATCTCAAAATTCATATCTGAGGGTGTACTGTGCCTTTGAACGCCTGTGTTTAAGTAGCGCGTGCTTGTTTCTGTAATTTCCGGAAATAGGGGAAGGGAAGCTCGAGAATTCTGCTGTGAACAGATCATGTATTTCCTGTGGGAGAACCTGTTGTATAAAATCTACAGCGCTATTCGTCTCGAAGCACCGGATGGAGTACCACTTTCCGAAAGAAACCCTGTGTTCCAAGTCTGCCACAAGAGCGCTACCTCCCTCAATAGAAAGGTAGGCTCTTTTCACAGGTTGACGTGCATAGAGTGCCTTTGAATACAGCCAAGTCCTTGTTACAGCTGCTTCAAGTAACAGCTAAAGGTCAAGACGATGGCTTCTTTTCACCTTGGATAGTTGTAATTATCTGCGTGGTCACACTTGTGATCTCGGCTTATTGTTCCGGAATTAACGTTGCCTACATGAGAATGAGTATCAACGACTTTCTGCTTATCATGGACAATGGCGAGGAGCCGCATAAGGTGCGCCCTTTCAAACAAAATTATGCTGAAGGCCGTATCCTGAAAATACAAATGTTGTTCAAGACGCATGCGAGGAAAGTAATCAAGTATCGTCGACAGTCGAATTGGCTCATTTGCACGATGGCTGTAATGAATATACTTGTAAACACGATTTTTACGAACACAATAGTAATTCTATTCAAGGATGTAAGTGCAAAGAGATGTTTCACCTTTCCTTGCTTGTTATATCTACTACCGAGTTGTAGCATAGATACGAGGATATACTGAAATATGTCATTCCAACAATTATGATAGTTCTTCTCGCTGAAATTCTGCCACAGGTTTGATGCTATTCCACTTTTTTCTACACAATTGTAAGTGATCTAGCTTGAACTGTGGCGCATCTCGCAATACAACTAAGGCATATTTCATAGTCCTCACCGCAAGCGCGGCACGCGCGTGACGCGTGGGAACGGCGGTAGACTATGAAAGTTCTCACCGCGCAGCACGCGCGGCAAGAACTTTCATAGTCTATCAGCACCGTCATAGTGGCGCCGCCCAAACCGCCGAGGCGGTTTAACCGTTTCAATCAATAATTGCTTCTCGATTTGAGTCCACTCCAACATAAATAATTCTGAGACTATCCTGCGCCACGCATACTCAAATGCAAGCCAGGAATTTCTTCACAAGCCCCAGTTGAGGCCCGACTTTCACCCGCACCGCCATGGCGGTGCCGCTGGAGATTTTATAGTGGCTTCCCGCTCATTCCGCGCGTGCCGCGCGTTGAAAAGTTTCATAGTCCACCGCTCGTCCCGCGCGTCACGCGCGTGCCGCGCTTGCGGTGAGAACTATGAAAGATGTCTAACTGATGTGCTGTAACAGTTCCCGTGGTAGCACAATAGATCGGCAGCGGGCGGTCGGTAGTGTTGCTTCGTCGACTGTGCTGAAACACTTCAGAAGGGACAGCTGCTACTGAAACCGTGGCGGAAACCCATACCGAGCACTTATGCATGTCACGGCAATTCGTTCTGTCGTCGTGGGACCTTCACGGTTGCAAATTCGCCAAGTCCTACGGGCTGATTATTTTTTCAATTTTAAGGTTGTTAAACATAATAAAGCTGGAATAAACAGCGCTGTAATGAGACGAGGAATGGGTAAATATGGGGCTTTTGGAATGATTTTGTATCAGAAGAGCAAAATGTTGGCGAGATGCGTTTGTGTTAACGATAAAAATCGTTTTTCTATTTTCTCACCTATCCTAAAAAGGATCCCATGCTGATTCCAATGATGTCTCTGGAATTGTTCACGACCTTCTGGGAACGGAGTTATGGTCCCTCAGGGGAAGCATGGTGGACGAGTTGCCCGAGGCTTGTGACTTCCGTCTTTTGCAGCCGATGTACCCTTCATTCCCAGGCTACTCGCAGTCGCATTATCACACACAATCTTGGATGCGAAGCGGTTGTTTTTCGAAAAATTCAACCATGAAAACGATGATATCACTCTAAAAACCGCACCACTTCTATGATAGTGATATACTCCAGAGCGCTTGTTCGCGGCGGCTATTTTGCCACTCCTGGCTCGCTTGCTACCGCTCCTCGACACTGGAAGTCTAGAAACCTTCTCGCCTATCATTTCACGGTGGAAAGTCACAGAGGATGATCATCATGATAGCTGTCTTTGAGTACTTGATCTGCATTACTGCGTCCTGTATGGAATACTGCGTGAGCTCCTAATCTATGCAAGCTGCGGCAGTGTCATGGCGGGACGTTTTCTGTCCGGTGGTGCGTAACTTGAACCATAAGCGCTTCACGGAAATTCTCTTGAAATATGGTCTACTGAAACAAGCTTAAAAAATCTGCCTCTGGCTACTTCATCTAGCTCTGCACTTGACAAGTAAGAAGAGAGCTTCAGCGTAGGAGATTTCTACACACACTGCGAGTCTTTCCATTCACAGATGCTAAAGACGAATAGTGGTTCGCCTACCCAAATACGACGTTGTACAATTTGAGGAGGTCTCAGCATAGCGTTCTCTGCTTAAGTATCGTTCACGGGCTCCACTGAAGTTGGTGGTGCACTGATGATATCAAAGTGGAAGTCGGTCAGAGGGTGTTCGAGTAGAGTTGCCCACATATTCCTATGAATTCTCAATCTCCGGGGAAGTGCAAGGATGTGCCACGCCCATAGAATTGGGTCTGCGAGAATTTGGCGGGTGGTGGTTATGTATTCTTACCACGAGAGGGGCGGGAAAACGGGGGATTGGCGGCGTGTGTGATTGGACGATTGGGGAGGAGCGGCGCGCGTGATTGGAAGGATAACAACGTTCTCCCCCGCCGATTCCCAGGTTGGAATACATTACGACCACCACCTGATGTCTACCAGCACGACTTCTTAGTAGGAAGGTAAGCAGTGTTTATGTGAGCGCAGGTTTGAGTGGGCAGCAATGGGCGTGCTTGTTGTCTCCTGTGTCACTCGTGGGTCTTCTGTCTGGCTCACTGCTGGTGACTCTTCCTGTTGGCTTGCTACAAGCGTCGTCTTGAATGCGTGGCCGTTCATCATTCTGGGATTACCGTTGAAACATAGTGTTACGCAATATATGTAGGGAATGAAGCTTGAACCGCTGACAAACCTCATACGGCTGAATACACATTCCCTTCCGACCGATGGAGCACACTCAATATTCAGTCACAGGAATTGGAAAAACTCTGACAAAAGATATTTGATACCTCTGTCACTCACTGTGGTCTTGAGAGTTCCCTGGAAACGAGTTGATTGTTAGCAATATTTATCAGCCATTCATTTCATTTTTGCCTCGAACACTGGGTTCCCCTTCACTAATCCTGACAAAATTCCAAAGATCAAAGATCACCTGGGACCTCAATAGGTTGACGAATTGTGAGTCTTTTAAGGGAAAGAATTCTACAGAGGAGAACTCATCGTAAAATTTCCGCTAATGTCCAAGAACTTGTTGAAGTTGACGAGCTTAAAAGTTGACCTAGATGTTGGCAACGTTCGGTACAGAGCTTTGGGGATTCAAAAAGCTCATTCTTGTTCAAGCACGGAATCATTAACAAGTTTGGTCAGCTCAGAGTCTGGACGAGCTCTGCAGCAATAGAAGATAAAAATGTTCCGACGAGTCGTTGTAAGGCGCAATTCATACTTGTGAGCACCAGCGCGTTACGCGCTTGCGGAGACTATGAAAACGCCAGCGGGGACGCCATGGCGGAGGGGAAAAAGTTGACCTTAACTTTTCCAAACACGTGATTTCGGTGCACGAGTCCAACACCATGGTAGCAAAGGATAATACTGGAATGAAATATTATGAAACGCAATGAAATTGGTGGCGTATTAACAAGCTACTGCGAGCGGGCGTTAGATGCGTGCCGCGTAGGCGTGTCGTCACGCCATTCATACTCCGACGCCACGCCTGCGCATAACGCGCTGGCGTTGAGGAGTATGAATAGCGCCCAAGCAGCAATAATTCTGATTATGTCGAAGTTGAATCAAGTTGAATTTGTATGATCGAAAAGTGTACCAATCATGGTATTTTCGTTGAAGAAATCGGCGAAATTTCACTCATTTTGGCGTCGCAAAAATTGAAATTCGTCGCCTCGTCAAGTGTGTAGTGCCTCATATTATTGTGTGCCGTGTCATGACGGTAGCGTTTCATAGGAAGCATGCATTATAAGAAGTGGGAATCGATCAATGAGGGCAGCGTCGTGGAAAATAAGCAATGCTCCGTCGAGTGTGTGTGTGCGCAGTCTTTGCAGGTGATCAACGTAACTTTGGAAGCGTGCGCCGCGTCATTGAGATCAAGATAGCGCATCGTGGGGGGGGCAAGCGCGCTTGGTGAAAAGTGCATAACCCTCAATAGGAAAAGTTTTGCGCGAATGAGTAGTGAAAGTGAGAAGCGCTTTGTTTGGAGCGTGCTCAGTCTTGGGAAGTAAGTAGCGCTTTTCAGGGAAATCGGGGGACACTCCGCGCGTGGTCAAGCGGGGTTGCAAAATTTCGCAACGGTGGGTCGCAAAAATTTGGGTCCGAAAATGAATTTTATGGGGATCGCAAGAATTTTGGTCCGAAAATGAGAATTTCGTGGATATCCCATGAGTTCCGATTTCGGCGTCTGACTCTTTTAGTAATTAACTATAAACTGCCCGGCCTCGGCAAGGGGGGATCGCAAAAATTTTAGATTTTGAAAAAAAAATGTGACTGGTGGCCGCTCCGATTTCGAAAAAATACGCAACGCTCCGCTTGACCCTGATTCCACGTAAGACTACAAACACAGACCTACGCGGAGTCATACGATAAAGGGCAGCGGGAGCACAGCATCGCGACGCTCGCGATGACGTCACAATCACGGTTGGGACACTACCTAAATGCCTAGCGGGAGACCCCAACGAGCAGCCCAACGATGACGTTATTGACTTCACGGGTTACTCATTTTCATACTCACCACAAGCATGCCGCCCCGGGTTGTCGCGGTCCCACGGGGGAGAAGGACCCTGCCTGGGTCAACGACAAGGACGTAATCTTCAACGCGATCTGCGGTGGGGGAACCACCCTCCCCACGGATCGCGGCGAAAACCGCCCCCCCCCCAGCCGAGAGGGAAACCCTATCCCCCAGCGGTCCAAAATATGGTGGCCTCCGGGACCGGATGCATCATCACGCCGGGTTGGGGTAGGGCAGGGCAGCCGGTATCATCGAAGGTCGCAGTGCGAGGACAGTAGATCATCTAATCAATCGTGCCCTAGCTGTGTTTTTCGATGCTCTATCTGCCCAAGCTCGGAGGCTGGGGCAGCTGGGGCACGATTGATTAGGTGATTTACAGTTTTTCAAGTGCGCAGACTGCCCTGCCCCTGCCCCAACCCGGCCCAATGATGCATTCGGCCTCAGGAGAGTGCCTCGAAGTCACCTTCCAGGGCCGGTATCAGAATGCCGAATAAGGACTCCAGTGAAAAGAGGCGCTTTTTATACCGGCTGTGCACGTGATAAGCACGTCACAGCGGGATCACGTGTTGATAACCAACATATCAAGCTAAGCTGTGATGCTTATCACAGTGTTAAGACTTGTCATCGTGTTCAAACAAGAATGAGCCGTTTAAATCCCCAAAGCTGTTTACCGCTCCTCGACGTTGGCAGACAAATCAGAAGAGTTCTTTGAAACCTGATTGGTATAAAAACAGCTGCACTGTGGGGGTGGCATTGTCCATCAACCCGCCGGGATGTTCGGAGCAGTTCCAGCTTGTAAGCGATGTGTCGATTGTTATCCCTTGTCGATTGATATCTAGCGTATATCAATCAACACATGTTAAATACACGTGGGATTGCTCCAAGTAGCCCACTGATATGCTGATGGGTAATGAATTGTACTACCGTTGATGCATATAGTATAGGGTCGAGGGTTTTAGGTAGGGCACAGCAATGCATAGCGCGCTATACGTTACCGAGTCGTGCGACTTCTTCCCTGAGTTACTACTGGGAGGAGACACTTGATGTCAGATGTCCATGCATCTTTGAGGAGCAAGCTGTCCAACACCTTTAAAATTATACGTCTATTTGCAGTCTATCGTTAACCGTTCCGGACTAATGCTGGCAGCCAGGACACGTCATATTACACTTCTTCTCTTTATTGTCTGCGCTCCTGTAGCTTGGCCATTGAGCAAACTTATTGACTACATTCTAGGCAGAGAGGTGAGGGCATTGTCGGTTTATTTCTGCAAACACAGGTGCAATATCGCCCTAGCATAAAAACGGTAGCAATTAAAATGATTGTTCCTTGTGACTATGTTGAAAATTCCCTGGACAAAAAAAAAGAAAAGAAAACATCTTAACTGGACGTAAACAGGTTCGTGAGATCTACTCGGAAAACAAGCTCAAAACACTTATTAAAGTGCAGTCAAAGAAAATGGAGGAGGCAGCTCAAGGAGGTTAGACGAAGTACGTCAATCTCATAGTGCTGTGTAGAACTTCAACTGTTCCAGATATTCTTGCTAGGATAGCAGACTTCCCTAGGAAGACGGTCCAAGAGATGATGACGCTGGTGGAGGATACGTTTTGTGTCAGCGCAAATGACAAACTCGACTTGAAGGTGATCATTGCCTCAGCAGAATACGACGGGACGCTTATGTTCAAAAAAGGTTTTTTCAGCTGCTGGTGACAGTATTAGAGAAGGGCTTCACAAGGATTCCTGTGTTTGAAGAGAAGAACCGTCTCAATCTAAGCGCTGTTTTGAATGTGAAGGTGGGTGGGTTAGAGGTAAAGTCCACGATATAACTGCGGAAAGATGGTTATAGTTTAGGACTTGGCAACCATGTCAATCGATCACCGCTCAACTGTGCAACAGTTTATGAGCCATATTGATCCTGCCAGCACCCAGGTCTATTTCTAGTGTTTGTACAGGCCATAAAACGGCCAAAGTCTCACCGTCGACTGCGTACCACGCGCTGCGCGACCGCGCGCGCGTGGTACGCAGTCGACGGTGAGACTTTGGCCGTTTTATGGCCTGTATCTGTAATCGGCACTGGGTAGAAATCCTTCCTTTTAAATGGAGGCTGTGGAAGCCAGCTCCCTTGATGATACTTATCACATGAATCAGTCATATGCTGTCCTATACTACATTGTACCCTAAGTTTCAACAATTTTCTGATGTTTACTGTTATAGCTTTTCGCCCAATTCAGTCGAGGGATGCTATCATCGCGACGGGTTGTGCAGCAATCGCCACGCAATTTCAACCGTGACCGACGACCTACCGCCGCAGCCCGTCCAATTATTGGACTAAATGTCAAGAAGGCGCTATAGACGTGTAATAAGGAAATAGAGAATAACGCGAGTTTGCACGCGCTTTAAAGGCAGTGTTCACGATGAAAGAAGTGTTTGAAATTCCACTAGGAATGGGTAGTGGAGGGACACTTTGTAGCGTTAACGTCAAAAGAACGCATGAAAACGAGCCAGGAAGAGCCCTAAAAGAGCCCGAAGTTCCCACTTTGAGCGCAAGGCAATCCCCAAAAGCGCATTGCCCGCCCACCGACGTGAACGAATGAAAGCTTGAAATCGTGAGATGAGCGATGATTTCCGATTATTGGCCCCGTTCTTCCCTCCATTCTCGACTTCTCTCTTTACTCAAGTCAGCTCGCATACATCGGCCGCAAAAGACGGAAGTTACAAGCCTCGAAAAACTCGTCCACCATGCTTCTCCAGCTCAATTTTCGAGGGACCATAACTCCCTTTCCAGAAGGTCGGGCACGATTTCAATGACATCGTTGAAATCAGCATGGGACCGTTTTCAAGATACGCTGAAAAACAGAAAAACGATTTTCATCGTGGACACTGCTTTAAGGGTTTTTTTGGCGTTTCAGTCAGCTTATAAAAGACTTTGGACGTGGGATCCTCTTTTTGACTGGGACACCAGGTCTATTATGCAAGACGCAGTGTACTGTCAAATATCCGGTCTTGCTCACGTATACGGCGAATCGCGCAGATGCTTGATGGCCGTAGATATGATAACTCAAGAGAGAAGGCTCGAAGAGTGTCCACTTTACGATGCTGCTGATCAGTAAAATTCTGGGTGATATATAATACCACAAAGAAAATAAAAGGAGAGTCATGTGGAGAGACCGCAATCACTGATGACAGAGTGATGAAGGGCGGAATCATACTTCCCGCGACTAGCGACGGTGACACGGCATATCGGGCATATCGATTTTCGGTCGACATTGCTGGTAAACATTGCATCGCGTCGCTCGTCGCTGGAAGTATGATCCCGGCCGAACAGAGCACTATCGATTCAATACTGTTGCGAGCGGCGTCAGCATACTGCAGCGAAATCTATGCGGGACCGACCGAGTAGTGCCGTTTTGGCTGCAAAAGCGTTTTCGCGGAATCCGATACAAACAGAACGTTAGAATTCTTTGTTACCATGTATTTGGATTTATTCAGATGCGATTCGTACTCGCTGCACAGAAAGGAGAAGCTGTGATGCATGAAATGATGAAGGGTTCGTGAAGTTGCTGCTTTTTTGTATCATTTAAGGATTGCAAATTCACGTCACGGGTACTATTCGCTTCCTCTCACTCGAGTTGTCTGGCCATAATCGAAGCAGGCGACGAGGCCCAGTTCTTATGAAGATTCGATGATGCCTGCCAGAGACGTGCTGGTGCGCTGCCTACGCTGTTAACGGTCGCTATGTATCCCTATGTTTTGAAATTTTCGCTTCTGGTTTGAAAAGGTGACTCTCCAAGCACCCTCTTCAACCTAGCACTTTAGTATAGTGCCCAATGGGAGGAACCCTAGAAGTCGTGAACGTTTGTAATCTCTATTCGTGACTGGAAATGAAAAAATATTGTTTAGGTGACCACCACCTCTGCGCAGTAATTCGCTTTTCCTATGGCAGATATCGTGTAGTTGGACTTGTAACATTCGAAGATGTTATTGAGGAAGTATTTGGCGATATTGAGGTAGGAAATGTTCCGCCATCAATCTGCCTGTTTCCTCGGCCACTGCGACTTTGCTATCTTTTTGTGTAATATTCAGGATGACTCCGATAAGATGTGGAACAATCGACGAGCTGGTATTCACAAGGATCAGCAGACTCTCGATTGGTTTCGCACCGCGGATTCAGAACAGTTACCCGGACTCAATGTGAACGCTACACTCAGGCTCATTCAGGTGAGCAGGTAGCTCCAGGGAAGGCGTAATTTTGCCTCAAAACCTTCATGTACTTTTGTGTCGTTGGCCCTTTCTGGTTGTAAAGAGAGCGTGCCGTCTTTTCGAAAAATTTTGTCATAAAACATTTTGTTTAGAAGGTTTCAAGATCAGTCCCACATTCTTCCATGAATCCAGACCCTAGTGAAAATCAATGTTCAGAGCGTGTTCGACATTTGCCCATTGTTCTCGATTCTGGGCTACGACGTTCTCCGAATGAAAGGACTTTTGAGTGCCGACAGGCTGAAAACGGGTGAGGAGGATGAAGTGATGACGCCGAGAAACGATCGAAAGTAAGACAGTTCACCACCTACCCTACTCATGGTGCAACTACATACAACTGAACATTTCTGGTTTCAGGATGCTGATCTTCTACAGCGGCACTATCACGGTTGAAAGTGGAAGAATGACAACCTATCGACTAGACGCAAGCCGTGCAGACTTTCGACCTTACATATGGGGAAAGCAACTTGTCAAAAACGTGTTCAAGGTGATGTTGATGATCTTTTTAAGGGCAGTGGTCACGATGGAAAATGTTAATGAAAAAAAAGCCCACAAAAATCGGCTTAGATCGAAAATAGCTGAAAAACTATGAAGGTAGCGTAAAACGGGGTAGAATTAGTGTTTCTAGGGCCCAAAGATGCCAGCTTGTGCACACGTGTACAGCGCCGCCGAAAAATATCGCCATGACGAGCAGTCAAAAATCATCGACATTCAGAGGAAGAAATAAATGAAAAATTTACTTGATAAAAACAGTTGAACAATGAAAGCAAGCACTTCAGTCAATGTTTTTGACTAGAGGAGTGCATGAATATATTGAAATTCAATCTCAAGCCAGGTACTGTTCGTTATACTAGAGATAATCGATGCCGATGATGTGGAGTGTGGTCGCCCACCATTAAAATAAAAGAAAGTTCAGGCTTGAATTTTGGCCTGAAACAGCGGCTTTTTCGCGATTTTTTCTTCTAGGTCCTACTACCCTTAATCCAGAGAAGGGTTTAGAGAGTAAACGAAGACAAGCATACTTTACCGCGTCCACTGCCTCTGAGACACTCAATTTTCGTAAAATGCTACTGAGCGTGCTACTTATTCTAGGAGCGCCTACAATCGCTGTCCTGTTTGTATGATTCAAAAGCGAACAAAACGATGCCAAAAGCGGTCAAAATTCGCGTTTTGACGAAAACGGCTTATTTCGAGGTAAGACTAGTCAAGTGTGCTAGAACAAATACTTTATGTATTCTGTGAAAGCCGATTTAGTTATCAGCGGCCGCCATTATGAACGGACTGCGAGACCCGGAGGATGTCGGTCATGAGTATAATATGGTGAGAATAGCCCTCGAAACCTGAGTTGAGTAGGCCGCCGCGGCGCTGCCAACTGTTACGGAACTGTCGCGCTAACAAAGTTTTGGCATGTACACTGCATTTTGTAACAGGTTGCAATTACACGGACAGAAGCAGAGCGTGTGTGACAGTGAGCAGTCAACCACGGTGCTCCCTAGTCGTATTTCCTGGCTACCCACAGCGGCTAAGCGCAACTCTGTGAAATTTATTTCAGCTGTTGACAACTCCACCAAGTGAAACACCACAAGCCTTCTCATATTGGCCAGAAGCGCAAACAGACATACGTGGGTGACCACAATGTTTTTCTCTGAGTATCTTTCTTTTCTCCTATTGAATGCCTACTATTGACCAGCTTTTTAGAACTTCTGCCGGAAAGCACACAGTGCTCTTCATCGGATGGCCTTCGGCAGACGAATACAACACCGAGAAGGAGCTGTGAACACATGTTCCATGTAAGCGGTATCATCTCACAGGGCGTTTTTTCCAACTTCTTAGCATGCGATTCGCTTGTAACGGCTCGACTGGGAACCAAACGAACGCATCAGGATGACCACGGGTATGGTAGATGCGCCGAACAAAGTGGCGAGTGAGCCAACAAAATGCACAAACCATGTCATGCCGCTGGTATGCTTCGGCGACCTTAGGTGGCGTTCAGAGTTCCTGCGCGGCGCGACTTTCTATTGATCTAATGAATCGATCGAGCGGCGTCGACTCGCGCCGTCGCTTGATCGAGACAGGATTATTATAACGTCGCGCCGCGAACGAACTCTGAATGCAGAAACAATTGAAGAGACATGCTTGATCATTTTCCACTTCAAGAACACGGAAAATAGTTTTTAGTTCATCACCGTTGTTTATATACACGAAATTGCCTTCGTACTCAGTTATGCGTTCTCGCCCACCTTTCGCGCCTCGTTCACTCCTGAATTCCTGCGCGACGCACATTTCGCGTCGCGCCAGCATATGCCTCGCTTCTCCGTCCAAGACTCTGAACGCCAAATAAAGGCACATGACATCCAGAAAATTATTTTTCAGATTTTATGGCTATCTTAGAGCGAATCACATGCTGATCACAATGGTATCTCTGAGATCGCTCAAACCTCCCTACAAACAGGGTAATGGCTCTCTTAAAATGCCTTTTCTTGGGGGGGGGGTGAAAATTACGTGGGCGAGCTTTCTCAAGGCAACTCGTCCACGTGTTATACAGGAAGTGTTCACTACACAAGTGTATGGGCATATTAAAATTCGTATCTGAGAGTGTATTGTTCATTTAAAGTTGCTGGCAAGGTGCTTTGTGGGTTTGAAGGCAGGGTTCGCAATAAAAAACGGTGGATGCACTATCCTCGTGAAAAGGTAGATCTCGCCATCACTAAAGTGAAAATGATTGAGAAGTCGGAGAAAGAACCCGCAGGAACAAGCTATGGTGGCTTATTATGTGTGTCCGCCCGCTCCCAATCAACAAGATTCTCATAAGTGCATGTTTCGCCATCTTTTAATTCGCTGCTAAAGTAGTGAATAGTCTCTTAATCTAGTTAGCAACTACTTTATGAAAACCTCGCTAGTTGGTGGCGGGCGGGCGGACACCCGTATTTAGTCTGCCTAGCTTGTTCCCGCGCGTTTTTCTTCGACTTTGCAGTTTGTTTCACTTTTATAATGATCAGATCTGTCCTCTCGTGAGTATAGCACAATAATTGCTTTTGTCTTGAATCTTGTTTTTAAATCTGCATATCCGATTGAAGATCCTCAAGTGGTGGGGCTAAAAATGCCGTTGTTTGACAAAATTCTCGCGTAAACGAGGCAAGATTTTTTTGGAACCCTGGAGATCTAGCGTTTTCGTGTGGCTCATCTAGTTACCCTTTGACAGAAAAGAGAAGTGCTGCGGTAGAATTTCATAGGACGTCATCGAACCAGCAGAAAAATTATTTAATTTTTCAGAAAGTTCTTACTCCACGACGTCTGCGAGCAAAACTGCAAAAGCTCAGGCCTCAGGAAGAATCCAAAGAAGCTGTATCGGAAAACTCAAACTCTGACCCCGCAGAGGTCAAGAAATCATCAGAGAACGAAAAAGAGAAAGCACCGGAACTAAAGTCCCGTCAAGAGAAACCGTCGAAGGAATCTACTAAATCGTCCTCACAATTTGGGGTTGTTGTCATTAAAACGCACTCCAAGTCACCCACATCTGCAGAGGTCAGCAAGAAGGACGATAAGAAATCTAAACCAATACTGGCATCTAAAGAGAAATTAGTGGAGATCAATCCACCGAAGGAGAAAACGCCGGAGTCCACCGCGCGTGTGCAAGAATCTTCTATAGAGTTGCGTGCCGTCATGAAAACGAAGCCGTCCAAGTCCTCCGAAAACCCTGTAAAAAGTCCACGTTTTGCAAAAAAGAAGTGGCTGTCTTTCCTCAGAAGAAAAAGTCAATAACTATACATCTCGTTTAATTAATAAATGACTTGTTGAGCGTGGTACTGGAACAGATTATGCCAACTTCTTGACAAATAGCGATCACCTGACACACCGCGTGCCTTAGATTCCCGCTCTCACGCAGAACCATCTGTTTCTGCTCATGAACAGTGTCGCAGACCGCAAGCGTCGATTAAATCGCGTGTATCACGCTCCGTCTCGTTCCCGTGTCGGGAGGACGGAGCTGCGTTCAATACATCTGTGTCACGCAAACGTGCTCTGGGTAACGCTCCAGCCTACTCTGGGAACCCACTCGCCATCAGAGTGAGACACGAATCGCAGCAGGACCTACTGGCCTCGCCACCGCTTAGCGTGCCAGTTCCTAGTCAACCGTCATGTGTTTTCGGCTCAAGCAGGGATCTCATTTCCGCTGAATGTCCGAGGTACCGCAGATTGATAATCCGCGCCAGACTTGTCATAGAAAACGGACTCTGCATCGAGTGTCTGAAATGTCGCCTCCCGCCTTGCAAAAGGTTGGAGACGTGCCTCTACTGTAGGCAGGCAGGTCATCACCAGGCCCTACGTCTTCAGAATAGATAACTCGACCCGAACATCGAAACCACGGGCTATTGCAAGTAGACAAAAAGTTCCGGCGATTCACTATAAACATAATTGGTGATACCTGATTGATAAGGGGTAGGGTATAAAAGGAATGCAGAGCGTTGTGTCTTCATTAGGGCCTATGGTATACTTTGTCGCTGTAATGAGCGACAGGCATGCAATCTAACACAAATCGTGGCGAGACCCGCATCGGAGCAACGGCACCGGTCGTCGTAGGAACAGATTTCGCGTGTGGGTTGCAGCGACGTGTCGCGGAGGGCTGACATACTGCAAATGTGCCATAGCCTGTCGCTACCACTGTCGCTGTCGCTGTGCAGTGCACTGCGACAGCGACAGATTTAAAGGACGGGAGGCGGTCACTGTCGCTGTGCAGAGCGACGCAATCGTGTGTCGCAAAAGTATACTGTGCTTATCGGGGACAAATTCCGGTCCGCAATCGCGTCACGACACGCTTTGCAACCGCACGCGCTCGAGTCAGTTGGGTTTCCAACGCCAGAGCCGACTCGATTTGGCCTTTTTACACAATTTTCTCCAATTTTTCTTAGTTTCCAGTTTCCGAAACTCACCTGAAGTCATCAGGTCGGCGACTTCGGCGCTGGAAGTTCTTCTGACTGGGAGCGTGCGGTCGCAAAGCGTGTCGAGACGCAATTGCGGACCGGAATTTGGCCCAGATAAGCACAGTACCATACCCCTAACACACTGTTCTTCTCTAGGGATTAGCGGCTGAAGCTCTGAACCCACTAGAAAGTGGGAAGGCAGCTCCAACAACAGCTAAGATATGACAAATCCGGGGTGGAAACTTAGGAAGTTTTATATCGCCTTGAATCGCCAGGATCTTTTGTCTGTTTCGCAATAGCCGAAACCACGTCTGCAAGATTCTATAGTGATCTGGAAGACGATTCGCAGATAGCGATTCTATTTCGCGCACCGCATGATTTGCTCTGCCGTAGCGATGCTATTTCGCTAAGGAGCTGCATTTCAGTGCTATAGCGATGCAATAGCCATGCAAAATTCTCGAAGAACATTATAATAGTGGGCGGTGCTTCAGGTTTTTTTTGCGTGAAACGCCACGGAAAGCGCGGAGGACTTTAGACTCGACGCGTACAATGCGTGCGGGACCCAGATACCAAAACAAATTACTTCGCGAAAATGGGCGGGGCTCCAGGATCATCGCGTAAAACGTGACGGAAAAAGACGACTTTGGGCGGATATTGTTGTGGTACCCACGAGATGGTTGCATATTGCGTCCTACAAACTTCCATTGTTACGGATCATTGTGGAACCCACGTAGAATGCTATGGTTAGTGGTTTTGGAATGAGGTCGACAAAGCTAACCTATAGTTCAGTTAAGATAAAAGAATGTTACACATTGTTGATGGAGGAGAACCGGCGAAGCTGGTATGTGGTTTGGCGAAGCCAAACGAATGCTAGACATGGTTGATGGGGAATGCCATTGGCTAAGCCGGTATATCGTTTGGCGAAGCTTTCATGCTACACATTGTTGATGGAGAGAGGACGGCAAATTCTGTCTATCGTTTAGTGAAGCGAAACGAAAACAATATATAGCCAGTAACAAAAACCGAAGTAAGCCGACCTATCGTTATCCATTTGTTTTATTGTTGTTCTACTATATTTAATCTCTTTAACTTGCCGCTTAGGTGGCGCGTTCTGTTGTTTTTCTTTTACACGGTTCCAACGTGTAATAAATCAAATCAAATCGCTCGTAGAAGCTCCAGGTTCATACGATTCTTAACGCGGTGAACGGTTCTGAACACGGTGAATGAGGCTGAAGCCGCGCCCATTTTCACGAAGCAACGGGTTTTGGTATCTGAGGGGTGCACACATTGTGAGCGTCGATTCCGATGTCCCGCGCGCTTTCCGTGTCGTTTCACGCAATAAACCCAAAGGCCCTACCACTTCCACAAAGTAGCGTTTAATTGTTCCTGAGCCCCACACATGCTGTACGCGTCGATTCCGGAGTCTCGCGCGCTTTACTTGCATTTTTACGCGATAAACCTGAAGTCCCGCCCACTTTTAGAAAGTTCTCCTGGTTGTCCCTGAGCCCCGTACACTTTTCTCGCGATAGTTCCAAAACCTCGCGCACTTTCCATGGTGTCGTTTCACGCTTCAAACCCGGAATCCCGCCCACTTTCGCAAAGCACTGCTTGTTTGTCCCTGAGAACCGCACACGTTGTACGCGTTGATTTAATAGCTGCGATGATCCCACCAGGATTCGTAACCAAGACGGTTTGAAGGACCCAATAAGCAACAGCAAGGGAGTTCTCCCACGATCCGTAATTAGGAAAGTTTAAAGGTCCCAACTTGCACCAGCTAGGACAATCCCAGCACGATTCGTAACGACAAAATTTTCAGGGACCCAATTTGCAACAGCTAGGATGGTAACACTACGACTTATAACGACGAAATTTTAGAGGCCTAATTTGCATCAGTCAGGGTGGTCTCACAACGATCCGGAATGACGAAAGTTGGGACAGGGGCTCTCTACACACCGAGGGAGGAGTTGTCCCATTTTTGCAGTTCGAAACGTCACGCTACTCAATGCAAGCGAAGTGGTCCCGAGTGGAATTAGAGTCGCAAAATGCGGGACATTTCCTCCCTCGGTGTGTAGAGAGCCCCTGTCCCACGAAAGTTTGAAGGTCCCAATTTGCTACGATCCGTAAGCACGAAACTTTAGAGGACACAAAATGCAATAGCCAGGTCGCAATCCCACGATCGCAATGCTGTGCGCGATTCTCCCGAATTCCGCTCACTTTCCACGATCTTCTCGTTGTTTGTAAAACAATAACGTGCTTTGACAGATGGGGTCGAAAATTGTAGGAAATTCAAAGAGTCGGTCAGCCAGAAGTCGGTGAGACATCGGTCAGACGTGCCAAACACTCGGTCAGACACACCACCACGCCGATTGTAATATGTAAGGTCCAGGGTTGTGCAGAAATACTTTTCAGTAAGTTCGGAAACAGAAGAAAAATTGTCAAAAAAACGCTGGAGACGGAAGAGACAAAAAAAATGGGTTGTCTCATTCTCACGTGCCAGTCAACAATTAATAATTATTGAAACTACATGAAATCAGTATGAGGTATTCAACGATAGCTAATCCTTGCTCTTTAAAAATCCGAAAAGACAGTATCGTAAATAACTCAGTATGTTTAGCTGCGCCTTCGAAGCAGTGTACAGCCTGTTTCCCAAAAACAAGTCTAAGCTGCACTAGGTATAGATGAATGTAGGAGGCTGCGCTATGTGTTGAAGGCCAATCAGAAGTCAATCTTCAGATTCTCACCTACGACTTTTTAGACTTTAATTTGAACCTCAGTTGCCCACCGCAGCTTATACCACACGAATGAATTCAGAAAGTTGAAAAAATCTCTTCGCCAAGGAAAGAAAAATTCTATTGTGATCCGCCTTTAACACGCAAAACCTTTAACACGCTGCCCGTGAAAACTTCCACATGTCTTTGCCTAAACCCCTTCCTGGAGAACATGCTATTTGTCTGGATTCCTATTGCTGTTGTGGAGCTAGACATACTAAAAATCATTCATTTTCGGACAAATAGCTACTCAACAAGTTTACCGAAAAGCGGTTCAATTACAATCACTGCCACGCCTAACTTGTATCATGATTCTGAGGGGGGGGGGGTTCCTAGACCCACTACCATTAAAGATTAACCGTGCAGCACTATATTATTCCTTTTCCGGCGCCAAATAGTTGGAAACGGAAGCGGGACGAAAGGAACAGCCCCCCCCCAAAAAAAAAACAATGGAAGTACGAAAACAGAATAGGAACAGTTCCGCACAGCCCTGGTAAGAACATTCGACTACGAGTGCGACAGACCTTTTTTTACGCTGCGACAAGCCTGCATAACTGCCAGCGAGCGGCAACCGAAGCGGCGACGAAAATGTCAGAAATCATTTTTGTCGTCGCGTCAAGACTGACGCTCGGCGACCAGTCGCTGCAACTCTGCAGACCTCTTAACTGCGCTGAATGATTTCAAATCGATGGTATTCCGGGACGGGGAAGACCGACGCGGCGTGAAGGGTCACGAGAGGCGCCGCAGCGTTTTGACAGTGCGATGGCCCTGCGTCAGCACCAGCGGCCGTGGCACCATTGACCGCCGAGCCAAGCCTCTAGTCAGCGCATCGATGTGCGAAACGGCGTCCTCCAGTGAAATTCGACGGTCCGCAGCCCCTGAGCGGTTCAAAATTTGTCCATAAGCCTCAAGGACTGTCCATGTCCATTTTCGGGGTTCATGTGTTTGCACAGGGGACCCCGTGGACATCCCTGTTGTGATCTTAATGGGGGGTGGGGGTGGCCCCACCATCACTGTTCGCAGTGGGGTGCGCTCCACAGCAAACTGTGGGGGGATGGGCCCATACTTGAGCACCACCCCTCCTCCCGAGCCGTGGGGACATGCCCTCGGGGAGAAAAATCATCCCCCGGTATCCGGTGGATCTTCTGGAAAGTGACTTAGGCCACCTCCCAGGTCCGGCTCCGAAGAGCCGACACAGGCACACGGTGAGATGAGGAGCCTTTTGTACCAGCAACATTATTAATACATTTGTCTAAACATGTCTATGTTCATACGCGTCTTAACATAGTACACGTAAAGAAGGTTCAACTTGCCTCAAAAGGCAAAAGCGCAACTTCAACAGGATAATTCCTGAGTGAGAATTTTGTGCCAATGGCAAATTATATTCGTCTATTAATTTGTTACAACGCATGATTGTTCTCATTTGCAGTCGCCTCAGTCGTGGGGAACATAAACTGCTTGTGGTGAGGCTCCGTCTGTTCGTGGCGAAAGCGTGCGATTACGCAAAATCGATGTTCATCGTTTGCACATGATTCGCTAGCCGCTCACAGGCGCTCCTTCTTGCGCGCCCTCGTCCGATCGCTCTCGCGCGTTTACGCCAGCACCACGAGCAAGCAGCAAGTTTCAAGCTTACTGCCCATCACTGAAGCAGATGGAGTTAAACCTGCAGCAAAACTATTGCCCTTGTTTCACATAATCCCATCACGGAAGTCCAAAACCGTGGGAAATCACCATCCGTTGCGCCGACTCTAGCGATTGATCAACAGATTAAACATTTTCAATCGAATCAACACAGGGTTGGGGGTGTTCGCCTGTGTTAATTTGTGAGCATGGGCTGCTTTAGCATTGAGGAGCGTCGAGAGGTGCACAACAGTGGGAACGCCCGCTTTCACCACGTGTGGACGCTGCCTGAGGGTCGATCATTGATTGTTCCCTGCATCCACTGTTCGCACTAGCAGTCGGGATGGTGGCTTTAATTTATGTCGTTTCGGAAGTTATAGCGCTCGATTTTTGAGTTATTAAAGACTTTTTTGGAAATGTTGGGTGATGGCTATCCTCGTTTTGCAGCCATTCAAGGACCTCGCTTCTCCCACGCTCCTCCGCTTATTCCCCGCCTCTTCTCGCTTACAATACACGACGGCCATCACCCTGAAATGTTTGCCTAAAGCAGGGTACTCTCCAATCGCAGCCGATCTACGAAAACGCCAAGGTTTTTAAGCAAACTACCGCTCTTAAGGACAATATCATTGACTACGTATTCATTCGGGCTACCTTCACCAATACGAAGGACGGATCATTTGTTCAGTTTCACTTGTTCAGGTTTTTTAGATATGCGACAAGTAATTTGTTTTGGACCTTTTATGTTACGAACAACTTATTTTCATTTTTCTGAGCGGTTGCGACTCCGCGCCTAGGATTACTGTGTGGCATTGCAAAGCAAAAGGGTACCACCGCACTTTCAACAGTTTCATTGAATTAGGGTTCTCTTCGGAAGCCAACCCGTAAGTTAAAAATAGTAGCTTACGGTTCGGGCTGCTAGCTGAGGTGTACGCAAAATCGCGTAAAGGTTTTGCGCCAATCAACTACAGATTCTGGCCCCAAGTTGGGGCATCAATATTTCGTTCAATTCATTTTTGCATTTGGATTTGGATTATTCTTGCTACTTCTTCTTGTTTCTGTTGTTTCACCCTTCGTTTTCTCTTGTGGAACTTGTATGAGACCATTCGAAGATAGGCATGCATCGAACACATATTCCACCCTCTTCGATCTAGACATGCACTCTGAATGATAAGAATTCGTGATATTTGCTCACACATACATTGAAAAGTGACCATACGTATCGTGGGTGAATTACCTGTGAGTTGGCTGCCTCTCATATTCACGCTAAGCTAGTTAATAGTTTCTAGAACTCCTGAAAATCTGCTGAAGATGCACTATAGAGTTCGCGCAATAATTTTAGTCTGATGAGAGGACGAGGCTGCGACGGTAGAGCACCCCGCGCGAATCGAAACCCCATTGTCCAGCGAGGTCGCCAATCCCGCACGGCCAGCCGCCTGGTCCATGAGTCAGACTGAACCGAAAGCGGAAAATATACGTAGCAAATGCCATTCAATCGCTCACGTTATTGGACGTTAGAGCAAATCATTTCATGGGTTTTCGCTGACCCTCGTGCTCCGCTGAGTGGGGTGATAGGATGAGAATGATGAATAGGTAGGCGCTGTGATGGCGCAGTGGCAACGCTCCGGTCTCTCACGCGGCGAGCGCGGGTTCGAATTCGAGCGTCATATGTAGCTGTTTTGATCGCAAACCTCTCCGAGAATCAAGGTTTGCTACCACCGGGTCTCTCTGCACAGCCGTGTTGTCATTGATTGCTCGACGGATGATCGGCTGATAGAGTGAATCAGGACTACAGTCAGCCGGGTGCCCCCGGCCATTCTCAATCGGCTGATGGGGGTTTACTACGGGCCCATGTGTTACAATTTGTCCATATTATCTCCCTAAAGAGGATGTGTATACAAGTCTGTTGGTACCTGCTCGTTGGTGCCCTTGCTTCTACTGAACCCAGCAGACATTTGAGTGTACACAGGGAACGTTCGAGCGATATAGCGTGCACAACTATATCGCGAAAGTATTCCACACATTGCGCAAAGGTGTCGCGAAGAAGCTCGCCTACGTCTCAGAGGAAACAACATCTACCTACAACGGAGTGTGTGCTCTCCGGACTGCAGGAAACTTTGTGTAGGAGAAGCGTCTGAGGAGAAAGTTGCGCCCGCAACTTCAAAGTGACCGCGAACGCGAATGGACGTGTAGAGTCGAGAAGTTCGGAAAGACTTGGTAGGAGAAGAACCCGAGGTAAGCCTACACGTTGCTACGACAGTATAGCGGGAAGATGAAGAGATGTTCTCCTGTCTTGAACACTACCAATGGAGTCGCAGTTGGTGATGCGACGCTGCCAATATGGAAGGATTACTTCAGTTCACTACTGAACCGTCCAGCGCCGTCAGTACCAGAGCTCCCGCATGTTCAGAGAGCACATTAGGATGTCAGTGAGGAACCGCCAACTGGGACTGAAGTTTCGAATTGTGTCCGGAAAATAAAGAATGGGAAGGCAGGTGGAGATGACAACATCACTGCTGAAATGCTGAAAGCTCTCCCTCCGTCTGGGATTCGTGAAATGGCCAACACTATCCGTACCATATGGATGAGCGAAAGGATAACCGATTCGTGGAGGCATGCGATCATCGTACCTCTTCACAATAAGTTATCGGTCATGGAGCCCAAGAACTATAGTGGGATCTCTCTACTGCGTGTCAAGTAAATACAAGGTTTTGGAACGTTTAATTCTCGAGCGACTCATCAAACATCGTGAGGAAACTACCAGAGAGGAGCAAGCCGGTTTTCGACCTGGAAGATCGACTATCGACCATGTCTTCGTCATGAGAAGAGTATTTGAATCGTGGCAGCAGTATTCGAAGTCATTACAGCTTGCCTTTTTCGACTTTGAAGCCGCATTCCAGTCTCCTCATCGTGATCGATTGCTCAACGCTCTGCGAGCCGATGGAGTTTCGGAAAAGTATGTTTGACTAATCGAGGACATGAACAAGGGAACAACAGCAGCAGATCGTACGCCTGTCGCGTTCACGTCAGCTTTCGAAGTGAAAACACGAGTAAGGTAAGGAGCTGTGGCAGGACCTTTTCTATTCAACTTCGCCGTTGATGACGTCATCCGTAGAGTTGCAGAACAGTTTTCTGCGGATGTGGTCCTAACACCATTAGGACGCTACTTTGCCGACTTGGAGTACGCCGACAATATTGTGTTATTCCCTGGGAACAACGCAAAACTGCAAAGGTTTCGAAGTATGCCGCAGCCTATGGACTTCGTCTTCGTCCCGACAACAGCAAGCAGATGTGGGTCTATCAGAGACCTTCAACGGGAGTTTGTGTGGACGGACAACTTATCGAACTGGTGGATGATTTCTGTCATTTGAGCTATTTGCTGAAGAACGATGGTCGGTATGCAGTGGATATCCGACAACGATGTGCGAAAGGTACGTCTGCATTCAATTCTCTAACGAAGTGTTTGTGGTCTACTCCATCGTGAAGTCAAGTCGCGCGTCTACCTAGCCGCTATTCGCCCCATCATGATGTACGTGTCGCAGACGTGGGCAGCACCGAAGACGCAGATGAAAGGTTGGATCGCACGGAGAGGAAGCTGTTTAGACGTTTGCTCGGATATCTCTGGCGGCGGATGTGCCACAACGAAGATCTCTACACCGAGATTGACGCCTTACATCAACGTTTGACACGAGAGAGGTGCTAAATCTCCCACCGCCATCTCAACCGGCAATGGAAGGTGGTCTTTGTCTGTTCGGGCATACTTTAAGAAGACCGCCAGATCATCCTGTTCACCACGCTCTAAGGATGCTTCCCAGTCCTGTTTGGAAACGGCCGCTTGGACGTAGGCGAAAATTTTGAACAGATGTGGTCAAGGAGGATTTGAAATCACTCGGCATTGAAAGGCAATTCAGGCGCAATGTTTAACTTCGCGGAATGTGGAATAGCAACCAATGGATGGATTGTGTTCAAATTGTAGCTGAGGACCGTGACAAATGGACACGGCTGACAACTAGAACGGCATACCTCGGGGAAGATGCGGAATGACCGCGTCAGGCGAAGCCAATCGTTTGAGTCAAGTCAAGTAAGTCATCTCCCTAAAGTAGAGTACTCCGACGCAGAGCGAACTATAACTAGTGATTGTGCAGGAGCCGTGTGGCCATGGTTTTTTTTGCTGATGTTGTTTTCGGCTTATTCTTTCTTCTTTACTGTTTTCATCGACTTGAGCTTGCTGTTCACAGTTCAGTTCTTTTCTTACTGTTTTGGCTGAAACGTCCGTTGGTGCGTATTGATAAATAAAAAAATAAATAAACTCTGACCCGATGTAAGTAACTCGCGACTCATTTCAGATCATTTAGGTCACATGCAACATATAGGCGGAATACCGCGTCCAGTGCGCCTCCGATATGTTACGTGTAAGTTAAATGGCACAGGATATGTCGCAAGTAACTTGTATCGAACAAGATGCGTTTCCAAGGGGAGTATACGACGCACTCTCGGGGTCAGGCTTAGGACTGGCGCTGCTGTCGGTCCAATTACCCACATTAGAGGTACCTGACCCCACATCAACACGGAAGTCCCCCCACAGCGTGGGGTTTTGGACGCGTGTGGACGCGATCTCTGTGTCGCGTGTCGTCTGCGTCGCGCGATGGCCACCCATTGTGAAAATATAAACGTAGCTTGCACGTAACATAAGTGTAACTTACATGTCATATAAATGTAAGTTTCTTGTGACATTAAAGTAAACTACATTTACTTCACAAGTAACTTGTTTTCATTTTCCTGAGTTGGGCTCACACCGGCGTTGACGAAATGGCCAACACCGTCGACCGTAGCGATCGATGATCTTCAGGCGACAGGCCCTCTGAGGCCATCGCCCCTTCGAGCACTAATACCAGTTGATGGTCCATGAAACTACCATTGGCGGAGTAAACAGACGACCATGCCTATGCGAAATATACGAAACAACACAGCAACGGATAAGATAAAACTCGGTAAATCGGCATAGCGAAAAGAAATAGAAGAGCAGCCAAAGACTGTATTAAGCAAGCATAATGACAACGCATTATGGGGGTTCTATGGATCAGGGCGCAATTGAGAAAATCAGATTTTGGAGCGCTCCATGTTGAGGAAATTAGCCTAGGTGGGTCGCGACTACATCACGAGATACCGCTCAACCCCTGGGGCAAGTTTGAACTGGAGCCGTCCAATAACCGCGAAGGGTATGGACCAGAACGGCTCCTGGGCTGACAACTCCGCCCCCTACAGGACAGCGGGATTAATGAGATAATACCGGATTAGCGTCGGGCAAGTACGGGGTAAGCTTCTCCGGGATCCGTTTCAACGGACGAGTGGCCGATGGGGAGCTACCGGTGGCATATCGATTTGGAGCCGCCGGGGTCTCGCGCCGCTTTCGGCATAGACGTTAGGTCGCATGACCGCTATAAACAAACTGTCGGAAGTCGCATTCTGCGACAAAGGTTGTCAATAGGAGACGGACCGATAAATAACGAGTTTGAGAATGGAACAAAACACATATTGGGATAAAATTAAATATAGTTTCAGTCAAAGGATCGCTTAATTTTGTTTTCTAGCATAAATTGCATGATAGCGTCAGCAAGTACTGACGCTATCAGAAAAAAAAAAGACAGTAACTCATGAAAAATGGGCCAGACAGAAATAAAATATTGTGATATATGATGACACGTAAGCTGGTAACAATGAACTTTGAATACTCATTGGCTTGAACGACAGCACAAGAGCTGAAGCTTCTAATCAGAACTCCAGAAGAAAAAGAAAAACAAGTTCATAACCTCAAAAAGAAGCTCGACAAAAACAGAACACATAATATGATACGGAGATACATAATATCACTTACATTTACTGTCAAGGATCTGAAAGAATATTTCCTAGTTCTACAATTAGTTGCACCGGAAAAGCAGCAGTTGCTGATGCTACCGCAAGAGAAGTAGATGAAGACTTATGAACAATGGGCCTGAAGGAGGCTACATCATGCAGTAATAAACCGAGATTTTTTTAAAAATATGAATTACCAGTGAAGGCGACGAATCTTACTTGAATAGCTTGCATGGTGGATCCATAAAAACTCAACACGCCCACCGCGGCTACCCAATGCAGCGCTAGGCGAACGTGCCAGTATACTCTGCGTAGAAGTACCTATGAGCTACAATGAAAAAGAAATCCAGGAACCGCTATTCGACACATGGTCGCTGACTCTAACTTCAGCTCCAATATTTTCCACTCCGGAAATAGATTTGGTAGAACCCTGCAAGTTTTAATGTGCATGCCGAGCGAGTGAAGCCGGATCATCATCTTTTTCTACGTCTTTATGATTTTTACGCTTTGTTACATGCCATTCTACGGCGTCGCCATCGGCTTCGCGCTCCACCTCGTCGGCTTCACGCTCCACCTCGTCGGCTTCGCGCTCCACCTCGTCGTTCTCCACGTCAGACTCCTCCTGCGAGGAAGGCTTCAGTGCATTCTCATCAGTGGGTATTTCTCTATGTATGTGCTTTGTGATCTACAATTTCATTTTCACCATTTGATGTGACATAATGCCTCGTTCAGATCGCTTCACTGTGCAGGCTGAGCGAGTGAAGCCGGATCATCATCCTTTTCTACGTCTTCAGGGTGTCGATGCTCCGTTTCAAGCCATTCCACGGTGTCGCCGCTCTCCTTATCGGCTTCGCACTCCACCTCGTCGTTCTTCACGTCAGACTCCTCCAGCGAGGAAGGCTCCATTGCATCACTATCATTGGGTTCTTCTCTATGTACAAGCTTTCTGATCTGCAGTTTCATTTTCACCTTTTAATGTGACATACTGCCTCGTTTAGATCGCATCACTGTGCAGGCTGAGCGAGTGAAGCCGGATCATCATCCTTCTCAACGTCTTCAGGGTGCTGACGCTCCGTTCCAAGCCATTCCACGGCAACGCCGCTCTTCTTCTCGTCGGCTTCGCGCTTCACCTCGTCGTTCTCCACGTCAGACTCCTCCAGTGAGGAAGGCTCCTGTTCACGATTATCAGTGGGTATTTCTCTATGTGTTTTGTGACCTGCAGTCTCATTTTCACCTTTTACTGTGATCTTCTGCCTCATTTTATCGCTTCATTTGTTCTGAGCCTTACTCTTAATCCCACAGTATAATCTGATGCCTCACTTAACCCTCTCCAGTTGATCTCCCGCCCCCTTTGAGCCTCCCGAATCGACGTAATGCCTCATTTTAGCCTCTCAATTAACACTCCTGCCTCAATGTAATCTCGAGTACTGGCCTTCTGCCTCTTTTTGACCTCTCACTTGATCTCAATTCTCGTTTGGGGCAGCCGCGACAGTACGATTCGGTGTTGCGAAGTCCAGTACGGTTTTTGCATGAATCTAAGGCGAGACATAACACAGAACATCATTTCGATTACTTTAAAATGAATGATTTATAAAGGCTAAGTAGAAGCAATATCTGCTACCGCTCAAAGGTGCGACCCACTCTGTGAGTAGCACAGAACGAACTAAACCCTGAAGGGTGGGCTAAAAGCAGCGTGAGCTTGACAAGAGGTAGAAAAAGAGGATTCCATGAGGATCCAGGCGGCAACAGCGGGGGTGTGAGAGTTTCACGAAAATTTTAGGCTCTCATATTGAAATTCGTAATAATGCTCACGTACGATGACCATGCACCAAACAGAACCTTGCAGCCCAACATTCAAACAAACAAGGTTCAGCATTTATCTAGCAACACTCTTCATGTGCGTATTTTCGTTGCTTTATCAATATTTGGAAAACATGTGAGAATTTTCCAACCACGGCATAAGGTTTTTTTTCAAGAAACCTGGAGTAGATTACCACTCATATCACCTTTCGTGATAATTTCAAAGGTAAAATGAATGGCCCGAAAAGTGGAGGATGCTTTCCTACCATAGCCGGGAGCAGAAAATAGGCTTCTGCTGCCAGTAAAGGGTGCGACATAATTTGGTGGATGCGTCAAGTATGGAACAAGACCCCTAAAAAGGTTCGTGGCACAACCTTACAAAATGCACGAAATGCCACTCATTATGCACCGTTAGGTATGAGTCGAAGTTCCGGAACCTGCTGTGTAAGAGCGGCAGACATTGGAGTTTGCATTCATTCTGGCTCGTGGCGCAACATTTCATCTGAAAACTCATTCTAACATTTTCTACATAAAAATTCATCCTAACATTTTCTAACCATCTTCTATATCGGCTGTCTCAACTCTGCCTGCACTTCCTCGCGTTCTCTCTAATTGATCATTAGCTTCCCTTCTCCGCCTTACTAGCCTTTACAAGGAATAACTGTTGTCGGAACCTTTGCGTCCAAAGTCGTGAACGTTCATGAATGTGAAGAGTGTTACGCTTCACAAAAAAGGGAGAAGAGAACCTAGTCACCGTAATCGCCCACCAACCTGCTTTTCATGGGTATTTTAGAGGACTCGCAGAAATGAAAACCACAAATGTATATGAAATATGGCGAAAAAACGAAAAATTGTGGAATAGTTCAACGATTGAAGATAAAAACTTGTGAAGCATAAAAAAGGAACAGAAATAATAGCAGAAGACTCACCAGCTCCACCACCTTTATCGTCCGAATGAGCCGATGTGAATTATCGATTCAACGATGGATAATTTTTTTGGTCTGTTAACCGCTGCATTGGCGAATATGCAACAGATTGATCAGCTAATGATCTTTTCGTATCCTGGCGAAAAAAGAAGTAATTTTGCAAAATGGGCACACTCGCGATCTAATCGCTTGTTGAATACTGGAGTATTGGACGCTCGCGATCGATAATCCAGAACACTCGCGTTTTTCTCTGCGCGCCAACATATCGTGCCCTCTTACGTATCGTCAATCACTCTGGCAAATCGGGGGACACTCCGCGTAGGACTCCCGATAGGAGAAAAGGAGCACAGACCTACGCGGAGTCATACGGCAACGGTCAGCGGGAGTGCAGCATTGCGACGCTCGTTATGACGTCACTATTGCGATCGGGACACTAGCTAAAGGCACGGCGGGAGACTCCTATCGAGCAGCCGAACGATGAGAATCCAGACCCTCAGCGAAAGACAATGCCTAACTAGACGAGACGCAGAGACAATCGACGCTACAACATACACACAGACACAGCAGGCAAATCGGGGGACTCTCCCGCAGAACCGTTTTTTCCTCAGCGGGAGTCCCGAACCGAGCGACGCCCACTTTTTTTATTAGTGACTCTCCCGCTGGGTGTTAGGCGGCAGACCCGCTCACGAAATTTCTGCGGGAGAGTCCCCCGATTTGCCAGAGCACTGGATGAGGGATCGCCGCAACGCTGTTTGGCGGGAAAAAATGCGCGATCAATAGCCACTCTCCCTTCGTTCTCCCGCGCGCATTTTTTTCCGCCAAGCAGCATCGCGGCGATCCCTCATCCAGTGATGGACGATAGTTAGTTATTATCTGACATTCTCTCTCAGTATAGAATGTTCCCCAAAATCTTGTCAAGTTCTCTATAAGCACTCGGTTGTTTTCATTGTTTCTGTTGGCCCTTCACTGTGGATTTATTTCAGATACTATCAGCTGGTGCTCTACTTACCTTCTACAACTTCACGGCACAAAACTTCGAATCGGGAAGATATATATGTACAACACTTTCAATTTTTAGGATGCGCGCACTGAGCCGATATCTTTAAAGGCAGGGTTTCGATAAAATCGGTTGTTGTGCTATACTCATGAAGAGGTAGATCTGACCATCACAAAAATGGAAGTAAGTAAAAAATTGAAAAAAAATGCTTAGGAAAAAGTTATTGCTTGGTGTCTTCCCGCCCCCAATTGTACAGATTTTTATAAAAGCTTGTTTTCGGTATTCTTTTTCCTTCTAATGTAATTGATGAGCAAATTCCGTAACTACTGGCTTTTTTAGGTGCGAAACAAAATACGGATAAGCAAGCATTCAGGAAAATCTCGTTACTCTGAGAAAACTCGCCGCGAACGAGCCGTAAACCTACCGCGAACCTTGTTCCTGCCGCAAACCTGCCAAAAACCTACCGCGAACCTCAAACCTGCCGGGAACACCTCGGCACCGCGATGTACTTTTAGTATTAACTCTTGAGCTGGTGCGAGCCTGCCGCGATACCTGATTGATACCTGATTGATAAGGGGTAGGGTATAAAAGGAATGCAGAGCGTTGTGTCTTCATTAGGGCCTATGGTATACTTTGTCGCTGTAATGAGCGACAGGCATGCAATCTAACACAAATCGTGGCGAGACCCGCATCGGAGCAACGGCAACGGTCGTCGTAGGAACACATGTCGCGTGTGGGTCGCAGCGACGTGTCGCCGAGGGCTGACGTACCGCAACTGTGCCATAGCCTGTCCCTACCACTGTCGCTGTCGCTGTGCAGTGCACTGAGACAGCGACAGATTTCAGAGACTGCGACGTCGCTCAGGTCTGCGACTGCGACAGGGCTGTGGCAGAGAACAACAATGGGCCTGTTATGGTGAAATCTATCGAAAAGCTATTTTTTGCGTTGAAGTATGTTCCTTGGAAGGTGTAAAAACGATGAAATCAGAAACTAAAGGGTGAAATATGTGAAGGTACAAATGTTATGGGAAGATGATGTTCTGCTGCTGATGATAATGATTGATGATGAAAAAAATTCTGCTTTCATAGTTTTTGCACCTTCTAAAGAACATACCTCAATGCACCAGGTTGTTCAAAAAGTTTTGTCGTTCGATAAGGGAGGGCGTTGCTGCTAGCCCAATTTTTTTGTTTTGTTGGTATCGTGCATCACTGGATGAGGGATCGCGGCCAGGCGGCTTGGCGGGAAAAAATGCGCGGGGGAAGGGGATGGGAGAGTGGCTATTGATCGCGCAATTTTCCCGCCAAGCAGCGTCGCGGCGATCCCTCATCCAGTGATGGACGATACACTCTTCATATGAAAGTATGTGAAGTTTCATTTCAATCTGTCAAATCATTCTTTGTTTACAAGCCATTTAGTTTCGCCGTGCCACAGCAATGGAAAAATTGAACATCGTGTAGTGATAAAATTCTTATTTTTGGAAGGTGTAGCACCAAAAGAAATTTATGAACAAACGTTTAAGTGTATTATGATTGTTCACCTACAATTAGAACAGTAGAAGGATGGGTTGCTGAATTTAAAAGTGGTCGTACAAGCCTTGAACTAGAAAGCTGTGTGCACAATGGGTGCCGCATTCGCTAACAATAAAACAAAACACATTCAAATGCGACTTTCTCAGCAACATTTGGAGCGTTTTAAAAAGGATAAAGTGTAATTTGTGCGTCGATTCGTCACTGTGGATGAGACTTGAATTTTTTTTTGTTTTTTTTGAAGTGTATTAATGTTCAGGGAGATTATACTGAATAGTAAAGTGTATTTTGAACCTTAAATTGTGTTTTTCTTGTTTAAAGGCACTGTTCGCGATAAGTATCGCTTTTCTGTTTTTTTGCCTTTCTTGAAACCGGTCCCATTCTGATTCCAATGCGGCTTCTGGAATCGTACAAGACCTTCTGGGAATGGAGTTATGGTCCATCAAAAATTGAGCTAGGGAAAATGGTGGACGAGTTGTCCAAGGCTTGTAACTTCCGTCTTTTGCAGCCAATGTGTGCGAAATGACCTGAGTAAAGAGAGAAGTTGAGAATGAAGGGAAGACCGGGGCTTTTGATCGGAAACCATCGCTCAACCCACGATTCCGAGTGTTCCTTTGTTCACGTCGAGGGGCGGAAAGGGACGGGGCTTGCCCACAATGGCGGGGTTTGCCCACTTTTC
Source organism: Aplectana chamaeleonis (assembly GCA_029168955.1). Taxonomy (NCBI): domain Eukaryota; kingdom Metazoa; phylum Nematoda; class Chromadorea; order Rhabditida; family Cosmocercidae; genus Aplectana; species Aplectana chamaeleonis. The sequence continues at coordinate 2,981,839 of JAPDOI010000025.1, forward strand.
TAAGCCATTTTGCGGCTCCTGGGTAGCTTTTCGTCCCGTTTTTTCGACGCTGTTCTGCTTCTGAGAGCCACGAGAAGCGTTTGTCATGGAAAATTCAAGGATGAAGTTTATCGCTAACAGTGCCTTTAACGACAAAACTTTTCGAACAACCTGGTAGAACATAGTTTTCCGATAGGTTTTTACCTCAGCAACGCGGCGAAGCGCAATTTTCTACCATTGGGTCACCTACATCACAAAACTGTTCCGGTAGTGTACCGGGAACGCGCACGTTGAACGACTGATTGAACCCGCGCGGCCTACGATACACCTCTGTGCTGGGTGGATAGACGATTGGTCAGACCAAGTTCTCACCGGCGCCCCTGTCATAGATTGACGTGTCTTAGAACCGGATTGCCTCCCTTTTGTGAGGTGAGGGAGAAACGATGGAGGGGCTTTATCCCCCGTACCAAATTTTTGCAACTTACAAGCTTGCCAGCGTGGAAGCATGTAATTCATGCTTTAAGTATAAGCAATATTCAGTCGGTGCCTTGAACATGTCGAGTCGGCGCCTTGGACCTGCCGAGTCGGCGCCTTGAACCTGCCGAGCCGGCGCCTAGAACCTGCCGAGTCGGCGCCTGATAGACTACGACTCGGCAGGTTTGCGGGAGATTCGCGGCGAGTTTTCTGAGGAAAATCTCGTTAGTTGGGGGCTGCCCGACGAGAGTAATCAACCCTCCTGGCTTGTGTCTGTGCGTTTTTCCTGCAAAGTTTCACTTTTTTCTCCTACTTTTGCATTTGTATTTACCAGACCTACATTTTAATGAAGTGAGCTCGAAAATTGCTTTGATCGCAAACCCTGCCTTTAGGTCTTGTCTGAGGTGACGCTTACATATGCTATTCTTGATATAGAGAAATTATCAGGCAAGCGGTGATGAACTTGTTTCCCAGAAGGTGTTTCCCTATGGTCACAGAACCAACAAAGAAGAATTTCCTTCCATTAATTATCCTCATGGGAAAAGACAAGCAAGAATAGTCTTTGAATCGTCACTGTTCGGGCGTTTACCAGCCTATCAACCACTAAGTCTCCTTTTCGCATCCTACTTTTTCCCTTGTGTATCAGTCACCCTGTTTTGCCATAATGATGTTTTTTTGCCACGGATTTTGTCCATCTGAGAGACGGATGGGACGACTAATATAGGAGTGCAGGTTTAGGTTAATTCCGCGACTGTTGTCTTCGAAAGCACTGTGGAGCTTGTCACGTTGTGTCTACCGATTATTTCACAGCGACGTGGGTGAGAGCCGTAAATCCTAATCACTAGACAACAATGGATGATGGGAGCGGTGCGTTCTTGGTGTTTTCAACTCGCGTGGTGGTGTATTCTCCCCACTGGTCCACACGTGATACAATCACAATGCAGCAAATAGAAGGGATGGGAATGGAAGAAGTCCCGACACTCTCTGCAACATTTTAATCTTGAAAATGCAAAGCATTTTCCGTTGCCGGGAATCGAACCCGGGCCTCACGGGGAAAGGTCAATGGTTTTCGTAAGCTGGAGTCTTCTTCATTGATGCAACCTATAAGCCGCCACACGGGTTTTTTCCACCGTTTTTGGAAGGATACGCTTGAACCATTGTGGGACTACTCATCTAGTGTTCAGAATGCAAAACCCAACCCTACTTTTTAAAGTTCGGGCACAGGTAGTCCTACAAAGTAGTGTATAAAAGCGGCGGGGGGTCCTTACACCTCTTTCCATTCTCTCAATTTTTGGAGGAAAAGCTGATGAAAAACCAAAATGTTTATTGATGCCTGTGCTGTTTGTTTGGCGCAGTTCGAGAATTCAAACTTCGAAATGTCTGGAATGGTTTTACGCTGCAAACCTCGTGGTAAAGTGAATTCGTTTCTTTGTTTCTTCAACCAGAATCTATTCAATGATTAGAGGGTTTCTATGTTCATGCTTAGATTTCACACTCATTCAAGATTAGGAATACTCAAATCTTCGGAAACTGTACCACTTCATGGAAAGCTTTAGCGATGTGGTGGGGGGGGGGGGGTGAGATCAAAAGGGTCTGCTGATCCTCGCGGTTTCACCTCACTTCCTGCCAGGGCTGGGCACGCGTCCCGGCTGACCTTAGAGGGGTGCATATTGGACGCTGCGGAGAGGGCAAAGGGGGGTGCCTAAACCGAACACCCAGATAAAAACAAAGTGCCTGTTCTGCCGAATTTCAGGGAAAAATAGTACACGCTTTTCTTTTGATTTGTCAACTCTTCTTCTCCGCTTTTCGAAAAAAAAACACTCACAGAATTCAAATCATTGATAGATATAAAGGTTGCGTTCGCAAAAATTAATAGTTGCTGTCGAGGTTTCTTTTTAATAACTCTATGAATTAAGTATTATCTATAATTTGTTTGATTACTTTGATAAAGAAGTAAACACTACTCCGTTATCTAGTAGCAAGTAAGGATTGATGTGATGTCATGTTTCTCTGGTGCAACGTTCATTTATTACACGGGTGGTAACCGATTCCAGGCAAAGATACAAAGAGAGCGCTCAGAAGCGCTATCGTTCACGTTCAAAAAAGAATCAGCGAACTGTTTTATTAGTACACATTGAAATTACAGGTAGCACATTTAGTATCACGACTAGCCAACTAATTTCAGCGTATGAGAATGTGGCTTATGAAGAGATCCGATTGTGAAAATTGAGGACTTTGCAAGGTCTTGTGAGAGAAGTTAATGATCGTGTCCTCCTCCTTGAGAAGTACCATGTCTCTCATCATGGTAAAAAAAACTGCTATCAGTACCCTGCAGAGCACAAGTGCACTGAATAGTGCTTTGGAACTATAAAAACCCGAGTTGTATCCACCTGGTGTGCCGCAAACCCTTGAAATTCGGCTCGCCGTGCGATCTGGTGCTTGTCCGCAGCAACACAGCGCACACTGGAGTGGACGCGCACACAATATTAATTTAAAAATGTAATTTGTTACAGAACGGGAAGGAGAAAAGGCCTGAAACTGGAGTAAATGGAAGAAGGCAGAGGTAGGATACTTTTAATGTAACCATTATAGAAATCTAATGTAAACAAACTGAGTTGGAGCGGGGTGAGTTTTTTGGATTCGACAAGGTTCATTCAAATGAACCTGACTTACTTGACTTAATCGGTTGGCTTTCGCCTGACGCGGTCATTCCGCATCTTCACCGAGGTGTGCCGTCCTAGTAGTCAGCCGTGTCCATTTTTCACGGTCTTCAGCCACAATTTGAACACATTCCATCCAGCTGTCACTATTCCATTTCCTGCGAAACGAAACATCGCGCCTGAACTGTCTTTCGATGCCGAGTGACTTTAAATCCTCTTTAACCACATCCGTCCAGAACTTTCGCCTACGCCCAGGTGGCCGTTTCCAGACAGGATTTGGAAGCATTTTTAAAGCGTGTTGTACGAGACGATCCGGCGTTCTTCTTAGTATATGCCCGAGCAGTCGAAGTCGACTTTCCATTGCTGCTTGAGATGGCGTTAGGAGATGCTGGCACCTCCCTCGTGTCAAGCGTTGATGTACTGCGTCGATTTCCTTGTAAAGGTCTTTGTTATGGCATACACGCGGTCAGAAATACCCAAGCAAACGCCTAAAAAGCTTCCTTTCCGTGCAATCCAACCTTTCCATCTGCGTTTTCGGTGCTGCCCACGTCTCCGATCCGTACATCATGATAGGGCGAATAGCGGATAGGCAGACGCGCAACTTGACTTCCTTCGCGATGATGGTAGACCACAAACACTTGGTTACAGAATTGAATGCAGACGTAGCTTTCGCACATCGTTGTCGAATATCCGCTGCATAACTACCATCGTTCTTCAGCAAACAGCCCAAATAACAGAAATCGTCCACCAGTTCGATACGTTGTCCGTCCACACAAACTCCAGTTGAAGGCCTCTGAGAGACCCACATCTGCTTGCATTTGTCGGGACGAAGACGAAGTCCATAGGCTGCGGCATACTTCGAAACGAGGTTCACAATCCTTTGCAGTTTTGCGTTGTTTTCAGCGAATAACACAATGTCGTCGGCGTACTCCAGGTCGACAAGGGAGCGTCCTGATGGTGTTAGGATCACATCCGCAGGAAACTGTTCTGCAACTCTACGCATGATGTCATCAACGGCGAAGTTGAAAAGAAAAGGTCCTGCAACGGCTCCTTGCCTTACTCCTGTTTTCACCTCGAAAGCTGACGTAAATCCGACAGGTGTACGAACTGCTGCTGTTGTTCCTTTGTTCATGTCCTCGATTAACCGAACATACTTTTCCGGGACTCCATCTGCTCGCAGAGCATTGAGCAATCGATCACGATGAGGAGAGTCGAACGCGGCTTCAAAGTCCAAAAAAGCAAGCTGTAATGGCTTCGAAAACCGCTGCCACGATTCAATTACTCTTCTCACGACGAACACTTGGTCGATGGTCGATCTTCCAGGTCGAAAACCGGCTTGCTCATCTCTGGTCGTTCCTTCACGATGTTTGATAAGTCGCTCGAGAATGATACGTTCTAAAACCTTGTACATGACACATAAGTAGAGAGATTCCTCTGTAGTTCTTAGGATCCGTGACGGATAGCTTCTTGTGAAGAGGTACGATGATCGCATGTCTCCACGAATCGGGTATCCTTTCGCTCATCCATATGGCACGGATGGTGTTGGTCATTTCACGAATCCCAGACGGAGGAAGAGCTTTCAGCATTTCAGCAGTGATGTTGTCATCTCCACCTGCCTTTCCATTCTTCATTTTTCGGACACAATCCAAAACTTCAGACTCAGTCGGCGGTTCCTCACTGACATCGTAATGTGCTCTCTGAACATGCGGGAGCTCAGGTACTGATGGCGCTGGACGATTCAGTAGTGAACTGAAGTAATCCTTCCATATTGGCAGCGTCGCATCACCAACTGCAACTCCATTGGTAGTGTTCAAGACAGGAGAACATCTCTTCATCTTCCCGCTATACTGTCGCAGCAACGTGTAGGCTTTCCTCAGATTCTTCTCCTCCCAAGCCTTCTCGAACTCCTTAGCTCTACACGTCCACTCTCGTTCGCGGTCACTTTGAAGCTGCCGACGCAACTTCCTCCTCAGACGCTTCTCCTCCACGAAGTTTCCTGCAGTTCGGAGAGCACATACTCTGTTGTAGGTAGATGTTGTTTCTTCTGAGACGTGGGCGAACTTCTTCTTAGGCTGTACAACCGGGAGTGCCTCTTTCGAAGCGTCCTGGATGCATTTGACAAAAGAATCCGCGTCGCAAAGTTTCTTCTTAGTCCGTACTCCGATGTGAATAGAAACGCGTTGTCGGAAATTCCTTCTGCACTCTTCATCTCTGAGACTTGTCATGTCAATCCTCTGGAGAGGCTGAGCCCCTCGCTTCCTCTTATGAATCCTCGCAGTGAAGTTCAACAGAACAGGACGGTGATCCGAATCGAATGCGACATCCCACACAGCTCTAGATCTTCGAATGTCTGATACTGGAATATTCCTCGTCAGGACATAGTCAAGCTGTAGTTTCAAAGTTGTCATCTTCCGCTTCCGCTGCTCTTCTGGAGATAGCCGGGTTGGTCCCTGCCACGTAAGCTGATAGCGGCGATGATTCCTCTTGAATGTCGATGCAATAATCAGACCACTGCGTTCACAAAAGTCGACAAGGCGGTAGCCATTGTCCGATGTTTGCTCCACTGGGTAGAACCATTTACCGAGTACTTCGGATTCCTGATCAAGTCCCATCTTCGCATTTGCGTCAATCCCCACGACAACAGCATGTTGACAAGGTATCCTGGCCAGCAACGTATTGAATTCCTCATAAAACGCATCCTTCGAATTGTCTTCGGCGGTTTCAGTGGGCGCATGAGCACTCACTATCCACAGATTGAATCCTCTGTGATCCCACAGTCGTACGAATGCATTCCGACACGACGTTGAGCCGAACTCCTTGACCATACCATTGAAATCCTTCCTTACAGCTATTGCACAGCCTCCCACTCTCCTATCGTCAGCGTTACCGCAGTAGATGGTGTACTCTCCGACGCTGATGACGGGTCTATCCTTGAGGCGGGTTTCCTGCATGGAAATAGCTCAGAAGTCTGGATAGCGCAGTTTTTTGGATATCACTCGACAGCGATCGACAGTTCAGGGTGGCGAAATTGTGGCTTGTGGCCAAAGACTCCATGACTCCCTAGGTACGGATCCTAAGGTGTTATGGACCAGAGGCCTTAGTGTGCCGGACGGCGACACCTTTATGCAATGTGCGGGATACTTTCGCGATATAGTTGTGCACGCTATATCGCTAAATGAACCTAGTTGAATGAAAACAGCATTGAACATAAAAAATAAGAGCATTGAAAGAAAGAGGAGAATCTGGCAAACACCTTGGTTTCAATAAGTTTGATATTTGATGTGATATAAGGACCTTAAACCTCGTCCCGGTTTTGTCCCGGTTTTGTCCCGGTTTTCGGGGTGAAACCGGGACGAGATTTAAGGTCCTTAAATCACATTAAAAATCAGTTATATTGAAACTAAAATGTTGGCCAGATTCTCCTCTTTCTCAAAATATCCTTTGCTCTTTTCTTTAGTTCTATATTTGATCAACAAGGTTCGTTTGAATGAACCTTGTCACTGCTAAATACTTACCCCGCTCTAACTTTGCTTATTTACATTTAATTTTTAACATGGGTACATCCAATATAGACTACCTTTACCATCTTCCATTTCCTTCAGTTTCAATCCTTTTCTCCTCCCCGTTCTGTAATAAAATACATTTTTTATTAATATTGTGTGCGCGTCCATTCCCGTGTGCGCTGTGTAGCTGCGTACAAACACCGTATCACACGGCAAGCCGATTTTTAAGGGATTGCGGCATTCTAGGAGGGTAAAACTCGGGTTTTCTACTCCCTACGAATCACATGAATCCTAACATTGTTCCACAACACAAAATAGTTCTGATTTCCACATCAAAACAATCAAAAACAGATTAACTAATCCTTTATAGGTTTATGAAAACATTCGACAGGAAGCATTAATTATTGCAATAGTAGTAGTTCTGTTGTTGGTAATTGTTCAATTGTTTTAAATTGAAAAATGTTTTATCTTTTGTCATAACTTACCGTCTTACTAACAAATTTTCCTCATGGGGTTGTTTTGAAGTTCAGAAATTACACTACCTTTTTTGTTGCCATTTTCGGAATATTATCTATCCAGTGCTTTTTTTATATTCTTGTTCATCAAAATCAGGAGGTCAAGATCATGGCTGTCCAACTATTCGGAAAACAGCCAATTTCGATTTCCCATAAGGGGGTGCCTAAAAATTACCGAGCTAAGGGGGGTGCATATTCAGATTCGCCAAGCCGGGACGTGTGCCTAGCCCTGCTTCCTGCCCTTATTTTCGCAATCCCTTAATCACTCCTCCTATATAGAACTTGAGGTTACGCTCTTCCGAGAAAACGGGGAGCTTTCTCATCGTGAGCACTGCCTCTAATTTGATGTGTAATTATTGATTTTAGAGTCTGCAGGTTGCGAATAGCTAGCATAGGGTAGTTTGGTCAGTTTCAGATTTGGCCTCCGCCTTCCCTATGATTGGTGCAAATAAAAAGTTATGGAATAGTTCATATCGTCCATCACTGGATGAGCGATCGCCGCGACGCTGCTTGGCGGGAAAATTTGCGCGATCAATAGCCGCTCTCCCTTCGTTTTCCCGCGCGCAATTTTTCCCGCCAAGCAGCGTCGCGGCGATCCCTCATCCAGTGATGCACGATAGTTTTTCTCAACTTTGGGATTTTCTTATTATTAAGTCAAGTAAATTAGCGAGAGGGTCTAAACTATCGTCCATCACTGGATGAGGGATCGCCGCGACGCTGCTTGGCGGAAAAATTGCGCGCGGGAAAACGAAGGGAGAGTGGCTATTGATCGGGCAATTTTTCCCGCCAAGCAGCGTCGCGGCGATCCCTCATCCAGTGATGGACGATAGTTGTAAGGGAAGAATGACACTAATGATTTAAAATATCGTTTATTAACAGCTTGGTGAAAGAGACTGATCAAGGAAGGGGCTCAAAATGGAAAGTTGCTCTGAAAAGAAAGTTGGAAAATTGGTTCAAATGAGGTGTGATTTGCAACTGTTTATTACCCTAATTATCGTCATTCACAAGTTTAGGGGTAGCCGCGACGCCGCTTGGTGGGGAAAAATGCGGGAATAAGAAGGGAGGATGGCTATTTATCGAATGGTTTTGCGCCCGATTGCTGAGCTTTGTGTGATCCATTCTACCCAAATGGCTTTTTTCATCCTGAGTTCTCATTCTTAGAATGCCTCGACAGGGAAGACGGTGCGTCGACTGAAGAACTATCGGGAACTGCACTGATTTTCTCCAGAGAAAAAAATTCGGATTGGACTAGCCATGGAAGTGAACTGGAAAAAGGAGAATTGCGACCTTTTTTTTTTGAAAACTAATTTCTTTCCTGTAAATTCATTAAAAAGTTATCGTCCATCACTGGATGAGGGATCGCCGCAACGCTGCTTGGCGGGAAAAATTGCGCGCGGGAAAACGAAGGGAGGGTGGCTATTGATCTCGCATTTTTTCCCGCCAAGCAGCGTCGCGGCGACCCCCCATCCAGTGATGTACGATATTGTTGATGGTTGGTTGGTATCGTCAATCACTGGATGAGGGATCGCCGCAACGCTGCGTGGCGGGAAAAATTGCGCGATCAATAGCCACTCTCTCTTCGTTTTCCCGCGCGCAATTTTTTCCGCCAAGCAGCGTCGCGGCGATCCCTCATCCAGTGATGGACGATAGACGCACCTTCTGCTGGATTACCGCCGTCCATAAATGAGAATTTAGGTTTTCAAGGTTATTTTGGAAACCTTGGAGGCCACGGACTTTCTCCATGTATCGTTCATCACTGGATGAGGGATCGCCGCGACGCTGCTTGGCGGGAAAAATTGCGCGCGGGAAAACGAAGGGAGAGTGGCTATTGATCGCGCAACTTTTCCCGCCAAGCAGCGTCGCGGCGATCCCTCATCCAGTGATGGAGGGTAACAATTCTGTCATATTTCTCACTTCACATAAGGAACTTTCCGTTCCTTACCTTTAAAGGCAGTGTTCACGATAAGAATCGTTTTTCTGCTTTATCTTGGATACCGTCCCACGCTGATTCCAATGTTGTTTTTGGAATCGTACAAGACCTACTAGGAACGGAGTTATGGTCCCTCAAAGATTGAGCTAGGGAAGCATGGTGGACGAGTTGTCCGAGGCTTGTTACTTCCGCCTTTCGCAGCCGATGCATGCGAGCTGACCTGAGTAAAGAGAGAAGTTGGGAATGAAGGGAAGAACGGGGCTATTGATCGGAAACCATCGCTCATCACACAATCTCGAGCATTCATTTGTTCACGCCGGTGGGCGTAGAAAGTGCATCTGGGGTGTGACGAGCTGACGGGTGTCCAACTTTGAGGCCGTAGGGAACCGTTCTGGGCTCAATTTTCTCAGTTTTTTCAACGCTAGGATTGCGCTAGGCCCCGCAGCTGCCGATCTCCACCAAAAAAAAACAGACATGGTTTTTATCGTGGACACTGCCTTTAAGGAGGCCAGTTTCACCGAACCCTTGAGTTATCGTCCATGGCATTCAAAGAGAATGCCGCACTCAGCTAATGCCCGTGGAATCATTTGCTATATAGCCATCACTAGACCGTTTTTCAAAGTGCCGCGTTTCTGACCAGGCGGCTCCGCGGCTTCCGAATTAAATAAGACGGACCTAACAGCTTCACAGGGCGATGACAATACAACAAGAACTCGCGTAAGAACGAGCTCCATGTCGTCTGGCTTCAAAAAAAACCGACGGAGGTCGAGGAAGTCAGCAGATTACCTACAGATTTGAACCTCACAATTAAGTTTAAAGCTGTCACATGACTCTGAACTCGAACGAGGAAAAACTCTGGAGGAGTGTGAAACCGGCAGTGCGACACCATATTTTGAAACGGAGTGTGACCTAATCTCCTAAGAAAATCCAAACGTTGTTTCCAACACCAGCGGAGTCGCAGAAATTTTAGGACATGATTGACAGCGTGGTCTTTTATGTCTCTCGTTTTTCTGGAGTCATAAACACTGGTGACACTCCCCTTTTGAGACTTGATACATTAACCACTTTAGAAATTATCGTTGACAACATTAGTAATTCGTTCATTCATTACAATATCATAAATTAAATTTTTTAAGAATGTTAGGCAGTGTATCAATGAGCGCAAAGTCGTTAACCATAACAACAGCAGCAACATCCACCGCCTCCGAATGGAGGGAAAAATCCGCCAAATGGTGGGAAGAAACCGAATGGTGGGAAAAATTGTCGTTTCTCTCGAATAGATCTTCCACACCGTCTTCGACCACCGAAAAATCCGCGTCTTCTCCATCCCCACTGTCGTTTTACGCGAGTCACCCTGAAAAAGCAAATAATAGGTTAATGTTTACTATCACTCGTAGGATTTGGTGAGAAGCCGGGAGGGGACTCGTTTTTGCGTTGTATGATACTCCCAATCCTTTTGTCAAAACGTGCCCTCTAGCGATCATTATACTTTTGGATACTTCTCACCAGCGTCTCAGTTCTTTTTCGGATACAAAAAATTATTCAAAGGAAATTATCAGAAAAGTGCGTTGAAGGCGCGAAAACACGTCTCCGAACGCTTTTTGTCGCATTCCTGTGAGCGGTTATGCATCAAGAAGAAGGACTGATGATATATCCTACTATGCACATTTTGCTCAGCATAGATCCGCGTGGATTGCACGGAGAGGAAAATTTTCAGACGTTTGCTTGGATATTTCTGGGCGTGCTATAACGAAGACCCCTATAACGAAGCCGACGTAGTACATCAACGCTTGGCACGAGGAGGAGTCCTTGAACCTCTAGACGCCTTCTCAAGCGGCAAAGGGAGGTTGACCCCGACTGTACGGGCATACTGGGGCGGCATGCGCGTTTGCAGAGGGTTAGGTTGGGGTTGGGCAGGGTTTGGGGCGTCGGCGTGTTTGATGATCTCAGTGCGACTGAAGGAATCGATAATCGATAATTGGTGTCTCAGCGGTTTTTCAGCTGCCCCACCCTACTAGATAGGGTTGGTGGGGAAACGATTTTCCAGTGTACCCCAACCCCTTTTCAGCCTTCGCGTTGCTATCATCGAACGCGCCGATGCTGCAAACCCTGCTCAACCCCAATCTAACTCGTCGCGTAAGTGCATGCCGCCCTTGAAGAGTACGCCGGATCGTCTTATGTAACTTGGTATGGGAATGCCTTTAAATCTTGTCTGGAAACGGCCACCTGGCCGTAGGCGAGTTTTGAACTAATGTGGTTAAAGGCACTGTTCGCGATAAAAATCGCTTTTCTGTTTTTTGCCTATCTTGAAACTGGTCCCATTCTGATTCCAATGATGCTTCTGGAATCGTACAATGCCTTCTGGGAACAGAGTTATGGTCCCTCAGAAATTGAGCTAAGGAAAATGGTGGACGAGTTGTCCGAGGCTTGTAACTTCCGTCTTTTGCAGCCATTGTGTGCGAGCTGACCTGAGTAAAGAGAGAAGTTGAGAATGAAGGAAAGAACGTGGCTTTTGATCGGAAACCATCACTCAACTCACGATTTCGAGTGTTCCTTTGTTCACGTCGAGGGGCGGAAAGGGACGGGGCTTGCCCACAATGGCGGGGTTTGCCAACTTTTCTAAGCCATTTTGCGGCTCCTGGGTAGCTTTTCGTCCCGTTTTTTCGACGCTGTTCTGCTTCTGAGAGCCACGAGAAGCGTTTGTCATGAAAAAATCGAGGATGAAGTTTATCGCGAACAGTGCCTTTAAACAGAATTTAAAGTCACTCGGCATCGAAAGACAGCTCAGGTGCGATGTTTTACGTCGCAAGAAGTAGAATGGTGACAGATGGGCTGTAATCAAATTGGGACTGATGACCGTGATCAATGGACATGGCCGACTAGTTTGCTCAGTCTGTGCGCATGTCAGTAATTGTGTCGTTGTGTCTGTATGGCCAGAAATTAGTATCGTCCATCACTGGATGAGGGATCGCCGCAACGCTGTTTGGCGAGAAAAATTTCGCGATCAATAGCCACTCTCCCTTCGTTTTCCCGCGCGCAATTTTTCCCGCCAAGCAGCGTCGCGTCGATCCCTCATCCAGTGATGGACGATACAACAGCTCCGAAGCATTTGTTTCGTCCGATTTTTTTCGTGTAAGTTTATAGTGGGCTTGCGGGTCACGGGGCAAAGTTTGGACCGGAAGGAAGGGATCGATAAAGGGTTTGTTTGTCTCAAAATGCGTTGTTGTGAACCTCATTCGAAAATTTAGAAACAGTTGAATAACATTACTTTTGTTTGAATTTTTTTGTGTATCGTCAATCGCTGGATGGGGGGAAGCCACGACACTGCTTGACGGTAAAGTTTGCGCGCGGGAAAACGAAAGGAGGATGGCTATTGGTCGAGTGATTTCGCGCTTGATTGCTGAGCGCGCCTTCCTATCGTCCATCACTGTATGAGGGATCGCCGCGACGCTGTTCGGCGGGAAAAACTTGGGCGATCAATAGCCACTCTCTCTTCGTTTTCCCGCGCGCAATTTTTCCCGTCAAGCATCGTCGCGGCGATCCCTCATCCAGTGATGGACGATATCGTCAGTCACTGGATGAGGGATCGCCGCGACGCTGCTTGGCGGGAAAAATTGTGCGATCAATAGCCACTCTCCATTCGTTTTCCCGCGCGCAATTTTTCCCGCCAAGCAGCGTCGCGGCGATCCCTCATCCAGTGATGGACGATACCTACTTGGGAGAGACTGACCATAATTATGGAATGGGTGCACGGTGTGAGGGAGATCGGGAGTAAGGGGGCAGCATGATTGAAGCTTTCTTAACACGACTCAAATGCATGCATTTCATCTTGAATCTTTTGAAAAAGGGCGGAAGTGGTGTACGGATCGTGGGCGGAGATTAGAAGTGAGAGGGGTTGTTGCAAAGATAGTTTACTCGGAGTTCTTAATAAAGCAGCTCAAGTGCGTGCGTTGGGCTGGCTTTTCAGCAGGTGCAGTAGGCGCTCATGGTTTTGGGGCAGAGAATGGAGGTGAGAGGGATTTTGGGTGTCGCATCCATAAAAACTTCATGATGCAACACAAGAGCATGCGTTTGTTTGGATTTTTGTGTAAATGTAGCGTGGGCATATGGTGTGAGAGGGCGTAATGCTAGGATGTTCATAAGACAGCTTTTGCGTTTCGTATGGTGGGGTCAAGGGATAGAAGAACAATCGTCTGAGTTCAAATGCTCCTTTTGATTCAAGAGCATATTTCCCAGCTAAAAGTACGATAGATGGGCACAGTTGAGGATGGGAACGCGGGGCCAGGTGATTGTGATTTGAAATTACCCTTTGAGTGTTCCAGAGAAGAAAATTACCCCATGCTGTTTATGGTAGCAAGTTGAATTTTATGGTAGCACAGAAGTATGTTTTAAAGTGTGAATCTATCGATACACTAAATAATCAATGTACCATAGGGCACGCTCACAAGTGCTCGGCGGAGCGAAGTGGATGTTCACGCTTGTAACATATCTATATAGTAATTCACGTAATAACCTTGCTGCCATGTCCAGGTGTGGAAATACAGCGCTGCTCAGAGAGTTTCCTTGGAACGGATTTGTTACAATCCCTCGAATGGACCTCTCCAATGTGGACGAGACTTTTGATTCAGCGGAAATAGTAGAAATGAGAATTGTGAATGAGAGAAAAGCGAGTGTGTACATCTTCTGAAAATAGAGCTTTGTGTTCCAGCAATAAAATTGTGAGAAATGCAACTTAGCAAACGTGAGCGATATAAGGATTCACACCAGGGGTGTGCGTAAATATATTTTAAATTTTCGTAAATCGTAAATCGTAATTACGACAAAACCGTCGTAAATCGTAAACCGTAAATCGTGAATCGTAAACAGCAAATAATAACAATAATAACTTAAAATATTTCACTATGGTGAAACAAGAGAAACTATGTACCTACCGTTCTACTGTTCACCGTTGCACGTATGGTCTCCGTTTTCATTTTAGTCTGACGCATGGGCCAGGCAGCTGGTCGTGCGGGGTTGGCAACCTCACTGGAGAATGGGGTTTCGATTCGCGCAGGGTGATCTACCATTGCAGCCCCGTCCATTCGTCAGACTAAAATGATTGCGCGAACTCTACTAAGCACATATCGTCCATCACTGGATGAGAGATCGCCGCGACGCTGCTTGGCGGGAAAAATTACGCGATCAATAGCCTTTCTCCCTTGGTTTTCCCGCCCTCAATTTTCCCCGCCAAGCAGCGTCGCAGCGATCCCTCATCCAGTGATGGACGATACATATTAGATTGTATTTAACAGCTCACCACGTCTAAGAGGTATGGTATACATTGTCGCTGTCATGAGCGACAGGCATGAAATCTAGCACAAATCGCGGCGAGACCCGCATCTGAGCAACAGCATAGGTTGTTGTAGGAACAGTTATCGCGTATGAGTCGCAGCGAAATGTCGCGGAGGGCTGGCATACTGCGAGTGAACCGAAGCCTGTCGCTGCTCAGCGCACGGTTGCGACAGGTTTGGAAGGCGGAAGCTCCACGACAGCCGGTCGCTGTCGCTGTGCAGAGCGACGCAACCGTGTCTCGTAAAATTATACCATACCTTTAATGGGACCGCCTTACCCGTATTTCTCTGCTTTCCCTTATCCCTCATTCAACAAATTCTTCCGAGGTCTTGAAAATTCCGCCTGCCCGATTCAGCTGTCCGAGTACCTGCTGGGCAACAGGGTCACAATTATACTCTTAATTCCTCTCCCGAAACGCCAACGCCGGTGTAGGCGTTAAAACGAGCCAAAATTACCGTATCTGAGCGATTTCCTACAGCCAAATTCGAGAACTCCTCCCTTTTGCTAGCGGAACGGCAACACCGATTATACATTCGGCAAGGATTGCACTGATATGTAGAGTTCGCGCAATCATTTTAGTCTGACGAATGGACGGGGCTGCGACGGTAGATCACCCTGCGCGAATCGAAACCCCATTCTCCAGTGAGGTTGCCAACCCCGCACGACCAGCTGCCTGGCCCATGCGTCAGACTAAAATGAAAACGGAGACCATACTTCGAGTTCTCTACTGAAGGTTGGCTCAAACTCGGTGCACGTACGCCGGAAAATATGGAACCAAACTTGCGCCAACCTTCAATAGAGATAGCAAAGTATCAGTCCGATCCGTGGCAACTCTGTATTATCTAGAGCTCAGTATCGGTCTCCCACCGCAAGTTATTTTTTCCTATATCTTCTAAATCACTTGCAGATTCATAGCTTTATGGTGGCGATAATGTAGATAATTAAAGGCGATAATTAACTCTTTCTAAATTTTGCCGCTTTTTGTAGTTTAACTCCCATAGTGGAGGAATGTAGCCAAGGCGCCCCAAAAAACGTTCAAATTTGTGAGAGATAAAAGAAAAAGGCGAAGATGAGCGTTTAAACTAGCGCTCACGCCTTTTCTGAGTGTCCGCTTGCCGCGGACGGAGAGAAGTTAACGGGAGGCAACGATTTTGTGAGTCAAACTTCTTGGGTAAAAAAGGACGCCCCTCTTGTTGATTTTTGTCGACTCAGAGTAGACATAATCTACTCAAAAAGCGAGCAAGGAGCAGTATTTGAAGCAATTTTCGGATAGCTCAGACTGCTTCGCTCGATGTTTTGGCGCTGAACTAGTTGTAAGAATCAGAACAGTTAATCTTCATGAAGAACTCGAGAACAAAGTTCTTCGTGAAGAGTCCTTTCAGACTGCATTTCGTCGTAGGCGGCAGCTAGTGAGCCGTGCGCGGCACGCAACGCGGATCAGTTATCCAGCGCCTCCAACTCCGACCGTGTGTCCCGCTATGAAATGATAGAATCGCGTCAAAGAATGATGATGGGATCGTGTTGTAGTCACACGCCTGGGCTGGTCCCATCCCCTTACCAAAAATACTAGTATACGCAAGGTGGGATTAGAGCAGGTCAATTAGATATATCTTGTTATTAACTTCCATTGCATGTATTTTTATTTACGAAAAATTACGATTTACGGTCCAAAATGTCGTAAATCGTAAACCGTAATTACGAGTCCAAAAAACACCGTAAATCGTAAATCATAATTACGCACACCCCTGATTCACACTGTCATGGCGTAGAGGGGCGTTGTGACCGGTATTGGCAGGACTACGACCCCTCCCCGTTTTGGTGGCCAAAGCTTCCGCCGCAAAATGCTTTAAAACGTCAAAAATTATCCCCGTGACTATCGTCCATCACTGGATGGGGAATCGCCGCGACGCTGCTTTGCGGGAAAAATTGCGTGCGGGAAAACGAAGGGAGAGTGGCTATTGATCGCGCGATTTTTCCCGCAAAGCAGCGTAGCGGCGATCCCTCATTCAGTGATGGACGGTATAAGTTAGAGTTGAGGATAAAATGTTGATGATCCCACCACCAATCTCAAAAATTTTCCTTTTTTTGGTTCAACAAATTTATGACTACCTCACTGTCCCCCGTTGGGTCCGCTCGCATCCCCGCTGAACCCTGTACCTAGGGTGAGCGATGGGTTTTGTTAGCATTTTTCTAACAAAGAACAACGCACGGGCCACTAAATAAACGGCAAAAAGCGACGAAGGGCCTGATCGGAAGGTAAAATTTCATAGTTCTGAAACGAAAAAGTTTGCATTATGGGTTCGGGTTCTATCGTGTAGTAGATACACACAACGCTGTGCAGCTTCACGCTGTACAGGGTGTCAGTCAAGTTCCTGTCAATATCTGCGCAAGATTTTCAACTATAGCTGACAAATTTCCACCAATTTATTGAGAGAAGCATACAGATATTTTTTATCTACGAGGAGACTCCTGAATATCTAGCCTTCGCGTTCCTGCCGGCTTTCAAACTGTTCATGGAGTTAACCACAATGCACGCTAGCGTGTAAACTCCTTTTTTGTTCTAAGCTTCAAGCAGATTTTTTAGGTTATATACGGATGTGTGCTTAGAAGGACATACACTGGCTCTCAGAAAGGAACAAGTAGCAAAGCCTGTCGGATTAAGATCAGGAGAACTGAACGGTCAGTTATACAATACCTCTGCTATACAAGAGGAAAAATGGGGAAAATCGCCAAAGTGGGCAACTAAAACGTCTTTCGACCACAACTGGCCTTAATGCGCTCCGTTTTCGATTCCGAAATGATCAAAATATTCAACGTGCTACAATCTATTCAACTGTATGAGAGAAGTCGGATTTAAAAACAAGCCATTTCGATGAAAAACAACCGTACGCGATCTCTAGCACTGTCAAAGTGGAAATGCATTTCGCCTTGGAAAATAATGTTCCTCCCAAATTTAGAAGATAATTTTCACACCATTGACTAGATCACGACGTGCTGTACATTTCGGCGTTTTCAAAATTGAAAACGAAATTGAGGCGAGTTATGGTCGAAAGACGCTTTAGTTGCCCACTTTGGCGATTTCGCTCATTTTTTCCCATTGGATAGCAGCGGCATTGTATCTTTATCAACACAAACCCCCCGAAAAAATGCTCTTCCAGAGAGCAAATGTGGAATAAGCTGATGCTTAGACCTGTTGCTCAGACCTGTTGTGGCTACCATTAGCTATTTCCCAAAGTTTGACTTGCCCACGGCTCTACAATTCCACTCAAGATGTCTTTTCGGTAGCATTTGCAGTGCTATATTCTGGCGCGTCACTCTCTTCCTGTGCATGACGATCACTGCAACTCTATCCGACTGATCCCTTATACGTCAGCGAAAAATGACCTGAGGCACACATCGATCATCTGGGTAGGTAACAAACTGTTAGAGCAAGCCAACGCGATCTAGCTAAAGTTGTGGCAGGAACCTAATTGGCAAATTACACTGGTCAGTGTGTGACACAGTAAATCTGAAGAAAGACTTAATGTGCGTAGAAAACCAATTCTCCACAAATAAAATCACCGTCCTCATCCATATTTATTACCCTAACAGAATCTACACCTCTTTAGTCAGCTCTGTTCTCGAGATTATTGTGTGGTTCCTCGAAAGTGTCACATCAACAGACATGGTAGGAGCGATTGGTTGACACCAGCTTGCATTAAGCTTTTTGCCTCTGAACAGGTGCCGGAGGTGTCGCTTTTCGATTGGCTCCAACCGGCAACTTCTGCTTTGTCTGTAGATGTATAACTTCTGGTGGTTTACACAATACAACAGGGGGTAATTTCCACTACTGTCTCCACCGATCAAGACTGCCGTTGGTTGAGGGACACGAGTTTTGAAGTCCCTCGTTTGCCAGACTCGCGAATAAAAGAAAAACGGTAAGACAATCAAAGCGTATGGCGCGAATTCCGCTCGAGAGAAGGTGACGACAGCAACCAAGTAATAGCTGGTTGCTGTTCCAGGTAAGTCCTAGAAAAGGTTATCTCCAGAAGGATGTCTACCCAGGTGAGCTGAATGCTACTCAACTAGAAGGGTCCTTCGCCGCAAAACTTTCCAGACAGTTCCAGACATTCAGAAGTAATCAATCAACGACATTTCATGGGAGCAGCGGTTCCAAGCAGTCAGGATACTTGTACTACCTCAAGGGGAACATCATACTCACTAATTATGCATCTGAAAAAAAAAGTAAAGTGAAGTGAACTGATCACAGGACAAATGCCCGGAACCAGTATAGTGTGTGTACGACCTATTTTGGAAATGATGAAGAGGTGAGACTCTACGATTACGTTCACTTAAGTACAATCCCACAACCGTTCGCTAAATAGAAGTGCTGGGCATTCCGATAAACAGGGCAGCGCGCATCCGTCTTGTTACAGAGAACATTACATTAGGCACAATTAATTGCGGAATTCGGCGTCTGCCCTTTTCCCGGAATTAACCTATCTGGGCAAACTAAAGTAGTGGAAGAAAGAACAAAGCACGATTCTGCGGGAATATTCCAGAATGGAAGAGCACTAGTTCTAACCGATGCTTTATACCTGAGAAAGTAATGACTCAGAAGACGATTCAGGGGGTATCCAAGAAAAAGTTGTTTTACTGACACCATGCATGTAAAGTATCCAATTTGCATTCCTCATGTTGATTTGGCGAACTCATGTAGATGCGCGGAAGACATGCAATCGATCAGCAGCTTTTTCGCAATTGAAACTAGGTCTTGTTTGATCAACACTACAGTTCACCATGGACCGCAGTCCACATTGCGGCCATAAAATTTTCCATGTGACTTGATCAGGGTCTACGTCTTGTGGGTCGCAGTTCTTCCACGCTAGGAAAAAAGATTCACCACTGTTGTGCAGTTTGCATATTTAGGATATACTGAAGTTCCTCGCGACGGCATAAGATCAGAAGAAACTGTTTTTTTTTCGAGTTGTTTTGTTACTAATGCGGTAGCTACTTGAGAAAAAACTATTCTTGTCATCCTGTGCCCCTGCTCCGGCCATTTTCGTAGTAAGGGTTAAAATTTTCATCCAACCTTTGGTTAGTTTTTTTTACAGATTTCTCCGGTAATCTTTTGGGACCGACCGCGGCTGGGCGGAACGAGTCACTCCCTCATGGAGAAAACGCAAACTCACTTGGCAGGCACGGTATGGTCACTTTGTCAAGTTCAACCTAGTGAATGGACGAAGCTCCACCGTTTGCAGTAGATTACACATAATGAAAGGCGGGGGGGGGTCGAAGAAGAATTTCGCAACTACGTCAGGATTTCGCCCACCCAGGTGTTCCGAAACCCATGGGGAAAGTTGGAAAGCGTCCCGCAATCACGTAAGAATTCATAGAAATCCCCGTAATTAGAAAAATTATGACATGCGTGTGAAAATTTTCTTCGACCCTCTCCCCATTGTCTGATATGGCTTCAACATCAGTTTGTTACGTCGCTTACATTGTGCGTCAGCAATTCAAAATTGATTTGACTGTTTTCAGGTTTGACGAAAGTGATAACCACCGAAAACTAACAGGCACCTCTTGCAGTGGCTCAGAAACTTTTCGAGTCTCATTTTGAATACTTTCGCAATAAAATGTTTGTATCAACGTAGCTCCAATGCATGCTTCGGGAGTGCCAGGGAAATTTGATCACTCGACAGAACGAAAAAAAAGCCGCGGTGAAACTATGAAACATAGAGTTCAAGCAGCCGCTAGCTGGCATTCGTAGTCCACTGGGTGGGACTTAGTAGGGTCTGATCCCAACGCATGTTTTGGAAATCGGTGTATTGACTGTTGTTGAGAAGAAGGACATATCCTGTGGTTCCGAGCCAGGATTACTCTGTTCCCTCGCGCGCTTGTGCGGAGCGAGGGTAGAGACAGGGAGAAATTGTGGGGAGAACGAGACGCAGCGTGCGCACGCAGACGCGCGCGACGAACGGAAATAAATTACACTCGGGAACAGAGGATAAAAGCAATTTGAATGATTGGAATTTTCCGTTACGCACCTGCTCAGACAAACCATCGTTCAGAGCGGGACCGGCTCCTCCCAATTATGACGTCACCGTCGACAGCGTCCGGTTGAAATGGCAGCTTCGGCTTTCGTCCGGTCGCTCACTGGTGTCACTCGCAAGAGATAGAGAAACGCTGGATTGGTTGTTCTTTCAGTGATCACGTGCGGGCCACGTGGTCAGCGGGTATCAAAGACGACTAGTCTAATAGGGACGAGCGATTGGCGTTTCGAGCCCATTCCTGGGGCCGCATGCACGAAAGTGAGTGTTACGATTGGGTAAGGGCAGGGTTTAGGGCGTCGGCGCCTTTCATGATTGCCCTGCGAGTGCTGGAGATAATCAATAACCAGTTTCTCAACAGGGTCTCGGCTGCCCCACCTTCTTAGGTGTGGTTGGCGAGGGTTTGTAGAGCCCTCGCACACACCCGCCGCGTACGTGTATGCCGTCCTTTATAGCTCACTTCGGGTCGCTCTCTGGAGGACAATTTCCAGCGACCGAGGGGACACCATGATCCGCTGTGAAGGAGGTTTCCTCATTGCGGACCATGCTGGGATGGCATCCTTGGTGCGGTCTGTATCGGGATCAACCTCCTTGCCTACGGCCTCTGACTACTCTATCCTCTAAAGAGGCTTCACCCTCTCTTCAGAAGAGGCGAGAATAAAAAAATCAGCGGTTGGGAAGATTTCGAAAATCACCCGTAAAGCAACGCGGTCCGAAATGGAACCGAATATCGCTCCGAGAGAAACCACGGTCACCCTAGTAGATCTAGTTTTTGGAGCGGAGCGACTCGCTTGATTCGCTCTCCGGGACCGCTCCGAGCGGCGGTTTGTCTGAGTGGGTGGTTTTGTTGTTCGGAACTTCACATTTCAGCCCAAGCCTTATCCAAGGGCAACGATCACCAGAATGAGGTCCGTTTCCACTATTTCAGGAGTTGGCAGGATACGGTGCCTAACACTTCACGAGATAAAGCAAACTTGTGGTAGTCCAACTTACGATACTTCTCACGAAACTACACACTTCGACATTCACTTGAACATATTCCCTTGTGATATGAGACCAACTGAGTTATAGGTATATTTATTACAAACTCGAATTTTCAAAGATTCAAAAAACTATTGCAAGTTATTAAACAACATGAAGTCGTTAGCCATAACAGCAGCAACAACATCCCCCGCCTCCGAATGGAGGGAAAAAGCCGCCTCCACCGAATGGTGGAAAACCGCCGAAGGGTGGGAAGAACTGTCGTTTCTCTCGAATAGATCTTCCACACCGCCTTTGACCGCCTCCGAAATATCCGCGTCTCCTCCAACCCCATTGTCGTTTTACTCGAGTCACCCTGAACAATCGAAAATAACTTGCTATGCTCCAAGACCTATGATATAGCGCTTCTCGTAGTTACCTCGCCGCCATTTCGACATTGGGAAGTACTGCGCTGCTACGATGAATTTTTAGCATTGGGCTTGTTTCTTGCTCTCGAATAGACCTCTCCAACGCAGATAGAACTTCTGGTCTCGCTACATCAATAGAAAGAAGAACTGTGATGAAGAATAGAGCAAGTACGCACATTGTCTGGAAACCTGGAAGCCTATGTTAAGTAATTTGTATATCCTGAAGGAGTACGATTATGCGAGATTTCATGACGGGCTTTCATTTGTACGCTTCACTACAACGCGTTCTGGTTCTGGTATTGATTTTTTGAAGAAGAACAGACACGGAATTCCTGTACACTTCTTTTGACTTAAACATCGAGGAAAAAATTATCTAGGTTAGTGAACCTGATAAGGCATTACATCACCACTCGACACGAATGAGGGGTCAACATCTCCCAACGCCATTGGAAGGTCGACTCCGATTGTTTGAGGATATTCTGAGAAGACTGCCAGATCGCCTTATTCAACACCCTTCAAGGATGCTTTCGTTTCCTCTTTGGATGTAGGCGAAAGTTTTAAACAAATGCAATTTGGGCGCGATGTTTTACTTAGCTGGAAGTGGGTTTTTCGGTCGAACGATGCCTCTAGCGCAGGGGTGCGGGAGCTCCTGATCCCCTTCTCTTAATTTCAACGCCATAGTTGGTAGACCTCACTAGGCGTCCACGGGCAGATCGTTTTCCTGCGTACTCAACTCTTGACACAGCTACTTCGGGAACCCAAACCATGGAACTAGGTGGGACTAGGAACGGCACAGGACGGCCCTCAGAAAACGTATTTCTCTTTTTTGTTGCGCTTGTTTTACATACATTTTGATTGGGTGGGGTTATGGAATACTCAGGACGGCCCACAAAGAAATATTTCTTTTTCTCTGCTCTAGGTGATTTAGGTGCCCGAGTATGCTCGCGACCAATCGGCTAAGCTGACTGCTCTTTCATTGCTGGTCCTCTTCTTCCCCATTCGGTTTTCGCAAACAGAACACAATCGCAGAGTCTAGCGAAATCTGCCCTCACCGAAATGGCAACTGTCACATGGGGACAGAAGTAAATGCGACAAATGGTAGGCGAAAATTTCAAGGATCGGTAAATTAGAAGAGGAATATTTGAAAGGCTGAAACGTACTTCGAGCTGTCGGCACATGACCACCATTCTTGTAGTAACCCAAATGCTAATACTGGTGAAGAGGTGACACCCAGCGGCGCCTGGTTGGGGCCACCGAGAATGATGCCACACCCTCAAAGTCATCCTACGCTAAAAAAACCATTCACCAAGTTTCGTGTTCGAACAATAGGATGGGCCCGTTTTTTTACCGAAATCGGATGGGGATTGCATGATGCCTTAGGTTTTGAAAAAGAGTAGAAGAGATGTGGGTGGCAAAAGTTTTGTGCACACGAACAATTTATAAAAGCTTCTCCAACCTTGAAGAGGTAGAGAATTTTTGAATCGCGTGAAGTCCTCAGTAGGATATTAGCGTGAGGAAGAAATGCCATGTAATTAAAGGCATCGTACGCGCTGGAAACCACTCGCCGTTTTTTCGGTTTGAATGATTTTCTGGGCCCACCTGAAACCGTAGGCAGAGTTTGTCCGCATAAAGACGCCTTATTGTGAAGATAAATGAGGTCGAATGTCTCAAATCCCTTCAAAAGAGACCGGCCCTCCGTCAGTCATCTGGCACAGCTGTGAGCCATCAACATCAACAGTAATTGATCAACAATTGATAGAGTACAACTGAGGAGAAGTTGATGGAATATACTATACGATTACGTGAAGAAAGACTTTTCTACACACATTGGTTAACCTTTCCATCTCCACAAATCACTTAAAAGAAATACAAACTTCATTTGATCATGAGATCGTTGGTCAACACAGCAATCTCTAACGATCGACTCTTCCCTTCCCGAAAGCCGATTGAGATACTTGCGGTCTAAGAAAGGGGTTTTCAGTGACTTTTTTCGCGGTACTTTCCACATAGCTGTTATATAGGGTACTGGAGCTTCCATTGTATATGGGAAACCCGAAAACGAAATCCATCGCGAACGATGCCTTTAAGGTAAACTCAGGAACAATGTTGATCTACGAACAGTTGCGAGCGTCGATTATGGCTTGACATGCTTGCTGATAACGATAGTGAGACGAAAAATAGCTTGATCGTGGTGAGTATTGAAATGCAGACCCGTGGTGGGAATTGAAATGCGGACCTCTTGAAAAATGCCCCAGATCTTACACAACGTTCTCTTGGCCAGCCATATGAACAGTCTTCCTCAGCCAAGTGTGTTGGACTTTTGGACATAGAGGAGTTCGTCCCAAGAGAGTCTATTTGTGCAACAATCACAAGAAATAAGGAAGCCATCGTTGGTTTGGAAATGACACTTCAGCTGACATAACGCAATTGTTCGCTCCGATAGTTGTGAAGAGTACCGATCGCTTTAGTACCACTATTTGACTTATCGCTGAAACAGAGCCCGGCGTCTTGGGACAGGATGTAGCAACAGAATAAGCAAAGCGCAGTTTCGAGAGAATATTCCAAAGTGGGGACACTGGCACTCAGAAGAGTTTTATACTGGGCGAGTGATGACGCAAAGAAAGAAGAATTCGAGAGGTAAAATATAAAAAGTTGTTTTACTCAAAAACTGCACGTGTACATAATTGCCGATTCACATTTGTCGTGCTGATTTGACGAATTTCGATAGACTCCCGGAGGTCGCCAAATTGTTCAGCAGTTTTTTGTCTAATGCAGCATCCTTCATGTTCGCCTAAAGAAAACGATGAAATGATGGTCACAGAGTTTTCTAAATACCAATAGCTAAATCAGCGCTGCAGAAATTGCCGCTTGTTCTTTCTCATTGAAAATACCACGATTGTTTTATAGTTTGCGTATGTTGCACCCAAAGCTTTATTCTACGACCTACGGTCAACTCATACAACTGATGTGGACTTTGGGAGGCCACAACACAGAGTTTTTAACGGAAAATCAGTTTCCACACAAGTTACACAAATGCATACCTGTTTCAACTTGCATGAACGATTTTTGATTTCGAGGCACTAACGACCCCCATGTCTGATCCTTCGCGAGCTCTTCAAATTAATTTTTGCCGCACAACAAATCGTTCCTCAAACACATGTTTGGGGTAGCTTTATGAGCTATCCCATTGATAAAGGAAACAAAATGATAGTTGGGTAAGTAAGAAGTCCTGTGTCTGTAACGCGGGAACTCCGAATCTCTCTTCTGACCTCTAATGGAGCAGTCGATGCACAAAAGAAGTTTCACACAGAAGGTGAATCTATACAGCTGTGTTCTCTTTTTGCAGGTTAGCAAGGATTTAATTTTCAGGCGGTGTGTAACCTCTGAAGCATAAACACAGGCATAAGCCAAGTCTGCGCGAAACAATTAACCTTTGAGAAATGTAGCGGGCGATTCTGCTCTCTCCGTCTGTCATGCGCTCTCTCACTGCTTCTAACCTCCGCTCCGCAATAGCTGTCGTAGAAACCTTGAGGATTCAGTGGTTTCAAAACCATCACGGGAGGTGTTAAATACGAGAACATTTGATCGAGGCGATCGATAATGCATAGACTATAAAACGGCGAAAATCACATGGTTTCTACGCGTGCTGGTGCGAAGCGGTAATTAGAGACAGTGAGAGAGCGCAGGGCAGACGAAGGCTGCAGCATCGGGCGCGCCGCTAGCACCTCGAATGACGAGAATTACGACGTTTGGTACATAGAGGGTATCGTCAGTGTCTTGAAAGTAGGAAGCCACTTTCAGCAATCGGGCGAAGCCACTCGATCAATAAACACCTTCCATTCCTTTTCCAGAGCCCAATTTTTCCCGCCAAGCAGCGTCGCGGCTTCCCCCATTCATAGATTGACGATGTGTATTCTATTATGTACTCCACGTCATTTGAAACCTCATACTATCTACCACTCTAAGGCATCTTTCATAGTCCTCACCGCAAGCGCGGCACGCCCGTGACGCGCGGGAGGGGCGGTGGACTATAAAAGTTCTTACCGCGCGGCACGCGCGGGATGCGCGGTAAGAACTTTCATAGTCCATCAGCACCGCCATAGCGGCGCCGCCCGAATCGCCGTGGCGGTTTTACCTTTTCAATCAATAATTGCTTCTCGATTTGAGTCCACTTCAACATAAATAATTCTGGGACTATCCTGCGCCACCGCATACGCAAATGCAAGCCAGGAATTTCTGTACAAGTCCCAGTTGAGGCCCGACTTTTACCCGCACCGCCATGGCGTTGCCGCTGGAGATTTCATAGTGGCTTTCCGCTCGTCCCGCGCGTGCCGCGCGGTGAAAAGTTTCATAGTCCACCGCTCGTCCCGCGCGTCACGCGCGTGCCGCGCTTGAGGGGAGGACTATGAAAGATGCCTAACAGTGCCTAGAATTTTCTAGAGGTAAACGTGCGCATAAGCGGACAGTTCTTCTCATTGCTACTATCGTCTTTCGCAAAATAAATCTTCATCCATCAGCTGGCGCGTGACTCCAGGATTGCTGTTTTGAGAGGTTTTCGAAACACTGAAAGGTCACGTCGCCTCCTACAACCATTTCAGTGAGACGTGACGAACGTTAGTGTTTTGTGAAACCGGGAGCAGTCCGTTCTTTGATTCGGCCTATTAGCCGTCCTACTTAGTATTCCAGTTTCGGAAATGTCAACAATAAATTGGTGATTCCCCTCGATCTAAATTGCCTTGGCTCTGCAGAATGTACTTCCAAATGCATTTATCGGAACACAAAGTTGTTTCACTTTTTTGTCTAAACTGGGAGAATTGGTCTTTGTTTCAATGGAGAAGTCGAGGAAAAATAGCAATGAACAAGTTCGCTGCAGTTTTCAAAAGAAATGGTTCCTGGTATAAATAGATGTAATCAAAAACAGTTCGTCTCAGCTCAACCTGGAGGTTGTCGAAGATCAGGGTGGGAAGCTTAATGGGGGTCGTGGGACCTCAGCACTTGGGAAGGTAGCCGCACGCACGTAGGTGACGGCGTAATCGTCTAGATGCGCGAATGCTCGCGAACAAACGAGGGCCTTGATACTTCTTTCTGCAAACGTCTCTCACCTCGTCTACTAGTATTTGGTTCGCGTAAAGTTATTGGCTTGAGGCACAGCCCATCCCCAGATATGAATTTGGGATTTTCATGTAAATGTGGAGAAGACCCCTCCTGTATAACACGTGCAAAATGCGAGATCTCAATTCCTCCAAATAAGCGAGATATAAGCGACCACCTCAGGCCCGACCCCCCGACCAGATTTTTGAACTCGATAGCGGCTTGATGGATGGATGAATTCCAACAAGTCGCCGTTCTTCAGTCAACTGCCGGTCTGTTTCCTTATCTTGGCTTGCTCTCGCGCAACGATTGAAGAGAAATACAGGCCTGAGACAACTCGTCCGCCAGTTTTTCACCCTCAAAGTCTATGCACCTTTAAGGAGCCATAACTCCGTTTAAAGTGGGTCTGGGACAATTTCAGAGATAACACTGTAATCAGCGTGTGACTCTCTCCAAGATAAGCATAGAATCTGAAAATGAAATTTCTGGGTGTCCTGTGCCTTTAAGCAGGACGGAGACCTTTTCTTGCGTAACCCTCTTGATAGGCCACAAGTTCAGTGCTGTGCAAATTTTCTACTCCCTTCTCTAAGGTCATTCGTATCATCCAGTGGCTGTATTCAAGAAGCTACGAGTGCCTCCCGGAAAGGCTCAAGAACCAGCCAATGTACCAGGCGAATAAACATTGGATCTTTCCGAGAGGCTCCCGTAGTTTCATGGAAACAGCCGCCGTTATGCCGCAGCTGATCTACGACAAGAGTTTTGGATCTACACCTGAAGTCTGTCCAAATTTGAATCGCCGCACATGCGGTAGGCGTTCGTGCTGAGCCGCCGCCGCGTCGGGCTTTTCTAAGCGATTCCCGTAGTTACTTGCAGTGAAGATGAATGCCAGATGCCATTTTGTAACATTGTCATTCCAATAATATTTCATGGCAATCGTCAGTCTATACATATGGGCAGATATTCTGTATGTCTCCGTTATAGCGCCTTCCTGCGCCCAGTCATATACGAATCAGTTGGTGAATACTATAAGTGACCTGGTAACTATTGAACATCTGTCTGTTGTGATAGGAGATTTTAACATTCCCGATATTGATTGGACTGATCCACTTAAATCATCTTCTGCTTCAAGTGGGACGTTTATTGAATATATTCATACTCATGACTTGAATCAACATGTCAAAGGACCCACCAGGGGTCTACACACTCTCGAATTGGTGCTAACTAATGACAATACCAATATTGATAGGGTTGCCATGGGGAAACCAGCAATCATGCTAGTTATACATTCCATCCGATCGGCTTCGGATAAAAACAAAAACGTCTTCCTCTCTTCAATTTCAGTTTCATTCCCCATCTAGAGAACATTTTCCAATCAAGAGTTGTTGTACCATTCCTATGATATGAATTTTGCGATCAAATTGCTGTCCAGTGCTCCAAGATTTGCATTTATCCAAAATTATCCGATTATCCGATCCGAAATTAATTTCTCGCTGTAAGTTTGTTTTGCTCGGCTCGCAAACAAAACTTTTATTTAAATTGCGATGAGTGATCTGCCGATACATCAGTTCTGATGCATCAGAAAATGTGCTATTTGTATCCAAGTAAGCAAAGTAAGTGAGGGAAACTGGCGATTTAAATTTTATTCGAAAATTTTCGGATGGAATGTATAATGCTAGTGTTTTGTTTGACCTGCGTGCTGACTTCATTGATTCCGTTGTGACTTATCGTCAACTCTTTTCGAAATGTGACTATTCTAAAGTCTCTGATTACCTAGGTAATGTAACGTGGATTTATTCCTTAGAGCAGAACCTTAGAACTAATGATAAGTACGAAATGTTTCTGGGAATTTTGCACCATGTAATTGAATTATTTGTACCGTGGCAGCGCGTCTTCACAACTCGCTCTTTCTAGCCGATGTACCTCGAAAACATGCTGACTCACAGGGATTGCCTGTTTGAGGAGGCATATCGGTCTTAAGCACCACCAGATTGGGAAAGATTCAAACAATCCTCATCAGCATTTTCAAAGAAATTGGAAAAATGTAACCGAAATTTTGAAAAACAAATTATTAAGTCCGGGCAGAAGCGTAGTTTTTACAAATATTTGAATAAAAAGCTTAGCAAAAATATTAGAGTTTCTGTTCTGAGAAAGGAAAGCTTTCGAGCGATTTCAGATTTGGATGAAGCTAACTTACTTGCACAACATTTTTGGGAAATATTTTCACCTGATGAATCAACTATCCCGGATTTCAATCCTACTTCTCCGTCACCTATGGATCCTATTCCTTGGTTTGATGATGTTAAAATGTATAAACTGATACACGATTGGCCACCTTCTTTTTCAGTATCTGCTGACCACATTCCTCTGACATTCATCAAAGAAACTGCTCATGTGATAGCGAAACCGCTGGCGTATATATTTAATCAGTCGTTCATGTATTTAGAGGTGCCAAAACGTTGTAAACACTCTTACATGACAGTGCTGCTCGAAAAAGAACCTACTAGTGATCCGAAGAACTTTAGGCCAGTCAGCACAACATCATTATTTTGCCGAGTTTTCGAAAAGATA
This sequence comes from Aplectana chamaeleonis, assembly GCA_029168955.1. Lineage (NCBI taxonomy): Eukaryota > Metazoa > Nematoda > Chromadorea > Rhabditida > Cosmocercidae > Aplectana > Aplectana chamaeleonis. Next base: position 3,011,307 of record JAPDOI010000025.1, read on the forward strand.
CTGAAACCCCACATTTGGGGACATCCTGATGGCAACTCTATAATCCCAAATTGTCAACATAGTTTCATAAAAGGAAGGTCAACCGAAACAAATCTCCTGGAATGTCTGAATGATTGGACCAATATTCTCGAAACAAGAGAAACATGTGACATAATTTATTTTGATTTTTCCAGAGCTTTCGATCTGGTTAGCCATACAAAACTTATATTTAAATTGAAAAAGTTTGGCACAACATTTCAAGTTAAGGTACGCCAAACGTTGTCAGAAGTTCACGAAGTCGAGAGTGGTGTTCCACAAGGGGGAGTACTGTCACCAATTCTTTTCGCCATTTTCACCGCTGACCTAGCCAAAATCTTTGAGGATCTAGGTGTCAGCTGCATGCAATACGCAGACGATTTCAAGATTCGCAGTAAGATCAATGGGAGTTTTTCAGATCAAATGCAGAAAGCTATTGATGCAGTCGACAGCTGGGCACATTTCTGGGGTCTACCCCTTGCTCCAAAAAAACACATTTGAGGGTGGGTAGAAATGAGATACCGCGAAGATACACAATTAAAAATAATACGACTCTTTTTCTAGAAAAAGTCCTTGACCTGGGATTCTCTAGTGATAACAAACTTGATTTCACTGACAAGGGCAGTATACAAAGTTAGTTCTGATTTGCCATTACGACTAGTGTCGTTAGTATCTCTTGTGGCTCAGTAGTAAAACTGCGTAGTATCCCGACGCAAGCCGCAGGTTCGAAGAAGTTACAAGCTTAAATAGCTCATTTTTGTGCTTGTTGTACCTTCCAAAAAGCGCGTTATTCTTCGGAAAATCCGGAAACGGACCTCATAAATGTGATCAGCAACCAAAACTACCCCCCTGAGCAAATTTTGGGTGGACGCACATTTTCCGTACTTTGTCCAGACTGACAGCGTTTTGGACTTTTTGACTTAAAATTCCCCCATGGGGGTTTTTTGGGGCGCTGATCACGATTCTGAGATTTATTAGTCGATTTTCAAAAGTTTTCGGCTCATTTTGTTTGAAGCTTTCCAACCGGGGAAAATTTCGAGGGAAAAACGCCACTTTCGAGATTTCCGGTTTTCTACGATAGACATGTCTCAAAATCATTTGCTGAAAGATATTTGGAGTGCTAAACACGAATCTGGAGTCCGTTCATCGATTTTCTGCAGATTACTTCAGATTACGGTGGGTATACGGCAGTTTGGTCAAAATCTCAGATTTTACTCAAAATTTGTATACGGGGGTTATTCGGGGTAGAGAATACGAATTTAACGTCCGTTTGTCGATTTTCAAAATACTAAGGTGGGTTTTGACCCCTAAATGACATGTTACCTACCGTAACCTACAGTAAACCTCAACATTTCGACAAATGGACTCCAGATTCGCGTTCACCACCCTAGACTACCCCTACATACAACTTTTAAGCTAAATCCGAGAAAATTTTTTGAAACTCCAAAAAATTGCCTGATGGGTGGGGGGTGCCCTTGCCTTTTCGCGAGGCTTAGAAAATGTTCATAACTTTTTCGAACCTGCGGCTCGGGGCAAGATACTGCGCATTTTTACTATTGGGCCAAAAGAGACACTAACCATACTAGTCTTTTTGGCAGATCCGACCTAGGCTTTTTATACTTCCCTTGTGAGCACTATAGAACAATCTGTAGAAAGGCGAGCGCTCGCATCTACCACTTACTGAAAGGGTTGGCTACGAAAAGCACAAATGTCTTAAAGGCAGTGTTCACGATAAATTTCACTTCCGATATCTCCACGGTTTACGGCAGGTCTGGTGCCCTATATAGCAAGGCATGCCTAAAAGGGACACGAAAGACGCGTTTATGAGCCAAAATAGGCTCTCCCTTGTTTACGTTTGTTTTTGAGCGTGGAGGAATTGACCGCTATAAGGATGATACCTATCAGTGCAATGAAGCGATGAGCTCACTTATTAGCACTTCCTTCACTTGATCATTCCTATAATCCGAGTCTTCATTTGTTCCTTTCGAGGGGTGGATCTGGGGCACGGCGCGTGCCTGGAGCACCAAAACGCTTGTTTGCAGTCGTTATTTTGCCACTCCTGGCTCGTTTTCTACCGTTCCTTTGGCACTGGGAGCCTAGGATCCTTCTCCCCTATCATTTTACTGTGGAAAGTCAACGAGGATGATCATCGTGAACACCGCTCAATGAAGGCCTTCACAACATATGTAAGACCTCTAGTAGAATGCGGAACCCCAGTATTCGCACCACACAAGGTGAAGGACACTCAAGCTATCGAAGAAATTCAAAATAACAATACGCGCAAGGTTGTAATTAGATATGGGGGATTCTTATACACTCGTCTTCCGAGGTCTAAAATAAGAAAAAAATTTCTTGGAGTACATTGATTGGAGTCTAGGAGGAAGCTCCGGGATGTCTGTATGGTTTTCAAGATCATTTCTGGGATAGCTAGTGTTGAGCGGTCCTCGTATTACCGTCTCACTGCATCGCGAACGCGTGGAGGAAGCATTAACTTCACATATTCTATACCTAGGAGCGGAATTAGATTGCACGCATTCACCTCGCGTGCTGGCTCTGCTTATATTGAGTTGAGGAGCACCATTGATTCTGTACCGACTAACCTTAGAACTTTTAAACGAATGGCTTCCAACACAATACCTTCATACTGAGACATTAGCGTTATCTATTCTGTGAGCAATAGTCATCGGCGTGTTATTTTGAAATTTCTTGTGTACTATCTCACGACTGTCTTAAACGGCGTAATGAATTATTATTATTATTATATGAAGCAGTCTGGAAACGATCTGCTAAAATTGCTGTGTTATTCCTCCCCACAATTAATCAAAACGTAAAAAGAGAAGAAAATGGTTCAGAAAACTGAGAAGTAAGCCGATATCATGTTTACCATATTCCATTCTTATATAGTCGTTCTCTGTTCCGATTGTCTGGACCTTCTTTCAGCCGATCAGGCATGGATGGACGGAAGACGTGTTGAAAAAGTGAGTGAAGAGAGAAACTAGTTCCTTTCAGTTCCACATCATTGAGTTCTGTTATAGGAGAAGTGTTTCCTGTCATGGGAGGGAAGGCCAGAGCTCATCGCTGTTGAGTAGAAGGGTGAACATGTAGTGCTCTTCTATCTTTCTTGAGAATTCAAGGGAGGCGATATCAGAAACATTTCACTCTAAAAACAGATGAACCAAGTCGTTTTCGGTAACATTCATCGATAGGTATCATCAGGTGACTGCGAATATGACACTTTCAGAATTTTAAAAAGTCTTCATTTGTGTAAGTCAAAGACATCGATCATTTCATGCCAAGTTTGGCAAACGCCCTCTGTTTTTACAGAAGTAAATCAGGTGAACCATCTTCAAAAATTCCATCGAGAAGGTTTTCCATGTTGATGACCCGACCTATTCCTGGATATGCCAGGGACCGGATTCGTCAACGATAAAACCATTGCTTAAAAGTCACTGGAGTGGCGAGATAGTAGTTTAGAGCACTGGGGAGAGCAGGGATTTCGGGTAAAACTTACCCCCAAACCGCGGTTTTAATATTTATAAATCCGGGCGCCGGTGTGCTGATGATCTCACTGAAGATCGATGTTTAGCAAAGTCTTAAAACTTTGAAGTTGGCCTGTAGAGAACAATTTTTTGGGAAAACTATTGAAAGAATTAGGGGTCTCCGTTAATATTTCTTCCAAGAACGCTAGTGGAGTTTGTGAACTGTTTTCTATATCAATGTTGCTGGGAACGAAAACATAATGTTTGAGGCTATCTGATTTGATCTGCGTTTCGTTTTCAAAATTAAAGATCAGTGTTATGGCGATATTCCGAGTTTCGGCAGCCTGGACTTGCACAAAGGAAAGTGCGCAGGATTCTAGCGCGGCGAGGCGGTAGGTTTGTGGTGCGCTGTAAAACTGCTTCGTTTACGCTCTGGGTGCGACGTGTGCTCCGAGGGGGCACGGAAGTTTACCTAGCAGTAACAGAAGTGATTCGTACATAAGATCCCCCCCCCCCCCCGCTACGCGTATGTAGCGAGGGGCTGCTCTCTGGCAACCTTCATTTGAAGGCACTGTTCGCGATAAAAATCGCTTTTCTGTTTTCTTGCCTATCTTGAAACCAGTCTCATTCTGATTCCAATGATGCTTCTGGAATCGTACAAGACCTTCTGGGAATGGAGTTATGGTCCCTCAAAAATTTAGCTAGGAAATATGGCGGACGAGTTGTCCGAGGCTTGTAACTTCCGTCTTTTGCAGCCAATGTATGCAAGCTGACCTGAGTAAAGAGAGAAGATGAGAATGAAGCGAAGAACGGGGCTTTTGATCGGAAACCATCGCTCAACTCACGATTTCGAGTGTTCCTTTGTTCACGTCGAGGGGCGGAAAGAGGCTGGACTTGCCCACGGCGGCGGGGTTCTCCCACTTTTCCAAGCCGTTTTGCGGCTCCTATGTAGCTTTTCTTCCCGTTTTTTCTACGCTGTTCTGCTTCTGAGAGCCACGAGAAGCGTTTTTCATGAAACATTCGAGGATGAAGTTTATCGCGAACAGTGCCTTTAAAGGCAGCATACACGCTCGTAAACGTGGTTGGGATAAAAATTTGAATCGAACCGTATGGCTTACAACATGATGCCTACGCATTTTGAAGTGTCGAAAACGACCCACAATGCCGGTACATGAGTTAGAAGTTGGCCCCGCCCTGTATTTTCACACCCCCGTATTTGACCTTTTCCTCCAACGCAGGGTTTCTGGGCCGTCTTCGCCGTCAGTGACGTGTGTGGCTCACTTGTTAGGCAATCTTCCAACAGTACCAACGGTGAATATGACCCAGCAACCTTGCGTTGGAGGAAAAAGGCAAATACAGGGGGCGTGAAAATACAGGGCGGGGTCAACTTCTAACTCATGTAGCGGCATTGTGGGTCGTTTTTGACACTTCAAAATGCGTAGGCGTTGTAATCTGGGCCATACCATTCTATTTCCGTATTTATCTCAATCACGTTTACGAGCGTGTATGCTGCCTTTAAAACGGCGCTGGTTATTTACGATTCTGAATTACGAATTTTATCTATTCATTCCAGTCGAGAAAGACCTTGCACATTTTACGAAAACCAACAAGAAAAGGAACAACTGGTTATATTGGAAATATGCATAGGTATGGGTAGAACAATTAAAAGAAGCATTGACTTACTTGACTTAATCGGTTGGCTTTCGCCTGACGCGGTCATTCCGCATCTTCACCGAGGTGTGCCGTCCTAGTAGTCAGCCGTGTCCATTTTTCACGGTCTTTAGCCACAATTCGAAAACATTCCATCCATCTGTCACTATTTCATTTCCTGCGAAACGAAACATTGCGCCTGAACCGTCTTTCGATGCCGAGTGACTTCAAATCCTCTTAAACCACATCGGTCCAGAACTTTCGCCTACGCCCAGGTGGCCGTTTCCAGACAGGATTTGGAAGCGTTCCTAAAGCGTGTTGCACGACACGATCCGGCGTTCATATTTTCATATTTTATTTACTATTGAGACAATGACACCAGAAATGGAAATAATATCATGGAAAAGCAATTTCAATAGAATAATAACTAGTCCTAAGGAAACCAAGATAGCGGAACGAAAAAAAAAGCCAGGCCAAAGTTGGAAGTGTGTCGATCGGTGGAGAAGGGCTTTGGAGAGGCAGCACTGCAAGTCGGGAGAGAGGCGACTTCGGATACCGGCTTAGTTGGTCCGCCAACCCCACCGAAGCTTCCGTTTGACCACAGCTGTCGGCTTGTTTTCATAAGTTGACCACGATACAAAAAAATACACCAAAAACATCAAAGTCAAGCACTTAACTAGAAAAAGGAAGGAGAAAAAAAAACAACAACAGGGAATTGAATGTATAACAACTAATTGCTGGTAAAAATAAAAGTAGGTGACACTAGATGTAATAAACAATTAGTAGTGAAACAGCTCATGTATCGTACAATAGCTACTTTAGAGAAAATCTTAAAGGAAGGAACGAAAGGGAATTCGAACGGTTGCAGAGAAAGAGGACTTTCGAAAAAATTCCGAAATTTGTCTGCTGTACTCCTCATGAATGGAGCTGGAAAAGCTTTCGTTTTGAAAAACAGCAAAATTTGCAAGAAAAACCAAATATATAATAATGGGAAGTTATAGGTGAGAGAGTTCTACTGTTTTCATTAATCTTTGCGGACATAAATATATCGCCGTTCAATTCTTGCCAACACAAGTGTTCGCACTACTAAAAGGCCAAAAGACGGAGGGATAGAATAGAAGTGGTGAGGTGAAATTGCCCAATTATGTAATTAAAACTTTGAAAAAAATTGATTTGAAACTAAATTTATTGCAAAACAGCAGGTACATAGTATAGGTGCACACATACTTTTGATTTCAAAAAAGAAAAAAAAGAGATCTTCTGTTTAGACCAAAAACCCCTCACAAAAATAAATAATCCTCTGGCTTGTCAGTCGTGAAATCAAAAAAAAACGAAAAGAGGGAAAAAGAGGACTGCATGCGTTAGGGGAAATGTTATGTAAGAAATGTATGACTGCCTCTACTGCAGATCATTGGTTGACTTCCTGTGCACACAGCTACTTTTCTTGACAGCACGATCGCGCGCCAATAGAGACCATATATAACCCCCCGTGCTGCCACCCATTACCACACCACTTACTGAATCCACCAGCCAGCTAGCTGCCTGCTCCATCGACTACTCATCACCGCTCGACCACGGCCAGCCCGCCACCGACTCCAACAGCCACGCCGCCATCGACCCCGCAACCAACCTCAACGAACAACGGCCACGCCACCGCAGCCTTCCACGTTTCCACGTCGCAACGCCACCACCAGCCGAGCCGTTCTTCTTAGTATATGCCCGAGCAGTCGAAGTCGACTTTCCATTGCTGCTTGAGATGGGGTTAGGAGATGCTGGCACCTCCCTCGTGTTAAGCGTTGATGTACTGAGTCGATTTCCTTGTAAAGGTCTTCGTTATGGCATACACGCGGCCAGAAATATTCAAGCAAACGCCTAAAAAGCTTCCACTCCGTGCAATCCAACCTTTCCAACTGCGCCTTCGGTGCTGCCCACGTCTCCTATCCGTACATCATGATAGGGCGAAAAGCGGAGAGGTAGACGCGCAACTTGACTTCCTTCGCGATGGGAGTAGACCACCAACACTTGGTTGGAGAATTGAATGCAGACGTAGCTTTCGCACATCGTTGTCGAATATCCGCTGCATAACTACCATCGTTCTTCAGCAAACAGCCCAAATAACAGAAATCATCCACCAGTTCGATACGTAGTCCGTCCACACAAACTTCCGTTGAAGGTCTCTGAGAGACCCACATCTGCCTGCATTTGTCGGGACGAAGACGAAGCTGCGGCATATTTCGAAACGAGACTAACAATCATTTGCAGTTTTCTGTTGTTTTCAGCGAATAACATAATGTCGTCGGCGTGCTCCAGGTCTGCAAGGGAGCGTCTGGTTGGTGTTAGGATCACATCCGCAGGAAACTGTTCTGTAACTCTACGCATGATGTCATCAACGACGAAGTTGAAAAGAAAAGGTTCTGCTACGGCTCTAGGCCTTACTCCTGTTTTCACCTCGAAAGCTGACGTAAACTCGACAGGTGTACGAACTGCTGCTGTTGTTCCTCTGCTCATGTCCTCGATTAACCGAACATACTTTTCCGGGACTGCTCGCAGAGGGTTAAGCAATCGACCACGATGAGGAGAGTCGAACGCGGCTTCAAAGTCCAAAAAATCAAGCTGAAGTGGCTTCGAACACCGCTGCCACGATTCAATTACTCTTCTCACGACGAACACTTGGTCGATGGTCGATCTTCGAAGTCGAAAACCGGCTTGCTCATCTCTGGTCGTTCCTTCACGATGTTTGATGAGTCGCTCGAGAATGATACGTTCCAAAACGTGGTACATGACATGAAGTAGAGAGATTCCTCTGTAGTTCTTAGGATCCGTGACGGATAGCTTCTTGTGAAGAAGTACAATGATCGCATGTCTCCACGAAACGGGTATCCTTTTGCTCATCCGTATGGCACGGATAGTGTTGGTCATTTCACGAATACCAGACGGAGGAAGAGCTTTCAGCATTTCAGCAGTGATGTTGTCATCTCCACCTGCCTTTCCATTAGCTACTACAACGACATAAAAAAGCCCTTCTGTAATTATGACGAAGAAATATTGCTTCAGGCTTGTCGAAGGTAGATGATTTCGTCTTTAGTTGATTCTTTCTTCCTATACTACCTTGAACCCAGTCAGGTCATCTTCTCCGATAACAGTCTCTCCTTCCAATTGCCCGAACTTCCGTAGAGACTCCGCAATAAAGTGGGAGACCTTCTGCAGGGATAGCGTCTTTTTTCTCGCGTTCATGAGCTCCTGCATATACTCATCTGATTACCAGCTGCTCTTTCGGACAATCTGCTCCCCTTTCTAAGCGGCTGCAGTGGTCAGAATTACCGCGTTAGCAACTCGAATGGCCGGCGCGCTCTCCCGCCTTCAACTCGATGGAAAACTACGGTGGGATTAACGTCAAGAGATTTAACGCCGATAACAGACAGAGCGGCAGCACAGAGGAACTCAAAGTTACGATCCGGTGGATGTAAAAGTTATCAAGATCCTTGACTGTGGGCCGATTTCGACACAAAATTGCATTCTCGAGAAGGTGGCACTGTCTCTATGATACGGGGTGAATCTTGTTTCTACTCGACAATTTCCTGAATGTTGTGCATTAAAATTGATGAATTGTCTTTCGGAGTTTTCATGCACGCTGAGTTTAGGGAAGTTAGATTCAGAAGCTGAATCGAAGTGCGCACCCGGAAAACTAGAAAATAGGGGTAGCCCTATCATTGTGATAGGCCGGAATCATTGTTCCCACGACCGACGACGGCGACAGTGCATGTCAAGCATATTGATTTTCGGCCGATACTGATGGTAAAGATTGCGGGGCATCGCTCGTCCCTGGAAGTACAGTTTACTGTTGTACTCTGGGCCAAATTCCGGTGCGCATTTGCGGATTATAGCTATTACATCATGAGACACATGCTAGTCGTGTTGGGACCACTTAGTCCCGGCACGGTTCACCCTTCTTCCAGCGCGATTATCACGTGTCGCATGATGCAATAGCCGTAGTACGCAAACGGAATTCGGTCCAGAGAACGATAGTGTAGTGTACCGCAATGTTAAAAGGACATGGTGCGGTTGCGGTCACACACTAAACTACAGTGGAAAACCGGGCTCTTTGCCAGATTTCATTATCGATCGACAGCACAGCTGATTTTCTGGATGAGTTACGGGTTTTCTCTTGTTTCACGCTTGTTTCGACTTCATTTTTTTTTCTGACTCTTATGATATTACGATTAGGGGCTTTTCTTAGTGTTCGAGAGGAATTTGCCGTTTTTTCGATTTCAAAACAGAATTTTGAAAAAAGGCACTTTGAAACCCGAATAAATTGCTAGTTTTCCTCACGCACTGGGAATAGCCCCCATTCGCAATATTTAAAGGCAGTCGTCACGATGAAAAACGTTATCGAAAAAACAACAAAAATCAGCTCAGATCAAAAGCAGCTCAAAAACTATGAATGTAACGCGCTGAAAAACGGGCTAGAATTAGAGTTATTAAAACCCTTAATTTCCAGTTCGTGCACACGTGCACAGAAAGATCACAGTCTCATGCCAAGCAGTCGAAAATCATCGGCAATCAGAGGAAGAAATAAATGCAAGTTCACCTAATAAAACAGTTCAACAATGAAAGCAAGCACTTCAGTCAATGTTTTTGATTAGATGTGTACATAAATCCGAAGATTCATTGATTGAAATTCAATTTCAAGCCAGCTGATGTACTCGATACTAGTGATCATCGATGCCGAAGATGTGGGGTAAGCTCGTCCACCATCAAATACAAGAAAGTTCAGGCTTCAATGTTGGCCCAGAACAGTGTATTTTCGCGAATTTTTCTTATAGGTTCTGCTACTCTATACCCAGAAAAGGGTTCAGAGAAGAAAAGAAGACGAGCATATTTGAGCGCGACCACTGCCTTTAAACAGTCAGAAACAAAAATGATGCCGAAACAAACATGATAAGGAAGAAAAACCGTAACTAACCTAGAAAATCAGCTGTGCTGTCGATCGATAATGAAATCCGGCAAAGAGCCAGGTTTGCACCGTAGTTTTAGTGTATGACGGCAACTGCACCATGTCCTCTTAACGTTGCGGTGAACTGCATGATCGCGGCCATACGTTTTGTAGGATGTGCCAGGAGCTGCGAGAAAGAACACATATTCGACTGAAAATGAGAAATCGTTACAAATTTCCGGCTTCGTAGTGTCCTTTCGCCGTATTCATTTCGTTGGGTATATATTCTCTGGTTTCGAGCCAGATTTACTCTGTTCCCTCGCGCGATTGTGCGGAGCGAGGGTTGAAACAGCGAGAAATTGTGGGCAGAATGAGAGGCAGCGTACGCACGCAGACGCACGCGACAAACTGAAATAAATCACACTCGGATTCAGAGGACAGGTAGTGCTGGACGGATCTGAATATTCTTAGCCCCTTTAATAATTTCCGGACGAAACCATCAAACGCGCTATAAGATAGGCCTGCGGAGTCTATTTGGGCCTCACCGACGCTGCAGCCCTGTCTTATAACTTGTCGAACGGCGTCGTCCGGCAAACTGTGAAAGGCCCATGTCAGAGTTGGTTGGAGAACCATCGTGGCCAATCTGGTCAATGCTTATGAAAAACATAGATGATGGAGGTTGCGAAAACACCTGGGGTCGTATTCGCCAATAACCCTCCGGGTACCCGCAGGGTAGTCGAAGGGTAAATGAGGTGAAATTTCAGTACAAAACGCGCGCTCCACGGCCACCTCTCGCCTCCCTTGGCTTCCCTCGCGACCGCCGGAATTTTTCGAATAGCATAGCTGAAGAATGGCCGCTTCGCGATGGAATCTTTATCTTTTTGCAGTGATATCGATACGTAACACAGTTTGCAATTCCATCTTACATGGTGTAAGATGGGTTGATCCGCGCGCGGTATCATCCCTTCCGCTTCGCTTCGACTTCCCTCGGCGGGTTGTTGGCGAATACGACCCCTGGTGAGGCTGTCGCGGTCAATTAGTATGAGTCATTTGGAACGATATCAGGAATATCATTCATTTCTTGCCTTATATCACGTGCACATCGGGTGTTTTTTCCACCCCACATCATTCATGTCTTTCATGACTATCGATCGGGCTGGCTACGCCGATCGGCCAACTATGACCGAGGCCTTAAAGGCAGTGGTCGCGATCAAATATGCTTGTCGTCTACTTCCCTCTAAACCCTTATCTGGGTCTCGAGTAGTAGATCCTATGAGAAAAAATCGCGAAAAAAAACACTGTTTTGGGCCGAATTTGGAGCCTAAACTTTCCTGTCTTTTGATGGTGGACGAGCACACTCCACATCATCGGCATCGATGACCTCTTATATCAAGAATATCAGCTGGCTTGAAATTGAATTTCAATCAAAGAACCTTCGAATTTATGTACACATTTAGTCGAAAACATTGACTGGAGTGCTTTCTTTCATTGCTCAACTGTTTTTATTGGGTAAATTTGCATTTATTTCTTCCTCTGAATGTCGATGATTCTTGACTGCTTGGCATGAGACGGCGATCTTTTTCGTCGTCGCTGTGCACGTGTGCACGAAGTGGCATCTTTGGGCCCTAGAAACTCTGATTCTTGCCCGTTTTTCACCGCGCTACCTTCATGGTTTTTCAGCTTTGTTTATCTAAGCCGATTTTTGTAGTTTTTTTCGATAACGTTTTTCATCATGACCACCTCTTTTAAAGGCACAGCCCAACCTCAGGATCGGCTTTTCGTTCCTCTACCTATCATGAAGGCGGCCTCACGCTGATTCCAAAGATGTCTCTGGAATCGTTCAAGACCCCCTGGAAACGGAGATATGGCCCCTCGAAAATTGAGCTACATAAGCATGCTGGACGAGTTGTCCGAGGCTTGTAAGCTCCGTCATTTGCAACCACTGTATGCGAGCCTGACCTTAATGAAGAGAGAGGCTGAGAAATGAAGGGAAGAACGGGGATATTCTCCGGAGAGCATCGCTCATCTCGCCACTGTTGAGCTCGAAAGGTCGTAAAAAGGGCGTGCCAAAGTGGCTTACCGAGGTGGACGCCCCAGGGTGTGGAAGCCCTAGGGTTGCTTCCTCCTATAACTCGCTTATGCTTCCTCCTATAACTCGCTTATTCGGAGGAATCGAGAGCTCGCACTTGGCAAGTGGTATACGGGGTGGGTCTATTTGACCATTATGTGGAAACCTCAGATTTCGTCCCTAAGCTTAGACTGTGCCTTTGTGGCAGCGTCCACGATAAAATCTGTCTCCGAATTTTCACCAGAAATCGAGAGGTTAGAGCTCTCTATAACCAGAAACGTTGAAAAATCGGCTAAGAACAAGCAAGAACGAGTCCTATACGGCCCTAAATTGAGTGTTTCGCTCACGCAACGCCCACTCCCTCAACGGCTGCCGATAAAGTTGTCCAAACCAAAATTTAAGTTTTTGAAAGTAATCGATCATCAAATGGGGTAAGTTTAGTTAAAGGCTATGGTCACGATGAAAAACGTTATAGAAAAAACTACAAAAATAAGCTTAGATCACAAAAAGCTGAAAAACTATGAAGGTAGAGCGGTGAAAAACGGGCTAGAATTAGAGTTTCTAGGGACCAAAGAAGCTGTTTTGTGCACACGTGCACAGCGTTGACGAAAAAGATCGCAGTCTCATGCCGAGCAGTCAAAAATCATCGACATTCAGAGGAAGAAATAAATGCAAATTTAACGAATAGAAACAGTTGAACAATGAAAGCATCACTTCAGTCAATGTTTTTGACTAGATGCGTACATAAATCCAAAGCTTCATTGATTGAAATTCAATTTCAAGCCAGCAGATGTTCTTGATGTAAGAGGTCACCGATGCCGATGATGTGGAGTGGGCTCGTACACCATCAAAAGACAAGAAAGTTCAGGTTTCAAATTTGGCCCAAAACAGTGGGTTTTTCGCGATTTTTTTTATAGGTCCCACTACTCGTGACCCAGAAAAGGGTTTAGAGAGAAAAAGACGACAAGCATATTTGATCGCGACCACTGCCTTTAAGTGGAATAAACCATAGCCCCCTGAATGTGAGCTGTTTCCTTAAAATTGGTTTTCCAGTTATTTACGGATCAGAGGCCGTTGGAAGGAGTGGGCGCTAACACTCAATTTTAGGGCCGTATAGGGCTTTTCTGTCCTTGTTCCAAGCCGATCTTCCAGCATTACTGGTGAAGTTGGACTTGGACCTCTAGATTTCCGATGGAAATTCGGAGACTAATTTTATCGTGGATACTGCCGTTAAGACCCATTCATAGCAGGTCTCTTCGACTAATCGCGGCACTGCCAACAGTTACCAAACATGATGTTCAGTGCTCGTCTTCGTTTGCAAAGTTTCGCAACTGTAGACCATTTGCTAATCTGAAGAGATCGATGACCTTGCAGGGCTTTGCTGATGAGGTGCATTAGAGTACCACTACCACTTTTGGTAAAAAAAAGTGGGTTTTTCAAAGAGTCGTGAAACCAGATCTTGCACTCAGTTCAGTCGTGATTGCCAAGCGACTGGGGTATTGCTGGTCGAAGCGATCTGCTTGATTTTGTTAGTTCGATTCGACTAGTCGCGTCGCTTCCCATAGTCTTACTTCGAGACGTAGGGTATTCGGAGCCGGGGGGCCTCACGCGGTTTGAAGCAGTTAATGCCATTTGAACTTTTTGTTCAAGTATCCTTCAGTTGCTATAGCTGCTTGCGACGAACCCCCTGGGCCAGTAGCAATTCCCCTAACGGTGGGAGCTACCGGCTATCACTGCGTGGTGACAGTGTCAATCACTATTTGTATAATCAATATAAACGCGCCGGCATAGAAATGCACACGCTGTGCTTAAGTCGATGACCGTTGTAGGCAGCCACCTGGCAGCTGTGAGCATTCTTTTGTGAGGTGGCTGGCTGCAAGAAACGGGTGGTGACTTCGCACATCGCCGCAGAGGAAAGACGTGGGGTCGTGCACGTCCAAGGGTGGCGACTTCTTGAGGAAAGTGCGCCCCTAGATAGGGCAGTGGAACGCTCACGGACCGATCAGCCCGCTGTCCACTTATCACCACATCACAGCAGGGCGGCCATTCTTGATGCCTATGGGGGCAAAGAAGGATCGCACCCGCCGGCTGGCAGCCATTCAGCTCCGCTGCCAGTTGATAGGAATGACAGCCGAAACGTTCGAAGGTTCAATTGATGATTCAATGATTCCTGGCAAAGATTAGCGGGATATTTACATCGAATTGAAGGAAGATGTCATGAATATGTCTCCTTTATAGGTTTCACAAGCTTTACTCCTGTTCTTAGCTCAACTTGCATTTCCTAGAAGTTGTTGCAGCCATATTCGACCAATTTAGGATTTTTTTCAACAAATGCAATCAGATATGCTTAGATCCAAGAACGATGGCTTCGAAACGGTTTCGTATTCCAAAGAAAAGGCATTAAACATATGATACGCGTGTACTTTTTACTAAATTCAGTATAATTGTTCATCTAAGTGCGGTCGTTTTCCTCTTCTAGGAACAACTTCACTACTTTCTATGTGGGCTGGGAAGCGTGAAACAGACTAAGGAAAAAAGTAGTCCATAATTAAAAAAAATCCTTGGAACTCTTTTGTTTACCTGGTTAAGGAGAGCACAAGGTCGCCTCTTTGACAATCATATTACAAAGTATTGCGTGTCGTGGTATCGGTGATAAGTGGCCATCTTACGAGAAAATCTCAAAATCGCCTCTTAAATCTGACATTCTGTCGCCTTGGTGATTTTTTTTTAATTATTAAATCTCATCATTCAATTCTGAAAAAAATTGTTATATCTCAAAGATTGACACATGTGCACGTTCTCGAAACCAATATTTACGACCGCTGGTTCGATCAAAGTTTTAATGGATACGAAGAACTGTGAAGGGAGTGTATGTAGTAGAATATGAAACGGACCTGATACGTGTACATGTGGGCTAGTGGTCTAAGGCGTTATGTTGGGAATCCGTCGCCTAGCCCATGGTGTGTTGGTTAAAACACTTCAACCCACTAAGAGTTTAGCATTCAACACCGCTCTCTGAGAGTACATCTCGTTACAAGGTGGGAATCATAAGAGGCAGCTAGGCGTCACCGACCTCAGGTTGGCTGCCTAATTAAAGTCATCACATTAGGGGATTGCTACTGGCCCTGCAGTCCTAGTAATCCTCGCGAGCGAACAGAAAATTCTCGCGGCGTTGTCCGCAAATGTCCGTCACGTTTCACGCGGAATCGCGTCCCCGCGAGCGATCCCAAGTCGCTCCACGCTGAACGAAGCGATTTCAAATCCCTTTGTCCAGGGATTTCAGATCGCGGGTCGCTTTTCATTGTTCGACTTTATGTCGAAGCGACCAGCTATGAATGGGGCTTTAGGAATGCCCCAGATCTTGTCACGTCTTTTCTTGAAGTAAACATTCGATCACTGCGGCACAGGGCGACTCCGCTTATCGGCTCTTCTTTTTGACTTTTTGTGGTAATACCGGAACGGTCGATTGTTATTCAGCGGAAAAGTCATAATAGGAATGGCCAATTTTATCCTGCTAGAAGCACGAGGCGCCTGGCGATCTGAGCGCAATACCTTGAGGAGCTTTTTCAGAATCGCTGTAAGCCATTAATTTTGCGCCACATATCTCGAATTTAAAAGCAGGATTTGCGATGGAAGCGGTTGCTATACATCATCATCATCATCATCATCATCATCATCATCATCATCATCATCATCATCATCATCATCATCATCATCATCATCATCATCATCATCTCATCGTCCCATTAGCTGACGGCCTGCCGAGGCTGACCATGGAGCCAGTACGCCGCCGTAGGTGCCGTCGGGAGATGTGCATCACGAGCAACTGCTTTCCACGCAGAGCGATCCAGTGCCATTAGTCTCGCATCAGCCACAGACAGTCTGCGTCTCGCCAAATCATCTTCAACTTGCTTAATCCAGGTCGTTCTGGGCGCCGATCGCTGCACTTTCCATTCCACCGGTCGTTGTCTGAAGGGCAACTGGAGAGGCAGGCGTTCTATTGGCATGAGGCAAACATGACCTTCAACCTCAACCTACGCTTTCTGACTTCGCATTCGATCGTGGGTTGGCCCTCGCAACGTAAGCGGATATTCTCATTCATGACATGGTCGCGTAAAGACACGCAAAGGATCCGTGGGAGACATCGCATTTGAAAAACTTCGAGTTTTGAAGATCAGATTTGAGCAGTGTCCACGTCTCAGCTTCATACAGCGAAACTGACACGACAAGCGAACGGTAGATTCTCATTTTCGTTATAATGGCTACGTTTGGACGCCTCCATAAGCACCAGTCTAGTGCTCCGAACAGCTTGGCGAATCCTGCTAAGATCTTCAGCCGTTGAGGCGATCTTGCTTTGTTGAATGACGGAGCCAAGGTGCTTGAAACGATCCACTTGCTCAATCTGGGCATCGTGGAGGCAGACTGCAGCTAGTGATCCATCACTTGTCGTCACCTTCGTTTTGTCGGCATTTATCGTAAGACTATATGAACTAGCTGTTTTCGCGATCTGGAGCAGAATGTTGGAAGCCTCGACATCATTGTTAGCAAAAACAGCGCTGTCGTCAGCGAGCAATAGGTCGTTTGCTATGCATACTATAATCTAGCAACAAGGTAGATCTAGCCATAACAAAAGCGAAATTAAATGAAAAGTTCGAGAAGAAACGCTAAAGAAGAAGTTATTGCTTGGTGTCCGCCCGCGCCCACTTGACCAGATTTTATAAATGCCTGTTCTGCTATCTTTCATTTTGCTTCTAGAGTGATTACTGGACCTTTTGAACGCAGTGTTCGCGATTATGTTTGTTTCCGGGTTTTTTACATAATACAATGAGTTGGCCTCAAAGTTTTAGCAAAATGACGGAGAAACGGTTAGAAACGCACTAACAGGTTTTATTTCAGTGACGCTATTCTCTGGCCTAGACTAGTTGTGCAGTTGGATGAACATGCCCACGGTGGTGGTTACCGGTAAAAAATGCGGGTAATCGAAAATAGGAGAAGATTTTATGCAAAACTGTATTTGTTAGGGTCCGAAGGAAAGAACGGATCAATAGAGAGAGTTGAAAAAGAGGGGTCCACAAAAGGTTTCATTGACACAACAAACAGTTCCTGTGAGACTTAAGAGGCGTCGTGAGATTAAAGGAATTCGTGTCATTCTGGTGCGTTTTTCTCAAATCCTACGTCATTTTAGTTCTACTCGGGGCCACATGATCGATTTAGCGAATAATCTCAAAATTGAAGATTTTCGTGGACACTGTCTTCAAGAGAATTCTGACACTACCTTAGAGCAGAATAAACGGCGGGTAAACAAACATTCATGAAAATCTAATTAGTTAGCGGGCGTGCGGACACCTATAATTAACGGTTGTACCTTTTTTTTTGCGTTTTCCACCAAATTTTCACTTTTTCGATTTATTGTTTATTTTGTGATGACCAAATGTGCATTCTCATGAGTAGAGCTCAAAAATCGCTTCTATCGCGAACCATGCCTTTGAGGCTGTATTGGACTGTTGAACCCTACTCCTTTCTAAAGCACGTGTCTGGCCGTACTTTGTCTTTAGGTTGTACTCTGTGCTCTGTTCATCCAACCTTGATTCAGCGCATTAGAAAAAGTCAGGAGTAAGGCTGAGGTGAAAGTGCATCATTGCTCCCTAAGAGGTCAGACCTTCAGTCGTTTAGAACTTCTGTCTTCCTTATTCTCGTAATCGTTCAAAGTTCCGGTTTTTTTTCATGGCGCTCCGAATGCGAACGCATTTGTTGCGATTTTAGGATGTCTCAAGAAACGGGAAGGAAGCAATTCTCCATCACCAACTGGGGAACACCTGCCATAGCCGATTTAGGTCATTAAATGCATCGAAAGTTGAAATTTCTCTTCACTTACTATTGAAAAAAAAATTCAATTAATCCTCAGAAAACATAGCCGAGACAAATCCGAAGTAATTTTTCTGAACACTATAAACTTTCAGGATGGAGTACCTACACCCTTTTACCGAACTGAGAAGGCCTCTCCGTAACCTGGTTTGGAGTTCTCTATTGCAACTACAATACCGTTCGCAGGATCTGGTCAGGACGCGTTTTAGAGCCTGGCGTCCTTTTTGGATAACTCCTTTCAAGCTCAACTCAGCGTAACTAAGGTTACATTATTCTCCACGTTTGACTCTCGATAAACCTCGACATCAGAATAATAGTTGATGCGTTGATTGTAGCAGGCACTAGGTAGTGTGGCTTTGTTGGTGGACTAGCGTTTCGGCGGTCTTGCCCTCTTCGGAGTCTGAGAAAGGCCGAATATATCTGCGAAATTGCTCCGCCAAACGTATTTTACCCTACCGAAATTCAAGACGAAATTATCCAAACAAATGGCTGGTATACATGAAACTGAGCGACATAAATTTCCAAAGTTCGTGGAACATCAAGTATTCGGTAGATAAACGGCGGGGTACCGAGATATCAGAAGGCAGTTCCCCAAATCAGAAGGTTAATCTGATGTAAGGCTGCAATTCCCGCGTTATAATTATACCCTCATCCTTCCGGTTGACCTTGGGGTCTCTCGCGTTGATCCAGAGCGCCTCGAGCGCTTTTTGCGCACTTGTTTTTGCCTCCCGCGCTAGTATCTCCACTCTCGCTTCAAAATCGTCCCCGTCATGACAGTTAACCCTGTGGCAGCCCAGCGTGGTGCTAATTCGCGACTATTCCTCCCCATCCAAGTGCCCTTTGACCCTCACATGCAGTGGACGGGGTGTTTCGCCGATATATTCCTGACCGCAGCTCTGACATGTGATCAGATAAATAACCCCGGAAGCAATACAGCAACCATCTCTACCCGATAGGCGAATGACGCATTGAGGCGTGACGCGTGCGCAATCATAATGCCGATTCCCGCACTAATTGTCGATTCAAATTATTGGGCGTGATGGCCACCAGAGATACTGCATTTTTCAATCCCGCTCCTCGAAGGCATCTTTTCACAGCGCGGCTAACATCGTCGAATATGAATGGCATTATGAAAGGAACTTTGTCGCTTTAAGGTTTATTGTGACTTTCCTGACCTTCGTGGGCGTCCCGCGACCTGCGCGCATGTTGTACATAGTCATTGAGAGTCGCTATCTGACAACTAAGGCTTTTTGACGCTTAACGCTCTTCCTCTCCAAAACACACATTTATAGCGATGCGAAACATGTTTCTGACAACCGCAAGTATTGGCTGAGTGGGATGCGCGGACCGCCAGTGGACTATGGTCCATTCTAGCCCTATAACTAAGTCGATCCTGAAATTCGTAGAGACCGCAGATGGCCTTGCGCATTACATGAGTAGAAATGCGCTGAGACGGCGAGAAACTTGTACCAAGATGTAAAACTGCGAGTGAGTTTTCGGAAAGAGGGGTATTTCGTAACACGGTAACCCTTGAGTTTTCCGACAGCGGTACGCTACTGACACCTTGATGGACTAGACGTGATCCAATACAACACTATGAACCCCATTTCCCCGGCCATTGGGTGTACACACAATATCGTTGATACGATCATAAATAGACTTTGACCCCTCCACAATATTCCATCAAAGACGCCCCCCAAAAACTTTGTACGATTTCGTTCTTTCAATCTACACTTTTTCAACATAGCGAAGAAATGATCTTGCTTATCACGCAGTGCAATTCGAAGAATTTGGAGCTCGATCTTGCGTACTTTCGTGTCGTTCTTCGGCCTTTCCCAGACGCCATGTAGCCAGCGTATCAACTATTATTCTGATGTCGAGTTTTATCGAGATTGGAACTTGGAGATTTTTGTAACGATGTGCCAGCACAGTTCCAACGACTCGTACAAGAAGCATTGTCTCTCCGACAGGAAATCGTCATGGCGAGGCGATCTGTCCACTTCCTACACCGGTGCCTAACCAACAAGTCATTCCGAACTTGATCTGGAAGAAGAGGCTACGTGACGCATGCGGTAGTCCGAAGATCGATCTTCAACTTCTTCGCATTGCACTACGTGATAAGCAAGACAATTTGTTTGCTATGTTGAATATGTTTACGTCGAAAGAACAAAATTGTACTATGTTGAATAAGTATAGGTCGAAAGAACAAAATTGTATAGAGTTTTTGGAGAGCCGTCTTTGGGTTATGATAGTGGAGGGGCTAGATTCTATTTATGATGGTATTCGGTCTGACGTAAGGGCATGTCTACTACAGAAATTCAGCAGCATTTTGTGTGCACCCTATGACCGGGAAAATGGGGTTCGTAGTGTTGTGTTGGATCAAAGTCTAGTTCATCATGGTGTCAGTAGCCTACCGTTGTCAGAAAACTCAAGGGTTACCGTGTTAGGGAATACCCATCTTTCGAAAACTCACTCGCAGTTTTACATCTTGGTCCAAGTTTCTCGCCGTCTCCGCCCATTTCTACTCATGTAATTCGCAAATTCATCTGCAGACTACACGAACTCTAGGATCGACTTCGTTATAGGCCTAGAATAGACTGTTTACCAGCAAGCGCAGTGCAGATTCGGGCATTTTCCACAATCCCGTTTTCCCCAGCGTATTTCAAGCAACAGGAACCGAATGCACGCGCCGACATAAATTTCCACCTGTTTGCCGGCGAAACATTTAGGGCTTCCAAGCAATTCCAGGCAGGAAGATTCCCTGAAAACTCGAATCACTCACAAATTTTGGGCCTAAAAGAGGTGCGCGAGCTTGTGGCTTCCGATACCGTATGGCACTCTGTAAGTGACAAAAGAGTAGAGTTTGTGGTGACTTCCCACGAAATGGACTCGGCAATAATCGAGATCCACCTGTCGGACACGCCAGTCTACCGGATATCTTCCAAAAAAGAGTTCAAGTCGCAACACCACAAGCCTAGCAGGTCCTGGATTGAGGAAGCAATAATGGCTGAGCTAGCTCGGACGATTATAAAAAAAACTGAGGCTCCAACTTGTCCCGTATTGTAACTGCTTATCAAAATCCATTAATTGGGGAAAACCGAAAATTTCACACAAGTTGATCCAATCGCAAATAAGGTCCGTCTCATCATTAGCTGCGTGGGTGCTCCCACCGAACAAATCGCTTGGTTTGTCAGCGCAGTGCTCATATAACTTCTTTGATATATCTCGGCGCACTTACCCATCACGCAAGCCGTCTTAGACAATATCCGGCGTGCATAACTCACCAGCAACCGTGTAATCGAATTCTTTAGTGTTTCAGTGCTTTACGCCAACGCAAGTAACGACCCGGCTATGGAAGCAGTTTTAGATCTTCTGAATGAACATAAATATGCACGGTGTATCGGTACGCATCCTAATTGCCCTTCTTAAAGAGTGCCGAGGTTGTAATTTTTTCAAATGGGCAGACAAATACTTTGCTCAGCTGATGGGCTAGCGATGGGACAGCGGCTGGCACCAACGCCTGCCATCGCCTTCATGTCCAAAACCGGAGCACCTGTGCTCGAATACTTCACTTTGTTTTACAGGCGATACATTGATGACTGCCTCATAATTTGCTCCACGCAACAAGAGACGGACACGTGTTTAACCATGATGAACAGTCAGTCTATACACATTAACCTTGCCCGGGAAAAACCGTCGGAAAGCTGATTGCCTTTTCTGAATGTTAACATTAGTTTAGTTTATTACGTCACATAAGGCGAACATTCAACTAGGCGAAGGCAGGAAAATCACGAAATGGTACCGCAAACCTTCGAGCAAGGTCTTTTTGATCTATTGGCGGTCCGCGCATCCCACTCAGACAAAACTTTAGGTTGTCAAAAAATGTTTCGCACCGCTATAAATATGTGTTCTGGAGGGGAAGAGCGTGAAGCGTCTTAAAGTCTTAATTGGTAAATAGAGACTCCTAATGGCTATGGACCACACGCGCGCAGGTCGCGAAACGCCCACGAAGGTCAGCGAAGTCACAATATACCACAAAGCGACAAAGTTTCATTCATAATGCCATTCATATCCGACGATGTGAGCCGCGCTATCAGAATAGGCCTGCGAGGAGCGGGATCGGAAAGTACTGTATCTCTGTTGGCCATCCCGCCCAATAATTTGAATCGAAAATTAGTGCGGGAATCGGCATTATGATTGCGCACGCGTCACGCCTCAATGCGTCATTCGCCTATCGGGCAGAGATGGTGACTGTATGTCTTCTGGGTTATTCATCTGATCACATGTCAGAGCTGTGGCCAGGAATATATCGGCAAAACAGCCCGCCCACTGCATGTGCGAACCAAAGAGCACTTGGATGGGAAGGGAAAGTCGCGAATTAGTACTGCGCCGTATCGCCACAGGGTTAATTGCCATGACGGGAAAATTTTGTTGTGAGAGTGGAGATAGTAGCGTGGGAGGCCAAAACAAGTGCGCGAAAAGTTCTCGAGGCATTCTGGATCAATACGAGGTATCTCAACCGGAAAGACGAAGTTATAAATATAACGCGGGAGCTACAGCCCTACATCATATTAGCCTTGTGAGCTTGTATCGTAAAAATAAAAGGCCGCAAAGCAGGGGTTGGGCACGGAATCATCCGTTCAATAGCCACCATTCTTTGTTGCGTGTTGCTTTGCCCGTCAAGCAGCGTCACGGCTCTTCTACTGAATGGCATGGGTCATAGGAACTAATGATTCGAAATTGTCCTTGCAAACACTATATGTTTTGTAACGAAGACTCAGATCGACTGCTTTCCCAGTAAAAAAAACCTAGGTAGGTAGCGTGTATGAACCTAGGTAGCCGTCGGGAGAAGCCACAAAACTGTTTCCCTTGAACCCTTTCGCCATCACTTTTTGTCATGCTTAATACAGTTTTTGAAATGCTCAATGCCTTTTTTTTGCAGCCGATGTGTGCGAGCTGACCTGAGTAAAGAGAGAAGTTGAGAATGAAGGGAAGAACGGGGCTTTTGATCGCAAACCAACGCTCATCTAACCACGAATTCAGGGCAACTGTTATAGGACGTGGGCGGAGTGGTCCAATGGTTTGGCTGGCCCACGATATTTTCACCCACTTACCGGCCGTTTTTCGTCGCACTTCCGTACTTCATCTTCTTAGAAGGACCCAAAGCTTACGTTTCAGCCAAAAAAAGTGCAACTTTTCTTCGCGAACACTGCCTTTAACTTACAAGGCGACTATAAGAGGATTACAAGTCGCGACATACCAAAAATAACTAACTTCAACTGGCATGTGACATGTAGCATGTTCAGAAGAACCTACGATCAGCATTCGCACCTCCAGTGCGATGCTGAGCGCTTGCCTGACGCCGCTTCAGTCACGCGGCGGATTTTACAGTCGGCAAGGATTGCACTGATACTTTGGGCTCGTAGTTTTGCATTGGCGCAACTCGGTGGACATATGTTATTACACAAGCTCTGACACAGCCGTAGTGGGTTACGCAAACGAAACTCACCGGATGCTCGCGATCGCGCCTTTTGCTCACTTCTGTTACAAGCCTGCGATGGGATAAATATCTTATCTTCGAAGCATTCTGCGACTTTTCTTAGTATTCTTCGAATTCGGATTATTTATCCTATCGCTATATATAGCAGAAAGGACAGAAAGGCGCTATCCCACGCAATTGGTGAGACTCCTTTGCGTAGCCCACTACTGCGGTGTCACAGTTCACGTGTACCAAGTTTGAGCGTCGTACAATAAGTAACGCAAATTATCAGTGCGATTCGTGGCGATTGTATGTGGGGTGGAACGAGGAATAATTTTTTCTCAGAATTCTCATTTCAAAATAATGTCTGCTAGCAAGAACACGCAAGAAAATGTGTGAAGTTTTCATTTACGCCCCGAAATAAATTGAAACACTTGAATGGTTAGTAAACAAAAAGTATTGACACAGTAGAAGGTGTAATCGCGAATGAAATTGAGTAGATATCCCGATCACATGACTTCTGCCAGCGACGTCAAAGCCTGTTATATTGCACGATAGTTACTGCTGGTGACCATATCTGTGGATGAACATATTACATGTAGGAAATAACAGCATTTCTGACAATCCTGAAGAAGAGAACCTATACCTCATGCGATCGGCTAATGCGCCTCCTGCTCGCCAACCTTTGAAAACGCATGTTTCGGCCCACTTGGCTCGCCTCTTAAAGAAATGTTCTAATTCTGAGCTTTCCATAGATAATGAAGTGCCTCGATAATAAAAAACTTAAGTACCTATCTAGGAATACCGAGTTTTTGATCTTTAATTCCAAACTCGAATACAAGAAGAGTGTCGAGTTAGAGACGAACTAAACGCTATGCAATCGGCACTCTCAGGACACCGCTAACTTTCCCATTCAAAAAGACGGCATTTAGAAGGAACCCTGGATGAAATAGTCTGACAGATAATTAGTATTAGTCTGATAGATAAATAGTTCGAAACTCCGGGAGCCTGAATCCAATCTACAAACTGTAGACAGTTTTAAGACAGGACGCTTGTGGGAAAAATATTTCGAACAATCCATTCGCCACTTTCAGCTGAAGGCCACAAAGCTGTGGTAGGGAAATGAGCGTCAAACATACTGCTCTCTTCCAACCTTTGGATGGAGTTGCTTATAAGCTACAAAGCGGACAGGCATCTTGCCCTCCTCGTGTTAGCCTTTCTATCGGTCGCGGACCACTCACACACTGAAGTGGGCGCTATTGATCGGAAACCATCATATCACGATCTCAAATTCTCATTTCTTCACGCCGGAGGACGGGAATTGCGCTTTTGGAGTTAGCCTTACTCTCAAAGTGGCAACTTTAGGCTCTTCTGAGGCTTTTCGCTGCTCGTTTCCATGCGTTTATTCGACGTCAGCGTTGCAGTGTGCCCCTCCGCTACCCATTCCTAGTGGGAGCTGAAACACATTTTTTATTGTGAACACTGTCTTTAGGACTCACCTGTGAGCAGCTATACTGTTTTACGATCGTTACCCACAGCTAGCACGTGTACGTGCTCGAAATGTTTCAGACAGGTTCCAGTATTGGCTTTCATGAATTATTGCGCCGGGAGGGCAAGCAAGCGCTATGCTGCAATCACGCATAACGATTTTGAATGCGTGCTTGCTGTTTCATCCTCCCTAAACCTTTCCGCCGCATTGATGCATCTAACGGGGATAGCATGTATGAACGCGCCTTGGAAGTGAGGGAAGCGCTGACGCCTCTTGAGTGCGAGAGTCGAAGTTAAACGAGGAGAAGCCATGCACGAAACGTAGAGTGCGAGTGAAGGGATAACGCGGAATCCCCTACGGGCACAATCGCCAAATCCTGATCTAACGCTACACGCATGTCGACCCAGAGTTCAGTTTTGCCAAGCGCATACCCCGGGCTCAAGTCTTACAAGGAGCATCCGTTTCCGAATTGCGAAGGAAAGTTCGGAAGCGTATTCCCTCATGCGCCTTCACACCTGGGGTGTAATGGTTAGCAAAACCCTATTCAGGATCTAGAAAATCGGAGATATGTTTCCTGAAAAGTATAGTCGTAGGTATGGAGAGGAGTAACGTACTCAGATCCTGATGCCGCAATGGCTGGTGAAGACGAGACGCCAAATACCATCAAGCAGACCACAGCAAGGAGTAGAGCAAGGTTGAAGACACGCATCGCGATTGGTTCAGCACTGCTGCAATGAGGAGAACGTTTGATTTAAATGTATGGGTAGGCTGTTTTCGATTAAATGAAGTTCAAATGCCTGCCTAAACAGTGGACTGTCACGAACAATGAGTTTTCCATGTGTGAAAGTCATCATCGGGCTAGCGAAAACATATCGTAGTTACGCAAACAGAAATTTGGGGATGGGTCTGCAATGAAATGTTTCCCATATCTATATAATATGCATGAGTCATTGACTTATGAGGCGAAATAAGGGAGATGGTGTGCGCCAGCTCGTGTAGAGGGTTAGGCGAAGTTGGCACAAAGGTTGATCGAGACGGTGCTGAGTGAGCCACCAAAACATTGAATTAGAGGAAAGAGAATTTGGTGGCTTTGGCTATGTGGGTTGGATCGCTGTCCAAACAGATTCGTTCGCAGGGATGCTTGACTGAGATTTCTACCACAACAACCGAGAGCATAATATTATTATTTTTGTAGATGCGGACACAATGACCTTCTAATAAGTGCATTTCCTCGTTGGTGTTTCGTACTCGACAGTCCGTTCTCGAATTTCAAAATCGAAAATATGCGACTCAATTATTAGAACATACAGGCTATAAAACGGCGAAATACTTTCGGTTCCTACGCGTGCTGGTGCGGAGCGGAGGTTAGAGACAGTGAGAGAGCGTAGGGCAGACGGAGGCCGAGGCGTCGCGCGCGCCGCTCGCTCCTCGAACGATGTGAATTACGACGTTTTATAGATGGTAGAGTCCGCGTAATAATTTTAGTCTGATGAATGGATGGGGCTGAGACTGTAGATCACCGCGCGCGCGATCGAAACCCCATTAGCCTTTGATGCCGCTATTACCCAGCAATACCTTTTCCACGTACGTCGCCGTCTACACCGAATCCTATTCCCGCAGTGAAACCTGCAATAGCTACACTTTGACTGAGTATAATGCAATGTTACACAAGCGAGACAGAGCTAAGGTTTGCCTTAACCCTTAGCGAACAAGAAAGGCGTGGTTTGCGTGAGCTCCTGTCGAAGAGCTGTGAAGTTCGCTACAGTGTAAGCGATAAAGGAGGCGATTTTGTGGTGCTTACTCAGTCGATGGACAAGAATCTTGGACGAATTTGCTTGTCAGATACGAACACATATGAAAAAGCTTCCGTGCAAGATTCTGAAACCGTATCAGGGGTGTGCGTAAGTGAAATTTCAAATTTCGTAAATCGTAAAACGTAATTACGACAAAACCACCGTAAATCGTAAACCGTAAATCGTAAATCGTAAACAGCAAACAATAGCATTGACCTGTAAAAATATTGCTATGGTGCAACACGAGAAACTACCTTCTGTCCTACTGTCCACCGTTTCACATGCTAAGTACATAGCGTGAGCTGCAACAAAGTGTCGCGGAGGGCTGACATACTGCAAATCTGCATAAGCCTGTCGCTTTTCAGAGCACTGCCAAAGCGACAGGTTTGAAGGGCGGGAGCTCAGCTACAGGCGATCGCTGCGAGCAGAGCGACGCGACCGTGTCTCGTAAAAGCGTATAATACCTTTAATGGGACCGTCCTAACCGTATTTCTCTGCGTTCCCTTATCACTCATTCCACAACTCCTTCCCAGGTATGGAGAAATCCGCCTGTCCGATTTAGCTGTCCGCGTATCTGCTGGGCAACAAGGACACAATTATGCCTCTCCCGAGCGCTGTTATAAGCGTAAAACGAGCCAATATGACCGTACTGGAGAGATTTTCAACGGCTGAATTTGGGAACTCCCATTTGCTGTCGAAACCGCAACACCGATCATACAGGCGGTGAGGATCGCACTGATATGTACTTCGAGTTCCCCACTGAAGGTTGGCTCAAACTCGGTGCACGTACGTTGAAAAATATGGCACCGAGCTTGCGCCAACCTTCAATAGAGATCGCAAAGTATCAGTCCGATCCGTGGCAACTCTACATTAACTAGAGCTCACTATCGGTCGCCCAGCGCAATCTATTTTTTCCTATATCCACGAAGTCACTTACAGAACCATAGCTTTTTGATGACAATACATTAGATAAGAATTGATCTGTCCCGAAGTCTCATGATAGTTCTAAATGATTTATTGCTAAAACAGCGAAAGTGAGACTCCCGAAATTCCAAACGACAGCGAAAATTGTCGGTAAGTTTTCGGTGCTTAGCACCTTCGTCAGACCTGAAAGAAACATGTCAATTTCAAATTTACAGTGCTGAAGCTAAAAAAACGACCTCGGTCTGCTTTGCGGTACAGTTAGAACAGCGGAACCCCCGGACCATGTGGTCGAGCTGCCTGCGAATACTGCATCAGCAAGCAAATATGCCAACTGAAAGGTGCAGTATATCTAGTGGATTGTTCAGGATGTGGCGATAAGTACGTTGGAGAAACATCAAGGCCCTTGCACAAAAGAATGGACGAACATCGCAGGGCTCTTAGAAATCCGGCAGCATACCCACTGAGCAGTTTTTCTAAGCATCGAACTCTTAAGCATGGATTTGAAACTCCACCTTCTATCATTGTGACGGTTCTTCACCGTTCAGTGGAAAACTCAGTGGAGAGGAAGATTTTGGAAGCTTTGGAAATCAAGCGTTTGGCGCCGGAGATAAACAGCAGGGACGAACTAGGAGAATTATTACAGCTCATCGCATGAGTACAGTACCCTACTAGCACCATCCTTCTCGTGTACGGTAATTTCATTATCCATAACGGGTAACCGGTCTTTAAGCACTTGGTAGTCAGCAGGGACAGTTTTACTATTGCTGTGGCTGCTGTTGGTCCGGGGGTTCCATTGTTCTAACTGTACCGCAGAGCAGACCGAGGTCGTTTTTACAGCTTCAGCGCTGTAAAGTTGAAATTGACATGTTTCTTTCAGGTCTGACGAAGGTGCTAAGCACCGAAAGCTTACCGACAATTTTCGCTGTCGTTTGGAATTTCGGGAGTCTCACTTTCGCTGTTTTAGCAACAAATCTTTTAGAACAATACATTAGATTATATAAGGCAACGTAAGCACAAAAAACGCTTTATAATTTTGCCACTTTGTGTATAGTGAGTTCCGTGGCTTGCTTCCTCAAGAAAAATTATATAAATTCAAACCACGACTGGCGCGGCGACTTGAATCTCAGCGGCGGCTGGCTGGTATTTATTAGCCAGCCGCTAGCGAGATTCTAACTGCCTCACCAGGAGCGGTTTGAATTTAAATGTTTTTTTCGAGGAAACAAGCCAAGGACCTAACCATAGTTTAGTCTCCATCGTTAAGGAATGTAGCCAAGGCGACCACCACACGCTCGCATTTGTGAGAGATAAGGTTTTAGAAAGGCGAAAAACGATTTTTCTTGTTCATTTTTGTGGACTCTGAGTAGACTTCATCTACTCAAAAGGCGGGCCAGGAGCACTATTTGCAGCAATTTTTGGATAGCTTAGACTGCTTCGCTCGATGTTTGGGCTTTAATCTGGTCGTAGGAATTAGGACAGTTGATCTTCATATGAAACTCGAACACAATGTTCCTCGTGAAGAGTGCTTTTAGATTGCATTTCGTTCTAAGTGGCAGCTAATGAGACGCGCGCAGCGCGCAACGCGGATCTGTTATCCAGCGCCTCCAGCTCCGACCATATGTATGTCCCGCATTATAATGATGAAATCACGTCGAAGGTTTCTAATGGGATCGTGCTGTAGTTACACGCCTGAGTTGGCCCCATATCCTGACCAAAAACATTAGTATACGAAACATGGGATGAGGGCAGGTCAGTTGGAGATGTCTTGTGATTTATAGTTCAGTTCCGCAATCGCGTTCAGTCCTCATTATCACAATCGTAGAAGCAAAGCGGTTGTTCGTAAAAAAATTGAACTAGAATCATTCTCAAAACAACCGCTCCGCTTCTACGATTGTGATAATGAGACTTTGCGGACTGAACGCGATTGCGGAACTGAACTATACTTCCATTGCATGTATTTTTAATCAGGAAAAATTACGATTTACGGCGCGAAATGCCGTAAATCGTAATTCGTAATCACGAGGTCAAAAAACACCTTAAATCGTAAACCGTAATTACGCACACCCCTGAGCCGTATGCACTGATCTCCATAATATGATCAAACGAATTCTTAACAAGGTCATGAATTCAAGAACTACGAGTAGCTATCTGTTGACGTGTCCTGCCTAGAGTTCACGTGATGATTTTAGTATGATGAATGGAAGGGGCTGCGACGGTAGATCACCCCGCGCGAATCGAAACCCAATTGGCCAGTGAGGCCGCCAACTCCATGCCGCCTGGTTCATGCGTCACACTAAATCGAAATCGGAAACCATACATACTATGCATTGGCCAAAACGCACAAACTTCCCAGACAGGCCGATTTGAGCCATGTGGCGGAAGACACCATAAAGACGAGAACAATCATTTCGTCCTCTGAAGAATCGTCAGACAGGATCAGTTGGTTTCCGGTGAAACTACTGTCACCGCTCCTACAACACGTTGCGGAACATGTGGTTAGTGTTGAGGAATTCATATCTACGCTGACTCAATGCGAAGTGCATAACTATGCGTCCTACGCGAGCTATAATGCTATTTCATTATATTCAAACGTGAAGAATGATAATGCAATCGACGTCGTTGTGGAACTTTTGCGACAACACCCAAACGATGCAAACACTTTTGGACTGTTAGAAGACGACATACGAGGATTGCTGTCTAAAGCGCTGAAGTGCAACACTTTTCAGTTCGATGGTCAGCTTTTCAAGTAGAAACGTGGCCTTGCAATGAGCTCAAGGATCGCGCTTTTTCCTGCTATCGTCTTCTTAGACAGAATTGAGAGAAGATCACTCACGCAAGGGTTCTTCTTTATAAGAGGTTCTTTTCCATATGTATTCGTCATAGGATCAGCCATCATCGAACTCCATGTCGTGCGGGGAAACCTCAACTCGTGCGACCAAAACCTCCGTGTTGCGATGGGAACTCCTGATGGATAGGAATGTCTTGTTTTTCTCAATACAGAAGTGCGAATTCGAGACGGCATGAAAGAATTCATATAGTACAGGAAAGCTTTATCAAGGGGCATCATCATCCACACCCGGCTGCCCATCACCTAAATATGAAGGTTAACGTAGTAAGGAACCTCATTGCTACAAAACTGAAAATCAGCTCTCGAGAATCGATCGAGGCAGAGACTGAACTTGCAAAGATACTGGCGGAAAATGGCTGCACAATGGCAGAGCCAAAATTATGGCGACCAACTTACACTCAAAACTGCGTTCCTCTCATATTACAGGCCATAAAACGGCCAATGTCTCACCGTCGACTGCGTACCACGCGCTGCGCGACCGCACGTGCGCCGGAAGCAGACGAGTTTCGGCCGCCGCGCGGCGGCCGAAACATCGCCGAAACACGAAACACGGATCTCATGAGACGTCAACCGAGTTGTCAACTTGTCGAGACTGCCAATAAAACTTGTGTTTAAACCGTTGCAAATTCTAAAGCGAATATTGACCTCGTCAAGAATTTACGAAGAGCGCTGTGGTCGTCGGAGTTGATCATACCGCACGGTGAACAAGATATGTCAATATTGCGAGGAAATATGATCGAGTGCGAAGGGTGCGGCCAGAAATATATTGGAGAAACTATGAAGCCTCTACACTTGCGTCTCGATGAGCACTCGAGAGCCTTACGAAACCCCTCTTCCTTCCCATCGAACAGTTTTTCGCTGCATTGGACCCTCCACCACACATACGAAGACCCCCCTTTACTGAAAGTCTCCGTTTTGCACCGCTCACCTGAGTCTCTCTTAGAGAGGAAGTTGTCAGAAGCGATAGCGATAAAGCGTATTTTTCCAGAAATCAATAATAGGAGGAGCTCATGGGAGCTTTGAGACTTGTCGCGTAGCGATTGCGATTGCGGTGCATTCGTAGAAGTTTTTAGTTGCATGGGGCGTGCGCTGAGGTTAGGTTCTACAAGAATAGTTTCTCTACGAATGCCATAGTCACCTTAAGAATCCATTTACAGACCATGATTGTTAGTGGCCAACGTCGGGTTAGTTTTTGTAAGCTTCTTCGGGGTTGGTTTTCATTCAATAGCGCGCTCTCGCGTCTCGAGCGTCCTTTTTCAATTATTTTCTTTAGGTTAATTTTTTCGGATCTGAAACTTTTTTTAGATCCTACTGAAGAGGGCTGTCACAGTAGGATTGCTTAGGCTTGAAGTTTACAAAAAAGTTCGGGGTGAATTTTTAATGTGCTATACATTGGGTGGTGGTCATCGTGTATTCCAACTCCTGAAGAGGATGCGGAAGCGGAGGAGAAGCGAGGGAGAAGCAAGGTTCCAGATTGGGCGCCAGACGGGGTGAGCGACAGCCCACTCGCTGCGTGTCTCCCTTTTCTCCCGCCTCCCTCCGAATACTATAATAGAATAATTTGAATTTGTGCGCCAATACCAAAATGTATTCGAACACTCTTAGTCTCTCCGCGGGAAAACGAAGCGAGAGTGGCTATTGATCGCGCAAATTTTCCCGCCAAGCAGCGTCGCGGCGGTCCCTCATCCAGTGATGGACGATAGGAGGAATCTTCCAAAATTGATGGGGAAGTGGGCTTCCTCTCTTTCATATACCTGCAACTATGCGTTATTTGCAATTTTATTCGAATATCGAACAGTTTCGAATGTATATCGGATCAGTACCGTGGAGGAACAGAATCCTGCTCTCTCATTAATTATTGGAACACTTATAGTAGATTTCAGCTAAGAACCACGAACAGTTCGGATACATGCTGGCATTGAAGGGAAAATGGGGTTTATTCGAATATTCGGTATTCGAATGGCACAACTATAATGGCCACTATCCCCACTTATGCAGTAAACAATTACAGTGTGCTGCTGTAGAGCGCAATGTGTACTGTATAAAGATCTGGAAATAAAATCTCGAACTTTTCTGATTAGTTCTAAACTCTGGCAAGCATTATTTTGTTGGAAAACCTTTTACGAGTGGATTTTAAATAAGTTCAAAGATCTGAAAGAAGCTGATTTAAAAGAAAATTTTAGAAAAAGAACGCTTAAGACGCGAAAAGGCGCCCCAGACCAAAAACGCGTTGAACCAAATCCTACTAGCGGTAGTGGAACAATGAACTAAACCTGTGTTGCTATACATTTATTAGGTTGATGTAAAAGTTTCCGAACTTTTCACGACTTTGAATAAAAAACATTTATTTAAAAAACAAACCCGCTCACCCAATAAAATAATTTCCTTCACATTCGAGGATCCTTCGCCACCGATTGGGCAGATCATGATTTCCCGGCGCGTAGAACTTTAGCTGTTTCGAGTCGAAGTATTCTTCTAAGGCCATTTTGACTAATTCGTCGTTAGTGAACTGTTTTCCATCCAGGAAGAGCTGCATCGAGCGGAAGAGATGGCAGTCGGAAGAGGCAAAATCTGGGCTATATGGAGGGTGAGGAACAAATTCCCAGCCCAGATCCAGCATTTTCTGTTCGCCTTCTACACGACAATGCCTGGCGATTTCCTGCATAACACCAACAATTTGTGTCAAAACGCTAGGAAATCTTGGCTTTCTAAGGACCGTTAATGTCAACGTCTTGGGCGAAAACAAGTCAACTTTGAATGATTAATACCCAATCAAATCAAAATTCTTTCAAAGTACATACCTAAATGAACTCCGCGCATTCGCTGTGAATAACAGCAATACCAAGTTTCAGCTCTGTGTTTTTCTTTGTCATTTGAAGTTTACAGAAGGTTCATCGGAAGTTGTCGTCTACACACAATCTCTGACCGAAAAGGGGCGGCCGATGGATTTTTTGTGAATATTCAAAAATCAAAATATAGAGAAAACATCTCGTGCAAATCGTTCTCTCTCAAATGTCACGTTCGGATTGCCAAACACTTACCTGAGCACTGGAGATCCATTACGAAAAAAGGTGTACTTTTAGGAGTGGTGTACTAAAAATAGAGGGTGTACTTATAAAACTCAGACCTCTGTTTTGTATCAACTTCTAATAGAGGTGTACTTCAAATAGAGGGTGTACTTCTAATAATCAGCCTTCCCTTTTAGGTGTACTTTTATTGAAGGTGTAGAGTTCGCGCAATAATTTCAGTTCACTGAATGGGCGGGGCTGCGACGGTAGATCACCCCACGCGAATCGAAACCCCATTCTCCATTGAGGCCGCCAACCCCGCACGGCCAGCCGCCTGGTCCACACGTCAGACTAAAATGAAAACGGAAACCATACCTGAGCACTGGAGATCCATTCCGAAAAAAGGTGTACTTTTAGGAGTGGTGTACTAAAAATAGATGGTGTACTTATAAAACTCAGACCTCTGTTTTGTATCAACTTCTAATAGAGGTGTACTTCAAATAGAGGGTGTACTTCTTATAATCAGCCTTCCCTTTTAGGTGTACTTTTATTAAAGGTGTGGAGTTCGCGCAATAATTTCAGTCCACTGAATGGGCGGGGCTGCGACTGTAGATCACCCCACGCGAATCGAAACCCCATTCTCCATTGAGGCCGCCAATCCCGCACGGCTAGCCGCCTGGTCCATGCGTCAGACTAAAATGAAAACGGAAACCATACCTGAGCACTGGAGATCCATTCCGAAAAAAGGTGTACTTTTATAAGTGGTGTACTAAAAATAGATGGTGTACTTATAAAACTCAGACCTCTGTTTTGTATCAACTTCCAATAGAGGTGTACGGTTTCCGTTTTCATTTTAGTCTGACGCATGGACCAGGCGGCTGGCCGTGCGGGGTTGGCGGCCTCATTGAAGAATGGGACTTCGATTTGCGCGGGGTGATCTACCGTCGCAGCCCCGTCCATGCATCAGACTAAAATGATTGCGCGAACTCTACTTCAAACAGAGGGTGTACTTCTAATAATCAGGTTTCCTTTTAGGTGTAACGTCCATCACTGGGTGAGGGATCGCGGCGACGCTGTTCGGCGGGAAAAATTGCGCGCGGGAAAACGAAGGGAGACTGGCTATTGATCACGCAATTTTCCCCGCCAACCAGCTTCGCGGCGATCCCTCATCCAGTGATGGACGATAGAGTTCGCACAATCATTTTAGTCTGAATAGTGGACGGGGCTGCGACGGTAGGTCACCCCGCGCGAATCGATATCCCATTCTCCAGTGAGGCCGCCGACCCCGCACGGCCAGCCGCCTGATTCATGCGTCGGACTAGAACGAGAACGGAAACCATACTTTTATCAAAGGTGTAGAGTTCGCGCAATAATTTCAGTCCACTGAATGGGCGGGGCTGCGACGGTAGATCACCCCACGCGAATCGAAACCCCATTCTCCAGTGAGGCTGCCAACACCGCACGACCAACTGCTTGCGGCGGCATGCACGTACGCGGCGGGTTAGGTTGGGGTTAGGCAGGGTTTGAAGCGTCGCGGCGGCGCAAGGGCTGAAAAGGGGTTAGGCTAGCACTGAAAAATCTTACCCTCGCAAGCCCTACCTAGGAGGGTGGGGCAGCCGAAACCCCGTTGAGACCCCAACTATTGATTATCTCCAGCACTCGTACAGCAATCACGGAACGCGCCAACGCCCCAAACCCTGCCTAACCCCAACCTGACCCGCCGCGTACGTGCATGCCGCCCCTGCTGGTCCATGAATCAGACTCAATTGAAAGCGGGAGCCATACTTCACATAGAGGTGTAATTGTACTAATAGAGAAAATACGGTAATTACTGTATACCCACCGTAATCTACTGTAATCTATCGAAAATCGAGAAAAGGCTATCATATTCGTGTGAAGCGCCCCAAATAATCTTCAGAGAAAAAACCTCGGCCACATCCAGAGTAGTATTCCGGAAAGCGTAAAAAATCGTGCTCGAGTCTCGAAGTTTCTTCCGTTGGGAAGCTCTGAACGAAATATGAACTTCGTATCCTCACATTTGTGATCAGCACCCCGAATAACCTTTATGGGGAATAATCACGTCAGATCTAAAACATTCTCTATGAACACGTTCTGAAGCACCTGTTTGATATGTGGTGAACGCTTAAGCAACAAGGGTGAATTGGTGTGAGTGCCATCGCTCCCAATGTGAGCCTTTTTTAAGGTCGTTTGCGTTTTTCAATACATAGAATTATGTAAACAGCTTTATACACTATATATAGATACGATGAACCAGATGAGGCGCTGTCATGTGTTTCCGGCGTACTGCACGTCTCTACTTTCTGCCGTATCCGTATGGACGATAGTGACCATGGTAGTGTGGGCGACCCCACAAACTGTGACCATAGTGGTAGCCGTGATGGTGATGACCATGATGGTGATGATGATGCTGACGTTTTACGATGTTGTGGCTGAATAGACCCTATTTTGGAAGTACTTACGAATTTCGGACTTACGTCAAAAATTGGTAGGTGAACTCATTCAGTATGAATTGTGACAAGGGATACCTCATGACACCAGCGTGAGCGGTAGTGGAGAACATGATGAGTATGGCCAGTGCGGAAACGAACGCTAACAGTCTTCCAATCATCGTCTGCAATGGAATAGTTATACTAGTTCAAGCTAGCGATTGCAGATCTCGTAAGTAAGGCGAAAATTGATAGATATATCGTTCATCACTGGATGAGGGATCGCCGACGCTGCTTGGCGGGAAAAATTGCGCGCGGGAAAACGAAGGAGAGTGGCTATTGATCGCGCAACTTTTTCCCGCCAAGCAGCGTCGCGGCGATCCCTCATCCAGTGATGGAGGGTAAAAGAATTCAGAAAGCGCAATCTTTCATGAAAGTGTCTGGCCATAGCTATACAGGAAAGTGCGCGAAAAATTATTTGTGGTTGCACGGTGATGGGCTGGGCAAGTATCGCATCAGTATAGACATTTATATATAGCAAAGTTCAAGAAGCAATTTCAAAGAAAGTCACGCTGTGTGTGTGAAGTTAGCGAACGGAATGACTGAAAGTGTGATTTCTTCCCAAAGCGTTGACTGGACTTGTCCGCAAAGTCTGTTCATTGCTCATTAACACCGCGCAACAAGATTCCTATTTGCGTGACCGCACTTTTTTCAATAACGATTGTCGTCATCTTAGGGGACGATAACTGTTCGAATGCGATGATCAGTGACTTGTGGAGACGGCCGCAACATTACACTTATTGGGACGAATGGGTTGTCACTTCTCTGTTGATGATGTCGAGCTCTCAAAATGAATAGAAGGTTGAGCTGCGAACCATATTCTATTTTAGTGTTCAACCCAACACATTTGCTCGGAAGAGATTGTTCACAGGGAATCAAGGTCTTGAAATTGCGCAGCCGTAAAGTTATTTCCGCCTGAAAATGGATGTGGTGTGTGTGTTTGTGTGTGTGTTTGTGTGTGTGTGTGGGTGTGTGTGTGTGTGTGTGTGTGTGTGTGTGTGTGTGTGTGTGTGTGTGTGTGTGTGTGTGTGTGTGTGTGTGTGTGTGTGTGTGTGTGTGTGTGTGTGTTCGGAAGGACGCGTCGTGGGTCCACCATCTACCATGAGGGTAAGTTGCCACTGGCATGCGCAAACGTTACAGTCTGGATTACCTTCAATATTGGATCGATCGAAAGATCCTAAAATTCTAACATGCGCGTTAAAAGCTACCCAATTTTCGAAGAGTTTCTGAAAAGAAAATGGTGAAAGGAATTCACTCACCTAACAGTCATATATACAAGACCACTACCGACGCTGCAAATTTTTAGCAGACAAAGAACACAAAATTGGCGTAGGGGTAGAGACCGAGCAAATTTTTCTATAGAAGGTGAAAGTTTTGAGAGTTTTTTTCGCTATATTGCTCTACTTCTGCGCAGGCAACATTGTAAATACTAAACGGTTTTCGAGCGTACTCTGCATTCGAGATGACCTGTAGTTCTCTCTCTCTCTTCATTTTCGAGTTTCCAGAAGCTACTGAGCTTTGAAATTCAGGTTGCCAAAAATGCCATGTACTAGACTGTTTCATGCTTTTTCCTCAAAATTCATCTTCTCAAACCTGAGTAGCTTTCATTTGTTATGATGCGTGCATTTCACGCAACACCCTCAGTAAATAAATAAATGAATAAATAAATCAAAGGTGTTGTAATACATCGAAATATCGCCAACAAAATTCGGATATAAAAAAGCTCCCAATTCGATTTTGGAATAAATAAATAAATAAATAAATGAATAAATAAATAAATAAATAAATAAATAAATAAATAAATAAATAAATAAATGAACGAACGTACAAATAATAAAAAAAATTCTGAATTTTGAGCTTCGTGACAACAAGGATGATTCGGCATTGCTACAAACCTGAGAACTGGAAGCATAAGTTCAGCAAAAAAGCAATGTATTGCGTTCCCATTGTATTCAAAATTAGTGGAAAATGCTCAGAAAGTCTCAAGAAAATGAAGCAGCGTACGCTCAAAAACCGTGTTTAATTTGTACTATTTTGCGTAGGTAGGCCTACAAGGTTGAGATATATCGCCAAGAAGCCACCTCAAACACTCGAATTTTGGAAGAAAACTCGTTCGTAACTCGTTCGTAATTTCTGGAGCCTTCGACTTCCTATTTTTCACGTTAGTCGGTTGTGTCTTATGTAATACACAATTGTCGGAAAGCTGGACGTCTGAAATTGTTCAGTTCCTTTGACTTTTCAGGTTGATTATTTCTTTTGGCCTTTCCATTGTCAAGAATTCTTCAAAATCAAGAAGCCTCCAATAAAAGCGTTCAAACACGAGGATCTCTTGAAATAAGGAATATGATCAGAATTTCGAATATTAGCGGTCTGTTGGAGCTTGTCGTGGCGCTTCTGCTCCTCGTGCTAGATAATCGACCGGGGGACGCTATTTCAGACCACGGAGCAGTTTTCAATAGGGCCCAGCATCACGAATAGACAGCATTAGGTCATAATCGTTGCCAACTGTCTCCACTTGGTTCACGCATTGAATTAAGATGACAAAAAAATGTGGTTATCTGCGCGGACGCTGCCTCTAGCTACATGCCAGTGATCAGCGCAAAGGTAATCCTTTTAGCACTTATAATTCACTCGCTGTTACATCCTGACTGCCACTCACCGTTGCTTGGTTATTTACCTATTGCAGGAAGTTACAGCAAAATTATACGTTTTAGTTCTGTGGAACATGGAACTGACTGCTAAGGGTAGTTTCATTCGTCTGGATTGATTGTCTATTTCTCGCATTGCGAGTTCAAACAACAATGTCGTACATCACTTTCTCAAAAGGGAATTTGTAACTGTTTTGCTTCGCTATAAAAGTGTTATGATTTGGCATTGAAGAAATCGCGAGAATTTCGTTAAAAGAAGTGAAATACTTCTTGTGTATGATTTGGCACATTTGGCATGAGGGAACGCCAAAAAGTTTTCTGGTGCACTTCTAATGAAGATGTATTTCAAACAGTCCTTCGAATGGGGGTGTACTTCTATTTTTCAGCCTTGTTCTTTGGAACTGTCATAGTGAATATTTCAGTAACAAAACTATGATTTTCGCGATCAGCAAACATGGAAAGCCAGGCATTTGAGTCCGAGTGAGTCATCGCTCGCACACTCGTTGGTATTATCTTTCTTTTCAGAGTCGTAACACTGTTTTAGAGTCTAAGTTTCTATTTCTTATCTTATTTAGAAGTGTACTACTAATAGTGGTGTACTTCAATTAGAGGGCGTACTTCTGATACACAGCCTTCTCTTCTTGGTGTACTTCCAATAGAGGTGTATTTCAAATGGAGGTGTACTTCTAATAGAGGAAATATGGTGTGCTTGCAACAACGTTTAAACCCAATTTTCGTGGCTGCGAATTAGTTTTCTCAAGCAAGCAGCGTAGGGTTTGCCTAAATGAATCTAAAAGAACAAGGACGCGCGTTCCTCTCGTTATTACTCATATCCCTAAAAAAATATATGAAGACCCATCTATGAGGGGAAGTGTTAAGGTGTAATTTTTCACCTCGGTGGTCCTAGGAGAACAGGGGCGCGCATTCGTCTCCTGTCGCCCCGAAATTATTTGAATCTTTTTAATAAGGGAAGGATTAAAGTGTTATGTTTCTGCAGAACTCATTTCTATCATGTGCGTGGAATCAATGATCGTTGCTTGACATTGTTTTAGTGTGTTTAAATTATGCATATTCTTACCATACTCTATTTCTGCGGATATATCGTTCCACTATGCAGGAGGACGAGCCGGTACCTGACGTGAGCAGGTTTTTCTCCGCGGCCTAAAGTCTCAAATTGAGGTGCTAAAATTTTGCGATGGAATCCGTTCGGGCTGCAAACGATTCTATGATTCAACGTGGATTTGGTAACAAGAAAAAAGTGATTGATTGTCACAACCGTTCATGGCGACAGCCCACGTCACTAAAAGACATTCCGTTGAACGCAGCGATTTGGGGTTTTGCAATCCCGTCCTTGGCGTTTTTTTTTCGAAAATGACGTGGACTGCAGTCACACAGGGAAGAGCTGAACAGTTCGTACAGAAGAAAATTCGAAACCTACGATCGCACGGTTTGGTTCATGCACTAAGCTTCTATCCAAAAAGATTGGGCGCTAAAGAGTCCTCCCTCGCATTTTGTTGTGGGACACTCGAGAATGGGTGAACATTCTGTAGATATCTCACATCAAATCATCGCTCATTTGTTTCGATAACAATGCTAGCGGCAACACTTCTTTGTAATTTTAGGGACCTCTATTCGAAACTTTCGGGAGTGGCCAAGCGCGATGCCATAATGCTCCCCCTGTCTACGATAGCACCAATTTTTATATCCAATCGCTGCTACAGTTTCTTTTTTTCACTTAATTGCTGTACCATTAATTGTGCTTTTCGGTTATAAATGATGACGTATTTGTTTCAGCAATGACGATATCGGAGAGTTATTAGTGTACACACCGAGTTGGTTGCTAGATGTGTTTTTACCGTTTTTTGTGTTGTTTGGACAAACAAAAATTTCGCTCCCACTTCAAGCACCTAAGCCCAATATCATGATTTTTATCATGTTAGAAAGGGCTGCTTAATGTTCACCAAAATTTCCTCTAGAGAATGGTATCTCAGGCGGCGCAAGATTTACATGTGTGTGAAAATTGAAATTGGACTTCCCATTGGAGATGTGCTTGTATACGAGCCAGAATAGGGAGTATGAAAGGGGAAATAAGTGAGAAGCTGGAGCAAAAAAGCTCAGGAAAAAGTTATTGCTTGGTCTCTGCACGCCCACAAATATCGAGATTTACATAAATGCCTGTTTTGCCATCCTTCATTTTGCTTTTAAAATAATTTTTAGGCACTCCTAGAGATCGCTAACTTCTTCAAGAGGAAAATGAAAGACGGATAAACAGCACTTCCATGAAAATCCCGTCAATTACGGGGAGTGCGGAGATCTGTAATTAGCCGTTCTTTCTTGTTTTGTGGGGTTTCCCACTTCTTCGAATTTTCACTTTTTCTCACATAGTCAGTAGAGCACTTTCTAAAATAATGCAAGTGTAATGATGTTTTAGCGAATGTCAGAGCCAGGAGCCGCAAAACGGCTTAGAAAAGTAGGAAAACCCCGCCAATGTGGGCAAGTCCCGCCTCTTCCCGCCCTTCGACGTGAACAAAGGAACACTCGAAATCGTGAGTTGAGCGATGGTTCCCGATTAAAAGCCCGTTCTTCCCTTCATTCTCAACTACTCTCTCTACTCAGGTCAGCTCGCATACATTGGCTGCAAAATACAGAAGTTACAAACCTCGCACAACTCGTCCACCATTTTCTTAGCTCAATTTTTGAGGGACCATAACTCCATTCTCAGAAGGTCTTGTACGATTCCAGAAGCATCATTGGAATCAAAATGGGCCCGGTTTCAAGATAGGCAAAAAAACAGAAAAGGGATTTTTATCGGGAACAGTGGCTTCAAGACCAGATTACTACCGCCTCAGGTTCTCACACAGAAGTTGATCGCCATCTCTCC
The DNA here is from genome assembly GCA_029168955.1 of Aplectana chamaeleonis. Taxonomy (NCBI): domain Eukaryota; kingdom Metazoa; phylum Nematoda; class Chromadorea; order Rhabditida; family Cosmocercidae; genus Aplectana; species Aplectana chamaeleonis. The sequence goes on from JAPDOI010000025.1 coordinate 3,052,891, forward strand.
CTCTGCAGCACTTATGACGGCTTGCTCAAAGTCACACATAAAGTTACACTGCGGGTTGGCGATCGCATATGTCCCACCAAGCGCGGCCACCTCATCTCGAAACCACCTTATTAGATCAAACTGTTAATATTTCTCTGCATAGTAGTTCTTAACATTAGACAGCAACAGTAATAGAAGGCTATCTGGGAGGAAGGCGTAGGGTAAATGCATGTAATGATCGCCCTCATATTCACCCAGAATGGTATATAAGTGCGAAGATCGTCCAATTTTCACTTCTTTCGGAAGCTGCTTTTCTCATTTGAACGTTTCTTTGAATAAACGTTTCTCTAGATGCAATGGATTCAGTACAGATATTCGCCATGAATTCACAAACCAGCACTGTTTTGAGCTGGAGCCTTCGAAACACTTCCAGCCACAGTGAGCGGCTTTCCAGATATAAAACTCCCTCAGAGTCTCTGAGGATAAGAGTTTCACGGTCTGTGGAGCATTGACAGAGGGATGGACCCTTAAAGAGGTTCTTTTTTTCTTGAAAAAAAGTATCTTATTATTCTTAGCAAATTCAGTGAATTACCCAGAATAGTGTTTGTCAACCGTCTGCCCCTGGTGGTGTTCCTCTGGGCAACACGGCGCAATTTATCCTGACCGCGCTCCGAGGGGTTCGAGAGCTGCTCTACCATCTTTAGTGGCTGCGGAGCTTTAAAGAAGTCTAAAAAGGGCTTACTGATTTTGTTTGTAATGTAGAATTATATTTTTTTTATATAGAGCTTACCGAAGCGTGCCGATCCGACGTCTGCAACTAAATCTTGCACCACGCTCAGAGGTGTTCTGGCGTATGGTTCAGCTCTCAGTGGATTGCATCTCTGGATCACAGTCCTGCGCATGATGGTGTGAGGTGAGCTTCTTGGCTCACAGAAATGAGAACGGTCCGGGTGGGCTGGATCAGAGAGTAAGTGGCCACCTCTTGTTTTGACCGACGGCAGAGGGTGGACGTAATTCGCACGATCTCTGTCTTTTAGGGCTCGACATCCGCAACACACGTAGGTGTGTGTCTGTAAATCTGCCAGTCTTCTTGTGACAGAACTCGTAGCAAAGTTGGTTGTCACGTGGCAGCATATAGATGGCTGCATCCCTGTTTGTCTGCTGTAAAGATGCGAAATTTACTTCAATGGGCTCGAACTCTGCCATAATTCTTTTTCTACGGCTTTTGGAACGACCTCGTTGGTGAATAGACTCGGTGTTGTGAGCCGCTGTCAAGCGAATTAGTATTATGAAATCGTGCGCGAAAAGTTTGAACGCAGCATTTATCCCCATCAAAAAAGCGATGTTCTGCAGTCCTTCCATTGAAAGGACCTCAAATAGACAAACAGATTAGAGCAGTTCTTCACTTTCTGCTCAACAAAGCCCGTCATTTGATGTAGCAGCCCACCATTGGTTTGAGCTGTACCGTCATATCCAAGTGGAATCGGAGGCTCTTCAGATCGAACTGGTGTCGACTGCTTCGAAAAGGATCAGGCGTGAGTATGGTTCAAAAAAAAACTTTGAAATTATTGAAAAAAAAATCACTAGCTCTGATTTAAAAGTGTCAATTTCAACTGGAGACGGCTTCAGATCCCTTAATACACCTAAATTGCGTACAAGTGCTCATATTATTAAGCAATTCGGACCATCCTAACCAGGCATGTGCGAAAAACTTTGAAACCAAAGAAACCGAAAAACGAAAAATTTTCGGTTCTGATTTCGAAAAATTCCGAAAAAAAAACCGAAAAAAATTTTGTCTTTCGAAACGTCCTATTTTCGGTATTGCATATCTTTGACTGGAACAACGTGGCAACGTAATCGAAGTGCTTCGAATAATGACAGAATTGTGTTTTCTTGGTTACAATAAAGCATACCCAATCAACGTATCAATGTGAGGAATTTCACCCTTGTTGCAGTGTGGAATCCTGACAAAATTGTAGCTCTGAATACCTTATTTCTAAATTCTTATTGTGAACTTTTTGTTTAAAGCTGCGGTAGTTCTCTGCACAATCGTGTCCACGCTTTTTCACGTTTTTGATCAAAACTGTGGGCTCTAAGATCGTCCCTAACTTTATTAAAAAAACGGAATTCGTAGAACTTGAAAATCGTGCGCAAGTCATTGATCAAATCGGAACAAACGTTGCACAAAACGAACATCAATAGTTCTTTCACACTCTTGCGTGAGTTTCTTGTGCTGTCATGTTGAAAAAAAGTCTGAGCGATTGCGTTGTGGTCAACACTGACCAGTAGCGCAGTCTCTCTGCGTTACTGGATGTTAATGGCCGCGACGCAACCACACGCATTGAGTCGTGGTGTCTACACATGGTTACGTTCAACCACTTTCGCTGGATGGAACTATATATGTTCGCCTAAGAAAGCTCTTATTCGCAGTTTTTTTGGTATGGATTGATAGAGGGAGCAGAAAAAATTAGGTTGACTTCCGCTGAAAAATTGTGGGCCTCCAAAAAGCGATTCTCGACGAATTTTCATGAACATCTCCAACGGAAACAAATTTTCTTGACCTGAAGGCAGTGTTCACAATAGACTGCACTTCTTATATCTAGTCCGTTTACGGAAGCTCTGGTGCTCTATACAGCAAGACATGCCTGAAGAGAGCACGAAAACCAAGTTTTGGTGCTAAAAGAGGTCCACATTTGCTTACGTTGACTTTTGAACGTGGAGGAATCCACCGCTATGGAGGATGATACCTATCGATGCAAACAAGCGGTTTAGCGCGCTCATCAGTACTTCCTTGACTTGACTACTTCATGTTATCACAACCTCAAGTGTTCATTTCTTCACTTCAAGGGGGCGGAGAGGGACATGAGGCGTTTCGGTGACCTGAAAACGCTTGTTCGCATCCGTTATTTTGCTATTCTCAGCTCTTTTTCTACCGCTTCTTCGACACTGAGAGAATAGAATCCTTCTAGCCTATCATTTTACTGCGAAAAGTCGAGAATGATTATCGTGACTGCTGCCTTAGTACGGATGCAGGTTATCAGCTATGTGGAATCAATTAGCTTATGGTGATGTTTCCGCCTGTCGAATTTTATACTTTTGGTTCTTTGGAGGATTATTCCTGAATGTTATGGCCATGCTCAAAAGATGCGCCGCAGTCGTTTTAGTCGGCCGAAAATCAGGAAATCCAAGAAATTTTGACTCAATCAGTCAAATTTTATGATGTAGTAGAAGGAACCGTTGTGCAAGGGACAGATCATACCTTCAATGCCCGAGCAGCTCGCAGGGAGGAGCTTGTCAGTCCGGCGCCTGTGTTGCGGCTCGTTTCTATAGGAGGTGAACGGGTGGCCGTGCGGTGTTCCGGCCTCAGCCCATGCACCTGGAAATTGATCACTGATGGCCATCACCGCATCGATTACCAGGTGCCCGGGCTGAGGCCGGAACACCTCACGGCCACCCGTTTACATCTTATCAAGAAGAGCCGCAATGCAGATACCGGACTGCCAAGCTCCTCCCTGCGAGCTGCTTGGGCATTAAGGGTACGTTAGCTTCTGCGCGAAATGAATCTGAAATCAAATCAAAGACTAGTGTAAACTCGCTGCAGACATCTGTAGGCAGCGAAGGATCGACTGCAAGTCGCATCACAACCGCAAATTTCAGACCGAAAAAATTCAAACTTTTTCGTTTTCTTCGATATCGATTTTTTTCGCCCAAAAGGGCGAAAAACGAAAAAACCGAAAAATCAAAAAAAAAAACGAAAAACGCACACCCCTGATACTAACACATGCATGATTGTTCTCCACGGTGTTCAAGTAATTAATGAGCAAGAATGCAGCATAATAATATCTCTTCTGTGCTCAACTATGTAGATACGCTTCAGTCAAACGCGCTCCGATGCGAATGGCTGGCTGCTAAGCGAGAAACGCATGAGACGCCAGACACGCAGCGAAATCTCGCGAAATCAGTCACAGGGGTGAGACGGGGGCGAGATAATCGTATCCGATTTGAATGTCGCCTGTCCGTAGCCATCCGCACTCAATACGCATGCCACTCATTTAGCTCGACTGCTCTGGCGCTAAGGTAACGGTCGAGTTGCATTCGGTTGTATGCATATTGATCGCTAGTTGCTATCAGTAGAGCGATTTTAGTTCCGCCATTTCGCATTGATTGGTAGCGTCGGAACTGCTCCGCTTTGTGATTTTTATGCACCAAAAAGTTTGCAGCAACCCGGGATCTCCCTCCCTCTTAAAACCTAGGAGTTTAGAGACCATACGAATTGCTCTTTCCGCGCAGTCTGATTGTGAAATTAAATACAACCTTGCCCTCAAGTTCTAGGCCTTAAAAATCGTAGCCTGGTGGAGTTCCGGCGTTATCTCATAAAATATACTACAAAATGGACCGTTGTTGATATTTTGTTAGGGCATTCAAAACACGGGTTCGGCTACAAAGTCATGAATACAACTGGTATTGTAGAATTCTCGAATTGTGATGGAGCTTAACGAAGGTCAAAGAAATACTGAAGGGGTTAGCGAAGGGTCCAGTCACGTCATGACAAGTAGTATTTGCATTCATTCAGCATTCAAGTACTTTCCACACCCTCTCCCCTTGAAGTAGCATGCCTGGCTCGCGATTTGCTTACTCTAACAGCTTATTTACGAATTTTGTGCATTTACGGGCTCGGCGAGAAGTGCATCTTATAGTGGGAATGCAGCATAAACTAAGATGCCTGGAGGGGTGAGTTTAAACCAACGTACAACAGAATGGAAGGACGAAAAATCACAACTCCACGTTGCGGACTTCAGTGGTATAAACTTTCTCAAACCTTGAATATAGTGAATTTGGGATGCTGACCACTAGTATCAAGTCCGTTTTGAGATTTGGGTAAGGTTTATGGCGTTGAGGGCGTTGGAAGGTAACCCGCACTTTGACTTAGGGGTGTAACTCTTCCTCCGCTATTTACTCGCATTTTCGTTATTTTGGAGACAAAATCAAGTTTTGCTCCTGACATTGGCTTCGAGTGCAGGAAAGCGAGGCTCCGCTTGGGTCTCGTCTCGAAGAGGTCTGCTAATTTGTCCCACTCGGTCGATATTGATAGTTTTGCTCACAAACCTAGCACAAAAATACACCCACTGTTCCCGGGTGCACCCCGAAGGCATGTGTTTTGCATGATCTTTGGCGGAGTCCAGTCGGGGCGTTGCGACCAGGGCTGTGCGTATTAGGAACTAGGATTTACGGTAATGGGCGTTTTTGGAATTTTTCTTTACTATTTACGTTTCACTAAAAATTTGCCTGAAATAGTTGCAAATCGCAACAAATCGTTACAAATCATGAAAATGCGATTGAGGGAACAATGTAAATTTGCGTTCTGGTATATAGATAAATGTTCAGTTTTTCCCCATTCATGACGTGCTTGAACTTATTTCTGTGTTCCTACCCCCATGTCCGTGGAGCCGAAATTCGTGGTTATGCATCTCCGTGTACTGCTCTCGCACCCATTATGAAAACGAGGGTTGCATATATTATGTGGAGCTGTCTATATCGGAGCGAAATTCTGGTACGCAGTAGCAGACAACTGCTGTTGCAACACCTAATGTAAACAGAGAGATCCTGGGACCACGGAACCCTGGCACGATTAATCTTCGTCCCAGCGCGACTACATTAAAGCCGAGGGCTGCAACGGCGAGTTTACTCCGATATGGATATTAGCAGAGGAGCTGGGCTGTACCGACCTGGCTGCCTTATGTAGCAAATCAAGTTTTAAACCCAATAAACATTCGGCACGGATCGCATTGATACTTTGCGCTCTTGACCAAGAGTTGGAGCAAACTTGGTGAACATGTGTTATAGCTTATGTGCACGGAGTTTGCGCTAACATACAATAAGGGACGTAAAGTACCAGTGCGATTCGTGATGTCTGTACAGGCTATAAAACGGCGAAATTCACATGGTTTCTACGCGTACTGGTGCGGAGCGGAGGTTAGAGACAGTGAGAGAGCGGAGGGCTTTCGGAGGCTAAGGCATCGCGCGCGCCGCTTGCGCCTTGAATGATGTGAATTACGACGTTTTATAGAGGGTACAGCCCGTTGCAGAATTTAACGGGAATATTGGGAACAACCTTCACCACGCACCTACGCTTATATTCAAAGTAAAGGTAAAAAAATTAATTGGCAGACTAGTAATCTCCTTCACAAGTGGTTTTGCAAATGCGAATCTCCTTCGAATCGGCCTCTTTGTCCAAGTGTCCTTGTAGCATTCGGGCTGAAAGTATGGAGCCGCGATTTTGTTCGTCTTTTAACCACAGTTTTGCCCTCTTTGCCTTTCATTGATCTGTGCTTGGTTATAGATGATTCTCTTAGTTTCGTTGAAGATTATCCTCTTTGTTTTTTCAGTATTCAAAAAATGGGCAAAACGTGGTTTAGTTTTGATGTATGATTGAAGGCATCGTACGCGCTGAAAACCACTCACTGTTACTTGGGTTTGAATCATTGGTTGAGCCAGCCTGAGAACATAGCTCTAGAGTTTTTTTGGGTCACTATTACATTACTGTGAAAATGTGGGAGAATGAATGCTTTGGCATCCGTGAAAAAAGCAGTTTTCAGTGATTTTTTTCTCTAATCAGCTGTTACGTCGGGCACTCGAGGTCCCATCATGTATGGAAAACTCGAAAACAGAATTCATAGGGAACGATGCCTTCAAGCTCAGAGTTTCAATTTTGAATATTCAGGCCGTTTCTGTCCTACAAACGCACACTGAAAATTTCTTCAGGTATTGCTCAGGACAGCGTTATTTTGAAACCCAACCTCAAACCTCTTTCTATATCGAAACACTTCATCACTGGAGTACTGAGGTGTCCTTTTCCGAATGCGGTCTGGACTATGTGCGGGCCTTCAAGAAAGACGATTTACGAAATTACAAAATTCAGTTACGCGCAGCCCTGGTTGCGACCGACCCGAGAGGAACCGTCCCCCCTCCCGTTCTACAGTTCTCAATGAAACCCCGACATGACTATAACTTTGGATAGCCGTCAAGCCCAGGATCATGACTATCTCCCTAGTTTCGCTCAAAGTTGACTTTGAAGCGATTTATGTAAAATATGACGAAAAAGACGCGAAAAGCCGAACTCGCTCGCTTTCTGACCAAATCCTAGGAGCAGTAGTGTAGTTTCACCTGAGAAGGAAATGTCGCTCTCTGCTCCGGAATTGAAGGTCAGGGGAGCAGTTAGCAGCGGTCCCAACTGTGTACGAGAGTTGATCAAAGCTTCGATGCGAGCGGCGCGTCACAAGGTGTTTACCTCGACTTTGATTTTCTTTACGGGCAACGTCTTTTGGCGGACGCTGACCATATGAGCCGAATTGCTCATGATTGATCATTAAACTCATCTCTCAAATAGTTGGCGAGATAGAGTTGTCGTTCGAGTTCTTTTTTTCAAGTTAAATAACTCGGAACATCGATACTTGGCTCCTTGGTAGACAGCCTTCATTCACATTGGAGCTCCTTTGAAGTAGTGAGTGACCCCCCTAACTAGAAAATCTAGCCTCCGCAATGGGTTTACCACCATCTGGAAAAGCTCACGAGAAAGCTTGAGGCAGAGCATTGCGTGGATCTGAAGCTTCAGAGAAAGCGATTGTGCTCGCACTTTCACGCCCCGCCTGCCGCTAAGGAGCAACTTCTCTTATTCTTCGGTATGCCAGCCACAGCTCATCTCCCTATCGCTCAGACGCTGATTGCGGTATATGATTGCGTTTCTATGGTACTGTACGTGATCTTGGTATACGTTGTGATCAGATGGCGGAAGAGTGAGCTAAGCCTCAATTCCTCCTACTATTCCTTGTTTATCATTAAAGCAACCGTTGATTTCTATTCGTTTTGCGTTCTTGAACTTATGATGCGTGCGAGGAAGTACAACTACTTTGAACTGTTTTCCGAAGAAATGGTTGTTTTTCCAATATTCACATACTATAATCATATTATCTCAAGAACCGTTTCATGTGGAAGTGAAGCCCTTCTTGCACTCAATCGATTTACTGCATTCTACAAGCCGTTAGAACAGAAACAGGTTCGTGTAATCAGCATTCGAGATGTGAGATGAGTGGTGTGTATAGATTTTTTCAGTAATTTTTTAGCGGAGATTTTTTTCGCTTAATCCAGTGAAAACGGCAAGTTCGGTAATTTATCTTGTATCTCGGCTTAGCTAGGCAATCCATGTAAAAACAGAAACTCTGAAGTACTTCTTTGTTGTAGGCTGAAACAAATGAACGGACATCGATTTTATAGGAGCGTTGGTATCTTAAGCTGATGGGACGCCATAGATAGTCTATAATCATTTAAATTCGGAGAATCAGTTTGTTATAGAAACATCTGAGAGGTTTGTTCAGAACGAAAACATCTTGATTGATGGCCTAGACCGTTGTGTCACGAACAACCTCCGGAAACCAACAGAAATCCAGTTTAAGTGCGCCCATAATGATCCTGAAAGTGATCGGGTTATGGTCTGCCGCATCCTCCTCAAGCCTTCTACTCGATTTGTTCAAAAACTAGCACGCATTCATCAATGAAATCACTCTTTCCTGGTGGGGTATCGCATACATGAGTTGTGTAGGCACTCACTGACAACCCGTTTTGGGTTTTTCCCAAGATCATATAGTTAGGTCCGTGGCCTGTGTCCTCAAGAAAAGACATTTAAATTCAAACCGCGGCTGGCGCGGCGGTTTAATTCTCAGAGATTGAGATTTAAACCGCCACGCCAGCCGCCTTTTGAATTTACACGTTTTTTCTTGAGGAAACAGGCCGCGGATCTAACCATATGAGAAATTCTCCCAAAAAAATCTGTATGCCTCAATGCTCTGCAGGCAGTGGTCGCGATAAAACATGCTTGTCTTGTTTTCCTCTCTATACCCTTTTCTGGGTTTAGAGTAGTAGGACCAATGAAAAAAAATTGCGAAAAAACGCTGTTTCGGGCAAAATTTCAAGCCTGAACTTTCTTGTCCTTTAATAGTGGACGAGCCTACTCCACGTCATCACCATCGATGATCTCTAATATCAAGAACATCAGCTGGCTTGAAATTGAATGTCAATCAATGAACATTATCCTTCGGACTCATCTAGTCAAAAACATTGATCGAAGTGCTTCCTTTCATTGTTCAACTGTTTTTGTAAGGTGAATTTGCATTTATTTCTTCCTCGGAATGTCGATGATTTTTGACTGCTCTGCATGGGACTGCGATCTATTTTTTTTTGCTGCGCTTTTTTGCCTTTTTTGTTGTGCACGAACTAGCATCTTTGGGCCCTAGAAACTCTAAATCTAGCCCGTTTTTCACCGCGCTACCTTCAAAGTTTTTCAGCTATCTTCTATCTAAGCTGATTTTTATAGTTTTTCAGATAACGCTTTTGATCGCGACCACTGCCTTATAGACAGGCAAAACGTTTTCGAAAAAACTACAAAAATCAGCTTAGATCGAAATAGCTGAAAAATCATAAAGATAGCGCTGCGAAGAACTGGTTAAAATCAGAGTTTCTAATGCCCAAAGATTCCAGTTTGTGCACACGTGCACAGCTCCTCCCAAAAAGATCGCAGTCTTATGCTGAGGAGTCAAAAATCATCGACATTCAGAGAAGTAAGTAAATGCACTCTTACCTGATAAAAACAGTTGAACAATGGAAGCAAGCACTCGAGTCAATGTTTTCGATAAGATGAGTACATAAATATTCGAGCAGGTGAGTCCGAAAGTTAATGTTCATTGATTCAAATTCCACTTCAAGCCAGCTGATGTTCTTGATATTAGAGATCATCGATGTGGGCTTGTCCAGCATCAAAATGCAAGAGAGTTCAGGCAATTTGGCCCTGAATAGCGGTTTTTTCTTATAGGTCCTACTACTCGAAACCCAGAAAAGAATTCAGAAAGTAAAAGAAGACAAGCATGTTTGATCGCCACCACTGCCTTTAAAGGCAGCATACACGCTCGTAAACGTGATTGAGATAACTACGGAAATAGAAAGGTATGGAACAGGGGTGTGCGTTAATGGAAAATTTTATTTTCGTTAAGCGTTAATCGTTAATTTTCAAGAAAAAACCGCGTTAACCCGTTAATGCGTTAACACGTTAATTTTGCATTTCGTTAACAAATTCAAAAAAAAACATTTCCTGACCACAGCGAAAATCGATAAATCACCAGAGGTCCCAGTAATTGTAAAACAGACCTTCAGATGGCCTCAGGAGGACGCTGTGGAAAATGATTGAGGCATTATGTGGAGCGTGCGTCGCGTCGTGAAATGTGAGTAGCGCTTCATGTGAAGTGTGCGCGGTAGTAGAAAGTGAGTAGCGCCGTATGTGGAGCTTGCGCAGCGTCGTAGAACGTGAGTAGCGCTTCATTTAGAGGGCTGGCGACTCTTCTTAGAAATTGAATAGCGCTTTGTGTGGAGAGTACGCAGCGTGGTGCGCTACATGCAGAGCGTGCGCCGCGTGACAAAAAGTTACTGGCGTTTTATGTAGAGCATGCGCTGCGCCATGAAATGTGAGAAGAGCTTGATGCAGTCTTTACGTATACGGCAGAATAGATTAAGGTGAAGGAAACATGTGCGTCAACCGTTCATATGCAAAGACGATTTGATCATTTCCGCCGTAGGCGGAAATTGGCTCGTCTGGGAGCGAAGCCCCTGCCAGACGCCAAAACGGCCGATAGGCTGGTTACTGTACATACATATAGTCATATACCCTTCGATACAGTCAAGATATGCTTAAGAGTATCACCGACCCGGCCTTCGAACACACTTCTGGAACACAAATTCGAAGTTCTTCAATTTTAAGAAGAAATGACGGAAATTAATGAACAATGGAATTTGAAACACTGAGGTCAACTACATATTTCACAACAAACGAAAATTAAAAAAAAGCCGACTGCCCCAGTTTATAAACTTGCCAATCGAGCAGATTAATCAGTGCCATAATTCCACTGCTACTAACGACCCCAAAGTTAACGTAATTTTAGGACTTTTTCGTTAACCGTTAATCGTTAATTTTCACAAAAAAACCGCGTTAACCCGTTAATGCGTTAACACCTTAACGTTATAACGCACAGCCCTGGTATGGACCAAATTACAACGCCTGCCTACGCATTTTGAAGGGTCAAAAACGACCCACAGTGCCGCTGCATGAGTTAGAAGTTGGACCGCCCTGTATTTTTACGCCCCCTGTATTTGCCCTTTTCCTGCAACGCAAGGTTGCTGAGTGATATTCACCGTCGCTACTGTTGGTCGGTTGCCTAACAAGTGAACCACACACGTCACTGACGGCAAAGATGACCCAGCGACCCTGCTTTGGAGCAAAAGAGCAAATACGTGGGGCGTGAAAATACAGGGCGGGGCTAACTTCTAACTTATGTAGCGGCATTGCGGGTCATTTTTGACACTTCAAAATGCGTAGGCATTATGTTGTAAGCCATACGGCTCGATCCACATCGTTATTCCAACCACGTTTACGAGCGTGTGTGCTGCCTTTGAAGGCAGTGGTCAAGATGAAAAACGTTATCGAAAAACCACGAAAATCAGCTTAGATCAAAACAGCTGAAAAACTATGAGGGTAGCGCGGTGGAAAACGGGCTAGAATTAGAGTTTCTGGGGCCTAAAGATGCCAGGTCGTGCACACGTGCACAGCGATGACGAAAAAGATCGCAGTCTCATGCCGAGCAGTCAAAAATCATCGACACTGAGAGGACGAAGTAATTGCAAATTTAACGAATAAAAACAGTTAAACAATGAAAGCATCACTTCAGTCACTGTTTTTGGCTAGATGTGTACATAAATTCGAAGGTTCATTGATTGAAATTCAATTTCAAGCCAGCTGATGTTCTTGATATAAGAGGTCATCGACGCCTATGATGTGTGGTGGGCTCGTCCACCATCAAAAGACAAGAAAGTTCAGGTTTCAAATTTGGACCAAAACAGTGTTTTTTCGCGATTTTTTCTCATAGGTCCTACTACTCGAGACCCAGTGAAGGATTTGGAGAGAAAAAGACGTCAAGCATATTTGGTCGCGACCACTGCCTTCAAGTAAGAAACCGTTTCTGATCGAAGTGTGCTCAAAAATTGTTGAAAACTTTTTTTCACCTGCGCTGTACAATGTATAGCGTGGTAAATCTCACTAGAAAGAAAAAGGTATGAGTCCACACTTTCTCCCAACCCTATACGTTAGAGTAGCACGCTTCAGCATGGCGGTCAGTTTGAAGCATTTAACCGCTACGCCAGTGAAGTGCGCTATTTTAGCGTGAGTTAGGCTTCAAAATTTGATACACGCATTTTCGCTTGTGTTAGCGCTGGAGTCGCTCAAATAATCGAGAAGATCACCTGAGATGAAATGAACCATCGAACAATAGTGCTAGGGATGGAACCACTATTTTCTTTCGGCTGCCTATACCACTGCGACTCACCAGATTTCCTACTATACTTTCCGCCCGGGGGGCGACTAGAAGACTGGACTAGAAGTGAGCTTAGGCCCCGGTCATAGTTGGATGAGCCGACGCCTCCAGCCCGGTCGATACACACAGAATGGCATTGGAAATGGATGCAAAAATCACTCGGTGTATCCCGCACCCCCAACACCCCCAACACCCACCCGGTCGATACGTATGGAACAACATGGTGAGGTGAAGCTGAGAAATCACTCGGTGTATCCCCCCTCCCCCGCACTCCCCACCCCAACAACTTTCCGCACCCCCGGTCGATACGTATGTTTAAAATGATGGAGTGAGGTTGAGAAAATCACTCAATGTATCCGACGCGGTCGATATCCATGCAATACGTGGATGACGGCGGATGAGAAAATCACCGGGTGGGTGGGTCAGATGATAAAAACATTGCGTATCACTAGAAAGCTAACCTTACTGCTACCTCCGTGACTTCACCATACTCGCCTTCACTATTTCTCTGAACAGGTGCAATCCTGTTGGCCACGTAATCATCGTCATATCAAGTTGGATGCATCGATTGATTTTCTCAACCTCACTCCATCATTTTAAACATACGTATCGACCGGGGTGGTGTTGGGGGTGTTGGGGGTGCGGGGGGGTGTGGGGGATGCAGATGCAAATAGCACCAACTATGACTGGGGCCTTAGAAAGAAAATCATGGAACCATTTCAAGATTTGTGAGGATTTGCGCGGTGAGCTGCATGTAGGTAAAAGACCACAAACAATCGTTCAAATTTGGGTTTCCTCAGGAGCAAAAGCAGAGCGGAATGCACACAACAGCATGTCATAACAGAGCCAACATCTAGAAAGCTGGCAAGGAAAGGGTCTCACAGAGACGCAAATCCTGGGTTTTATCGCTGAAAATTTCGGTAAATTTGAAAATCAAGTTGTTTAATCGGTAAATGAAAATTTACCAAAAAACGGTAAATCCGGGTAATCGGTGGACGGTGAATGCACACCCCTGGTGTGGATGAGGGTCTGGGCGCCGCGAACAAATTTAGTGATCTCATTTGTATCTGTTTCTTTGAAGATTTGGAATGCCAGGGCAGTTTGGTTCTCTTTCGTTATACTCTGGATAGCATCTGTTCTTTCGCTAATTCCTCTACTTATTATCGGAGACTACAGAATATATTTCCAATTTAGACCCGATGGCATCCTTCAATTAAGAGGCGTAGGTGTGACCATACTGGTAAGAACTTGCAGTTTCAATAACTCCTTGATGCATAGTGTAGAAGACCGATCAAGCTGAGATTTCAGTACGACGTCTGCCACACAGTTATAATATTTAGTATAACTATGCCTTTGTCTTCTCTGCTCTACGTTGGTTCATTCCTCAGGGCGCGTCGGTTGTCTACTAATCGATCAGTGAGTCCTTTCGTTACCGGAAAAGCTCCACGTTCGGGCCCACGCGCACCAGCTGGATTTTTGTTCGGCTGCGCAAATTCAAAAAGCCTAGGCAATACTTGAAGAAGCGGGGTAGATTCCAAACAGAATTTCGTAATTAGCCTCTATTGAAGTGAAACTCATTCGAAGCGAAATCGGCCAAACAGTCCGCGAGCATTGAGAAATTCAGAGGTGTCAACACCGTTGCACTGCCATTTCGGGTTTTCGTCAACATTTTATGAATGCTCTCACTAGGGTTTGCTTTGCTTAAACACCGCTGATTTAGGAGACCATGTCCTGGATGATGTAGTTATAGTACTGTGCATCAATCATCCGTGTTCGAAACTTCCTTAGGGGGGACAATACTTGGAGCAATGCTATCGCACTCAGAAGGGTGATCTAGCAGTGGCCGCCCGGCGCGACAAAGGAATAGCGGGGTCGCGGTGAGGTCCGCCGTTGCACGTGGCGTTTGCGTGGTAGCTGAAAGCGCGATAGCATCGCGCTCAAGCCGTGTTTGAACCATAGTTTTCCGCGCCGATTTCATTACATCGCAGCGCCCTGCACTGCGGTAGGATGCGTTGGCGCGATGTACATCGCAGAGCAGATCACATCGCGCGCGATTTTCATAGCGCGATGCAAGTATAGTTCTCCCCTAAATGTCTCAGAGATTTACAGGGGATTACCCAGAGTGGGCATTTTTATAGCCTTGCGGGGAGAAAAGGGGTGTATGAGATTGATTTCAAGACTTTTCTCTAAGGGACATTTTAAATGCTGATGGCGAATCTGAGGCCCATGTCAATTTTTCAAAATTTCCGAAGCTTTGAAACGGGGGTAATTTTGTTGGCCAAACGAGACTTATGACGATTTCGAGAATGCTACGAGGAAATCAGCTTAAACTCCTTCGTACGGGTTATTTGGGCTGCCCAACACAAAACTGCGGTGCATGTAACAGTGGGTATACGGTAGCTTGGTCGGTCTAAGATTTGACTCAAAATTTTGCTGTGGGTGTTATTTGGGGCGCCGAACACGGATTTAGAGTCCATTCTTGTGCTTTGGAATATTAGGATAAGTCAAAAAGCATTATGCCTACCGTAACCTACAGCAACCATAAGCCTGGCAATAATTAGACCACAGACTCGCGTTCAGAACCCAAAATAACCCACAGTTCAAAGTTATGAGCAGAACCCGAAGATTTTGTTCTGAACATCCCAAAAAATCCCTGATGGCACCATTAGGCGTTTAGGGAACTTCAAGCACAGGTCATTTTTGTACTCTCACAGACTTACAGCAACGGAAGCATGGTTTTCCCAATCGTCGCATTGCGGGTAAAGCAGTCCCTAGTTAGTGAATCACTAGTGACCCTGACATAACGTTTCTGCTGAACCTGAGGCATAGTGCTGTAGCATTCCAGTTGCTGCCAACTCTGCCCTATTTGTTCGTTCGTTTGATCCGGAGTAACATGGAAATTCAGAAAAATACCTTCAGGAAGTTGAAGCGCGCCTGCTTCTTTGTGGTTTCGCCTCTTCGATACCTTATTTTATCGAACTTTTGCAATCTGTTTTTGCGTTGTATGCCCTGATCACCGTGGGACGATCAAGTGCTTTGTATCACTACATTTCTGATGTCTGGCGAGTTTTTTTCAGCAAAGTTTGTTTGCAATCAGATAGTTCTATACATTGAGTACTGATTTAGGTACTACATCTCCGTATTCACGATTACGGTCACACCATGGCTGCAACTGTTGGTAGATTCTGGGCTACGTCGGCTTATATTGGTCAAGTACTTCAGCTACAAATCAGCCAAGGCAACTGCGAGCTTTATGCGACCTACAGTTTTAAAGACAATGAATAGATGACGGATAAACATAATATCTTCCTTGGTTTGGTATTCATAGAATGCGAAACAAGACCAAAAGCCGTACCTTGAATAGAACAGAAACTGCTAAGTACTTAGCCACGCATCTTTTTGTGGTGCGCTTGTTGAGCGGTTGTTAAATTATCAGAAAAACCAAAGTTTAGAGAATTGAGTGTTTGTCTGATGAGCTCCTGTATTCTATGAAGTCTCTTTTCGAAGAACCGTTGTTTGGTGGTCGTTCATAAAAACTCGTAATATAGCACCCGACCTTACCTTTTTTCTATTTCAGTGATTTACTTTTACTTCAATTCACAAATGATCGGAAGAAAAACAAGCGGAACAAGCCCCCTGATATGCGCAAAAAAATCGGAGATATCAAATTTTGAAAAACGGGACAGATTCAATGGTGATCCATAGCGCGCTTCAATAGCGGTTGCAGCCCAAACTTACCCATACATGTTGATCCTCCGTAAATTGTTTCCGACTAGCCTTATGTCGAGCGTTTCTTTCTTCTCTGTTCCAATCGTTCCCCACTCTTTTCTCTTATTTTTATGTGATTATCGGTGTGCTTCATTGCGACAGACACTCGAAAGGACCAACATTCACAAACTTATGTTGGAAGCTTGTCCAAATTCTCGTCTTCAAAAGTCATAGCGCAACGATGTCAGGTTTTATTTTCAAGGCAGTGTTCACGAAGAAAAAGTTGGATGGTTTTTTGGCTGAAACGTAAGCTTTGGGTCCCTCTAAGAAGATTAGTGCGACGAATAACGGCCGTAAGTGGGTGAAAACCTCGTGGGCCAGCCAACCCATTGGGCCACTCCGCCCACGTCTTATAACAAATTCCCTGATTTCGTGGTTACATGAGCGATGGTTTCCGATCAAACCCCCCATTCTTCCCTTCATTCTCAACGTCTCTCTTTAATCAGGTCAGCTCGCACAGATCGGCTGCAAAAAACAGGATTCACAAGCCTAGGACAATTCGTCCACAACGCTTCCCTAGCTGAATTTTGAGGAGCCATAACTCCGTATCCAGGGGGTCTTGTACGATTCCAAAGACATTATTGAAATCAGCATGGGACTGTTTTCAAGAAAGGCGGAAAAACGGAAAAACGACTTTTATCATGAAAATTGCCTTCAAGTCCCTTCACAATGTGGTGTATCTTCTCAAACTGAGGCGCATCTAATTTTTGGAATCTAATTTTTATGTTGTCATGTCAATGAGCGAGAGCTTTTTCTGTTTTCATTGGGAAACCTTATGATCCATGAACATTTCTTGTGTCTCCTCCGTATACCCAGTATCTTTAGGGTTCCCATCACTCTATATTTTCCGCCAAACTCTCTATGGAGAAGAAACTGATCCCTTGTTATGTAAAGTTCGCGTATTGATTTTGGTCTGATGAATGAACGGGGCTGCGACGGTAGATCACCCCGCGCGAGTCGAACCCCCATTCTCTAGTGGGGCCACCAATCCCGCACAACCGGCCGCCTGGTCCATGCGTCAGACTAAATGGAAAACGGAAACCATATCTTCGTTGAACTTGCAGAGTTAAGTGGTATTGCACCATGGTCTAGGAGGAAACGAAAGAATTAGTTTTGAAACTCAGACGCTAATCGAAACCCCATTCTCCAATGAGGCCAACAACCCCGCACGACCAGCCGCCTGGTCCATGCGTCAGACTAAATCGAAAACAAACCATATCTTCGTTAAACTTGCAGAGTTTAAGGCAGTGCCCACGATAAAAACCATGTCTGATTTCTTGGTGGAGATCGGCAGCTGCGGGGCCTAGCGCAACCCTAGCGTTGAAAAAACTAAAAAAATGAGCTCGGAACGGTCCCCTACGGCCCCAATGTTGGACACCCATCAGCTCGTCACACCCCAGATGCACTTTCCACGCCAACCGACGTTAACAAATGAATGCTCGAGATTGTGAGATGAGCGATGGTTTCCGATCAATAGCCCGTTCTTCCCTTCATTCTCAACTTCTCTCTTTACTCAGGTCAGCTCGCATACATCGGCTGCAAAAAACGGATGTTACAAGCCTCGGACAACTCGTCCTCCATGCTTCCCTAGCTAAATTTTTGAGGGACCGTAACTCCATTTCTAGAAGGTCTTGAACGATTCCAAAAACCATTGGAATCAGCATGGGACCGCTAGGCGGAAAAGCAGAAAAATGATTCTTATCGTGAACGCTGCCTTTAAGGCCCCGGTCATAGTTGGATGAGCCGACGCCTCCAGCCCGGTCGATACACACAGAATGCATTGGAAATGGGATGCAAAAATCACTCGGTGTATCCCCCCCGCACCCCCGCACCCCCAACACTCCCAACACCCACCCGGTCGATACGTATGAACAACATGGTGAGGTGAAGCTGAGAAAATCACTGGTGTATCCTCTCTCATTTCGTATTCATACCCTCAACACCCCTTTTCGCACCCCCCGGTCGATACGTATGTTTAAAATGATGGAGTGAGGTTGAGAAAATCACCTAATGTATCCGACGCGGTCGATATCCATGCAATACGTGGATGAGAAAATCACCGGGTGGGCGGGTCGAAGATAAAAACATTGCGTATCACCAGAAAGCTAACCTTACTGCTACCTCCGTGACTTCACCATACTCGCCTTCACTATTTCTCTGAACAGGTGCAATCTTGTTGGCCACGTAATCATCGTCATATCTAGTTGGATGCATCGAGTGATTTTCTCAACCTCACCCATCATTTTAAACATACGTATCGACCGGGGTGTGCGGGGGTGTTGGGGGTGCGGGGGTGGGGAGGCAGGGGGTGGGGGTGCAGATGCAAATAGCACCAACTATGACCGGGGCCTAAGGGTTATTGCACCATGGTCTAGGAGACAACGAAAGAATTAGTGTAGTAGTCTAATAGTTTGCAATTTCCAAATTCGTCTTTCCGATTGCTGCATCTGAGAAATTTCAATGGCCTATGCGGATACTGACCTCTCAAATTTCCGAAAAACGCCGTCATCCCTGCCTTTGATGAATGCAAAGCACTTCGCAAATGATATCATGAAATCATGACGAATTTAGCACAAGATACATTGCAGAGATTCCTATTTTTTCACAATGTGCAGTTATAACGCCTCTCATGGGAGAGTTCTATTGTACTCACATGTTGAATTTCGGTACGCCATTGCAAGTTAACAGCAGTGGGTTTCCTCATATCCATTGCTACTATTGGAGTTACAAGTGACAGAGCGATGACTCGCTCTTCTGTTTATAAAGAAATTCGTTGATAATTTTAGTCATTGTCTGGCATTTTCAATCAAGCATTAACAATTCCAGCGTTTTTCTGCACCTTGCCTATACAACATTGGTAATTGGAATAACATTTTGCTGTCGTGGCCATTTATTTCAGACCTGTTGAATTAGACTTATTACTTCTGCTGCGATCTCTGCCTGACAAGGGAACCCATTTTAGCAGTGCACGGATTGAGCTGGATGAGTTAGGGTCGGAACGAAGCTTACTAATTCCTCGCGTTTCTTGTGCGTTGGCGCAAACTCGGTGCACATACATAACATCGGCATGGATCGTGAAGAGGCTTCGCGTTCACTGTTGAAGGTTGGCACAAACTCGGGGCACCTATGTTATAGCATCTGGCACCGAATTTGCGCCAACCTTCAGCAGTGAACGCGAAGTCTCTTCACGATCCATGCCGACGTTATGTTATAACGTATGCGCGCCGAGTTTGCGTCGGCGCTCAATAAGTAGTACATATTTTGCACAGACGCTGTGCTGTTCGTGCCCTGTCCTATATCTCAAAATGTTTCAAGCTCATGAGAACGTTCCAGAAACTATGAATTCTGTTTTTCGCTCAAACTTGGATCGGGGAATGAGCAAGAGGGCGCTGTCCGGTCCCTGTGACGACTAGGTATTACTAAGCCATTCTCTTAACATTAATCTTTTGCATTCCTAAAAAAACTCACATTCTTAATCAGCACTCCTAATAGTCGTCGTGGATGATGTTTGGGCAGAGAATGATTGATTTCAGAGTTCGGATACCGGTTCGAGCTTACAACTCTGTGAGACTGTGGCTTAGGGACGAGTAGATGACAGGTTTTATCACATGTAGTGGTGAAAAGGCCATATTCGCAAGGTGCGTCATTATCTCTACTTCTGAGATCGCCATGATGTTTACCCTTGTACGGCACAAACGGCATACAATCAACCGACATGTACTTTCCTCAAGTTCGAGCAGTTAGAGCTCACAGCAAATCCAATCTATACCGTTGACACCGTTACCTCTAAAGGAAACCTGCACTAGAGTTATGAAGGTAGTAGTAGCCCATCTGTGGATTAGAGCCAGACTTCATCCTTTTTGCTTTCTGGAGCAAGAGACCTAGTTCACCTTGAGAAAAAAAGTAACAGGCTGTTGCGAAAACGTGGTAAGCATATAGTAGTATCCTCGCACGAGATCGCAGCGATCAAAATGGCGTTATCAGATTCGGGAGAATGGTGTTTCTCTGCTTTTTTCATTACTCTGCGGCGTTTGTCTCTAAGCGTGCTCTTCAATCACAACACTGTGATCACCTAAAAAGGATCATCGAAGGTTTTCTAATGGTAAGCTTTTTATGTCTAGAAAGGTACGAAACAGGCCTTCAATGAAGTTTCCTTATTTCAATTGGAGTGGAGGCTTTGATAATGTGAACTACGAAGGTAACATCGGCATGAATTGTGAAGAGACGGCACTGTTGAAGGTTGGCGCAAAATCGGTGCACCTATGTTACAGCATATGGCACCGAGTTTGCGCCCACTTTCAACAGTGAACGAGAAATTTCATCACGATCCATGCCGACGTTACAAGAACAGCTGGGGAAGTGCAACCATCTCCCTGTTACCTCGGGATGGATCCACAGCAATATCAAGATCTAATTTATCAGGTAAAATACGGGAAAAACAAAGGGAAAAATAAAGAATCTTCATCTGTACCGTAAAATGAACACCGATAAATTGACGCAGCCTTGAGCGTTAGCCGCGCTGAAATCCAGTACGTTTTACGCAGAATAAAAGTGGTAAAAAAGGGTCGGAAAAACGTTCCGGATTTAGATCAAAGCTTCTTTTCGAGCGTTATTTATATCTATCATCTGAATACGAATCTGGGGTCCGATTCTCGATTATAGAATAGTTTCGACAGATTTTATTCGCAGCCCTCCGCCGTGGCAAATTTTCAGGTCGAAACGCGACTTCTCATGATTTCGCAAACTACATATTTGCATCGATACTTGACTGTTGGGGTTATTCGGGGTGCTGAACACGAAGCTGATGTTGCCCATTTATCGATTTTCGATAGACGACGGTAGTTTTTGGTGGGTATATGGTAGTTATTTCGGAGTCTCAGATCTAGCTGGGAACTTCTCTATGGGTTTTTTGGGAGTGCTTAGCACGAATCTGAAGTCGACATATTTAACGATTTTTGAAATTCAGCGAGATTGTTAAGAAGGTCCTCACCGAATTTTTGCATGTCCATCTGTAACGTTTCGAGCGAAGAAGTTATACCATTGGAAAGCGCAACTCATCTAACTTAAATCCGGAGTTCGGAGAAAGTTTTTGAGATCGAAATTCTCAAAGCACCCGTTCTTCCTTTTTTCTAGGCTGGTAGTGATCATAAAACATGCAAGTTTTCTTAGGAGTGGATTATAACACCGAAACAACAAAATGGAATTTCTCCGATGGAGCAAACTGCTTTTTCCGGAACATTTTCAAAAATGACAACTTCTGTTACAGTGTGATGCGCGCAAAGCTCGCACCAGATTTGGTTTTAAGTCGAACATGAGCAGCCGTGCAATTCTAAAATCAACGTTATGAGTAGTATTATGGAAGCAGTTTTCCCCATCGAGAGAACGATAGAAAGTTGGTACCTACCTCTCAAAATTGGTCTGAAATAATTTCCTAATGTTGAAGAAAAACTTTTGGCAGACGGCGCTCACGATATTGTTGGAAAAGTGAAAAATTACCTAGATAGCTCGTTTCGAAAAGAAGGCTGGTAATGGGTGCAGTTCGCTCCTATGTAATCAGTATTGAAGCTTATAACGTGACTTTGATGGGGACTTCAAAATCTTGGGTCGACATACTAGCAATGTCAGGCAGACCCTTGTCCAGGAGCTCCACGAAGCTACATAACATCGGCATGGATCGTGAAGAGACTCCGCGTTCACTGCTGAAGGTGGGCGCAAACTCGGTGCACCTTTTTAGGGTGGTGGCCATCGTGTATCAACACCCCTGAGGAGGCGGGAGAAACGGAGAGGAGCGAGGTTCCTGATTGGACGCACCAGCCGGGGGCTGGGGCTAGCCCGTGTGACGTCCAATCAAGAACCTCGCTCAACCACCGTTTCTCCCGCCTCCTCAGGGGTGTTGATACACGATGCCCACCACCCCCTAATTTGTAGCATATGGCACTGAGTTTGCGCCAACCTTCAACAGTGAACGCGAAGTCTCATTAAGATCCATGCCGACGTTACGTTCTCCCTGGGCGATCTGAATTCCAAAAAAATGTTCGAAACCCAACCTAAATATTTTTTTTCAATATTTACTGAGATCTTTACCCTGCTGATGAGCCTCGAGGAGAGTAGTTTTGAATTACCCTCGACTTGACTCTTCTGGCCGATCTTCTATATTGACTAGGCCTAAGAGGCGAAACACTACCCCTGCCTCTAACTAGAGACTGCTTTAAACTTCCCGTAGAGATTCGGAAAACCATGTTGTCGTTTCTGTAGGTCTGTGACAGTACATAAATAATCCGGGCTTCAAATTCCCTAAAAGGCTGCAAGGATTTCAAAAAATGCCATTTTCCTTATTTTAAAAAAAGGTAGGGGAGGTTTCGTATTCGGCTCAAAACTTGCATCTGGAACTCTTTAGTGCGCTGAACCCGAATTGGGGGTCTATTCCTCGCCTGACTCAGGATTACGGTGAATACTGTGGGCAAAATGGCTTTTAACTGGACTCACTTACCTTAAAATTTCGAAAATCAAAAAATGGACCTTAAATTCGTGTTCAGCGTTCCAAATAACACCCACAGTGAAATTCTGAGTCAAATTTGAGACTTTGACCGAGCTACCGTAAACCGACCGTAATCTACCGTAATCTATGGAAAGTCGATAAACGGGTTGCAGATTCGTGTTAGGCAGGCCGAATAACCCCTACGTACAAGTTTTGAGGCATTCTCGAAATAGTCAAAAGTCGCGTTTTGCCCCCGAAATTTTCAGCATTTTGAAGCTTTGGACCAAATCAGAAGGAATCTTTCAAATATTGGCAAATGGGCCTCAGATTCGTGATCAGCACTCATAACAACCACTAGAAACGAGTTTTCAGCCCAATCCGAGGCAATTTTTTTGAACATCCTGAAAATTGTTATTCGTGTACCGCTTTTATCTAAGCAATGCTGTGAAAACGCTCACTTCCGGAAATCTCCTGTAAGTCTCCGAAGCATTTAAGGGATTTGGAAACCGGATTATTAATGCTGCGTTCCATACCTACAACTATCAGCACATGATAATAGATAAAGAAGCTGTTGTGCGACGAGAAATATTGATTATTCTTTTTATCCGCAACGTTTCGGGTTATCAACCCTTCATCAGGCAACTATAAAAGCACCACATCAATACACGTCAAATTGAGTAGCGTTCAAAGTGATTAAAAGAGTGAGAACGCACAAGTGGGTGGAGCTGAAAGGTGTTCTTTCTTCGGCAACCGGCTAGAGACCCACAGGGACAACCAATGACAGCAATGCGACGGAAATGGCCTGCGATGTCAAATGAATCGTCAGCAGTTGCTTATCAAACTCTAATCACTACTCGATGTCAATAATCTCAAAGCTTCTCTCATTTCCTCTCGGTTGTTCATGGGCGGCGAGGAACGTCTTATCTCCAAAGCTTCCCTGATGTTCCTTTCTGCACTGTCTGAAATATTCTTGTGCATGATGCTCGTAGTCATGCTCGGGATGCTGTCGTGAAGGTGGCGTGATGTCCTGTGTCTTGAGAGCGCGCTGTTCGGGTAGGATTGAGGTGATCTTAGCGTTCTCATGTGTTCATCAAGCCGGTAACGTAGAGTACTCCCTGTTTCGCCGAAGTAAATCTCTCCGCATGCGTCGCACTCTATCCTATATACCACGTCCCGCATTTGACAGATTTTCACATCTCCAACACAGTAACTGCAATCACGTATCCTACATCGGTCTTCATATGGTCTCGAAGACGTCAGGAGCTGACGCAGCGTGGGAGGAGGGCGGAATATTAGGCGTAGAGGGAGTTTTGACGTGCGGACCGCCACATTGACATCTTTAGCAAACGACTCCCTAACAAAAGGGAGGACTAGCGTAGTGCTAGACAGGGGATGTCTATACGGTCTCGAGGTCTGAATGGTGTTTTCCATGTAACCGTTTTCATTCAAAACTAGCGCTATTTTTCTCTCCGCCTCCTCTTTCTTGTGAGTTGTCGGATTTCTCGCGGTACGCACCAAGTTTCTGATCACATTATTCTTCATGAACAATGAGTGGTAGCTACGCGAGTGTAGTGCGATTGATTTTGACGCAGGCTTCGTATACCATGCAGTCTGAACTTGATTGTTGGTGATTCTAATTTGAGTGTTCAGAAATGGTTGGTAGTCGTCAGGGCCCGGTCCTTCGGCTGTTAGCTTGATCGCGTCGTGCTGTGAATTCAGACTTGTCAGAACTTGATGGAGCGTTCCTCGTTCTTTTGCCACAATGAAGATGTCGCCAATATAACGCCCATAGAAAATCACATCCGATGTTAAAGGCAGTGGTCACGATGGAAAACGTTATCAAAAAAACTACAAAAATCAGCTTAGATGAAAAACAGCTCAAAAACTATGAAGATAGAGGGGTGAAAAACGGGCTAGAATTAGAGTTATTAAGACCCTAAGTTTCCAGTTCGTGCACACGTGCACAGAAAGATCACAGTCTCATGCCAAGCAATCAAAAATCATCGACACTCAGAGGAAGAAATAAATGCAAATTTACCTAATAAAACAGTTGAACACTGAAATCAAGCACTTCAGTCAATGTTTTTGACTAGATGTGTACATAAATCCGAAGTTTCATTGATTGAAATTCAATTTCAAGCCAGCTGGTGTTCTTGATATTAGAGATCATTGATGTCGATGATGTGGAGTCGGCTCGTCCACCATCCAAAGACAAGAAAGTTCAGGCTTCAAATTTGGCCCAGAACAGCATTTTTTCCGCGAGTCTTTCTTATAGGTTCTACTACTCTATACCCAGAATAGGTTTTAGAGAGGAAAAGAAGACGAGCATTTTTGAGCGCGACCACGGCCTTTAAGGCAATCCTTTCCAAGTTATCCATGAACAGTGTCGCAAGGAGTGGAGCGAGCCTGCTCCCCATTGCCAGGCCCTTCTTCTGTTGATAAACGATGTTATTGAAACAAAAGAAGTTGAAATTGACGACAGTGTTGAGGAGTCGTTCGATATCCTGTAAATGGAGATTAAAGAGGTGCATCTCATGCTGGTGTTGGCGTATCGAACTCAAACAGGCTGCTACTGCTGCAGTAGATTCAACGTTGGTGTATAAGGACGTGACGTCGAAGCTTTGGTACTCCATATGCGATTGCGTCAAGCTGGTATTTTTGAGCTTTTCCAAGAACTGGTCAGTGTTCCCGAGATGGGATGGCACAAATTGTAGCAGTGGTGATAGCATCTGTTGAAGGAACCAACTGACTGCGTCCGTGGGACCATTGCACGAAGAGACTATCGGTCGCGTTCTCATCATAGCATTTGTTAATGGTTCCCTCGTGCTGGTGGCGGGGAGTTTATGTCTTGATCAACTGGTAATAAGTAGGCATGTTGAGGTGCGCCGAAATAAGGCGTTTCATTATATTTTTCTCTACTTTCTGGTCCAGAACCTGTTTGGTTGTCGAGTTCAGTTGCTTCAAACTGTTGTTGTACTCGTTTGCTGTTGAAATTGAGTACACTTCTCGATCAGATAGTGATTCCTGACACAGCATGTCTCTCTCACGTGTCATGACTACTAATCCACCGCTTTTATCACCTCTCGGGAACACTGACCAGTTCTTGGAAAAGCTCAAAAATACCAACTTGACGCAATCGCATATGGAGTACCAAAGCTTCGACGCCACGTCCTTATACACCAACGTTGACACTACTGCAGCAGTAGCAGCCTGTTTGAGTTCGATACGCCGACACCAGCATGAGATTCACGTCTTTAATCTCCATTTACAGGATATCGAACGACTCCTTAACACTGTCGTCATTTTCAACTTCTTTTGTTTTAATAACATCGCTTATCGACAGAAGAAGGGCCTGGCGATCGGGAGCAGGCTCGCTCCACTCCTTGCGATACTGTTCATGGGTAACTTGGAAAGGATTGCCTTAACATCGGATGTGATTTTCTATGGGCGTTATATTGACGACATCTTCATTGTGGCAAAAGAAAGAGGAACGCTCCATCAAGTTCTGACAAGTCTGGATTCACAGCACGGCGCGATCAAGATAACAGCCGAAGGACCGGGCCCTGACGACTACATATCATTTCTGAACACTCAAATTAGAATCACCAACAATCAAGTTCAGACTGCATGGTATACGAAGCCTGCGTCAAAATCAATCGTACTACACTCGCGTAGCTACCACTCATTGTTCATGAAGAATAATGTGATCAGAAACTTGGTGCGTACCGCGACAAATCTGACAACTCACAAGAACGAGGAGGCGGAGAGAAAAATAGCGCTAGTTTTGAATGAAAACGGTTACACGGAAAACACCACTCAGAACTGGAGACCGTATAGACATCCCCTGTCTAGCACTACGCTAGTCCTCCCTTTTGTTAATGAGTCGTTTGCTAAAGATGTCAATGTGGCGGTCCGCACGTCAAACCTCCCTCTACGCCTAATATTCCGCCCTCCTCCCACGCTGCGTCAGCTGCTGACGTCTTCGAGACCATATGAAGACAGATGTAGGAGACGTGATTGCAGTTAGTTTGTTGGAGATGTGAAAATCTGTCAAATGCGGGACGTGGTATATAGGATAGAGTGCGACGCATGCGGAGAGATTTACATCGGCGAAACAGGGAGAACTCTACGTTACCGGCTTGATAAACACATGAGAGCGATAAGATCACCTCAATCCTACCCGAACAGCGCGTTCGCGTTCAAGGCACAGGACATCACGCCATCTTCACGACAGCATCCTGAGCATGAGTACGAGCATCATGCACAAGAATATCTCAGACAGTGCAGAAAGGAAAACCAGGGAAGCTTCGGAGATAAGACGTTTCTCGCCGCCCATGAACAACCGAGAGGAAATGAGAGAAGCTTTGAGATTATTGACATCGAGTAGTGATCAGAGTTTGATAAGCAACTGCTGACGATTCATTTGACATCGCACGCCGCTTCCGTCGCATTGCTGTCATTGGTTGTCCTAGTGGGTCTCTAGCCGGTTGCCGAAGAAAGAACACCTTCCAGCTCCACCCACTTGTGCGTTCTCACTCTCTTGATCACTTTGAACGCTACTCAATTTGACGTGTATTGAAGTGGTGCTTTTATAGTTGCCTGATGAAGGGTTGATAACCCGAACCGTTGCGGTGAAAGAGAATAATCAATATTTCTCGTCGCACAACAGCCTCTTTATCTACCAGGTTGTCCAATAATTCTTGTCCGAAAATTTCACAATTTTTCATTTTTTTTCAACTTTATTGAAAAAAAAACAAGTCTGATCAACAACATAATCACCACAGTTATCCACAACAGTGTCCCATCGATTGGGCAGGTCGCCGACGCCCTTCGCCCAGAACTCCGGGGGCTGCGACTCGAAGAAATCCGCGATGTCGGATTTGAGGTTGTCGTACTTGGTGAATTTTCTTCGGGCCAAATGGTGCTTCAGCGGGAGGAACAAATGGTAGTCGGAGGGATCGAGGTCCGCGGAATACGGTGGATGAGCAACCGTCTCCCAGCCGAGCGTCGCCAACTTCTGCTGGGTCTCCTTCTCCACGTGGGGGCGCGCGTTGTCGTGCAGCAGATGGACCGAGGCCCGTCGGGGGCGCTTTTCTCGGACGGCGGCTAGTTTCTCGAGCTGATCGGTGTAGATGGAGGCGGTGACCGTCCTGCCTTGCGGGAGCAGCTCGAAGTACAGCATGTCCTTGGTGTCCCACCGGCAGCAGAGCATGATCTTCAGCGGGCGCAGGTCGGCTTTCGGCGTCGTCGGCGGCTCTTCTCCGCGCGGGATCCAGGCGGCACGGCGGGCGACGTTGTCGTAGAGGACCCAGCTCTCATCCCCATTGACCAGGTCCTCGAGAAACTCCTAGCGATGCGGACGGAGGAGGAGGGAGTGGCAGACGGCCACGCGGCTCTGCTTGTTGGCGTCCGCCAGACGGTGGGGGATCCAACGGGTCAGAACTTTGTGGTATCCGAGTAAGTTGAGTCAATTGTGGGTGGTGGACTTGCTGCAGCCGAGCGTCGTCGCCAGTTCACGGGTGGTGACTTTCGGCTTCTCCTTGATACAGCGACAGACTTCGTCATCATCCACCGCATAAGGCCTCCCGCTGTGCTCGCTGTCCTCAAGGCATGTGTCGCCGCTCTCGAAACGATTGAACCAGCGGCTGACTGTGCGTTGGGACACTGCATCCACCTTGCACGCTTTGCAGATGTTGGCGACCGCGGTGCCCGTGTCGTTGCCCAGCAGCCACTCGTAGTACACGAACGAACGAATTCGACCTTGGTCCATTTTAGCTTGTACTGGTAGCTAGACGCGGCGAGTGCGCCTTATATACCTGTAGCGTAGAACTTTGGAGAACCTTCTAGAAGGTTCATACACTTGCCTGATATTATAACACTTCTAAGGAAAATTATAGAATTTTGAAAATTTTCGGACAAGAATTATTGGACAACCTGGTATTATCATCGACTACAATGAAGCTGAGGAACCCTGCTATCTTAAATATCAGCACATGGTTTTATAAAAGCCCACCGGAAATTTAAGGCAAGCCCTAGTAAGTGTTGAAATGGCTCCAATCTTCTCAATTTTTTAAGAATCCATGTTGGATCAGATGATCCCGCTGGTTCCGAGAACTCCTCCGCGCGGTACAGTTTTTTTTCGAAAACTTTCATGCCTATACACAATAAAGGTATTGCAAAGGAAAACTTCTGTATTCTTCAGCTTCTCCAATCTTGCAACCTCGGCATATTGATCTATTTTTACTTATTCTTTCTGCCTTCGAGGTTCGTAGATAGACAGATTTATTATTGGCCTTAGCGTTTCGACGGAGATCGTCGTCTTCAGAGGCCTAGAAAGCAGTCCAAGGTTAGAATGTGCTGTCTAGACCGCCAAATACCTCCACAGCTCTAGCGTTTCCAATAGCCCCTCAAGTTAGTAACGCGAAAGCCCAGTCAAATAGATCAAACAACTCACACATCTATCCACCAATAGAGCAGCGTTAGCGTCTGCCTTTAACGAAAGACCAGTAACGAGTGGGTGTTACTGTGCGCCGTGTCATGTGATAGTAGATAATGGGCACATACACACGCACCGCTAACTGGCCGTACTTAGAGTTCGCAATGTGGGACGAACGGCAAGAGGTCATTGGTCAAGGATGAGCTCTCGAAACGGTTGTTCATTGTAGGGTTCTTCTCGTATATCCAGAAAGCTTCCAGAGCCTTTCGCGCTGAAATATCCGTCTCAATTGCCAAAATGCCGCACTTCACTTCAAAATCGTCACCGTTGTGATCCTCGGTTCTGTGCTTGCCCAAAGGTGTTGTAATGACGCTACGCCTTTTACCGACTAGATGTTCTTTCATACGTGTGGCAAGCATTCTTCCTGTCTCACCAATATAGGTAGCGTGACATGCTAGACATTCGACCTGGTAGATTACTCCTGCTTTCGAGCAGTCTCCAGCACTACCATTTTGACAGACAACGCAGTTTTCTGACATACACTCTACATCGTATAACCTATTTCTGACTAGCTGACGTTTTATACTGTCATTAGGTATGTTTACAAGAACGACTTCTTTGTCCAGGTGTGCACGTACGATGCTGCGCTGTATTGCCGCACTGACCTGGTCAGGAACAAAAGGTATGCACAACGGGATCTTATTTTGATGTAAGGGCTCTCTCGGCGATACATTACGCCTTCTATGTCGGTTGAGTGGTACATTGTAGCCGTTGTTGATAGCTACAAGCGAAGCTAATTGTCTTGATTCTTGGCGCTCACTTTCGCCTGTGCACATCTCCGTCGCTGTACGGAACATGTTGCGCACAATTGCCCGCTTCATGGCAGTAGGGTGAGCTGATTTTGAATGAATCAGGATGTTTTTACAGCTTGGTTTTCTGTACCATTTCACTCGGACGGTGCCTCTAAAGAGGTTTATTTGCGTGTTGAGAAAAGCAAGCCACCCATTGCTTGGAGTCTCTCGTGTTAGCCTAATGTACTGCGCCTGCTCGTTCAGAATTCGGAAACACTCATCCATTTCGGATTGTGTTGAAGGTATGACACAACAGATGTCGATGTACATTCAGTACAATAATGGATAACGAGCGAGGACCGGCTCTTCTATTCTACTCATGAAGCATACTGCCAATACCGGTGCCAGCCGCTGTCCCATGGCTAGGCCTCTTATTTGTGAGTAGTAAGCACCTGACCACCTAAATATGTTGCAACACAAGCACTCCTTGATCAGCGTCATATTTTGCTGTTTGCCGAGTCCGAAGGTGTTAATTGTGCGTATATACCTATCGAGCATCTCAGATAGTGCCTGTAGTGCTTGGTCATTCTGAACGTTGGTATAAAGCGATGCGACATCGAAGGACTCGATTATGCAACCCTCCTGGTAGGTAGAGTGGTGCAGTTGTTCCAAGAAGTGATTGGTGTTGATCAGGTGGGAAGGAACTTTGGGTAGTAATTGCTTGACGATGTTGTTCAGGAACCAAGAGATTCGATCACATGGTCCGCCCACGCAAGATATGATTGGACGTAATTTCAATGCGTCTGGTTGCAGTGAGGTCATGTCTCTTTGAGATATTTTGTGGGTTTTGACAAGACCGTAACACACTGGGCACCGTGGTTTATCCAATCTAAGACGACTTATAAGTCTTTCGTCCACACCTGCTGTTTTTCCGACTGTTGTCCAAATATGATTGAGACGTCTGTACTGTGATACGAACCCTCTTTCGTTTGTGAGGCGATAAATGGAGTCATCGTGTAGGTGCAGTTCAGTCACTGCTCGATCAAGGGATTGTTCCATCACAACAAACTCCCCACCTTTATCGCTGACGGACACGCGGATTGTACCATTAGCTCGTAGGTCTTTCAGCTCTCTGAGTCCTTCCCATTGAGCATTAGTCAAATTAGAATTATGATGTTTCTGTAACGGTTCAGGACCGTAAGAACGTCTGATGACAAAATGCGAAACTTGACGTCAACATCAGGAGCTGGTTCAGGCTCTCTATAAAAAGTTCGCGGGAATGGAAGTGGAGGCAGACGATCGTTGCTTGGGTTACGAGTGTTATCACTATTTCCATGCGACCTGCTGTGGCTGAGAATTCGCAACGAACCCCTCAGTTTCTGCAAACTCCCCACTACTTTGCGGAATGTTACCGCGTTGACCCTTTGCGAGGGAGAGAAAGACGGCCCCAGGTCTAAAAGTCTCAGAATATTTCGAGAAAGATGGACTCCACCCAGGACAGTAACCTTAACCGATTGCACCTCATTTTGAACCTCTATGTTTTCGTTATGGTGAAATGATTGTGAGTTGTGACCATTATCATGAAAATTTTCGCGATACTCCTCGAAAAGCCTGTCGTACTTTGCACAAAGAGAAGCTTTAGTATTAGATCGGATAGAGTCGCAGATCAACCTTGACTCACCCTCAATCCTCCTCCAAGTCCGTTCCTCGAGGTAACGCCGGCACGCCTGCTCTTTCGAGCTACACTTCAATCGTGAGGAATACAACACACGCTGTTTTTCTTTGATCACAGCTCTTAACATCGACCGATAGATAGCAATGATCGATGGATGATCTTCAGGTAGGTTGCATGTTGCTCCAATTTTCTTGTTCTTGATGAAGTGCGGTAGTACACCGGTCGATCCACATCGTTGAAGGAATTTCAGGCATTGAATGGCATGTACCGCTTTTTGACGAAGCGATAAAGCTTCGCGTACCAAGGCGAAGAGATGCGGCGGCACGTTGTTCAATATTCTCCAGCTTCTCCAATCTTGCAACCTCGGCATATTGATCTATTTTTACTTATTCTTTCTGCCTTCGAGGTTTGTAGATGAACAGATTTATTATTGGCCTGAGCGTTTCGACGGAGATCGTCGTCTTCTGAGGCCTAGAAAGCAGTCCAAGGTTAGAATGTGCTGCCTAGACCACCAAATACCTCCACAGCTCTAGCGTTTCCAATAGCCCCTCAAGTTAGTAACGCGAAAGCCCAGTCAAATAGATCAAACAACTCACACATCTATCCACCAATAGAGCAGCGTTAGCGTCTGCCTTTAACGAAAGACCAGTAACGAGTGGGTGTTACTGTGCGCCGTGTCATGTGATAGTAGATAATGGGCACATACACACGCACCGCTAACTGGCCGTACTTAGAGTTCGCAATGTGGGACGAACGGCAAGAGGTCACTGGTCAAGGATGGGCTCTCGAAACTGTTGTTCATTGTGGGGTTCTTCTCGTATATCCAGAAAGCTTCCACAGCCTTTCGCGCAGAAAAATATCCGTCTCAATTGCCAAAATGCCGCACTTCACTTCAAAATCGTCACATGACACGGCGCACAGTAACACCCACTCGTTACTGGTCTTTCGTTAAACGCAGACGCTAACGCTGCTCTATTGGTGGATAGGTGTGTGAGTTGTTTGATCTATTTGACTGGGCTTTCGCGTTACTAACTTGAGGGGCTATTGGAAACGCTAGAGCTGTGGAGGTATTTGGTGGTCTAGACAGCACATTCTAACCTTGGAGTGCTTTCTAGGCCTCTGAAGGCGACGATCTCCGTCGAAACGCTTAGGCCAATAATAAATCTGTCCATCTACGAACCTCGAAGGCAGAAAGAATAAGTAAAAACTTTTGTGTCTAAATTTTTGGTAGACTGATAAGTACTGCTAAGTTTATGAAAAAATACAAATAATATGAAACTATAACTACACCACAAATATATAGAAAACTAAAACTGCCGACGAATAGATATGAAACTGAAACTACTGACAAATAAATGTATCTATATAACCCTAGAAGGCAGATTAGAGTCAGAGGCCTTCTTAAAGGCACAGCCCAACCTCAAATTCGTTTTTTCTGCCTATATTGAAAACGGCCCCACGCTGATTACAGTAATGTCTCTAAAATCGTGCAAAACCCTCTAGGAACGGAGTTATGGCCCCTCAAAAGTTTAGCTCTGGAAGCATGGTGAACGAGTTGTCCGAGGCTTGTAACTTCCGTCATTCGCAACTGATGTATACGAGCCGACCTGAAAAAAGAGACCGATAATGAAGGGAAGAACGAGGCCACTGATTGGGAAGCATCGCTCATCTCGCCACTGCTGAGCTCGAAAGATCGTAAAAGGGGCGTGCCAAAGTGGCTTTCGGATGTGGGAGCCCCAGGGTGGCTTCCTCCTATATCTCGCTTATTCGGAGAAATCGAGAGTTCGCACTTGGCAAAGGCTATATAGGGTGGATCTGCTTCACAATCAGGTGCTATTTAGGGTGGGTCTACTTCACAATTATATGGAAATATCAGATTTCGTCACTGAGCTTGGACTGTGCCTTTAAAGGCACAGTCCAAGCTCAGGGACGAAATCTGATATTTCCATTTAATTGTGAAGTAGACCTACCCTGTATAGCACCTGCGAAGTGCGAACTCTCGATTCCTCCGAATAAGCGAGATATAGGAGGAAGCCACTCTGGGGCTCCCACATCCGAAAGCCACTTTGGCACGCCCCTTTTACGATCTTTCGAGCTCATTAGTGGCGAGATGAGCGATGGTTTCCAATCAGTAGCCCCGTTCTTCCCTTCATTGTCAGCCTCTCTATCCATTCAGGTCGGCTCGCATACATCGGTTGCAAATGACGGAAGTTACACGCCACGGACAACTCGTCCACCATGCTTCCGTAGCTCAAGTTTTGAGGGGCCATAACTCCGTGCCTTGAGGGTCTTGTACGATTTCAGAGACATTGGTGTAGTCAGCGTGGGGCCGTTTTCAATATAGGCAGAAAAACAACTTCGAGGTTGGACTGTGCCTCTAAGAATCCACTGGCCCCGCACCGCGATGTCGATCCAACCTGAAGACCAAGCCGCCTTTTGGGAGTACTCGTACCTCTTCTTCTCCCCTTCGAAACCTCCGACTAACCGCCTTTTTGGCGTATGCAGTGTCACTTATTACAGCCTTGCTAGCGTATACATTCTTTTCCTATTCAACAACGACATACAACAAAATAACATAACAACACAACAAAATTACAAAAAAAGCAATCACCCAAATTGTCTTCAGAGTATCAATTTCAGCTCCGATTTTTTACTGGAAACATTATACTATATAAGGTTCATACACAATGGTTCTACCGAATGCCACAAATCACGATTTTTCAAAGAACGGTTGTGCTATTGAACGAGGTAATCTGAATAGAACACAGTGTACCCGCAATGTTTGAAAAAATGGCTTGCGTTAGCGCAGAAATCATTGTGACTTATACGATGGCGGATAGGAACCGCTAGGCAGCGTGTCATGATATGCAAGGATACTGACATCAACACGATGACGAAGATTCTCAAAAATATCGCCAGTACGGCCAGAAGGATACATCCAATAATTGGCAGAAAAGCTAAGACGACGTCCTTGGCATATTTTTCAGGTCATTGATGGTTTATTCCATTCCCTCGTTCTCGTTCTCGTGAAATCCGTACGTGACCCCCTATTTTCTAGAATAAATCTGTAATTGAAAACTGAAGTTTTGAATTAGGATGCGAAATTATAGAAACACATCGGTAACGGCCTTTGTTGAAGCCGTCGCGTCGCGCGTTAGCACTGAAGCGCCCCAGCCTTTAACAGCAGCAGAAGACATGCGCTTCAATGAGAACGCGCGATGTGTCCGCTTGAACTAGACTTGTAACCGACTGTGCTTCAGTGGCTTTGGACGCATTCTTTGTAATTTCTCACCCAATGACGTGAGATCCAGCAGCGGAAATTTGACGAGAAGACGGGAGCGTTGAACTCGAGTGAATAAATACCCGCAAAAATCAGTTGAAATAGAGCAAGTAAGCTGAAAATTCCAGTTAATCAAATCAAGTTAATCAAGCTATCAGATTCGAAGGATAATCATGAACCGCATCGCATTCGGATATCGTCGTCTATAGCGTTGAAAACCCACCGCCGTTCAAACGCGATTTCCCATCAAATCTGGGCTGCCGCTTGGCGCTGTTTGACGCGACACGTCAAACTAGGTTATCAGATGACTACGCCTAACAAAAATGTCTTGTAGGCGTAGTATCAGGCAAAGCCTGAGCGGCTTCTCGTGTGTATCATTTAATACCCTGTTTAGAGTTCTAGCTTGGTGGTTCAGAATAGTAGGGGTAAATCGACAATAAGAATGGACTTAAGTATGAAAAATGCTCTGCCGGGGCACTATTCGGAAGATAATAGGTCAGTAAATAATTATAATAATGAACAAAAGAAAGGAGGAAGTAATATAGCGAACATAAATTAAGAATGCCTATACAGTGTATAGCAAGTAACCACTATCTTTGATTGAAATGAGTCTCTGGAGTAGTGGCAGGCTGGCGGAGGCAGGTAGTATTTACAGGTCGACGAGGTGACAGGCTGAGTGCCAGGCTGGAACGGCAGGAATACTGGCATTAATATTGACGTGGCAGGCTGGGAGCATCCTCGAATCGCACTTTCAGATACTGGGTCTAAACCGAGACAGGAGCTGAGTAAACAGTGAATAACCGGTGTCCATATTAATGAGATTTCGAGCGGGAAGGGAAGGGACCGGGTAGGTAATGCACCTACCCGGTCACGCCCCTCTCATAGTTTGAACAACCGTTGTTGCTTACGGAGCTTGACCTTTTGGCTCCTGGTCGTGGCGGGACCAACAGCGGCGCGGGGGCGACGCACCTTTACCCTTCACAGTGCAGCACTGGTGCTGAAATTCGATCAGTATCTTCGCTATTGATTCTTTCTCTGATTCAGAGCTAAGAAGGTTTCATAACTAGCTCTACAATAAAGAAAATTAAGGCGGATTACCACGATTTCAAGATTTATGCATGGTTTCGAAGTTTATTCCGACACAATATCGCCTTTTTCTGAATTCTGGGTATTTCATGACGGTATTCAAACGGTTGTTGAGGGCTTATAATTGAAAGTAGATTTGATATAAATGACACATAGCTCAGTATATTAAATCGTCAATTCTGAGCGGAAATTCGACAATTACCCTAGCGAATTTGTGAGTTTTAAATATTGAGTTTTCTGTGGGCTTCAGAAATTAGTGAAAAATTGCGCATCATTGTCTAGGCTGTTGACATTGTGGCGAAATGATTCCATATAACATGTCCTTTAAACACCTCTCAGGCATGACTAGCCGAGATACTCGCCTTCAAGTACAAGACTTTCAGCACCGGGGCTGCACTGTGAAGTTTGAAGGTGCGCCGCAGTTGGTCCCGCCACGACCAGGAGCCAAAAGGTCAAGCTCCGTAAGCAACTACTGAACAACTCTGACATTCGGACAGCGCGGCGCTGGGGCATTTTCGGCATTTAGCGCGAGGCTGGGGCGCGATTGGTGGGCGGAGCACCCCTCAGCGCGAGGCCAGCGACTGCCTCTCCGCGGAATCTTCGCGAGACGGCGTGTTCCATGCGAGACCTGCTGAAATAGTTGAACGGCGCCGCGCTGGGGTAATAAATCATGGCCCGGCCTCGCGCTCTGTTCGCCATCATCTCTGCTTTTTCGATTGAAGCGCGGATGTTAATGTCCGATTTTCTTTTAGTTTCGGTGTCGCGCTAACTTTTCTCCGTGAATATTTGCTGTACCGTTTTGTACTAAGATATATTCAACGAATTTGTCACTTACAGTTATCGTATTGATCGATATTCCATTTTGCATTTCATTTTCAGATGTGACGCGCGAGGCTTCAAATCTGCAGACGTGGATGGCGCTCATAGTCAGAAATGGATTCCGAGAGATGTGAGTTTGTGACAAAATCTGCTCAACTTTCTGTAAATTTCCTTGTGAAACTGGATATCATGATACGAATGCTCGAACACTTTTTTTCAGAATTGCGCTAGGCAGTCCCAGAGTGTGCAGCAAAAGGATGACGGTCAGTGCAGCGAAGATCCGGATCTAGTCAACTGATGTAGCCTCCATTTCCCAGCTACTCGCAGTTTTCTTTATCACTATCATAAAAGCAACGCGGTTTTGAGAATGATTGCCTCATTTTCATTATTTGAGGTTTTCGAAAAACAGCGGCTTCGCATCTTCGATTGTGATAATACGACTGCGAGTAGCGAGGAAAGGAAGGGTATGGTATGTTGTGGACTGCGAAAAATACACAAGGACGGCGTTATATGATCTTGACGATATTCGAGTAATGATTAGTTCTCGTAATAACCCAAGAAAAAGGTTTGATAGATTTTGTGCTCCGTGGTTTCCCATATTTCCATCTATTTGCTTGTCCATTTTGTACTCCTGCATTGCATTCGTACGTCTCGATCTTATTGAATGTCCATTTTGTGTTCCTGTACAGATATAAGCAGAAGTGTAATCAATCACAAGTGCTTTAAAGTGCTTTCATTCATTTAAATACGACTATTTCAATTTAGAGTATTTATTGTTAGTGAATGGAAAACTATGCATGAAAAGATTCCTTTTTCAGCATTGTCATTGCGTGAAAACGTGTTGTTATGACCAAAATTTGTTGTATTACGATTTAGAATGAATATAAATTATTCATAGTAATTGTGTCATGATATTGATAATATATTGCTAATGTAATAATATGATGATACATGATAGTATTGATAGTAATGAAGCCAGAAAAGGATACAATCGACGCGATGGAAAAGGCCGGCCCCGCGCTATTCTGCAAAAATGACCCAGCGCGGCGCCGCTGAAGAATTTTAGCCTCGCGCTGGGGCGCAAACAGCGCCAGGCTAGGATGGGGGCGCCGGCTCGCGCTGTTTGCGCCCCAGGGCGGCGCTGTCCGAATGTCAGAGAACCGACTCTATGGAGTGCTTAAAAATATCAACGGGAAGACTGCAACGCAGGCACATGACACGCGTTCACGGAGGCGCGAAACGCAGAGATTTGAGTACAGCGACGCCCGCATGTCCTCACGATGCCATTAATAAGTGTACGGTACCCATGTAAGAATGCGCCGGACGCTATAGAAAGTGTACAGGACCCATGCAAGAGTGAACCGGACGTCGTAGAACGTGTGTGGGACACAAATGCGCGTGCGCCTTACGTTTTTCTCTTTAGGCGTGGTGTTTATCATCTGTTACGTTGATACACTCTGTTTCAAATAAGTTGGCAAGCGGAGAGTCTAAAGAAGCAGCGCTCCCTCTGCGTCTCTGACATTTTTGGATTATGGTCAGACATAATGGATTACGTTGCGTACGCAACTCACGTACTCAGCTTAGCATCTATCTTACTAAGCCCGAACACAGAATTCATTCTGCCCTCCGACCTGTTATCCATTCCCTGAAATACATTACCTGCCACGTAAAGAAGAGTTGCTGCATGAAAACTGAGTATCACGAGGATTTTGAGCGAAGATGGCGCGAAAGAGTAATGAAGCATGCGGAAAAAGTGATTATCGCGTGGAAGAATCGATAATTTCTGTTTTTGGATGACGGTTAGACAGGTGCTGCGTCGCGTAAGTGATGTTGCTTACGCGAAGCAGCATCTGTCTTAGGCCTATTTTAGAGTGACATTGCGGCGCGATTTATTGTCATCTGCGGTGTTTATTGTTGTTCAGCATAGTTCACATACAGTTCCGTTTGCCTACATGCGTATGAACTACGACTACTGCCCGGCCACTTAGCACTGTAGTATAGAAATTTATACCTGTCGTCCACGACACAGCGAACATTGAAGCTGTGATAGTTGTGCCTTATTCTTTTCATTCTGAACATTGGGTGTCTAGCAACGAACAGTGTTATCCGAACCTGTTGACAGAGATGTGTTCGTTTCGTATTGGTGCCATGATGTGTACGTGTGTCCCGTCAATGGCACCAACTACTCCAGGGAGTCGATATCTCTGGAACACACGATATTGCATTGCTACGTCTGATCTTTACGATGCCAATAAACGAAACGTTCCGAATTCCTCGAGAACCAGTCTGACAGTTTTTCACAACTATGCTAACACTTGGCTGCGAAGCCCCAATGATATCAGCCGAATCTAGCTGAAATTTGTTGACGCTCGAAACTTCA
This sequence comes from Aplectana chamaeleonis, assembly GCA_029168955.1. Lineage (NCBI taxonomy): Eukaryota > Metazoa > Nematoda > Chromadorea > Rhabditida > Cosmocercidae > Aplectana > Aplectana chamaeleonis. The sequence continues at coordinate 3,091,990 of JAPDOI010000025.1, forward strand.
AGGAATGTAACCAGTCGCAGAGCATGGGTTAACGGCGTCGATCCAAAAATATGAAGTAGCTAAAGATATGTATTAGAAGAAGTAAAAATTGTTCGAACCTTCCTGTACTCGCCTCGATATCTTAGGATATCATATCGACCAGAGCAAAAAAAGCGGGACGTGTAAACCGGCACCGCTGCCAGGATTCCCTGCCGCTCAAGCTATCAAATGGACACGTCCGGTCCCTTATAATTCTCGTATTCCACAAGGAGCTTTTCAATGATCTCGACGTTCAACTCGTTCATTGCTAAAAGAAGGAATCGTTTTCGCGTAAATGTTCACGACCTCTGTCGACAGATCTCACGAGACATTTCACATTTGCTCCTTTCAGGCTCTAAAGGCGGCGATCCCGCCGAAACGTGCGTAAGCCAATGATGTATCTACCAACCTCGTGGTCCAGTTCACCAAAACAACTGCTGATTATCACGGGATAGCAGGACTATTTGAAAACTGCATGGCTTGACCCGTTCTTTGGTCGCAATGTACACTATGTAGAATCTGTCTTCTTCGGAGTTTACAATTTTTTGCTCCATAGGATGTGTGACATTCGTTTTTTTCATAAATTTTAATTTTTTGGACTTTTCAAATATTCGACAGATTTCGATTCACCATTGCTCAATGTTAAGCCACTAAAAGTTGTCATATGGGGTCTATGAACTATCTGTAGATTAATCGTGAATCGCAATATATTTTTGGGCCCAACCTCTGCACCATTATACCATGAAAGGTCATGGCCTATTGCGACTGCTGTGGATAGAGCAGGTAGGTCCCTTTATAACTCCTCGTACATATAACTCACTGAATTTTTTTTCAGGATGGTGATTCGTATCGGAAAACGTGAATATGAGGTCCGTTTTTGGTGTTGCAGACATTCGCGGTAATTTACAATGGGTAGGATGCTATTTCTTTACTGCAACCTATCGTTTCGGACTTACCAAGTTTTTCAGATACAGAATTAAGCCGAAGTCGCTAACAGTTTTCGTTACTCGTATGATGGTCATTCTTGTTATGTACATCGTTCACTTTGTTCAACTTGTACAACCCCAAAATGGTTTTCGTAGTTAGTCCTTGGTCACGAAAATCTTTTCTATCCGTCAAAAACCAATTTATCTGTTCGTTTAGAGACTGCAAAAACCGGCTATATTCCTCATGACTTATCTTATCAGAATATATCTCATCCGTTTGAAGATGGAAGTTGATATTTATCGGACCAAAAAGTATGAAAAATCGATTATATGAATTGAGGACTCCGAAAGGGGAATTAATCCGTTAAGGATTGATAACATTAAGTTTGCTGGTTTATTGAGTAGATAAAAATTTTAAATATTTTAAGATACGAAAATTGGAATTGGAAGTCGAATTAATTAGTGCATGAAAGTAAAGATCAAACTAGTTCGTTGGTCCTAGAGTATAAAAAAAGCATTCAGTAGCTCAATGGTTTCAGAAGTCTTTGAAGGGAACTCAAGCGATAACTCCTGAGAAAATGTTTGTCTTTTTTGTTTTGAACAATGTCCTTTATACGTGGCATGTTTAATGCATCCGGTTCTCAAGAAAAAACCGAATTTGAAATCAATAGAGTCCACAAAGTATAGAACAAATGAGGAAGAGAAGCGATCGATTAAAAGGTCCAATGAAAGCTACAGAGACAGAATCCAGCACGAGTTGACACATTGCGAAAGCTACAGAAGGTGCCTTTCGAAATGTAAGTCATGTACAAATGCGAGTTCGAATAGAGAAATTAAAGCAACACGAAACTCAATGAATGGAAGACGGAAACTGCTAAAGCTCATCGACGGGAAGATATTACCCGTTTTCAATCGACGGGTAGACAGGAAGATAATGCGCGGATTTTCAGGTAGCTTTTGAGGACTATCTTCCCCGTCTTATCAACGTGAGGTTCGCCACGAATCTTCGCGCTTACCTGCCAAGTAGCCAGGAACTTACCTGTCTACCCGCCGGGTACCCAGGAACCTTCTCGTCTACCGGCCGGGTAGCCGGGTAGATGGAGGGGGGAAAACTCGTCCGACAGCAGGAAGGTTTTAACCTTATCGGAAAGCTTTCTGAAGTTTCACTATTACGGCCACTGAATCAATTATTAAGACCGGGTGCACATTGGCTAGATAGAACACGGCAAATCACAGAAAAATAAGGAATTGTTATTTTAAATCCCAACACGTGAATGCCCCACCGAAAAAAAACCTAAAGAGCCCGCGGACCGCGACGCGGGTAGTTTAGGATCCGAAAATGATAGGAAATTCGTTCGCTTCGCGATACGGTATTCTCGGTCGCGTCCTGACACGAGCGTTAGTTTGAAGCGCGCTTTCTGTATCTCGCCTCTTGCGAGGGTTTCTTATTTACTTGAGGGGTTCCTTTTTATCCATTCTTCGGCTTGCCTTTTCACTGTGATTTGTTTGAAATTTCTCAAGTTAGTGAAATTAGTTTGCACATTTTTTCGTGCTGACGTGTCGCACAAGGACGCGCTGTGGCAGGCGGCCACCGGTCGTTGACCGCGTTCCCGCAAACTTAGGCCTAGTGAATACTTTCCGCGACGAGCCACGCGACATAGTGATTGCCATCTATGTCGACCGAAAATCGATATTGGTGATATGCACTGTCGCGGTCGCGGTAAGTATGCACTATGTCTTAAGGAGGCGAACGGATACGGAGCATCGGGGCGTAAAATATTTTGGCGTAAGGACACGACGTTTTCTTCTCCTCAACCATCAATGCGATCACGACCGCGCCGTCCTTATCGAATAGAAGTAGGTCCGTTTCGAATCCGACGCGGAAAGAATTCACACATCTGCGGATCCAAATCCTTGGAGAAACCTGAAGAACGTTTCGCACCCTCCAATGACTTTGAAAAATTTCAGTTTCGGAAATTTTGAAGTGGCATTGTAAGGATTAGCCATTCCCTGTGAAACACTTTCGTAGTTTGTGTAGATTGTGGCTCGACCACCAGAACATGCGTTGATCTCAAACGCACGGGAGGAAAAGGCTCCCCAGCGCCTAAACAGCGCCAAATGATTTCCGGTTGATAGCATTTTTCTTGCGGTCCTTACCGACCGTAATTCAGTCTTGTACCAGAGTGATACCCTAGCTGCGAACCACGCGAGCGATCGCGTTGCGACACCCGTCTTTTTCGGATACGGCAGTTCCTATTTACCTGTCTTCAAAGATTAAAGTTCCTTTCTTCCGTATTACATGAACCGTTGTCCGGAGGCCTTCAGGAGAAAGTGGCCATTCCGAGTGAAATATAACTTTTTAAGGTTGTTTTTGATCAAAATTTTCGATCAAGCTTGGTTTTTGCATCACATACTGTCACATCTTCTGAAGTTCGTTCCATCGCACCTGATAAACACTGATGAGTTCTGCCGTGGCCTCAGGAATTGTAATTTCTTTTCTACCGATGTGCAATATCAGAGTTTCGACGTAACAGCGCTGTACACTAACGGGGACACAAACTCAGCTATCGAGGCTTGTCTGAAATCCCTACGTGAACATGAAGAAGATATCCAGCTCTACAACCTGCAGATCATCGATATACAAGTTTTGTTACTAGCAGCCATGGGGGTGTGTATACAAGTCTGTTGGTACCTGCTCGTTGGTGTCCCTGCTTCTACTGAACACAGCAGACGTTTGAGTGTACACAGGGAACGTTCGAGCGATATAGCGTGCACAACTATATCGCGAAAGTATCCCATTGCATAAAGGTGTCGCCGTCCGGCACACTAAGGCCTCTGGTCCATAACACCTTAGGATCCGTACCTAGGAAGTTCATAGAGTCTTTGGCCACAAGCCGCAATTTCGCCACCCTGAACTGTCGATCGCTGTCGAGTGATATCCAAAAAACTGCGCTATCCAGTCTTCTGAGCACCGTTTGCTGCTTTGCAGGAAACCCGCCTCAAGGATAGACTCGTCATCAACGTCGGTGAGTACACCATCTACTGCGGTAACGCTGACGATAGGAGAGTGGGAGGCTTTGCGATAGCTGTATGTGCTCTCCGGACTGCAGGGAACTTCGTGGAGGAGAAGCGTTTGAGGAGGAAGTTGCGTCGGCAGCTTCAAAGTGACCGCGAACGAAAGTGGACTTGTAGAGCTAACGAGTTCGAGAAGGCTTGGGAGGAGGAGAATCCGAGGAAAGCCTACACGTTGCTTCGGTAGTATAGCGGTAAGATGAAGATATGTTCTCCTGTCTTGAACACTAGCAATGGAGTTGCAGTTGGTGATGCGACGCTGCCAATATGGAAGGATTACTTCAGTTCATTACTGAATCGTCCAGCGCCATCAGTACCTGAGCTCTCGCATGTTCAGAGAGCACATTACGATGTCAGTGAGGAACCGCCGACTGAGTCTGGAGTTTTGGATTGTGTCCGGAAAATGAAGAATGGGAAGGCAAGTCGAGATGACAACATCACTGCTGAAATGCTGGAAGCTTTTGCTCCGTCTGGGATTCGTGAAATGACCAACACCATCCGTGCCATATGGATGAGCGAAAGGATACCGATTCGTGGAGACATGCGATCGTCCTACCTCTTCTCATGAAGCTATCCGTCACGGATCCTAAGAACTACAGAGGATTCTCTCTACTTCGTGTCATGTACAAGGTTTTGGAACGTATCATTCTCGAGCGACTCATCAAACATCGTGAGGAAACGACCAGAGGTGAGCAAGCCGGTTTTCAACCTGGAAGATCGACCATCGACCAAGTGTTCGTCGTGAGAAGAGTAATTGAATCGTGGGAGCGGTATTCGAAGCCGTTATAGCTTGCTTTTTTGGACTTTGAAGCCGCGTTCGACTCTTCTCATGGTGATCGATTCCTCAACGCTCTGCGAGTAGATGGAGTCCCAGAAAAGTATGTTCGGTTAATCGAGGACATGAACAGAGGAACAACAGCAGCAGTTCGTACAACTGTCGGATTTACGTCAGCTTTCGAGGTGAAAACAGGAGTAAGGCGAGGAGCTGGAACAGGACCTTTTCTTTTCAACTTCGCCGTTGATGACACCATGCGTAGAGTTGCTGAACAGCTTCCTGCGGATGTGATCCTAACACCATCAGGACGCTCCCTTAGCGACCTGAAGTACGCCGACGACATCGTGTTATTCGCTGAAAAGAACGCAAAACTGCAAAGGATTATGAACCTCGTTTCGATGTATGCCACCGCCTATGGACTTCGTCTTCGTCCCGACAAATGCAAGCAGGTGTGGGTCTCTCAGAGGCCTTCAACGGGAGTTTGTGTGCACGGACAACGTATCGAACTGGTGGACGACTTCTGTTATTTGGGCTGTTTGCTGAAGAACGATGGTAGTCATGCAGCGGATATTCAACAACAACAACGATGTGCGAAAGCTACGTCTGCATTCAATTCTCTAACCAAGTGTTTGTGGTCTACCACCATCGCGAACGAAGTCAAGTTGCGCGTCTACCTATCCGCTATTCGCCCTATCATGATGTACGAATCGGAGACGTGGGCAGCACCGAAGACGCAGATGGAAATGTTGGATTGCACGGAGAGGAAGCTTTTTAGACGTTTGCTCGGATATTTCTGGCCGCGTGCAAGCCATAACGAAGATCTTTACGAGGAAATCGACGCAGTACATCAACGTTTGACACGAGGAAGGTGCCAGCACTTCCCAACGCCATCTGAAGCAGCAATGGAAAGTCTACTTCGACTGCTCGGGCATATACTAAGAAGAAGGCCGGATCGTCTCGCACAACACGCTTTAAGAATACTTCCAAATCCTGTCTGGAAACGGCCACCTGGGCGTAGGCGAAAGTTCTGGACGAATGTGGTTAAAGAGGTTTTGAAGTCACTCGGCATCGAAAGATAGTTCAGGCGCGATGTTTCGTTTCGCAGGAAATGGAATAGTGACAGGTGGATGGAATGTGTTCAATTTGTGGCTGAAGACCGTGAAAAATGGACACGGCTGACTACTAGGACGGCACACCTCGGTGAAGATGTGGAATGACCACGTCAGGCAAAAGCCAACCGATTAAGTCAAGTTAGTCAAGTCTTCGAGCATCGGCAAGTAAACCAATTTTTCCGTTTGCAAAGATTTTGGTTTCCTATCCGGGAAGGAACGCTTGATTACGCTTTGGGAGTATCGGGGGCGGGACCGAGTTTTTCCCTGTAGTTTCTCACTTATTTGATCGAATTGAGATCTCGCGCTTGGCAGCGGGTCTATACACGGTAGGCAGACTATACTCGAATTTTACCCCTGAGGTTGGACTAGGCCTTCAGAGTTGCATTTCGTTCGAGATTCACACTAACCACGTGACCTCTCCCAGAGATCAACGGAAATTTCGGCAGCAACCCAGCGGAAAATAATCGATAATCGCCACCCCCCCCCCCCCCCCGACCTTCGAGTTTATGGCTTTGACCGGTGTCCTCGAGAAGTTTCGGAATTTTTTCGCAAGTAGTGTCCTTTGAAACACCTCTACGACACCAGGCAGGGCCACAAAACAGAAAAAATGAAGAAAATACAAAAAAATTTAAAAAGCGCCTTCCGCGAGCAAGGAACTTCCAAAATAAGAATTTTATGACTGCACGATTTTAAACTTTTTTTTCCATTGCTGTGACACGTCGACACTAAATGGCTTGTCAATGAAGAATGAATTGACAGATTGAAATGAAACTTCACATACGTTCATATATAGAGTGTACCAACATAACAAAAAATTTAGGCTAGTAGCAATGCTCCCTCTTATCGAACGACAAAGCTTATTGAACAACCTGGTATCAGCTTAGAACATATTTTCCACAATGCCTGGCAAAGATATTGAAAGGGCTGATTCTCACCAGAAAGGGTCACATCTACGCCTCTTAATTGGAGAATGCCTTTGGGTCTGAACTCGGAATATATTCTGTAGTTGGCAGATGTTATATGCAGCTTCAAGCCGAGTATGATACAGATTTATTCGGCTGACGTTTCGGCGTCTCCGCCTTCTTCGGAGCCTGGAAAGTTGAGATCATTTTGAAGAATTACTCGATAAAGTGTCATTTCATTCAACAGAATCGCCTTCTGTGGGAGGCCGCACCACCCACGACGCGAAGAGGAAAGAAAAAAAACAGGCCAACCTTAGACTGTGAGCCGACGAGCTCAACGAGTCACCCTCAGATGTAGGCAAATGCAGGGGATGAAACTCGCGCCTCGGGGTCCCTTATATATGGTAGCGACCTGCCTTAAAGGACCACCTAAGGCGACTGATTAAGGTGACATAGCCCGCAGAGGTCCATGTGAGGGGCCAAATCTTGGGTAATTGCGACGCACTCCTCCCTGCGATTGATTTTTGGATTCTTTGCAGCAATCCAAAATGCCTCGAGCGTTGAAAAAATGTCACCCTCGCGCGCGAAGATAATTACCGTGATTTGGAATAGCGCATCGCCAGGTACGCGGACGCGGTGGTCTCCTAAAGGCGTGGAAGTTTTGGACAGTGAACAGTGATATTCTGTAGTCTCCGAAAATGAGTAGAGGAGTCAGCAGAAGGATAGGTCCAAAGAAGGTGCTACGCACAGGAAACTTACTTAGGGGACAAGTTGTGAAAAGGAAGTTTCACAAAGTTTAAAATACTTTGCAATAATATTTCTTATATACTTATAATTTGCTAGTCGAATGGAAGGCGACGCCTGGAAATCGAATCTGAAATGTCGGTCTGCCAATCTGACCCCACGAACCAGGAGATGTAACCTATGCTATTGGTTTGCCGCACTCTGAGAAAGCTTTTCTGACAGCTCGGAACATAACATTGTACGGATCTGAACCTTTACAGAAAGCGATAGTGCGCGCACTTCGACGCCCCGCCTTGCGCTAGGTAGTAAATACTCCTATTCTACGGTATGCCGGCCACAGCCAATCTCCCTATCGCCCAGAAGCTGATAGTGGTATATGATTGCGTTTCAATGGTACTGTATCTGATATTAGTATATGTTGTGATTAGATGGCGGAAGAGTGAGCCAATCCTCAATTCCTCCTACTATTCCTTGCTTATGATAAAAGCTACCGCAGACTTCTATTCGTTTTGCGTTCTTGAACTTATGATGCGTGCAAGGAAGTACAATTATTTTGGACTGTTTTCTGAAGAAATGGTAGTTTTTCCTATATTAACATACTATAACCTACTTAGCTCAAGAACTGTTTCTTGTGGAAGCGAAGCCCTTCTTGCACTCAATAGATTTACTGCATTCTACAAGCCTCTAGAACATGGAAAGGTTCGTGCAATGAGTATTATAGACGTGGGGATTAGATTCTGCAGAAACGTACTGTTTTTTCTATCTGTTTTGTTGAAGCTATGGAACACTAGAGCAGTTTGGGTCTCTTTCATTTCTCTGTTGGTAGCACCTATCCTTCTGCTGACTCCTCTACTCATTATCGGCGACTACAAAATATATTTCGAGTTCAGACCCGATGGCATTCTCCAATTAAGAGGCGTTGGTGTGACCATTCTGGTGAGAATTAGCAGTTTCAATAGATCCGTCATGCATTGTGAAGAAGATGTGCTGAGCTGAAATTTCAGTACGACGTTTGCCACACAGCTATAGTATTAAGCACAATTATACCGTTGTGTTCACTGTTCTATGTCGGTTCATTTTTGAAGGCTCGTCAATTGACTACTCATCGATTAGTAAGTCTTTTTTTTACCAGAGAAGGGCCGCGTTGAGACCCACACGCACCAGGTGGATTTTCGCTTAGCTGCTAAAAGCAAAAAAGAGTGGATAATACAGTACGCCGCATAAGTATACGAACACTCCGGAAATCAGATAAACAGCTATTGGATCGAGTTTTAGATTTTGAAACACGTCTCTACGCTGTCTGCCATGCCTAAAACCATAAATAATTTCATGTGGCCACAGCTTCTCTACTTGACTCTTATTTATAGGGAAGAGTTCCATTTTCGCACGCCAAAAAAGTAATAAGTATACGAGCACTTACGAAGCTTCAAATTTTATCAGCCCATAGGACATGAACATAAGCGAAACAATGTCGGTACGAGGTGGCAGGGCCGCTACAACACAATAATTCCTGCAAGTTTTTAATGAGTTTCGGATCGGCAGATGGCCGATCAATGCAGAAGGTCGACATTATTACTCCGGAACTTCTTCAAAAAAGGCCGGCTCACGTGGATCGTGGAGTTGTGCTATGCATATGGAGTCGTTAAGGGCGCAGTAAAAGGCGGTGAATGTAAGACATAGACTCCTTGGTGTCCTCCTCAGTGAATCCTGCTCTAAAAGAATTAAAGGCAGTGTTCACGATAGAAATCGTTTTTCTGTCTTCCCTCTAATCTTGAAAACGGCCCCATGCTGATTCCAATGATGTCTCTAAAATCGTACTTAAACTTCTGGGAACGGATTATGGTCCCTTGAAAATTGAGCTAAGGAAACATGGTGGACGACTTGTCCGAGGCTATTAACTCCCTTTTTTTGCGGCCGATGTGTGCAAGCTGACCTGAGGAACTCCCAAGACGCTGAGAATGAAGAGAAGAACAGGGCTTTCGATCGGAAACCATCGCTCATCTCACGATCTTGAGCATTTATTTGTTCACGTTGGTGGGCGTGTGTTGCGCTTTGGGGGTTTGCCTTGCGCTCGAAGTGGCAACTTCGGGCTCTTTTCGAGCTTTCCCTGGTTCGTTTTCAAGCGTTCTTTCGACGTCAACGTTACAATGTGCCCCTCCACTACCCATTCCTAGTGGAAGCTGAGACACATTTTTTATCGTGAACACTGCCTTCAAATAACGACCTGACCATTGCTGTTGAAAGCCGCCTATACTGTGATCCTTGCACGCCCGAAAATTTGGCTGCATTCTCAGATCAATCCAATGACTCCTGTTCCCGTCAGGTCCGTCCAAACTAATTTTCTTCTAGTCGAAGAGGATTACCTACAGCATGTACTCGTGAACAGCCCTCAAAAGGTCGGACCTTGTGAAGCACTCAGCGCATCCCAATTCGTGTTCGTCGTGCCACTACGGGCCGCGCAACCTTGTGGTGATGGCAGTAGGCGAGGGGCATTCTTCATTTCGGATCTTACAATGTTGCCATTCCGGTGGATTGAATAGGTAGTGTGGGGAGGGTTAGCGACTTTCCGGATCGAATCGTCGGGTACGACACTATGGTGTGCGAGACTCTTCGGGCAATACACCGTCTTCATGCGCGCTGAGCTTCCTGGGACGTCCTGGACAAATAAGGGTGCCATATGTATCGAGTTAGCGTAAGAGGTCGGCGATACACGCAGCTGAACGAACAAGCTACCTGGAGACCTTTCGGACTCCGAGTTGAGCTTTGCGGAGAGTCGCGATCCGAACCTGTTTCTCGAGGGAGAGATGGGAACTACGTAGCATGTTAATAATCATTGTTAACTAGGATTTCCCAAATGTTTGGCATGTAAAACGGGGGAATTCGGTCACTATCGTCTCGATTTGTGGACATATACAGTTCGTATACAGGATGTTCCAGAATTATGGGCGCGCTGCTTCACCTCCGACGGAAGTTCCCTCGACCGATTTCCTGTATTCTCAAATTATTATGTACTTTCATATGTTAGGTCCACGTTTACATCACTACGTTGTTGATATGTTCTCGAGAGCAGCATGATGCAAGCTCATCTTAAGCGCAGTGCCGTCATAGCAATGCCCAATGAAGGACGCACTACAAGAAGCAACGCCGATTTGCTCTCCTTGCATTCAAAAACTATGTAGAAGGCAAACAGTCGTCTCGCTCAGCTTGGCACACTCTCGGACGAAGTCGGCAGATGCAGAAAAGCCAGTGTTTCCAACTCTACGAATGCTAAGAAGATTCGAAACCAAATCGATCTAAATCGCCTCGGTCAGCGAGGAAAACGGAAAAAGATATGAATTTTGCGTTAGTATCGTTTGGGAAAATCTCACTTATTCTTCGCAGACAAGAAGCTGGAAACAGTTGAGAAAGGCAAGCCCCTTTGCGAGGTTTCACATGAGTCTCGTACCGCGCCCTTGCCTTCTCAGGTGAGGAAGTCTTTACGAAGAAGCCTTTAATAAACCTCCGAGGCGATCGTTCTCTCACCAGAAGCATCGAGGAAGCCATATAGCGAGTGAAAATCACTGGAAGGCCAGCTTATCTAATTTATGTCATGGCTTTGGGATCAATCACGAGCGACGGCAAAGCTCCCTCGTTTTCATGGATTCTAGAATCGATATTGACGTGGGAGTTCACAAGCAAGCAATCCAGAAATCTATTTTGAAGCTCTTGACGATCTCTGACTTCGCCAGCAGAACCAGCTGCTTCTTACAGGACTTCTAGCAAGCGATTAATGCGAAGTCCTATCAGGAGTGGGCTTCTTGACTTCCACTCTGACGAAGATTGGTCATCTTGCTCACTGGGCTTGAATCTTCTTGACTTCTCAATGTAATCTGTGATTGAATCGAAGGTCTATGAATCTCGCTCCACAAAGGTAGACTCTCTGAAAGCTGCATCTCGGAAACTCTGAGTGGAGATGGATGACGACTACCTGTGAGCATGCTGCCATGGCTTTCGAAGTGAGCTTCTTACTAGTATCCGAGGAGAGAACATTTTGAGACCCGGTGATTGTGTTGTGCTCACAACACTATGTATGTATGAACTTATCCATGTTTGTTATAGCTGAATTCCAATTTAGTGCTCGAAAAACATTTTATCTGCGCGCCCATAATTATGGAACGCCCTGTACTTATGTGGCATAAAAAGTAGACTTTTTTCTATAATTGAAAGCGACTTTGACAACCTGTAGTCACACGATGTTTTGCATAGTTTTTCAGAAAAAAAGAAAACCTGGAGAACAATTTTAGGGTGTTCGCATACTTACGTATCACTGTACATATCAAAATTACGAAATGGGAACGCAGAACATAGTGTTAGGCAGAGCTCGCACTTGTACCACATTGACTCCTTTTTAACCATCAGCTCACCTTTTCTAACTGCCATGTCCCGCAGCCATAATGAGAATCTTACCATATAATATACAAGCTGGCCGGACGCGGATAAAAGCGTTTTTTCTTAACGACAAGCATTATTTATAGCACATTTTGTTGTATTGAAGCCAAAATAGGTTTAGTGACGATATTCGAGCAAGCTGCTTGAGATTATCAGCCTTCGCTTGGTAAAAGGCAGCCTTCACGATAATCTTCGATTTTCAGATTAATCGCCAAATCGATAGTTCGGCCCCTGGCTAGAACTGAAACGTGGGAGAATTCGAGAAGGCGCACAAGAAGGGCACCAAATACCTTACTCTCACCCCGCCCCCTGACTCCCACAGGAGCTGTTCGTTGTGCAAATGTAATCTTTTGTGGACCCGTCTTCGGCGATTCTCTGCTACAAGTAGCTCCATTCTTTCCTTCGGACCCCAACTAATACTGCGTTGCTTAGAATAGGCTTCCATTTTTGATAGCCCCCATTTTTTGCAGGTGACAACCGCCGTGAGCATGTTCATCCACACCGGCTATTTAGTGTAGGCCAAAGAATAATGTCACTGAAACAAGAAGTTTTTATACATTTCTCGCTGTTTTTTTTCTCGTAAATTTGGTAAACACTGAGTGGCTAACGCACTGTTTTGAGTAGAAAACCAGGCAAAAACAATCATCGTGAACACTGCCAGTAAGCAGTCCCAAACAGTTAATATCACCCAGTCAAGCTTTGAGCTGTGCTAAGTCATTACATTCCATAGGAAATACCAAGGCAAGCCGGCGTCGGGGAAGGCCGTTTTCGCCTCTGCTCTACTAGCAGGTACCCTGTACTGCTTGAAGATTCCACGAGCGTCAGTCTGTTCCCTAAAGCTACGATTAGACACTACACTTCATAATGAAACGTCATAGCTCTATTTCTTGCGTCCTTGACAATAAAATTTGATGTCATCTCGAGCAGTATCGCAACAGCTGCTCAGTACATCGAGCCTTTTCGCAAACTCAAATTATACCAACTCTTCTCTTCCTCAGACTTCTCAGCATCGGGTGTTCCAGTTGCCAATCACTATCGCTGTCGGTGGCACTCCGGTAACAATGCACACAGTAATCGGAAGCCTTTGTAGAAGCATTAGGTATCCAGCGCTGCAATGCGGTATGCCTGTAAATTCAAATCAAGTGGTTGAGTATGAGGTGATAGCCGTTGTTTCACCTCAATGCGTCACTCTGATGCTGGACCTGAGGCATAGTGTTTCAGTACACCATTTGCTTTCAACCGTACCTGAGCTAGTCTTGCGGTCGATCTGAAGTTGACATAGAATTGAAAGAAGAATACCTTTAGGGTGTTGAAGCGCGCCTGCTTCTTTGTGGATTCGCCTCGTCGATACCTTATTTCGTCGAACTTTTGCATACTATGTTTGCGTTGTATGCTCTTTTCACCGTGGGTAGATCAAGTGCTCTGTACCACTATATTTCCGATGTCTGGAAAGTCCATTCAACGATATTCATTGGCAATCAGATATTTCTATACATTAAGTATTATTTCAGGTACTACATTTCCGTATTCACGTTCACGGTCACACCATGGCTGCAGCTGTGTGTGGATTCTGGGTTACGTCGGCTTATATTAGTCAAGTACTTCAGATACAGATCAGCCAAGACAACTGCGGGCTCTATGCGGCCTACAGCTAAAGGACTATGATCAGATAGACATAGATCATTCTTCATCTGGTGGTAATGAAATGCCGTGCACGGACGAAAAGCCGAACGTTGAATATAACAGAAGTTATAGTGCCTTAATTATAGAGCACACAGGTTATTTTTTTCACTCGCATTCGCTGCTACCGTAATGAACCACGGCGACGCGGTCTGTGACGTCTTTTTCCAATATATGCTGTCCCACCCCATGTTTCTTCAATCGACTTTCGCATAACCACCGCCTAATCGTTTGTATGACAGACGATCAACTTCAGAGACGGTAGGTTTTTCCCTTTTTTTTGCAGGCTTTGCTTGTTTCGATGATAATTTAGGTGTCATCGTATTGGGTAGTGAGTAAATGGTGTATCGACCCCAAACAAACGATAAATGTTGAAAAGGGTTTCCGTTGACAAAAAGAGAAAAGTGGTTTCTCAATTTTTTTCCATAGCGCAAGGGATTGCGAAATGCTTCACCCACCACCTAGCTTTCACACAATACGATGACACTTTAACTCACATCGAAACAACTAAAGAAGCGAGAAAATGCAAAAAAAGCTCACCGTCTCTGAGCATGATCACCGGTCATGCGGAAAATTGGACGATTTCTGCTAACGCGTAGCTAGATGCCTCCGTGGGCGCGGCTTGCATATTCTTGTGTCGCAGGAAAAAGGGTGCAAATTCTACGCGTATTCTACGTAAAAACTAAAGCTTAGTTCGATACATTGGTTTCGCTGTCGCTAAGCCCGTATATTCTCGATATAATTTTGTAGCGAGAACCTAAGGATTTAGCGACAGCCTGTGTTGAAATGCAATCTCAAACCCGCGTTTGCTACGCGGAACGCAAGGATGCCGTTCGAACAGCCCAGTCAACTCACGGAGTGATTACTTGACACTCTGAGGCTGGTCGTTGACGGTGATCCCATGTCGCTCTCTGGTAGACCTTGTTAAAGATAGTTTCGACCGCTGGGAGTCCGCAGGCCGTGAGGAGGAAACAGCGGTGCGGTCGATCGCATCTGGGATCGCCTTCGTAGAATGTGTTAGGACTGGGTGTGTCGATCGACCGAATGCTGTAAAGAGAGTTTACGTAGAATATGCAGGTGCTGTAGCGAGAATTCACGTAGAATATCTGGGCGCTATAGCTCGCATTTCACCAACTGATGCTAAACTTTCCGTAATTTACGTAAATTCTCGTGTCAAAATTACACAAGTTGCCTCCGAAAACCTGGCCATCTCCGGTTCCCGTGTGAGGCATCTAGCTGCGCGTTGGCAGAGAGGGCACTTGGGGTCTGAGAGTATGGACGAGTTTGATCAGTCACTGTTATCTATTAAGCCTCTTTTTGAAAAGAGGTTGCAGTTGTTCGTTTACAAAATCTCGTGTTGAAAAATCTCCGTTTATAAAATCTCCTAATAAAGTATCTCGCGTTATCTTTTTCACTGATAGTGATCAAGTATTACTTCTAATCGGGAATGAATGGAAGTTTTCAGAATAAACGGCCCAATATACAGAAATGATACAGAGTTATTAAATTTTAGAAAAACTGAACGCGATTCAAGATGCTGACTGCAACCGCTCAAGGTGCTAACGGCACAAGCTCGAGAAAATGGAATTACTGGGTGCCTTTTTGAATTAGTTTTCTTCCCTTTCTAATCATCAACAGCAAGCAAATGCTCTTTATGAAACCTGCTCAAGGAGGTATAGTACCTCATAGCATCTGCGTATTCTTCTAAGTACTCTTCATTCTATATATCAATGAGCTGCCTGGGCTGTTTTTGACGTACCTGTGTCCTATTCTAGACTACTGCCTATAGGTTTAATGGCAATAGCCAACTGGTCCAGGCCATGGAAACACGACATATCATCGGGCAAAACAATTGTAAGAAGCCTAGGTGCACGCGGCTCGCCAAGTAAGCAATTTTCAGTTAGTGGCATTGCGCTTTCAAAATCTGAAACAGTTCGCGACTAGGATATCTCGTATTCTTCCTCTCTTTCATTTGACGATCACATAAACAACATAGTGTCCTCAGCATGTTCTCGGTCTAATTTTGTTTTGCGCGCATTTTCAATACGAGATGTAAAAATATTATTCCAGCTGTTGGTGAAGTACGCGCGTTCTTTTCTAGAATACTGTCCCAAGGTTTAGATTTCGTCAACACCTGTAATGGTAAATCGAGTAGAGAAAGTTCAAGCCACATTACAGAGCACATTTTGTGCGGAAAGGGAACATGTAGTATAAAAAGATAGGCTTACCTATTTGAATACAATTACTCTGGAAATGAGAAGGAAAATTTTCGAATAATAATTGGGTTGGATTTTCAAACCTTACTCGACAAGTCACTTAGAGTTTTCGTAATAATTTTAGTCTGATAAATGGACGGAACTGCGACGATAGATCGCTCCGCGCGATTCGATACCCCACTCTCCAGTGAGGCCGCTAACGCCTCACGGCTAGCCGCCTGGTCCATGCGTCAGACTAAATTGAAAATGGAAACCATACACACAGTGCACACGGGGCCACAGTTACAGCTGTTTAAGAGAAAAAAAAAACAAAATTGGTTGTGTTTCGATATTCCTCTGCGCAGAGGGTGGTCATACTCTGGTACGGCTTACCTGCTGATGTGGTTAGTTCACTTTCTACAGAGTCATTCAAAAATTAAGTTGAGAAAACTATGATTACTCAAAGGATGGTTCTGAAAACCGATCCGGTGGTTTATTTTCTCCATCTCCTATTCTATGATGAGATGAGTTGAAGACTTCCTGGATTTCATTTCATTGTATTCCCAAATCAGTGTTTTTCTGCTACGCCGTCATAGCGATCTATTGCCTTGTTGGGTACTGCCACTCGTCGCTGTTTTTTTTCATCGCCCTGCTGTATCGTCGATCACTGGTGGAGAGATCGCCGCGTCGAACACACGCGGCACGCACGCAAGCGAGGAGGTAATGATAGGAGCATTACCTCCTCGCTTCCGTTTGTGTCACGTCTGTTCGAAGCGGCGATCTCTCGACCAGTGATCGATCATATCCATTATAACGTTTCAGCTGTTACCGTTGCGGGCCTGGAAGCTTATCACTTGTTTTCTAGTTCATCTTTTTATCACTGAACTAGCCCAAAGCGACGACAAAAAAGGGTTAAGTACAACTGGCGTTCCTACGAAGTTGGTGTCCGGAGTTCTGATCCACTCTGTTGAAGAACATGGTGTGTTGATGGACACTGCACTTTTGTGCTGACCCGTCATCCACATTCCCTCAACAGTCACTACCTAAACAAACGCCCATGTTTTCTGCTAATAAAGATGAATTTACTGCTACTGAGCTCCAAATTATCTAGTTGGTACGCCTTCTTCAAAAATCTTGCAAATCGCTTGTCTTACCGAACTTTTAGATGGTCGAGAGTATGAGGAATACTGCCGAAATGCAATTTTCAACCGTTTTCGATATGCGGGTCAATGTATTTGAACGTTATATAGCTACCATTAAAACTGAAAAAGAGCTTCAGTGTTGAACCTCCGGTTTCAAGGCTTCTCAACTTAGTGTCTGCTTTATCCTTTGCTACCCTTCAAGTCTGGAATTTACTGTCTTTTTATCATTCAGGAAGGGTTTAATTCAACTTCTCACGTGGAGCAGCTCTCGTTAAACCGACAACAAACCGGGTCATCTATGTCGCGGTTTTTTGCGGTCAGGAACGGCGGTTTGTTCGCGTTAATTTGGCGGCTCTACTGTTGGCGGCTTGGAGGTGTTGGTTTAATCGCGTTGAACACCCCATTTACTACCACCCCAGATTTCTTGTTATCCTCGTTGTGATTTCTAGACGAATGTGGTATTGTACCGTGACTAGCGGATATTGAAAGAAATTGAACAGAAGCTATCCAAAATGGTTCGCGATTTCCGACTCTTACCTTCCGATTGCCTTTTTAAGAGACATGAATGGCCCATGCGATGTGTGACTCCCTAGATTTTCAAATAATCCCGGTCATCTCCGCTTTCAGTGAATGCGAGGCACCTCGCAGATGATATCGTGATATCATGAGAAGCTATGTTTTGTTACGCCATTGTAAGCTTACAGCATTTGGCTTCCCTAGTACACGTACATAGCTGTCGCTGAATTGTATGTAGCAGAGCAATGAGTGCTCCATTTGTGTATGTAGACATTCGTTCATATTTTTACCCAATGTTTGGCATCTTCGATTCAGCATGAAGAATTTCAGTGTTTTGCCTATAAAACCTCATTAGAATTAGATTAACATTAGAATGAATTAGACTAACAGAATAACATGTTGTCGTAGGTAAGTATTTGAGACGTGCAGAATGAATCTTATTATTACTGTAATCTTTGTCAGACAAGGGAACCCACTCTAGCGTGGGAAGTAGTGAGCAAGATGGAGTACCTGCTAAGATGCTTTTGTTACATATTAGCAAAAACTGTGTGCTGCTCGTGTCCAGTCCTACACTTCTAAATGGTATAGGGTCGAAACGGTGGGTGGTTCGCAGAAGCTAAAAATTCTTCTTTCGTTCGAAATTCGCCCAGGAGAGCTATCCAGGGTGCCCGGAAACAAGTACTAGGTTCCTTTTCGGTTCTTAAGCCGTTTAGGTGTTTTCTCATTCTGTTTACAGTAATCTACTCAATCCCTAAAAAGACCGATAACACAACTTATTTCCACCCCAAATAACCCCATTGTACCCTTGTATGGCAAAAAATATTCACAAACGGTATATACTTTTCTGAAAGTTTTTTAGAGGAGCGTGGCACGAAGTGAGCAAGATGGAGTACGTGCTAAGATGTGACAAAAGCAAATTAACAGGAACTCCATCTTGCTCACTTCTTGCCACGCTGCTCTAAAGAGCTAGAATTTCAGGAAAGTATGTGCCGTCTGAGTATGTGTCGTTTATGCCATACAAGGGAACTACCTACATAACTTCAGAAGCAGTTTTGCCATCACTGACATAAAAGATTTAAAAAACTAACGTTCGGAGCTAACAAAAGGCACGTTTCTTAAGCGCTAATCCTTAATCAGCTGAACTTCCGAATAACGGCGGCGCGTTCTATCTGTGCTCTTCTTGTGTCTTTTCACAAACCAGTACTTAATATTGATCGCCACTGTTATATCTATGAGAATTCAAGTCTAACAACAGCTCTCTTGAATCTAGTCATAGTAAAAAAACTGAGGAGCTCTAAAATCTCCCTTCTAGCGAGAGTATGCGTTCTTACTCGGCTTCGTAAGGTCGAGTAGAAGAAAGGTTGTTAGAAGGGAAAATTCACACCAGTGCACACATCAGAGGGCACAGCAAAAGGCGACGTCAGCTAACACAACTTACGGTGACCACGATACGCCGTATTATTGTCGAGGAGGCGAACCCATGATTACCTTGGTAAGGTAAACCAGAACTTTCAGAGGACTTTTTTGAATTATTGACGAATATATTTTTCCTAGTCCGTTTCACGCTTCCAGTCATAGAGAATAGTGAACTTGTTCCTAGAAGAGGAAAGCGACTTTAGGCAAAAATTGGACTCAGGTGAACAGTTCTACAGAGAATAATTATTAGTACACGCGGAGCACTTGACAAGGCACAGGACATCCAAAAACTAATTTTTAGATTTCATGCTTATCTTGGAGAGAGTCACACGCTGCTCACAGTGGTATCTCTGAAATTGTCCAAAACCTCCTTTGAACAAAGTTATGGCTCTTCAAAGATGCCAAGATTTTGTGGGTGGAAAATTGGTGGACGAGTTGTCTCAGGCCTGTATTTCTCTTCATTCGCAAGCGTTGTGCGAGAGCGAGCCAGGATAAAGAGACAGTCCGGCAATGGACTGAAGAACGGTGATTGGTTAAGAATTCATCCATCCATCCAGTCGATATCGAGGTCGAAAATCCGAAAGGGGGTCGGGCGTGTGGTGGTGAGCGAAGGGGGTCGTGCCTGCGGTGGTCGCTTATATCTCGCTTATTTGGAGGAATTGAGATCTCGCATTTGGCACGTATTATACAGGAGGGGTCTTCTACACAATTACATGAGAATCTCAAAATTCATATCTGAGGGTGTACTGTGCCTTTAAAGGCAGCAGGCACGCTCAAAAATGATATCAATTTTATGGATTAAACTGAAGGTCTGAAGCTGTCAGTATTCAGAAATAACGAAAAAGACGAAAACAAACCGACGGAATCTAAGATATAATGGGTTCGTTCTATATTGGCCCAGAAATGGACGAGTTGTACGGCACTGGCTGAAATAGCGGAGCTAGCAACAAATTTGTTGGGAAAACGACGCTAATGTACTCTTACGGCCCTTTCTGGAACGCTTACGTCGTTAGAAGCCTAAAAAGTAATCTAAAGTGGCCGCAATCGAGCATTGAATACCTGTATGGAGGGGCGGAGCCCGTATCGATGGGCGGAGCAAGGATGATTTCGTGACTGACTACGGCTCAAATACGGTCATTTGGACTCGTTTTTAACGCTTGCAACTTCGTGAGGGCTCTTCTAGGGCCTTCACGACCCCACTAGTGTAGTTATCTCAACAACTTTTTCGAGCGTGTCTGCTGCCTTTAAGGTTCACACCTTTTCTGGAGAACGCTTCTCGTTTTGTAGCCGTTTTTCTGAGATACGTTTTAGTAACCTGATTTCACTTGCAGTGAGGGATTACTCGGTGAAAATTCCAAGATGTTGAATGTGGTCACAACCACTACTAGGAAATCGAAGTTGAGGAAAGAATAGGAGCTTAGGATGTAAACTCCATTAAGTAGTAGACTTATTCATTCCAGCCAGATACAATTCGACGTGAATCTTTCACTAATCTTTGCCAGTAGACCCTCATCAACACAACCGGAGGAGGTCAGACAGTTTCAAGGAGCGAGAAGCAAAAATCAGACAGGGCGGCATCCTAACACGACAATGCCGAGCATGCTTTATAAAGCGATCAGTGGAAGATCCGTATCGTGTGAAGTAAAAACCTGTGCCGCATTCTTTATAATTGACAAGAAAACCTGGATAGGAAAAGGAAAAAAAGGAAAAAAAGTAAGGAAACCTAAGTAGGTTAGAAACTGCTGTAATAGAGCGTATTGAACCAGTTCCATGAAATTTTGTGGCAAGTGTATAGTTGAGATTAGCTTTCAAAGAAAGGCGACCACCGCGGGCATATAGTAATTGCCACAAGCTAGTCATCCTTTGTGCGGGAGTTATTTGGTAAAGAAATTGAGCATAAGCTGGGGCCCACGTTGTGAAGTAATCATCGAGGTGTTTGCTAGTATTATAGAACGGAACTTCAAGAACAAGCTGCAAAGGAACAGAAGCCTTTGGCTCAATGACTTAGGGAAACGTCAAACCACCGAGGCATCATTCAAATTCAGAAGTGGCTGCACATAGGGGAAGATAATTCGCGCTCGTCCAGTACCAATCGCATTAGATACGAAAGTAGAGGCGAAGTTAGACGAATTGGTAAAAACGATACGCTTGTCAGGGTAGACCATTCAGACTGGGCAATAATCCCGGCAGTGTTGTTGCCAAAACCGTGGGACGGGTTACAATATCCTGGCGATTATGAAAATACTATCAACTCGCACTTAGACATAAATCAATATCTAGTGCCTAAACCGGATGATTTGATCCTGGTGCTGAATGGAGGAACAAGGGTCTGAAAAATTTCTTGAAATGTCTTTATAAAGGTAGACTTGGAGCCCTAGTCGAGGAAGTAGACTACTAATAAACACCCACAAGAGACTTTTTTAGTCCGCAGGGGTGCCATTCGGTGTAGCGTCGGCGCCTGCAATTTTCCAGTGAACCATGGGAAGGTGAAGAGTGAAGTTGTATGACGCTTTAGCAATAGCAGAACTGGCAAAAAAAGAATATTTTTACTGTATCATTCTATAACGGCTATCTCAAGGGGCCGTAAATAAATCAAATCAAACCGAATCAAGCCAAACTTCGTCCGAATATGGAGAAGCCATTGAAAAAATCTGACATATGCTCCCAATTACGTAGGAGATACGCCTCTTGGTCGGATGGCGTACAAGAAAAATGGAAAATAGCACCAGAAAATCGAAATCAGAGACGGTAACTTCGCACATCTTTTTTAACGACATCGAATAAGCCTGGAAACAACAACAGGATTAAGGCTCGCTGATTGGATTACTCTGACGAGAATTTCTTTCATACAGCCCTCCATTTCCATGGCCACCTTTGTTACCTGGAAAGTTTTATTTGAAGCACAAACTAAGCTGTCTGGAACATGTTCAGTTCTGAGTTTCAAACGAGTGCTCGTCTTCTTACGAACTGAGCTCACAGAACTTGCGCTATGTACAGTAGGTCAATGACGTATCTGCTCTGTATTTGCCTTCCACTTGATTACATAGACTGGGGTACACATCCTTTCATTCACGACTCTTTATTTATGAACTCTTGAACATCTTCTGTCTGCCATTTCAGGCATCGCTTCATTAAGTTGGATGTTTTGGCACACTTCGACTTCATATTATTGTTAATTGGAATAACATCGTGTGATCTCAAGAGGAATACACCAAGGCCATGAGGCAAATAACAGTGATGTTGCCTCTTCCCCGTACACATCACGCTTGTTCCAGCCTCTCGCAGCGGCATTAGTCTTGCTCATTTGCTAAGAAGGAAGGTATGCAGCAGAAATTTGCAGCAAACCCACGATGTGGTCGCTGGGAAGTCCTTACCTTCGCGAGAACGCGAAGTCGATGCTGGTCGTTCGAATATGGTACGCTAGCAGCTAGCGCGCGCTCATGCTCGCGGTCAAATAAAGTACCAGGAAAGAAAAAAACTAGTTTTCCCCTCTAGTTGGCTGCTAATAGAAGCAGCTCGCTGCCGTCCGATCACCCTCCGTCAGCAATAGACTGCTCTAGTAATCATGTCGGAACGTTCCACCGGTCGTTGGCGACGTAGTCTTGCTTCCACGGTTTTGAATTCGAGAATCGACAGATTTTTTATTTCAGGTAACTGCCTTGAGATACAGGGCTCGTTGGGCTACTTCTTGAAACCTAAAATAGACCTAGGCAAGAATATAGTCTACGGCAATGGAAGTAGGACCTGTTGAGGATACGGACTCTTCCTAACATACTGTAGTCTGATTGTGTTATCACTCATTTTTTTCAAAATAACTGAGATTGGTCGGTGAGTTTTTGCTTCCACTCTCACATTTTCACCTGTTTTCATTGCTTCCACAGATTTAGTCGTGTCGGTGAAAACACAGACTCACCCATCTATCGCAGCCGTTTCGGAAAAAAATGAATGATACCACTAACAAACTACCGTATCTTAGGACGAGTCCGGATCCTCACCAGGTCCTACTTCCATTGCTGTGAACTATACTTATTTTGGGTAGTTGTATTTTTGAGGATGCATCTTGCTACACATTAACTCGTTTCTGAAATTCGGAGATGTTTCTACCTTCTTTGAGCCTCATACATCGTGTCTCCAGGACTGATTACTTGAAGACACTGTTTACGATGAAACAAGAAAAATCTGTTTTCTTTAAAAGCGGCTGAAGAGGTGCGAAGGTTCCGCGGCGACAAGTGCGCCAAGTTTAGAGTTAATAAGATGGCAATCCGTGCACAGGTGCACAGCGCCACCCCTGGAAAATTGGAATGCTGCTGTGCCTGGTAAAAATTCTGCGACGTGCACTTGTGCGGCCAACAATTTTATGTTCAGAGCCGTTATGTTGTTTAATCGAGCTTGATTCGTGTTGGCTGAGACGATCTAACTTCATTTAGTTTTTTTTTACCATTTTTCGGAATACCGTGAGGCGATCAGGGAATTTAGAAGACGGGTAATCAGTGCTGTGCCTCTTACCTGCAATTAACAAAACACGGTTGTAAACGCTCACGGCATATGCCGAGTTATTTGATTGAAGAGATACAATGGATTTGTGAAATGGTTCACGAAAAAATTTCGGAAAACTTTTTTCAGTCAAAATGCCGTTGAGTCCATTGTAAATTTTCATTTCGGAAGACCATAATTTTTTCAAAAGGCCATTTTCCGCCTCTGAGAAAAAGGCTGGTTCTGTTTTTAGGGCCGTTCTGCTACTAAAGGTAGCCGCGATTGTTTTCCATTGAAAACTCGAAAACACGCTCTGTAGTGAACAGCCAAACACGGTTTTCTAGAAGCTCTTGACAAACAGCTTATCGAAATCCGCCGTTAGATGACGCAGGTTCATTAGTATAAGGGTAATGCCCTTTCTCATTTGTTTGGTAGGGACACCTACGGGTAAGCCATGGCATACACCCAGCGATGTCGCGTAGGTGTCTTGGTAAGAGTTAACTGTCAGGCGACATGTCATCCTGCTCTTCGGTAATATGCAACTTCGGAGCCCGATTCGCTGACGCCGTGCAGGTAGAGCAATGCGGCTGTGTAGGTGCCCATGGGAAGCTATCACTACAATTTTCTTCAGAGTAGTCCCCAGCATTTTCTTTAGAGTAGTCCCCAGCTCGCAAGCCCTCCGATTCTAAACATGATTTGGTACAATGAGTTCCTGCATTCTCGGGTTCCCCATCCTGGAATAAGTAGCAAATTTTTCAAGCTCCATCATCTGTGTTCGCCAAGGAAGTTCACCAATGTTTGCTGGGCCTTCAAGAAGAATATTATCTGGTCAGATTTCCATGCGCTCGCCGAAATTCCATGAACTCGTTCCCTCGAGGAACGGAGGTACTCTTCATATAATATGGTACCCCAGTCCGAGATCAGGAGCAAGGTCATATTCGCTGACAGTCCGAGCTGGATTCGCCTGTTGAGCACTGGAATCTGACTTATTACGTTCCTCACAAAGCCTCTGTTTTAACGGCAGAAAAAGTTCTGCTCAAGCTTAAGCTCTATGGTGCTGCAATTCAATTTCTTTCAAAAGTATTGTATTCTAAACTTTGTGGAAGAGTCAAGTTGCCAGCTACTCGATTCACTGTTTGCAATGTTTGAATCACGGCTGCCTCAAGTGGTCGTGAATAAATCAAATCAATTTCAATCTACCTAATCAACCTTCTTTGTAATCTGGAAAAGACAAGCACAACTGTGAGTTATCTTCCCAAGCCACCGTTCACAGTGAAAAGAAAGAAGTAAAATCACAATATCTGCACTGAACAAACCAAGAAATGATAGACAGTATACTCACTTCACTTGCGCCGAGTCAAATTATTTTTGGGCTCTCCACGTAGCAGATGCAGTGGGTTGTCAGATTCGCTGCGACAAAAATGGCAAAAATGACCAGAAAACAGAAATCAGAGACGGAAATTTCGCTCACCATTCAAGTTGACTATCGGTCAAATAGGTCTGGGAACTACAATGGAGCTACGGCCTTCTGAGCAAATTACACGGAAGATAATGCGAGCGATTTTCCTTCTATTAGCCCAAAGTTTCCGCTACCACCTTCGGTTCCTGCGAAAATTAGTTTGAAGCATCTCCAAACTGCCGGAGACATGCGCAGGTATGAGCTCTGAACGTTTACTCGTTCCTCACACACTGAACTCACTGAAAACATATTATGTACAGTAGGTCAATGACGTTTCTGCTCCGTATCTGCCTTCCACTTCATTACATTGGCTGTGGTACACATCCTTTCATTCATAATTCTTCACTAGTAACCCTTCAAACATCCACTGTCTGCTATTTCAGGCTTTGTTTCATTATGTTGGATGTTTTGGTGCACTTATTCTTCACGTATTTGCTAATTGGAATAACATCGTGTGACCGTGGAAGAACTACACCGAGCCTACGAGGCAAAAGGCACTGTTGCCTGTGCATGTCTTGCTCGAGCCTCTCGTGACAACATCTGTCATATCCATTTGGTAACAGCGAAGTATATTCTGCAGAAGCTAACAGCAAGCCCACGCAATTGTCACTGTGTACTCTTTACTGCGGTGAGGATTCAGAACTTTTTTACGGCTTACGGCCAGAATATTCAGTAGGGGACAACCTAGCAGCAGGTTATACTTGCAAAAACAGTTTAGGAGCGAACTTGCATGAGAATGTGATTCTGCGAGCAACCCTGAGCTGCTTATGCGCAGTCGGTGGGCGACCCACAATTAGTCAGCCGCGTTCCGTGACTCCGCAACTAACGAGCGCGCTTACAGTTTATGCATGATTGATAACAATTGCAATCGATTGGTGTAATTGCGCCACACGTCTCTCCGGCACCTTGAAACCTTTTTTAGTCAGCAGGATCTGCGGTAACCGCACTGATGTGATTTTCATCCATCTTCCCCCATTTCTCAATCATATACGTACACGTTGAAACGCTCTTGCACTCACCGTATCTTCAAATCCTCCCCTCTGTAACAACTCACTCATTTTTAGCTTAGTTCTTCTTCCTTCCATCTTTGAGCTTTTCTTTGTTCCATTTATGCACTCCTCGTCTTTCATCGGCTCATTCCTAAAGTTTTCCGGTTGTCCGCTAACCAATTTGCTGACGTTCCATTTATTTATCGTTCATCAATTGTTTTGCTTGTTCAGTGCACATCTGAGCCTAACCTCTCTCACTACAAAACTTTCGTTTTCTTTCCTGATTCAACATTTTCTGAAAAACATTTAAACAAATTGTTTGGATCGCCAGAATGAAGCTTAAAGTTCGGTATTGCGTATTTTCAAAACCTCGGTATTGTGTATTTTTGCAGTCAAAAAGTAGGTGTGGCTGCGATCATTGTGTAACATACTACAAATCCTCTCCTTTTCCTATGGAATTTACACCTTTGACTGACTGAGAAAACATTCAGATGAGAAGGATTCACTTGATTGTTGACTGCGAAACCTTGAAGAGTTGCTATTCGAACGAACATCCATGAGAAAGTCGTATACCTGCATTGTTCGAATCACTTCGACACTCAGAAGATTGAGTTTTTGCCAAATGGATCCTTTTTCTCCTTTATCGGGGTTCATCTTTGTACAATTTTTCTCAATCGCTTTTCTTTCATCTATTACTCACTTGAGCCTGCCTCTCCTCATCTCTTAAATAGGGGTAGGCCTTCAATGCACTGTTCACAATTACTTTAGCCTCCAGTTCCCCACAAAAACAGTTGCGATGGTTTCCATAAGCAGGACAGCGACCAAAGAACGGAGCAAACTCTTCTCAAAGCAGTTAAACGGCCTGCAAAAAGCATTTCAGTGGCCAGGTTGCGCCTTCTCGGTTTCACTTGCGATCAGCAGTGGTTTTCCGTTGGAAGAGACTTTCGATTTATGAATCGGTTGCTGAGACCATTCGGAAATCATGGTCAACTACACAAATGCTAAAAAAGCTATTGTATTTTTCATATAAAGATCACCGTGCCAGTTATACAGCGATTCGTCGTTGATGACTGCAACCAGGATTCGAAATCTCGCTAATTGACATCTGGAATACTTTTCTCTGACTTTCATTTCATAAAAAGCGTTTCATCCCGCTTTTTTATGACTCTCCTTCTTCGCTTTGATGAGCCATCACGACTGTATTCTATGGAAGACGGAAACGAACTCACTGTGAACAATGTCTTTCACTCTTGCATTTTACTCTTGTGAAGCTTTCGTAACTGCTGAGCTACTCCTTAGCTAGCTTTAATAAACAAACCCAACCTCGTCAGTATTTGCCAGCCCATTATTACTGTGAAAACACGTAACTCGCACATCCACACGTACCTTCAGCATGGATCTTAGTGATACTTTGCGTTCCCTATTGAAGGTTGGCGCAAACTCGGTGCGCCTATGTTATAGCATATGGCACAGTTTGCGCCAACCTCCAATAGGGAACGGAAGGTACTACTACGACGTCGACTGTATGGTTAGGTCCGTGGTTTGTTTCCACAAGAAAAAAACCTTTAAATCTAAACCGCGGCTGGCGCTAGCAGTTTAAATCTCACCGGCGGCTGGCTGGTAATTATCAGCCAGCTGTAGGTAAGATTTAAACCGCCCGCGCCAGCCGCGGTTTAGATTTAAATGTCTTTTCTTGAGGAAACAAGCCAAGGACCTAACTATACACATGCTAAGCAAATATTATGTAGCGGTGTTGTATGAGCGCGGCATTCCCTCAAAACCAAGAGACTTATGTCATCGCTTGCCTTAATTTTTTTCGTCTCTCCATTTATGATTTCCCTCAGCCATCACCGAGCAGCTACTTCAAACATTCCGCAGTCCTATCCTTTTCAGAAAACTAGCGGCGTTCTGGGGCGGCTTTCATGAACACTTAAGAGGAGGGCAAGGAGCCGCTCTCCATTCTACGAGCGAAGCGTCGAGCCGCTCGTAGAACGGGGAGCGGTGGTGATCCGAAGAACATGCCGTCCCCATTGTGTAAGGACGCAACCTCACCACACACGGTGCCTAACTGTTTTTGTTTTAAACTTTAAGGCTCCGTCAATACCAGACGCTCTAGCGTCAAGTGACAGTGAAGTGACGCTGGGGTTTGCATCTTCAGCATTTGCTATTGATCTGACTCCCCAGCGACCACTGCAGCCGGCCAGTCGCTGACGGTGGAGGCAAAGTCACCGTCACAGTTGTCACTAATATTATCGATACCATCGTCAACCACGTGTCATCCTCGGACACATTGAATGGGCAGCGTTTGAGCGCTGACACATGACGCTCCGACGCCTTGACGCTTTGCCGCTAGTCGTCTGCTATGGACGGAGCCTAAGCGTGCTTCACTTCTGTCCTTTTTAATTTCTTGGCTTCATGGCTAAATACTTTTTGAGTAATTTTCCTTTTTGACTTTAGTGATCTAGAGAAATAAAGCCGTTCCAGATAAGGACAAAATCAAAGAGCAGCTGTTAGTCGTGGGTCTCGCTGTGCGTAGTGAGGTTGCGTCCCAACGTAACGGGGACGGCATGTTCGTCGAGTCACCTCTGGCTGCGTATGGAGAACGCGAAGCAGCTCCCTGCCCTCATCATAAGCATTCATGCATGCTGCCCCAGATTTTCGGTCTTTATCCGCCACTGAGTTTAAACGACTTCTCTTCTATATAGAGAAAGGAGCTTTCGGTCTTTCTTTTCCGCCAAAGGGTGCGATCGGGCCTTTGTTTTTTCTAGAATTATATGACGAGTCGGCCAATTTCTGAAGGGAAAGGGGTGCGCCACCTCTCCTCCCTAGCATAAAACTATCGAGTGTGTCTTGTCACATGGGGAAAGATTGATACCATGCTAAATATTCCAGACCGGAAATAGCTTCAATTTTTCTCTCTTCAGTCCCCAAAACCGGACATCGTGAAGCCTGGTTGTCGTTATGTCTCTATCGGCTTTTCTCTGCCATGCAGGTTCGTTTGATGAACTCTCGAATTTTCCAGCCTTATAATTTGTCTTGCTTGATATCTCTGCTTTCTTCAGCACTGTTCCAAAATTTACAAATTAGATGTACTCTTTGCAAAGCCTTTATGAGGAGGAAAGTCTGTTTGAGAAAAAAAGCGGAAGGAAAGGAGGCGTGCCAACTTGAGTCACTATTTAGATATGTCCACCCTCTCTATCCACCTCCCTATTGGTCAGGTGTTTATTGTGGCATATGGATGCATTTCGATGATTCTGTACATGATCATTGTATACATTGTAATCAGGTGGCGGAAAAAGGAAGCCGTCCTTTACTCTTCCTACTATTCTTTATTCATTATGAAAGCGACCAACGATTTTTATATGTTTTTCGTTCTTGAAATTGTGATGCGTGCCAGAAAGTACAACTACTTCCAACTGTTTACTGAAGAAATGGTTGTTTTCCCTGTATTCTCTTATTACAACCTAATTATCTCAAGGACAGCTTCATGCGGTAGCGAAGTGCTAATTGCTCTTAATCGATTCACTACATTCTACAAACCGCTGAAGCATAGACAGGTTTGTGTTATTTTTATTTGAAATTGGTTCGTTGATTTGGAACGGTTTTCGTGAGAGTAGAGCTCCGAGCAGATGAAACAAATCGCTTTGTTGAAGATATGGAACGCCAAAGCAGTTTGGGCGTCTGGCATTGTTCTTTGGGTAATAACTATTTTCTCGGTAGTTCCTCTACCTATCATAGGTGACTACAGAATATATTTCGAGCGGCGACCAAACGGTATCGTACAGCTAAGCAGCGTAGGCGTAGCTGCAATGGTGAGGGGTTTGCATCCCATTAGCCTGTGCATGATAAAACGTTACAAGCTGAATTTAGTACGATACCTGCCAGGCCGTTATAATATATGCCATAACTATTCCCCTATGCTCTTTGTTCTACGTTGGATCATTCTTGAAAGCCAGACTGATGTCGGTCAAACGATCAGTAAGTGGTTACGAGGAACGATATTATATTCACGCGCATCAGCATGAATTGCGCTGCAACTGAATGCAGTGTCCGCAATGAAAACCGTACAGTTCTCGTCTGGAATAGAAGGGACGGGGCTTATTGCCACCAAGTCGAAAAGGTCTACAAAGCTCTGTACGGTCTTATCATCGGAGTGGAGCGCATGTTCAGCCCTCTTCCCTCAACGACCGACGACCAGTGAAAAAAACTTGAAAAATAACTTTATGGAAACAACCGATATCAGAATGTGGTAAGTTTTATCAAACCGGGGATTGTGTGATGGGTTTTATCTTTAATCACACTCTATTTTTGTCGATTTTTCAGTTGTGTGCTTTAATTCTACATTTTTTTGAGACATTTTATTCCTACAGCTTGGCCCACGGACTCGATCAAGCCATCCACGTCTTTGAAGGCACAGTACATCCTCAGACATCAATTTTGTGTTTTTCGTTTGATTATGCAGTAGACCCCTCCTGTATAACCCGTGCTAAGTACGAGGTTTCGATTCCTCCAAATAAGCGAAATATAAGCGACCACCACAGGCCCGACCCCCTTCGCTCACCACCACGGACCACACCCCCTACCAGATTTTCGAACTCGCTAGCGGCTAGATGGATGGGTGAATTTTCAGCAATTCGTCATTCTTCAGTCACTGCTGTCTCGTAATCCTAGCCCGCTCTCGCGCAACAATTGGTAATGAAGAGAAATACAGGCCTGAGACAACTCGTCCACCAATTATTCACCCTCAAAATATAGGCATCTTTCACGAGCCATAACTCTGTTCATGGAGGGTCTTCAACGATTTCAGAGCTACCTCTGTGTTCAGCGTATGACTCACTCCAAGATCAGCATAAAAATTGAAAATAATTTTCTGGGCGTTCTATGTTTTTTAGTTGAAGGCAGGGTTCTCGATGAAATCAGTTGTTCTGCTAACCTCATGGAAAGGTTGACCTGGTCATCACAAAAGTGAAAATATGTGAAAAATTGGATAAAAAACGCTCAGGAACAAGTTATAGCTTGGTGTCCTCCCGCCCTCAAATAACGAGATTTCTATGAAAGCCTGTTTTGTTAACCTTTGTTGTGCTTCCAAAGTATCTCGTTAATTAGGGGGCTGGCCGACACCGGTAATTAGCCGTCTAACCTTGTTTTTGAGCGTTTTCCCCAAAAATTTCCGGGTTTTTTCAATTGTTTTTACTTTTGTGGTGACCAAATCTACATTCTCATGAAGAGAGCTCGAAAGTCGTTTTGATCGCGAACCCTGCCTAAAGGCAGGGTTCTCGATAAAATCGGTTGCTGTGCTATCCCCATGGAATGGTAGATCTGGTCATCACAAAAAAAGAAAATAAGTAAAAAATCGGAGAAAAAACACTCCGGAACAACTTATTGCTTGGTGTCCTCCCGCCCCCAATTTTTAGGATTTGTGTAGAAGCTCGTTTCGTCAACTTTTATTCTGCTTCTAAAGTAATTTCCGAACATTTCTGGAGACTGCTGATTACTTTAGCAGCAAAATAAAAGGCAGATAAGCAAGCATTCACGAGAATCTTGTTAATTAGGGGGCCGGCCGACACCGGTAATTAGCCGTTGTACATTGTTTTTGAGCGTTTTGCCCGCGAATTTCCGCCTTTTTTCGCTTATGTTTACTTTTGTGATGGCCAAATCTACATTTTCATAAAGAGAGCTCAAAAGTCGTTATTCATCGCGAACCCTGCCTTTAAAGACAGCAGAACTGCTCGAAAAAGTTGTTGAGATAACTACGTTACTTGGGTCGTGAGCTTCCTGGTTTTGGTTCCTCAGACAGGGTGAGCCTTCTACAATACCGCCCGCGACTTTGGGAAAAACGGCGTTTTCGGCGTTTTTCTCCGCAGCAAACCGCCGCTTTGTCATAACTTCGTTCAAAGTGGTCCGTTTGGGTTGCTAGGGGGATATTTAGAATCAGTATCGAGAGCTCTTCATTTTGAGCTCATACATGTCTTACCCTGCAATCAAGGCACATAGGATTAACAGAATCAATCGAGTGCACGAAAACTGAAGCTAGATATCAAACTGGTGCTAATACTTGACTCCATATCGACCGTAAAGATTAAAGACGAGTCATATAGAAGTATGTGAGACCAATTCGGGGAGGTGTCGAAATTGAAAGTTAATGTTTTTTCGCCGTTTCCTCGCCCTTGCAGACACAGTCATCGTCCTTCGCTCGGGCTCAAATTGCCCGCGATCTCAATGAAGCTCAGTGTAGAATTTTCTCAAACAGAAACAACCTGTCTGAAGGCATTTCCCGCCTAGCGCCACCTCGGTGAATTTAGCTTTGAAAAACGTCCCAGACCACTGACGTCACTTTTTCAGCTCAAACAGGAAGAATCGACCTGAGACTCAGCCTACAACTTTACTTTCTGATCCTTCTTCGAATGAACACTGCGGCCGCACAATCCGGAAAACTCGATTTTCACAACCGTAAGAACTGACAGCTCTTTTTAGCCGTTTTGTCGTTGCGGCTACACCTTTTATCGTCTCCAGCTCGGGCGCAAAAGGTACGGGATATCAACTGCGCTCAGGACAGACTTTGAACCAAGTTATGACGAAAAGTCGCAGAAGTCGCCATTTCGCGACTTTTTTGAGAAAATTAGTGCGGGTATTGTCGTGCGTGTATTGTGCTTGTATATAACTCGTCCTTTATCTGTGCGCTTGGTATGAAGTCAAATATTTACAACTATTTGATACCCAGCTTCAGTTTTCGTACACTCGATTGATTCTGTAAACCCTACATGCCTTGTTTTCAAGGTAAGACATGTGTGAGCTCAAAATGAAGAGCTCTCGATGCTTATTCTAGATATGCCCCTAGAAACCCAAAAGGGCCACATTGAACGAAGTCATGACAAAGCGGCGGTTCGCGACGGAACAAAGCGCCGAAAACGCCGTTTTTCCCTTAACACAGTCGATTCCAACAATGAAGGAGTTAAATAAGCATATCTAGGATCACATGCACACGTACGGACACGAAAAAAAAATTGGTGTTGCCACGAAAAAAAAAGAAATTGCGTAAGTAAGCAATTGCTCGTAGTCGCGCAGCGTTCGCGCAGCAGTCACAGCTGAATAAAGGATTTAAAACGGCGAAATTCTCATGGTTTCTACGCGTGCTGGTGCGGAGAGGCTGTAAGAGACAGTGAGAGAGCGCATGACAGACGGAGGGAGCAGAATCGCCCGCGCCGCTCGCGCCATGAGTCGTTAGAATTACGACGTTCTACAGAGGATACCTGCGCGACGCGATTTCCGCGTCTCACTAACATGTGCAATCGCGTCACCTCGCGAAAGCTCCACCTAGGACTCTATCGGCTTCGCTATCTCAACCGTTTTGTCGTTAATATTAGCTATTTCCACCGCGTTGGCATAATTCGTCTACTTTTACCCCACAACGATAACAACCGTTATTCCCGTGTTTGTGTGCAGTTTTCGTCGGTTTTTACGTTAGTTTTCCATATTTCTGGCTTTGAACCTTCGATTTGTCTCGTCAAGTCGATACCATACATATTTGAGTGTCTCTGCTGCCTCCAAACCAAAGTTGCCTACAAAAATAGGTGTTTAGTTCCAGCACAGCTGAAACTACTCGCAACTTTCTTGCTACAATAATCCCAAGCCTTCCCACCAAAACTGTAGTTCGAGCAGTTTGTGATTCCACTGAAGTTCGAAAGGGTTTCGTTATTAACTCGACACCCTCTTCCTCCTATTCTTCGTGCATCGTGTAGTTACCAGCAACGACGGTAAAGGCGTCGCAGAACCAATTACCTTTTTGCATTTTCATTCCTGTAGAGAGGCTCAGCGAGACGCAGCGGCAGATATAGGATAGCTATTTTTGAGCACATCTGCAAGAGAAGCTTGCGCTCCGCAGTCAACTATCACAATTTGTTTCCCGACATTCTATATAGAAGGAATTGCTTGCGATACATCCTAACTGTTCAAAAAATCCACATAGCACGAATTCAAGCGTTACTGTCTACTACTTTTAACTCTGGTTTCAAAGCGATTTCTAGCCGTGTACATCCCCACTTCAAAATGTGGAGAAGTAGAATATGGTTTTTCGCGTGCACGATGCCTTCGAGCTCCTCGCTGTGGGCGCTGACATTTTTTGCAATCATGCTAGTCTTACAAAGAATACAATAGAATGTGGGCAGAGCATCGGCAAAACTTGGCGATGCGCCATATGCTACTCAACCATAGCTGCCTTTCGTGTTGATTTCCGATTCATCCAAAAATTTTCTGATTTCCAGGAAGTTGAAGCGCGCCTGCTTTTATGTGGATTTGCTTCGTCGATACCGTACTTCGTCGGCCTTCTGCAATCGCTCTTGGAGCTGTATGCCCTAATCACAGAGGGACGGTCAAGTGCATTATTTCACTGCACATCTGATCTATGGCAAGTGTTTAACCAGCAATTTTTCGACAACATCTATTTTTGCGGCAAAATTCTGCTGTCCCTGAGCCTCATACTTTATAGTTGTTGAATAAGAATCCAAGGCTCTTCACTATACTCTTTACTGGTGAGCTTTCGCCAATAATGGCATCATCAGACCTTGAAAAATAATACAATATGCTCAACCTAGGTGTGCAAAACTTCAAAGCTTAACTCCTTTCCACACTCATCCTCTATTTCAACACTATTGCAACTGTGTTTAGCTCGCTCAAACCAGCCTCCGTCCGTTTCAGTGTCTGCAGCCGGTATGTAACGTCGGCATGGATCTTGAAGAGACTTCGCGTTCACTGTTGAAGGTTGGCGCAAACTCGGTGCCATATGCTATAACATAGGTGCACCGAGTTGGCGCCAACCTTCAACAGTGAACGCAAAGTCTCTTCACGATCCATGCCGATCATATGTAGTTAAGCTTTGATGTTTTGCACACCTAGGTTGAGCATATTGTATTATTTTTCAAGGTCTGATGATGCCATTATTGGCGAAAGATCACCAGTAAAGAGTATAGTGAAGAGCCTTGGATTCTTATTCAACATCTATTTTTGATCAACTAATTTGCAGTACGAGTCTATTCATGAAGTAAATGTTTAGGTATTACGTCTCTGTGTTTACTATAACGATCACACCATGGCTCCAACTCTCTGTAGATTCTGGGATGCGGCGACTGATTTCGCTTAAGTATCTTGGAATCCGGTCGGCTAGGACAGCTGCAAACTCTGGGAGACTCACAGTTTCAAAAACAGTAGATAGATGAACAATAAACCCGTTTTACAAAGGAGATTTTTTGAACCAGCAATACATTTTTGTTGCAGACAGAAGAATAGTTTCGGCAGAACATAACTGGAATCAGGCTGTTCGAAACTTTTTTGCGCACAGGATCGTTTAAGGTTTCTATGCATGCACAAACTTTTTTAGGACAGATGTTTCTAAACTGGCCAAGCATTACTTGTAAATGGCTGTCATACGTACATACTAATCCCATGAGCTTTCAGGTTCCCTCCTTGATTAGGATTTCCGATTGAGCATGTTTTGTGTAATATGCCCCCTATGTCAGGATGAAAAACCTTCGAGTTCCCTAGCTCAGGCAGCTCGAGCATATTCCAAAGCTGTGCACTATTAGATTCCACTCTTCCTCCTATTCTGACGCATGCTTAGGAGATTTCGGCATCACGCAAGCAAGGCGACGTGCGGTTCGTGTCATGAAGAGAGCTATCTGGAAGACTATGCTCTCCTGGAGTAGCAGAAAACCGGAGTTAAAAACTATCCTCTGTTTCCAAGTGAAATTTATTCCATTAATCGCGTGCTTCGGCGCGCGTATGCTGCGTCTACTTTTCCTTACAGTTTCTCTTGTCTGTGCCCTCGCTCCGCACAACCCTTACTAAAACGCCGTTTCTCAGGTGCACCGGGCACATTACGCGTTTTGATGATAACCGCTAGACATCTGCTGCCATTGAATCATGTTACCAAGACCCTGGATATTCAAGTCAACGAGCTTGACTAAATGTTGGTTTGTGCTCTATTACGCCAATTTAAAAATCCTTGAGCGCTACCATAGGAGCTGATTGGATGGATATCCGCGACAGACAAGATAGCTGCCACTACTGGTTTACGCAAACTATATTGCAGCGCTATCCCCGAAAGAAAGGACACTCGATATGTCCCGTTGACTTGTAAACTTTGCACAAGAGAAAGGAGGAGTCGCGAAGGGTTCTGGCTTCCTAGACACGTCACGGTAGCCTGATATGTTTACGTGGTACTCTTTTGGAATAGGCGACCCACTAGAGAAAATCATTGAGAATTGTTCATCCTAATGGGGCCGTCGAATTATTTAGACGTTTTCGAACACAGTAATCTGTTCAGTGTGCCCCGACCGAGCGGTTGGTCAAGTCGAACAATCGCTATTATGACTGAATTTTCTAGTAGGTCGTCAGGCGACAAGGTGACTGCATGGTTCCTCTTCGGTGGTTTCGCAAGCCTATTCCGGCCAGTACCTAAAGCTAGTCAATAATAC
This sequence comes from Aplectana chamaeleonis, assembly GCA_029168955.1. Taxonomy (NCBI): domain Eukaryota; kingdom Metazoa; phylum Nematoda; class Chromadorea; order Rhabditida; family Cosmocercidae; genus Aplectana; species Aplectana chamaeleonis. The sequence goes on from JAPDOI010000025.1 coordinate 3,128,306, forward strand.
TACTACCTCTCAGGCTACGCTGCTTCCGATTGGAAAGATCTCTTTCCGAACGAAGAATGCGTTACTGACTCTTTCTTTTGTATTCGGGTACTATCCTAGACGGGTGGTGGGGACACTCAGAAAACGAAAGATAAATGAAATGAATATTACTTGGTTTTTGAGCTTCATTTGATGAATAGTCGCTGAAATGATGTTGAAACTCAAGATGTGGTAGATGTTGTTTTGAAGGATCGCTTTATATTCGCAACGTTTCGGGCCGTGGACCCTTCTTCAGGCGGCTATAATGGAAAATACATAGGAAAGTTGATACAAAACTACCGTCTAACGCATTTATTCGAAGCCAACCTAGCGGCAGCGGCAAGGGAGGTGAAGGAAAGGGTATGGGGGCTCTCCAGACGAGTTGCCGGCTGAGGGAGCGCCGAGGCAGAAATTGACTTGAGAACGGCTGATGGTCAGTGGTCAATATCGTCTCGCCGGATGGTCAGCATCATCATCGCGTCTTTCATCTCGCGATTATTTATCGGTGGCTCACTCAGCTTGAACTCCAATGCTTCTTTTATCTTCCTCTCCGCCGTATCTGCAATATTCCTCCAAATCACACTTCCTCTCATATCGGGTGCAGCTTCGTCCCAGTGTTTCAGCGTTCTGTGCTTTGAAAATACACTGTTTGGATACGAAGATGGTGTTTGAAAAGCTCGCATGTGCTCATCCAACCTCTTGCATAGGGGCCTACCAGCCTCACCTATATAGAACTCTTCACATACTCGGTCTGTGACCTTGTAGACGGTATTTGGGATTCGGCATATTGGTCCGTTCCATAACGGTTTTCGTCAGGTCTGGATGACGTGACCAGTTGACGAAGAGTTGCTGGGGGCCGAAAACAAGGCGAAGGGGGAGGGCAGCTCTGCGAACCGCCCTGTTGACGTCCTTGGCGAATGCTTCGTTGACATGTGTAAAAAGTAGAGTGGAATCGGTTTTTTTTTCAATTTGCTTCATATGGGTAGGATGGCAGCTTTGGCTGTGTATGAGGATATTCTTCGACGCCGGCTTTTTTTACCACATCGTTAACAGATGACCAGACTCGACTTTGATCTTAGTGTTTAAGAACGGAAGATAGCGGTCTGGTCCTAGTTCCTCAGTTGTCAAACTTATTGTTTCATTCTGCGAGTTCAAGCTGTTGAGGATGTCACGCAGAGTACTGCCGGATTCAGCTACTACGATGATGTCGTTAATATAGCGACCATAGGAGAGCACATCCATTCTCAAAGAGCTTCTTTCCAACCTGTCCATGAATAGAATTGCTAGCAATGGTCAAGTCTATTTTCTCTTGCTAGACCGCGATTCTACCTGTAGACGACATTCAGAAACCGAAAAAAATTGCTTTCGCCTGACGCGGTCACTCCGCATCTTCACCGAGGTGTGCCGTCCTAGTAGTCAGCCGTGTCCATTTTTCACGGTCTCCAGCCACAATTTGAACACATTCCATCCAGCTGTCACCATTCCATTTTCTGCGAAACGAAACATCGCGCCTGAACTGTCTTTCGATGCCGAGTGACTTCAAATCCTATTTAACCACATCCGTCCAGAACTTTCGCCTACGCCCAGGTGGCCGTTTCCAGACAGGATTTGGAAGCATGTTTAAAGCGTGTTGTACGAGACAATCCGGCATTCTTTTTAGTATATGCCCGTGCAGACAAAGACAACCTTCCGTCGCCGCTTGAGATGGCATTGGGAGATGTTGGCACCTCCCTCGTGTCAAAAGTTGATGTATTGGCACCTCCCTCGTGTCAAAAGTTGATGTACTGCGTCGATTTTCTTGTAAAGGTCTTTGTTATGGCATACACGCGGCCAGAAATATCCAAGCAAACGCCTAAAAAGCTTCCTTTCCGTGTAATCCAACCTTTCCGTCCTCGTCTTCGGTGCTGCCCACGTCTCCGATCCGCACATCATGATAGGGCGAATAGCGGATAGGTAGACGCGCAACTTGACTTCCTTCGCGATGGTGGTAGACCACAAACACTTGGTTAGAGAATTAAATGCAGACGTAGCTTTCGCACATCGTTGTCGAATATCCGCAGCATAACTACCATCGTTCTCCAGCAAACAGTCCAAATAACAGAAATCGTCCACCAGTTCGATACGTCGTCCGTCCACACAAAATCCCGTTGAAGGCCTCTGAGAGGCTCACATCTGCTGGCATTTGTCGGGACGAAGAAGAAGTCCATAGGCTGCGGCATACTCCGAAACGAGGTTCACAATCCTTTGCAGTTTTGCGTCGTTTTCAGCGAATAACACGATGTCGTCGGCGTACTCCAGGCCGACAAGGGAGCGTCCTGATGGTGTTAGGATCACATCCGCAGGAAAGTGTTCTGCAACTCTACGCATGATGTCATCAACGGCGAAGTTGAAAAGAAAAGGTCCTGCAACGGCTCCTTGCCTTACTCCTGTTTTCACCTCAAAAGCTGACGTAAATCCGACAGGTGTACGAACTGCTGCTGTTGTTCCTTTGTTCATGTCCTCGTTTAACCGAACATACTTTTCCGGGGCTCCATCTGCTCGCAGAGCATTGAGCAATCGATCACGATGAGGAGAGTCGAACGCGGCTTCAAAGTCCGAAAAAGCAAGCTGTGATGGCTTCGAGTACCGCTGCCACCATTCAATTACTCTTCTCACGACGAACACTTGGTCGATGGTCGATCTTCCAGGTCGAAAACCGACTTGCTCATCTCTGGTCGTTCTTTCACGATGTTTGATAAGTCGCTCGAGAATGATACGTTCTAAAACCTTGTACATGAGACGAAGAAGAGAGATTCCTCTGTAGTTCTTAGGATCCGTGACGGATAGCTTCTTGTGAAGAGGTACGATGATCGCATGTCTCCACGAATCTGGTATCCTTTCGCTCATCCATATGACACGGATGGTGTTGGTCATTTCACGAGTCCCAGACGGAGGAAGAGCTCTGCCTTTCCATTCTTCATTTTCCGGACACAATCCAAAACTTCAGACTCAGTTGGCGGTTCCTCACTGACATCGTAATGTGCTCTCTGAACATGCGGGAGCTCAGGTACTGATGGCGCTGGACGATTCAGTAGTGAACTGAAGTAATGCTTCTATATTGGCAGCGTCGCATCACCAACTGCAACTCCATTGATAGTGTTCAAGTCGGGAGAACATCTCTTCATCTTCCCGCTATACTGTCGCAGCAGCGTGTAGGCTTTTCTCGGATTCTTCTCCTCCCAAGCCTTCTCGAACTCCTTAGCTCTACACGTCCACTCTCGCTCGCGGTCACTTTGAAGCTGCCGACGCTAATTCCTCCTCAGACGCTTCTCCTCCACGAAGTTTCCTGCAGTTCGGAGAGCAAATACTCTGTTGTAGGTAGATGTTGTTTCTTCTGAGACGTAGGCGAACTTCTTCTTAGGCTGTACAACCGTGAGTGCCTCTTTAGAGGCGTCCTGGATGCACTTGACAAAAGAATCCGCGTCGCAAAGTTTCTTCTTAGTCCGTACTCCGATGTGAATAGAAAAGCTTTGTCGAAAATTCTTTCTGCACTCTTAATCTCTGAGACTTGTCATGTCAATCCTCTGTAGAGGCTGAGCCCCTCGCTTCCTCTTATGAATCCTCGCAGTGAAGTTCAACAGAACAGGACGGTGATCCGAATCGAATGCGACATCCCACACAGCTCTAGATCTTCGAATGTCCGATACTGGAATATTCCTCGTCAGGACATAGTTATGCTGTGGTTTCAAAGTTGTCTTCTTCCACTTCCGCTGCTTTTCTGGAGATAGCTGGGTTGGTCCCTGCCACGTAAGCTGATGGCGGCGATGATTCCTCTTGAATGTCAATGCAATAATCAGACCACTGCGTTCACAAAAGTCGACAAAGGCGGTAGCCATTGTCCGATGTTTGCTCAACTGGGTAGAACCATTTACCGAGTACTTCGGATTCCTGATCAAGTCCCATCTTCGCATTTGCGTCAATCCCCACGAAAACAGCATGTTGACAAGGTATCCTGGCCAGCAACCTATTGAATTCCTCATAAAACGCATCTTTCGAATTGTCTTCGGCGGTTTCAGTGGGTGCATGAGCACTCACTATCCACAGATTGAATCCTCTGTGATCCCGCAATCGTACGATTGCATACCGGCACGACGTTTAGCCAAACTCCTTGACCATACCATTAAAATCCTTCTTTACAGCTATTGCACAGCCTCCCACTCTCCTATCGTCAGCGTTACCGCAGTAGATGGTGTACTTTCCAACGCTGAGGACGGGTCTATCCTTGAGGCGGGTTTCCTGCAAAGCAGCAAACGGTGCACGGAAATAGCTCAGAAGTCTGGATAGCGCAGTTTTTGGATATCACTCGACAGCGATCGACGGTTCAGGGTGGCGAAACTGTGGTTTGTGGCCAAAGACTCCATGAACTTCCTAGGTACGGATCCTAAGGTGTTATGGACCAGAGGCCTTAGTGTGCCGGACGGCGACACCTTTATGCAATGTATGGGATACTTTCGCGATATAGTTGTGCACGCTATATCGCACAAACGTTCCCTGTGTACACTCAAACGTCTGCTGGGTTCAGTAGAAGCAGGGGCAAAAACGAGCAGGTACCAACAGACTTGTATACACACCCCCATGGCTGCTAGTAACAATACTTGTATATCGATGATCTGCAGGTTGTAGAGCTGGATCTCTTCTTCACGTTCACGTAGGGATTTCAGACAAGCCTCGATAGCTGAGTTTGTGTTCCCGTTAGTGTACAGCGCTGTTACGTCGAAACTCTGATATTGCACATTGGTATAAAAGAAATAACAATTCCTGAGGCCATGGCAGAACTAATCTGTGTTTACCAGGTGCGATGGAAAGAAGTTCAGAAGATGTGACAGTATGTGATGCAAAAACCAGCTGATACCGTCGGTGGGTCCTTCACAAGAAGATACAATGGGGCTCGTCTTGATTGGTTTGTTCGTCAAGGCCTCACTCGCATCAATTTGGAGAAGCTTGTGGGTTCTCACTAACTGGTAAAACTTAGGGACGGTTGAATGTGTCGGAAGGAGTCGCCTTACAATTGCATCCACTTTTCTTTCTAATGTGGTTTTAATGACATTCTGAAGCTTCTTATGATTGCTGTTGTATTCAACCATGGAGGAGATACCGTACGTGCCTTGACCAGATAGTGAAGTCAGGCATAGTTTTACATTTCTTACCTGTATCATAACAACAAACCCTTCACACTTGTCGCCGAACGAGAAGCGTAGAGTAGAGCGCAGTTGAATGGCTTTCTTCAGTCCAGATCGTTCTGCCGTGGTCATATTATCTGGCGGCTAAAGGCTTAGTTTTGTATTAAATTTCCTATGTGTTTTCCATTTTAGCTGCCTGAATAAGGGTCTACGGCCAGAAACATTGCGAATATAAAGCGGTTCTTCAAAACAAAGTCTACCGCACCTCGATTTTCACCATCACTTCAGCTATTCTTCTTCTTCCTCAGCGTTTGTCCCGCTCCAATGCATGGTCCGCTTTTCTTATGCGCTGGCGCCATTTTTCCCTGTCATGAGCCTGATCAGGGTGCATGCCGGCTCTTCTCAAATCGGTGTGCAGCGTGTCAAGCCACCGCTGCCTTGGCCGCCCTTGGGTCTCTTTCCAGGCACGTCAAGGTTAAGCCCAGTCTTGCATACGGTATCACTTCCAGCTCGAAGAACGTGCCCATACCATCGCAGTCGAGATTCACGCAGCTTCTCGGCAATCGGAGCAACACCGAAACGCTTCCTGATGTCGTCGTTTGTGACGTGGTCCAAGCGGGTGACACCCGCTGTCCAACGTAGCATTTTCGTCTTCATTACACCGAGCCTTCGCTCTGCTTCCTTGGTAGCAGGCCAGCATTCTGCTGCATACAGAGCAACAGGCCGGACCACAGTTCGGTAAATCTTCGACCTTCGACGGGCATCCTCCTGTCGCATAGCACTCCTGTCGCTGACCGCCATTTCAACCACGCAGCGCTGACCCTAGTGTTGACCTCATTATATAGACTGCAGTCAGATGTAATCATCGAACCAAGGTACTTGAAGACGTCAGCGCGAGGGGGCTCGATACCATCAATCTTGATGGAGGCAGGCTCACTCCTATCCGTAGTCAGATGATCACAAGGCCTAGGCAAAACCAAACCTCTCCAGCCGCTTCGCGGCTGGAGCGATACTCAGTCGTCTTAACGTTGAGGCGAAGCCCGAATTGAGCCAATCGGTCACTCCAGTTTTGCACCTGTCGCTCGAGATCCAAATTTATCTTCAGCTGCGAGCATCACATCATCCGCATACAAAAGCGTCCATGGCGCTGGTCGCTGCAGGTCTCTTGTGATAGTATCCATCACGGTGATAAGTAGAAGGGGAGACAAAGCAGACCCTTGGTGCACGCCAACGGAGACGGGATATTCGGCCGAAGTTCCAGCAGCAGCTTGGACCCGACTTCTTGGATCAGTGTAGAGAACCTTGACACAGTCTATGAGCTCCTCTGGGACTTCGTGCCGCCGTAATGCAAACCAGATTACTTCATGCGGAACTCGGTCAAACGCCTTCTCTAAATCGAGAAAAGCAAGATGGAGTGGCTTCTGTTTCTCGCGGTGTTTCTCAACCAGTAGTCGTGCCGCGTGGATGGCGTCCGTAGTGCCACAGTTGGTAACAAAGCCACACTGATTGCTCGTGATCTCGACGATTTCACGAATTCGACGATCGATAATGCGCTCAAACACTTTCATGGTGTGAGACAGTAAACGTATTGGACGGTAATTCACACAATCCGCTGGATTGCCTTTCTTCTTCCAAATCGGAATGGTCGTGCTTCGTTGCCAGTCCTTGGGCACTTTCTTTTCTGCAACGACCCGGTTGAAGAACTGTGCAAGCCATTCAGTGGAATCCCAGCATCGTGATTTCCACATCTCTGTCGCCTAATCGTCTGGTCCCGTCTCCTTTCCCGGCCTCATACGTCCCAACGCCATCTTCACTTCTTCGGTAGTGATAGGCTGGACAGGACCGCTTGTAGGTGGGTGTTCAGGGATGGGAGGATGGGGGAATTCTTCCGTCGAGATTTTCTCGAAATAGTCGCGCCACCTCCTCATCACCTTACCACGGTCCATAAGCAGCTGACCATGATCGTCATTAACACCGTGGAACTTCTCGATGTCTTCGGTACCACGCTGACGGGATTTCGCAAGTCGGTACACAACACGTTCACCGTCACGCGTATCCAGCTTGTCATACAGATCTCCGTAGTGCGCCGCCTTGGCTTTTGCAACGGCCCTTTTGGCAGACTTCTTCGCATCACGGTATTTCTGCCAGTTAGCAGCCGTCTTATTAGCCAAGAAAGTGTGGTACACTTTCTTCTTCTCTTGGACCGTCATTCGCACGTCATCTGTCCAGAGCCACGTTTCCTTATCAATCTTCCGCCTTCCGGGCTTCGTTACCCCAAGTTCGGACCGTGCCGAATCAATCATTGATTTGACTGCCTTCTGCCGAGATTCGCACACAGTCGTAACTGGCGGTAGCTGAACACGTGAAATGACGGCAGCTTCTCTTTCCTTCAGACGCCACCACTTTATTCGAGGTGGTCCGCACCGTTCACCAATCTTACGTCTCCGCGGCATAATGCCTATCGTGCAGATCAGCGGTGGATGTTGTGTAGCGATCGTCTCGTACGGCACGACCTTCGCATCTGTGACCATCTTCTGCCGACGCCGAACAAGCACAAAGTCGATTTGTATCATGCTGCTGCCACTGTAATAAGTTACAAGGTGAGACTGGCGCTTTCGAAACTTCGTGTTCACAATGACTAAGTCATGTGAGTCGGCATAGTCGAGAATGCGTTCGCCATCGGTGTTCCTTGGGCCGAAACCGAACCCTCTGTGGCAACTATAGCCTTGACTCGTTTCTCCGACGTGGCCGTTCATGTCACCCGCAACAACAGAGATATCTTCTGGTGGCACCTCGGCGGTCTTCTCATCGAGCATCATCCAGAAATCATTTTTCACTTGCTCAGAACAACCCGTCTGCGGGGCATACACCGAGAAGAAGTTGACTCGTTGATCCTCACTGACAATCACTATCTTCATCAAACGATCGTCGAAACGATGCACTTCGGCAATCGCATCACGGAAGCGTTCAGACGCGACAGCGCCAACGTCGTTCGTGGTCCTAGGGCTACCATGATACAGGAACTTGAAGCCTCTGCCAATGTCCTTGGACTCACTACCCGACCATCTCGTCTCTTGCACCGCACAGAGATCAATACGTCTACGCTCCAGAGCAACAGCAAGTTCGCTCGAGCGGCCTGACAACGTGCCGACATTCAGCCTTGCAACGCGAGTCTTGGCAACGTCAAAGGACTTCCGGACTAGCCTGGTTACCCTCCGATGCCGTCCTTGCACCGAAGACCCTAGCATACTTTCACCAATCACCGGGCTCCGTGAGTGGGCGTCGGTTACCGCGGACGCAGTAGCCTTTACAGAAACTTTAAGCACCATTGCATGTGGCGTGACAAGGATAACCATCGGCCGACCTATCACACGGGCGAAACGCCTTGGTCTGTCACCGGAACACGAATGTCCGCGTTCAGCAAACCTCGACAGAATCGAGAAGTTTCCAGTGGCACCAACGTGGAGGAGCGGACTGCGTCACTTCAGCTATTAGTGAAATGAATGACTAATTGATATTTCTGATACTATCATTCGAGGTATTTCTATGGAGTGTTTAAGGCACCACTGATAGATGACAGTACCCAGTGCCTGCTACCTACCAGAGATTTTCTCCAATTCCATGATTGATTCTCGAGTGGTCTCCAACTTCTAGGATATCACTCACATTATCTGCGCTCAAGTGTTCGCCGAATAAATTATGGAGGGAAGAATGAGGAAAAAGCGAGCTAGTACACAATCAATGTCATCACGGCAGTGTTTTATGTTTTAGTGATCGAAGATTTGTTTCACCCCAAAGTGCTCGTATAAGAAACGGAGATTAGCAATTTCCGTCGACAGTAGTGCAGGCTATCACAAAATGTCATGTTATAAGAAGCCATCCGTCAGACAATGATGAAGTTACAGTTGTAGTTTTCTATCCTAGTCGTTCACTCCTACTACTTGAGAACTGTAGTGTTGTAGTTTAAGTATCCGATTCGAATCTATGCTTCTCGATATACCACCGGCAGTACTGATGCTTACGATTCCACCCCGTATCTTTACGTCCAACAAGCGGGGACGTTGCGTATCATATATGAGGTCACATGCGCTCAGCAATTGACAATGATGGGTCTCGATTTGAAGGCAGTGTCCACGATGAAAAATTTTCCCCGATTTTTCACCGGAAATTGATATAGCAGACGCCCATTACACCAACGATGTGGAAAAAAACCGCAGACAGGAAGCCTAAAACAACCCTATGATGCCTTAGCTTTCAATATGAGGCGCACGCTCCACCCACTCCCTTCGAAGGCCACCGATCAAGGCCTACGAATGAAGGTAGGTATTGGTTTTTTCCTCAGAATCGAGTTTCTGTTGACTGCTTTAATCAGTGACCATTGAAAGGAGTGGGCGGGAAGTGCAACCCACATTGAAGTTCGGGACGGTATTGGGCTATCTTGGTTTTTCAGCCGTTCTTCATTATTTCTGTCGCTGTGGGCCCGGACGTTTTGATTTCTGATAGAGATTTGGAGACGTTGTCAATCGCGGGCGCTACCTTTAAATGAAAATCGTGGTATGACTCTCTCGATAATCAGGGAGCGAATCCTTTAAGCTTCCTTCTCTACGTTCATTGGTGTGATTCTTACAATAGTTTGAGACTGAATCCTACCATCTTCTTTTCCGCTTGATAACCAATGCGCCAAGAGGCAGACCCACAAGTTCGCCGTCAAGCGACGAGTCTGTTCACGCTTGTTATAGATATAAGGGCTCCCATGTTGGAAATGAAGTTGTACTGCACTAGATTCAAGGCCTATCCTCGATTTGCGTTATTACGATGAACGTGTTGTGGTGAGTGCCGAAGACGCATTTAGGGGTAAGGTTTCAAGGAGACGAACGTGTTTCCTGACCCCGTCATTCATTCTATGATTTATGAATATGATCATGCTAACAGATCGAATTCCCTAGTCGTTTTGCCAAAATTTCAGTTGAACAAGACAAGACTTTCAGTTAAAATGTTTGTACATGAAGAGATACTTAGAAATCACAACCGCGCTCTCCAGTCCCTAAAAATGGAACACATCATACAATACAGACCAATAACATCCCAAAGTTTGTGGACATGACAGAAAATGCTTAAAGGCAGCGTTCACGATGATCATCATCGGTGACTTTCCGCAGTCAAATGATAGGCGAGAAGGATCCTAGGCTCCCAGTGCCGAAAGAACGGTAGAAAACGAGCCAGAAGTGATAAAATAGCGGCTGCGAGCAAGCGTTTTGATGTACCAGAACCGCCCCGTGCTCCAGATCCGCCTTCTCGATAAAAATATTAATACTCATTACAAGAATGATCAAGTCAAGGAAGTGCTTAAAAGTGAGCTGATCGCTTGATTGCATTGAATGCTATTATCCTTTATCCTTTATAGCGGTCAATTGCTCCACGCTTGAAAATCAACGTAAACAAGGGAGGACCTATCGTGGCTCAAAAACGCGACTTTCGCCTTTTTTTCAAGCGTGCTTCGCTATATAGGGCACCAGACCATCTGTAAACCGTGGAGATATTGGAAGTGAGATTTAGCGTGAACACTGCCTTTGATCACGGGGAGGCAGAAGTTGAAATGCTCCGCACAATCAATTTTCTTCATAAAATACCCTCCATGGCAGAGGGCGAAAAATGTTTCGAGCTAGCTCGACAATTTTGGTGTTTCGATTGAACTACAACAAATGTTCGAGTGAGGTGTATGAACAGCCATGTACAATTTTTTTCTATTTGTTACTCCACCACTATGTAGAGTGCGCGCAATCATTTTAGTCTGATGAATGAACGGGGCTGCGACGGTAGATCACCCCGCGCGAATCGAAACCCCATTCTCCAGTGAGGCCGCCAACCCCGCACGGACAGCTGCGTGGTCCATGCGTCAGACTAAAATGAAAACGGAAACCATATGTGCGGTCAATCTGGAAGCGACTCGCAGGTGGCGTGAAGTGTGACCGTGTCCTTCACCAACACAAAGGAACATGCCCCCTGCCTGGCCAGCCAATGACGCGACGCTGTCTGTCCAGCCAATGATGCGAGCGCTAGCGCTGCGGCGGGCCGCCAGGCTCTTACCCGCGAAAGTGTATTTTGTTGTTCTATTTTCGGTGAATCCTCAAAGACCGCTTTCATCGTAAACACCTCATTTAACGATGTTTGGCGCGCTGCACGCAAAACTAAAATAAATTTCTGTGATGTTGGTTTACGGAAAATGATAATTTTGACTGGAGTTTGCTGACTATTGCTCAATTATTATTCGTACACAAGATTGAGAAGAACCATTTATCAGGTTGGTGATCTCTGTTGAAGTCGTAAAGATATGCGGAGACGCAGGATACACCGAGCTTGCAAACGACCTCTCGTTGACTGTACACCGATGGCACCGCAAAAGCTACTGATATGAGGAAAGGAATACTTGAGCAGAAAACCAGAATGAGGCAAAATAGCGTCAAGTATGACAGATTGCATCCCTGCACAAATTTACACCTCTTCTGGGCGCTCCGAAATGTGAGCGCCATTCTCTTGCTGAAATCAGCGCTCGCTCACATTTGTGTATGCCATTTCAAACCACGCCTAGCAAATATGCACGTTTTTGGCTGAAGTGCGCTCGCACACTCAATGGTGTATGCCGGCTCGGGTGAAGTCGAGTTTCGAACTTCAATCCAAAATATTTGAAGTAACGTGGAGTGAAAAACAGTTTGAGGGCAAGCCGCTACTTCTGAGGGAGCGAGATAGGAACAGAAAGATCGCATGAGTTCAAGTTGTGGCTGAAGACATTGACAAATGGTTCGATAACAGAAGAAGTTGGTGAATAGTTTGATAGCGGTCTACCTTGTTGTGTTTTCGGTGCAACAATGCGCTTCGTGGGCCGTTTTGCCACAACTCTGCTCAAGGTGGCGTACTTGACAACTTTAAGTATGTCTAGTGTAAACCTTCTTTTGATATGGCACATGGCTTGCACTTCGAAAAAGCATACAGCGTATATGAATAACACAGTCAACACGAAACTCCGCTGCAAAGCTATTGTAAAGCTGAGGTAAGGCTGAGGATCTGTGTCGTTAAGTCTACATGCTTTCCAGAAGAGGAATTGATGTGCAAATCCAAAAAAAAAGATTTTACAAACAGTGCTGAACTGCCTCTTAGTAGCAATCATTCTCATGGTTGAATCTTCATGGTTATTTTCTCAGAAAACCACAGCTACGATTGTGAGAATTCGACTGCAAATAGCGGGGAAATCAAGGATACATTGTTACTGACAATGAGAGGCAGTTCAGCACAGTTTATGAAATCTTTTTTTCGGATTTGAACATCAATCCCTCTTCTGGAAAGCATGTAGACTTGCCGACACAGACCCTCAGCCTTACCTCAGCTTTACAATAAATAGCTTTGCAACAGAGTTTCGTGTTGACTGTATTATTCATATACGCTGTATACTTTTTTGAAGAGCAAGCCATGTGCCATATCAAAAGAAGGTTAACACTAGACATACCTAAACGTTGCCAAGTACGCCACCTTGAGCAGAGTTGTGGCGAAACCGCCCACGAAGCGCTTTGTTGCACCGAAAACACAACAAGGTAGACCGCTATTGAACTATTCACCAACTTCTTCTGTTGTCGAACCATTTGTCAACGTCTTCAGCCACAACTTGAACTCATGCGATCTTTCTGTTCCGTTCTCTCAGTAGTAGCGACTCGCCCTCGAATTGTTTTTCACTGCACGTTACTTCGGATATTTTGGATAGATGTTCGAAACTCGACTTTTCCCGAGCCGACACACACCATTGAGTGTGCGGGCGCACTTCAGCCAAAAACGTGCATATTTGCTAGGCGTAACTTAAAATGGCATACACGAATGTAAGCGAGCGCTGGTTTCAGCACGAGAATGGCGCTCACATTTTGGAGCACCCAAAAGAGGTGTAAATTTGTGCACGGATTCAATCTGTCATACTTGACGCTAAGATTTTTGCCTCATTCTGGTTTTCTGTTCTAGTATTCTTTTCCTCATATCAGCAGCTTCTGCGGTACCATCGGTGTACAGACGAGAGGTCGTTTGCCAGCTCGGTGTATCCTTGCTTCTCCGCATATCTTTACGACTTCAACAGAGATCACCAACATGATAAATGGTTCTCCTCAGTCTTGTGTACGAGTAATAATTGAGCAATAGTCAGCAAACTCCAGTCAATAATCATTCTCCGCAAACCAACATCGCAAAAATGTATTTTAGTTTTGCGTGCAGCGCGGCAAACATACGATAAGATCGGATCGACTAATTATACGATAGAGATGCAGAGAACTGCAACTAGCGGAGAAATGGAGGTTAGCAGCGAAGATGAGAAGCTTATTAGAATCTGATGCCTGAGGTCATTGATTAGCTATAGCTCATCTTCCCACGAACCGATTGGATCATTAAGACGTAGGGGGTTAGAAAAACTAATTTCTTATAAACTAATAAAAATGAAATTTGGTTGGTACAACATGGGGAAGTCCTGCCATGAGAAGAACATGAGAACATGAAAGTGTTCTGCTGTGAGGCGCTCTACGGTACTACCTCCGCTATGGGGGAAGTTTTCAGTCTTGTTACTAGAATTATTCAATGCTCTTTCTTAGAAATTTCTCTATGATGCAAGTTGACCGTCCTTTTTCACCACCCTTCCTGACCCTGGTGCAGTATTAGCGTTTTTCTATACGCACTATTCTTTTTTTCGCCTTAACTGTTTTCCAACCCCATTGTGTTTAACCATCAATCGTATAAGTTTCGAATTTCACAAATACTGTGAATAAACATGGCGTCGAAAAAACCGAAATTCAAACGCTTCAGTGCTCTAGAAAAACATTTTGAAGAAGCTCTTCTCTTGAAACGTTTATTGACTACGTTTCGGGCATAGGCCCTTCACCAGGTCCAATTGAAATATCGCAGTGTAGTTAATAATCTTTTTAAACTCTTCAGTGCTTATCGAAATTTCCGATATTTTTTCAAAAAACACATTAGTGCTGTTAAACATGTCTTGTGACTGGAATTAGGCTTTAAAGGCACAGAACACCCTCTGTCATGATTTTTGTGATTTTTATTTGATTGTGTAGTAGCCCCCTACTATATGACACGTGCCAAGTGCGAATTTCAATTCGTCCAAATAAGCGAGATATAAGCGACCACCACAGATCTACCAGATCTCCGAACTCGGTAGTGGCTAAATCTCGCGCAGCGATTGCGAATGAAGAGAAATAGAGGCCTGAGAAAACTCGTCCACCAGTTCTAAACCTTAAAAATGTACATGTCTTCGAGTAGCCAAAACTCTGTTCATAGGGATTCTCGGACGATCTCAGAGCTACGAGTGTGATCAGTGTACGACTTTTTTTTCGAAATCAGCAAATAAAAAACTCAAAAATGACTTTCTGGATGTTCTGTGCCTTTAGGGTTAGTTGAGCTAAATCTGGGTACAGAAAATTCGACGAAAAAATCAACGCAGTGCACGAACCGCATCTTTTCACTCTCGTCTCGTTCTACTCATCCAGTGTCTCACCGCACACCACAACAATGAGCGCAAAAGGGGTGATGAAATGCGGCTCGTCTTCTCTGCACCACAACGGAAAGTGCAAACTCTGGCAAACGGGGCAGCAGGAAGGAACGCGCAGGGCAGGTTCACGGTTCGGGCCCCACCCTTGCTAGTGGAAAAGGGGCGTGTTTGGGGCGGATCCTCCGTCCGTGCTCCGTCCGTTCAAAGCAGTACACTTCAGGGAAAACCAGCCACTTCAGTCCGAGAGGAAAGGCAGGTGGCTAGCCTTGCACGGGCGGTGACCGGCCTTGCTATGCACGGAAACCAGCAACTTCAGTCCGAAGGGAATGGCAGGTGGCTAGCCTTGCACGGGCGGTGACCGGCCTTGCTAGGGCCACTCGTCCACCCTGACACTACGCCCATACTGCCGCAAATTTTCATATTCACCCTTCATCCTGCCCTAATACGCCCTTGAAAGCGATTCCTCCAACACCCGTACTGCTCAAAAATTCTTTCTAGCGGTCTCACCCAAGACCACGTTGTAGCAGAGCGGCCTTTTGAATTCGCCGTAAATCCAAAATCGCTCCATTACAACCTGGCTCTTGAATGAGCCCGCTAAAGAATTCTGGAGCAACACATAATAAAAACTACAAGTAATAACAAATGCAAATTTATTGCTCGAAATCACTTCTACAATAGAGGTTTAACGTGTAAGCAAAAAGCCTTTGAAGGCACTTCGAGATGATGTAGTGTTTGAGATGCGAAAAAAAAACGGTGCTACGGCAAACGCAATCAAGACTATAGACTATGTCAGAACACCACAACACAATATATGCATGACGACCACAAGGTTCACAAAGTCTAAAAGGTTAGTTTCAATATCCATGAGATTGGTTCAGAGGTGACCGGGTTCAGAATGATGAGCAGATAAAGCGATATGGAACTACGGAATGACACTGGAATAAAAATGGGATAAATCGGATTTAGAGCATCTTCATCGAACCGTAGGCAGAGTACCGGGGCAGAACAAGAAAAACAAATTCAAAGCATATGAAACGCATAAAAATACACAAAACTCTCAGGTATTTCGGAAAACTACTTGTAGTAAGCAGTAAGTAACTTGAACGTCTCAAGTTACTTACTCATAACTATAAAGTCGCATACACAATGTGGTAAGCAAGTTACCCGAGGCGACCCTGTGAAAGTTCCCCTCAGGTAAGTTACTCACGACATGGTGTATGTGACTTTCTGCTATGAGTAGTAACGAGACGTTGAAGTTGCTTACTGCTTGTCACAAAGAGTTTTCCCAAAATTTTCTGAGCTCGACGTCCGATCGACAGGACTCTAAGCCGGGCTTCCGATGACTCCCCCGACGACAAGGCAAGATGGCGGCGCGTCCGCATCGTTGATCACACGTTTCTAAAAAAAACCATCACATAGAACAGTCTAAAAACAATTACTTGAGAAGATATTTGAGATAATACTCACCTTCATTGGGACAAGCTCTCCATCTCTTTCCACGTACAAACGGACATCAGATCTGAAAAGCAGTGATTAACTTTGTCGGACTTCTTACGCCAGAACATCAAGTCACAGCATAGAAATATGGCCCACATCGCCCGCACTAGTGCCCGTCTAACTACGATGTACCAGTCGGCTCTGGCCTTTTTGATGTCCATGAAGGCCTTCTTTCGTCCATCTTCATCGAAACCAAGAGTTTTCCAGAACCTGGAACAGACAACGTTAACACATGAAAAACGTTGAAGACTGAACGCTAGGATGAAATCATTACATATTATTCTCCTGCATCACTTCTTGAAGCGTTCGATAGTATTCTCGATTACCCATACCCAAGGCATCGAGGCAGCAGCCTGAAGTACTTACATTTAAGAACATAAGATTTATGAAAAGACATGGATCACGATTAAACCCACCTATGAGAGTATCCACGACTGCTTTAGGAATCGGGATTAGGTCGGCTTTCTTCTGGTACTTCTTCTGGTACCCAAGCGGTCGGCGTGTGTGTTGAACGGTCGTCACGTAGTCCAACAAATGCCCTCTCGACTTCCGTTCGACACGCACGCCGTCCGCCTGGGCAGACACTCTCATTCAGACAGACTTTAATTCACAACATTTTTGAAATTCACTCATTCAGACATTCACAAAATTTTTGAAATTCCGAAATAATTGGCAAAAGGTTATGAGAATTTCGATGAGTGGGAAATATTTTCAGTTGTGCAACACCAAACATTTCAAACTCATGTATACCCGGATGAAGAGATCAACGAGCAGAAAACAGCAAATCAGGAGTGAGATTTCAATTTTTTAGCGGCAAAATATCTTCAAAATGTTCAAGAGCTGGGAAAACGAATTAAAAAAAAGGATGTGAAAAATTCTACATGCTGCAAACGGATTTTCTGAGAAAGACTTCTGAAAATCGTAAACAGTAACCGTGAGAGTTCGGAAAAGGCGTAGCCCTGACGTTTTTCTAGCGCCTATTTACGGAGGGGATAAGGAGAGGCCCATATTAGTCAGAAATCAAATAAAAATTCATGAAAAATAAAAAAAATAATGAAAAAAAGCGGCCGGAAGCTGTCTGGTTGAATTCTGACCGATCGATGCTGTCGACAGGTCCATTTCGCGAAGCGGCATTTGAATTCGACCAATAGCAGACGAGGAGGGTGGAGCGTTTGGGTCGATCCTCGCGCTGCAGGTCCAAGGGCGGATATCTCCGAGCTCGCTCTCTCGCAGGATCAAGGGCGGATGTCTGTCCCGCCCAGTCTCCGCCCACTTCCGCAGCTGACCAATCAGAATTTTCACGGCAGCAAGCCCGGCGCTCTAGCCTTGCTGCTGAACCTTCGGAGGGGTGGGATTAGAGGCGGACCTACCGCCCTTGCTGCTACTCCGTTTGCCAGAGAAAGGTGATGGAATTGTGGTTTTGCGGTGACAAGAGATGATCATATACAAAGGCTCCAGGCGACAACTTCCAGTTTCAGAGAACGTCAACACTCAGGACGGGAAACGTGACAGAAGGGTGGTGGTCATCTTGTATTCCAACTTCTGAAGAGGCGGGAGAAATGGAAGAGACGCAGCGAGTCGGCTGTCGCTAGCCCCCTGTTGCGTCCAATCAGGAACCTCGCTCCTCCCCATTTCTTCCGCCTTCTCAGGGGTTGAAATACACGTTGGCCACCACTCGTGACAGAAGTGAGATTCAATAATGAGCAACCAATGTGGGGACCACTTAACTCCCGCATATTGAGTCCTTTAAACATTTATTGACATTCCGCATGCCATGCTGTTAAGTTTTCGGGTGAGTAGAGAATTCTTTGCCTAAAACAGTACAACTACGGTGTACAACAATGATCCAATTGCGTTCAATAAGTAAGGAGATTTCCAGCTGCCACATTGTTGTCAAAATAATGGTAAAAATAAAAAACTTTTGCTCTGCATACAAAGTAGTGAAACTGAATCGCACGTCTTGCTCCTCAAAAAAGTTACGCGGAGTATACCTTAAAGGATCAAGAATCGGAAGCCAACCACTTTGGAATCACAATTAGCTTGTTCCATGAAATGTGTATAGTGGGGTCCACCACGAGTGTCTCATTTACTTATCAATAAGAAGCGGTCGGCTGGGGATCAATGTGCATGAATCCCATACCAGCACGCTCGATACCGATTGAGCGAGAGCGGTTGTGCTGCAATGAGTTTCATGTTCATTGATCTCCAGTTGATCGCTTCTCATTGATAATCAAATGAGACACTCTTGGTAGACTCCACTATAGACGTTGCAGAGATCCACGCTAACTGTTGGATGTGGCAAATAGGTGTCGGTTAATTGGCTGACTATGCCTATTTAATAATCATCTTTCAGAACCGACGATTATGATCATGAGTGATGCCTTACGCGAGACTCAATTTCATTCAGAATACTGCCATTCAAAAATTACAGTTTGAAATTCAGATTGCAATGACACATGTTCAACTATCATATTGGTTATTGACTCACTTGACTCAATCGGTTGGCTGCCGCCCGACGCGGTCCGTACCTTCGCTAGTCTTTTCCATTTGTCACGGTCCTCAGCTACAATTCGAATAAATTCGATCCACTGTTCGCAATTCCACTTCCTGCCAGGTGAAACATCGCCCTTGATTTGCTTATCAATGTCGTCAGAGTTTAAATCCTTAACCACATCCGTCCACAACCTCGCCTACGTTCAGTCGACCGTTTCCGGGCAGGTCTCTAGAGCATTTGTATATTGCGAGATTTCACTTCGCCGTGCCGGTCGGCGGCGGAAGTATAAACAACTCCTAACGTATAAACAGCTGCCTTTCCGTGCAATCCAGCTTCTCCATTTGTGACATTGGCAATGCCCACGTCCCCAATCCGTAAATCTTAATAGGACGAATAGCGGATAGGTACTTTCGTTCTCGGAGCCAAAATCCGGTCCGCATTTGCCGACAACGGGTTGCATCTAGCAATAGTTTGATAATCGCTCTGGGACCACTAGGCCATGGCACGATTCAACTTTCTCCGAGCACGATTGTACTCAAATGCAGATCGGAATTGGCTCCGAGAACGACAGTAAGGTCGATCACTAGATGGGGCGTAGCCGCTGCTATTATGGCTAGTGAACTCCAAATACCGTGCGGTACCGTTTGTCACGGGGACATGAAGTGATGATATCAGTGGCATTTCCATATCCGACCTACCGACTCAACCTTCCAAATGAAAGTTGAAAGGCATTTTATGGCTCTAAAGCAGTCGGTAACGCACGGTATTTTGCGTCTAGTATGATGGCTCTATTATGAAAGTAGAGCGACCATTTCTAAGAAAACACATAGATTAAAATGAAGAAATAACCGCTCCGCTCCCAAGATAGCGAGATGAGAGCTACAACGCGGCTTCCTGGAGATAAGATACGGGCCTAAACGGTTAAGTTGACCTCCTTCGCAATGCAGGATGCGTGTTGAAGGTAGTGAAAAATATCTAGCCTTGAGGTGCTTGTCTAGGCGGAGTCTCAACACATCGCATGATCTGTTTCCTTCGTTATACGTTTCTCTCGAAATACACCAAAATTCGAAGCGTGAATACGTCCCTCAAGTGAATGGCGAGCTGAAGCTTGAGGGTTCCCTGATTGCACAAAATAAACAGCTATGCACCTAGCTTCCTGATCATGTTTCCCTTTTCGCATCATTTTCATTCCTTTCCGTCTTCATCAAGGAGTCAACTTCGATCACAAATGCCCTTCAAGATTATCTACCGACCTGTGCAAACGTTACCAACTGTTCTCATAAATCAATCGATTATTGGTCATCCTAAAAGCCAATAAAATAAAAGCTCTAAGGTAAATTTCTGACTGCACTCCATCACTGAAATTACCACCAAGGTGTTCTCAGGGAATGCAAAAACCAAAGAGCAAAATGGGTGCCTGAGAATCGACAGAATGGTAGTTTGCTCTCGCATTCTTATAGCATACGTTTCAAGGGTCTTGTGAAAGGCAGTGTTCACGAAAAAAAAATGTGTTTCATTGTCCACTAGAAAGGTAGTGGCGGGTACACTGTAACGTCAACGTAAAAAAAAGCATGGAAACGAGCCAGGAAGAGCCTCAAAAGAGCCCGAAGTTGCTACTTCGAGCGCACGCAAATCCCAAAAGCGCAAAGCCAGCCCTCCTAAATGAGGTAGCGTCCATACGTGGCGAGAGCGAACGTTCCCACTGTTGTGCGCCTCTCAACCAGGGATGTGCGGCAATTGCCGTTTGCCGTTTGCCGATTGCCGTTTACCGGCCGTTTTCGGACGAATTTTGTCGATTGTTGTTTGCCGTTTTCTCCATTTTCGACAAAATTCGGCAAAAATGTGCACAATAGATAATAAACGCCGCGATTAAGACGCGCATTGTAAGCCCGACAAGCTGTGCTGCTAATGACTCGAAACGAGAGAGACTGGCTATACTTCAAGAATTTTAAGCTGGGTGGGTGTAAACTAAAACGCGAACGGTCACGTCTAAGCAATGGCTAGTATCGTATAGTCATGCTCGTGTAGATCCACTTGCCTGGAAGAGTACCGACTTCACAACTCCTTCTTTTTGAGACCTGGGAAATTACGTAGAGCTCTTCGAGCCAGAGTTAACTCCTTAAACATTTTAAAGAAGAGGAGAGGACACAAGGATCTCAGAAAAAATACTGAATCTCAATTGGTTTCAGATATTGAAAAACACATTTCTGTTGAGATCATATTACAACATAATCAACGGATAGGAGTGGACCGGTGACCGTTTCACACAAAATATGCCGAGCATTACTGGGAGTGCGCAGAGCGATGGGAAAACATATGGGAGCGAACTGGGAGTGCGCCAAGCGTCGGGAAAAGTGAGTGGGAACAAACTGGGAAAGCCCCAAACGCCGAGCAAAATGTGTAGGACCCGATTAAGAACGTGTCAAGCGCTAGGAGCTCGCTAGCAGTGTGCGGTAGACCAGTGAATGAGTGCAAGACTTTGCCGAGCGTGCGTTACTGTTTTGGAGTGTAAGCAAGACTTCGTTGGGACTACGCAAAGCGTTGCGTAAAGGACGCTGGACTACAGTGGCAGTTTGTTGACTTATACACATTGCCGTCTTCAGCTATGCTCGCGATTGCGCTGAAAAACATGCTACTGAATTGAAGGTTGGAGTTCTGAGTAGGAAGGGTCGGAGAAGGGGTACGCGGCGTGGGGAACGTCAACTTTGAGCAAATTCGTTGCTTGGCTATAAACTGAAAGCACGGAGTCGGGGGCGATCAGCTGGGAAGAAGAGGTGACGTATTGTTGGGAAAGAAGGTAATTTGAGATGACCACTGTTTTCGAGAGTTCTTTTTTAGCTAAGATTGAAAAACTACCCACTCGCACGTATTTGAGTTGTTAGCGCTCAGTTCAGGAGAGATTTAAAAGTTAGGAGGGGAGAGGGTTGTTGAAAATGGAGCAGTTTCTCTAGAATGCTCCAAAGACTGCCAAAAAGCGTGAGTTTTATTAGCATTTAAGCAAGCCTTCATCTTTAATCCAGATTCAGTCGAATAGTGAACACACTCCAACAAGTACGCCGCGAAGCGGCGTGGGTCACACGCTTGTTAGAAAATAATCACCTGAAGTAACACCATATTACGCCCTTCACTTTTTGAATTTAAATCATACTCTGAATTTTAGGCGGTAAATTTGAAACACGAAACAAACGAATGACTACTATTTCGAAAAGGTTAAAATTAGATAACCTCAAAAAATGAATATCCTTCCACCACAACATTCTTATCACTAGTGTTGAATAGAATATTCATTTTAGTGTTGTTCTTTATACGTGTTCAACTTTTTGAGGTGTTATTGAAAAACTATTTCCTATTTTGCTATTGAAATACGAAATGTGCATTAGAAATTAGTAAGTTTTTACATTTACTTCTAGGATATTAGTATTTTCTTTGTAAGAGGTTTTTTATTTTGCCATTTATCGACTGCCAATCGCCGTTTGACAGTCGTTTTTGAACGAAATTTGTCGATTTTCGTTTGCCGATTTTTCGTAATCGTTTGCCGCACATCCCTGCTCTCAACGCTCCTCAACGCTGGAGTAGCCCGTGCCCGCAATTAAGCACTGGTAAACATCCCCACCTCGTTTTGATTCGATTGAAAATCTTTTACCGGGTGGTCAATCGCTCGAATCGGCGCAAAGGCTTATCGTTTCTTCAGGTTTGTGTATTCTGTGATGGGGTTATGGCGTACAAGGGCTACAGTTTTGCAACAGGTCTAATGTCTCCTGCTTTGAAAACAGTGTTCACGATAAAATATAGCACTCGTGTTCGACCCAAAAATGGAATTGTCCGGTCCTGAGGTAACTAATAGTGAAGAAACAGCACGGAAAAACTTTAGAATAAGCTAAAATAACGGTTTCTAACGTTCAGGGCTTGTACGAGAATGATGGGCCCTTCTAATTTCCGCGCGCTAATCGCGAAATCCATGCGAATCGATCAGGCTGAACGCGGCAGAGTCGCTTGGCAATTTGCCATCGAAACGTGTGCGGCGCTTCGTCCGCATGGGGGACGGACAAGTGGGACGGATGATAGGTGGGCGATTTCTATCAAAGCCGTTTTCATCGATTTCTGGCCGGTTCTCGCTGCTATATTCGACCATATCCTCTTCAGCATCTGCCAACTTTTTTCACACAGGAACCTGGAGAACGAGATTTATCGTGAACACTGTCTTTAAACATTGAGCAGTGAGCTCGAAACTTGTGGCTTCCTTCTTTGAACTGGCGTAAGCGCGAGAGCGAGCGGGCGTCAACGCGTGGATGCGCGCAAGAGGGAGCGCGCATGAGCGGCAAGCAAAACGTCTACCCTTGATGAACATTGATTTTGCTTAATCGCAGGCTCTCTCGACAAATGGACGCTGCCTGAACAATTGAAAACGCGAGGTCGTGAGATGAGCGATAATTTCCCATCAATAGCCCCGTTCTTCCCTTTATTCTCAACTTCTCCTTTACTCAGGTGAGCTCGCATACATCGGCTGCAGAGGACGGAACTTACAAGCCTCGAACAACTTGTCCACCATGCTTCTTACTCAGACATTCGCTGTTATAAACTCAATACCAATAGCATATGTATGTTCCGCCGAGCACCTGCCGGAACATATCGTATTGGTTGGCGGATGATAATAGCAGACACTTTCTGTTATGAACTCGATACGATTAGCGTGTGTTCCGGGAACATATTCGCTTGGTAAGCGGAAGATAAGAGTTTTAACCAGCTATCAGTTTCCCTTAGGTTTCCCAAACTGCTCTATACCACGAAAACGTGATTTTTGAGCCCCAAAACGCTTTCACAAAACATTTATGGTTCTCCGAATGAGTGGTTTATGGTTCTACATAAAACAAGAATTCTGCCTTTATTCTATGCATGCTACTCTTCTCGATAATATATCAACTTCTACAGAAATACCTACAAAACAGTATGACATCGGTCTTTGGTTGTAATACGAAACAAATACTTCGTATTCTTTTCAAGAATCGATACAACATAATATTCCATAATCTACTCCCTACTTGAAGATCATTACAAATCCGTGTTTCTTTAAACAGTCCAAGAGCGCTGCGCTGTATTGGATGCAAGTAAGCATTGTAAATACCTAAACAGTTTCCGTGGATTACTGTGAATCCACAGTTGCGTTACGGTCATAGTATATGTCCGGCTTCACTCGAACTGCCTTCTGTTTCTACAAGTGTAGCAGATACAATGTTGTGATGTATCGGATTTCCTCTTCCAATAAGATTTCGAGGAAAACACAACATTACTGTAACATATCCTTGAACTGAAAACGCAAACAACGTTTTCAACAACGCAACATTGTAACACATCCCCCTGCAGCGTGATTTGATCTGTTTTACTGCAGATTTAAAGAAAAGGAAGCATTTATAAAAATGGTATTAAAAGTAAATTAGATCACGGACGAGAGTTTAGGCAGCGTCCATTCGTCGCGAGAGCGGGTGTTCCCGATGTTGGGCGCCTCTCGACGCTCCTCAACGCTGGAGCAGCCACTGCCCGCAAACTAACACATGCAAATACCCCCTACCTCGTGTTGATTCGATTGAAACCAATCGATCGGGTGATCAATCGCAAGAGTCGGCGCAACGGCTGATGATTTCCAAAGATTTTCGACTTCCGTGGTGGGATTTTAGAAAACAAGGACAGTAGTTTTGATACAGGCTTGATGCCACCTACTTAGTGATGGCGCAGAACGCTTGAAACTTGCTGCTTGCTCCGTGTTGCTGGCGCATGCGCGCGAGAGCGCGCGGGCGAGGGCGCGCGAGAAGGAGCGACTGTGAGCGGCTAGCGAATCATGTGCCTACGATGACCATCGATTTTGTGTATTCGCACGCTCTCGCCTAGTATGGACCGAGCCTTAAACAGTGTACTTCTACCAGTCCACACCCCCGTTCAGAATAGTTCTTTTGGTTCATCGGCAAAGCTCAGGCCCCACCCCTCCGCAGATCAGACCCCCATAAGAAACTCCTAACCACGCGCCCAACCCTAACGCAAGTTTAAAGGCAGGGTTCGCGATAAAATCGGTTGTTGTGCTATACATACTCATGGAAAGGTAGAGCTGAGCATCACAAATGTGAAAATAGATACAAAATTGAATTAAAAACTCTCAGGAGCAAGTTTTGCTTGGTTCCTCCCTCCCCCAATTATCGAGATTAGTGTAAAAGCCAGTTCTGTTAACTTTTATTTTGCTTCTTTAGTGATTTCTGAGCACTTCTGGAGACTACTGAGTACCTTAACAGCAGAATAAAAGGCGGGTGAACAGGCATTAATGAAAATCTCGTTAATTAGGGGGCCGGCCTACACCAGTAATTATCCGTTATACCATGTTTTCGAGCGTTTTTTACCGCGAAGTTCCGGTTTTTTTTCATTTATATACTATATATTTTTTGATGACCAAGTCTACATTCTCATGAAGATAACTCAAAAGTCGTTTTATCGCGAACGTTGCCTTTAAGCAGTTGGGACAAGAGGATAAAGTGACAATGCGTGAAATCTATAACCTGTTATCCTACAATGCTTGAAATCTATGACCTCACGTACTCGTACAGTCCACTGCAGCGAAAAAGTCGGTGGTGTGGTTGCGCTTCTCTGCTTTTTATATTTTTTCATGTTATTCCTGCGTAGTATTTTTCTTGGTCTGTTGTCTGCGGGCACAGGCTGTCTTAATTAAACCAATCACACAAATACGTTTCTTGTTTGAGATATAAAGTTATCGAATTAAATCTATGTGAGACTTTGGGTGTGTTTTTGTTGTACGGGGACCGGACCGTTTTGCAATATCCCCGGTGCTTTTTTCTCCAATATGGAGCAAAAAATCATGAATTAACGGCAGTTCGATTATGGCAGTGCCTCAGCAGTGGCGCACACAAGCACCCTATTTAACGGATAATTTTTAATATTCTTT
The DNA here is from genome assembly GCA_029168955.1 of Aplectana chamaeleonis. Classification (NCBI taxonomy): domain Eukaryota; kingdom Metazoa; phylum Nematoda; class Chromadorea; order Rhabditida; family Cosmocercidae; genus Aplectana; species Aplectana chamaeleonis. The sequence goes on from JAPDOI010000025.1 coordinate 3,153,943, forward strand.
CCAATTTTGAGAAAAAGCTTTGGTTGAAAAAAGTTAACTAAAAAAATAGCTCCAATTTTAAGTACCTGTAGAAGAAGAGGTAAGACGAAATTGATCTATAATCACAGCAAGAAGTGAGAAAATTGAGAAAGTAGGCCTATAAAAGCAGAAAACAGTGAAACAAGAATAAATGTAAATAAATAATAGAACGACACAGAAATCAATCAAAAAAATTTTCGTTTACGACGCTAGGCGCTTAGGCCCCCGTCATAGTCGGTGGATCTACTGAGTCCCACCGGGTCGAGACGCATCGAATTCGTGGAAGACGGGTGCAAAAAAATCAACCCACTGAGTCCGACTGCGACCGTCTGATGCCCACTGCAGTCCCCCCGGTCGATACTGATACTTCTCATGCGTACAAGGGCGGGGCCAATGCACCGACTGAGTCCCACTGAGTCCCACCGAAATCATCCTCACCCCACCCGGTCGATATAGGTGTTTTTCACGTGATTTGGGTGCATTTTTTTCGGCCGACTGCGACCTGCCGAGTCCCGTCGCATCTCGACTCTCGCCGTCTGCGCTCTGCCCCACGTACTGCTGATACGGAAACCAGATTCAGACATGTTGAAAACATAAAAATCAGCCACCAAACACGTTCCGATTCACAGCTGAGGTGATAATCGTCACTATCAATTGCGTGTTTCGCAGAGGAGTTGGTTGGCGCTGGGGGCAACCAGACTCAGTGGGACTCAGCAGGTTTTCCACCCCGGACTCATTCGGACACAGTCGGACTCAGCAGGTTTTTCGGCGAAGTCTGACCGGGGCCTTACAGCATAAAAAGCGAGCGGACCGATCGTCAACTCGGAGAGACGTTTTTGGTTGGCGGATCATAACAGACAGTCGTATTCGTTGGCGGTTTATAACAGCCTACTGTTTCCACCAATACCAAACCTATCGTCCATCACTGGATTAGGGATCGCCGCGACACTGCTTGGCGGGAAAAATTGCGCGCGGGAAAACGAATGGAGAGTGGCTATTGATCGCGCAATTTTTCTCGCCAAGCAGCGTTGCGGTGATCCCTCATCCAGTGACTGACGATATAGCAAATCAAAACACTGCAAACGTGGCCGCGCATTGGTTTGCTGTAATCCATTTTGGTATACTATTGGTTGGCGGTTGATAACTACCCTGCTCTTTGGTATCGAGTTCATAACAGCCAATGTCTGAGTAGCTCAATTTTTAAGGGACGTAACTCCGTTCGCAGAAGGTTTTGTACGATTCCAGAGACATCGTTGGAATCAGCGTGGGACCGTTTTCAAGATGGGCGGGAAAACTGAAAAAGATTTTCATTGTGAACAATGCCTTTGAATTACGCTTTCAAGATGACAATCTCTGCTCTGAAATTATCTGATCAGATCAGGTTTCCACGTTCACACGCTGGAAAAGAGCGCTCGACTACATAGGCCGAGTACGCATCGACTGAGAATTTTTTCCGATCTTGAAAATCGGAATTTGTGACCATCCGAGCTTCTGCTCGTCACGTACTTCAAGAAAGATTTCCAGTTCCGAACGTTGTTACACTTTGAGTGACGGTTTCGATGAGAGGAACAGATCATACGAGGTGCTCGAGAATCGTTCTAGTATACAGGCACTAGAGAATGAGGAATTTTTAACCGGTATTTGATTAGCGCCCTGCAAAAGTACGTTATTATGTCGAGATACCCCTTCATCGAAGGCACTGAAAAGAGGCCGGAAAATAGATCTAAGTATGGACCTCCAAATGAGCGAACGCAATTTTTTGATTTGAACGAAACATCTGACCCTGCTTATATTCATAGCTTGTCACAGAAAGCTCTAAAGGGTTTATTTCGATGGCTAAGATGTTTCAGTTCCAAGAGAGCTATTGTGCGTGGCTTCAATCGCACCTTCTCTGGAGCACAGTCATGTACAGTGGATGTTCCACATGTTTTTTTACATAAACTCCGCAGATATCTCAAACCTTCTCGATTTATGCCAAGATATTCACACATGTGCTATTGCGGATGATATCGAATACTTCTGCAGTATCCAGTGCATTCAGCAAGATCAGTACTGTTACAGAGCAAATGTCTATATGGATCAGTTACTGGCAAACGAAGATCCCTACCTAGACCTCGTACCTAGAAAATGCCAACCCTCAGATGTAACAAGTAGAGCAACTCATGCCTTCACTGGGCATCTAACGACGAACTTCCACTGAACAAGTTTCTATAATATATGAAATTCTCGACATTTCAGTGCCGCCCAGCTAGAGAATAACGAGGGTCTAGGGATTAAAGCCTTTCCATCTCATTTATTTACTTCCGCGTTCATTTCGATGGCTCTCCTCACCTTATAGCTAGGTTGGAACTCAAGGGTTTCATTATTGCTTTCTATACATCTAGGCGGCCCACCTTGAGTCGAAAGTTGAGTACACTTAGAAAAGTAATTACTGCATTAATACGACCTGAAAAGTACCATGAGACAAAAGCGCCGTACGAGTCTGCAAGGTACCAGCAAACAATGTGGACCTCTGCGTCGACTGTTCTTTTCCCTTATGGAATTGCGTTCTATAAGATGTGCGTCAACTGCAATTAATTCTATTTTTCAGATATGCCAGGTATCCCTATACTTCTCCCCTTGGCTCAGGTGTTTATAGTGATATATGGATGCATGTCAATGCTTCTGTACCTGATCTTGGTATTTATTGTGATCAGGTGGCGGAGAAGCGAACCTGTTCTCAGTTCCTCCTATTATTCTCTGTTCATAATGAAAGCAATCACAGATCTTTATTTCTTTTGCGTTCTTGAAATCATGCTACGTGCAAGGAAATACAACTATTTCCAACTGTTCTCCGAAGAAATGAGTCTCTTTCCTGCACTCTCATACTTCAGTCTAATCACTGCACGTACAGTTTCATGTGGAGGCGAAATCCTGCTTGCGCTGAATCGATTTACAGCGTTCTACAAGATACAGAAAAAGGTTTGTGTTAGTAACTTTCTGAACAAGATTTCATGCTAAATCACCGTGAAGTAATCGTGAGAATATGCCTGAAAAAGTATGCAATTGAAGATATGGAGCATCAAAGCGGTTTGTATTTCTGGTGCTGTTCTATGGGTTGTAAGTATTCTCTCGTTAATTCCTCTTTTTATAATCAGAGAATACAGAGTATATTTCAAATTTCGACCAGACGGCATTCTCCAATTAAGAAGTCTTGGTGTGTCCGAATTGGTGAGAATTTGAAGGTTCATCAGATCCATCATGAATGCATCGGTAAATCGTCTCAGCTGACATTTCAGTACGACACCTGTCATTCAGTTGCAGTGTACGGTATAACTATACCCATATGCTCACTATTCTATGCAGGTTCCTTCTTGAAGGTTCGCCAGTTGTCTACTAAACGATCAGTGAGTTCTTTTACGTACAGTAACTAACCATAACTTTAAAGACAGTGCTCACGATAAGGAACCGTTTTATAGCCCTTAATGTTTTTGGGTGGGTGGGTAAGACCTTTAAAGGCAGCATACACGCTCGCAAGCATAGTCGAGTTAACAGCATACATAGGTCCGCACGGCCCGTACTATGTCGTCAACGACGTTTGAATCGCTGAAAACTGTCCAGGATGACAGTATTTGACAATGTTTGAGCAATCTTGCCTACCATGCCCGTATTTTCACACCCCTTTCAGTAACAGATTGAGAATCGATACTTGTGAAAACGTGTGATAATTGAGAGTGATTGCACTATCAAATGGGAGTGCACGAGAGAAATAGCTCGGTTTATTTGAGTATAACATGTCTGCATACCTATTGACTCTCGTCCACTTCCGAGAATGCCGCTCAACTTTGGCTGACCTCTTGAAATGGGGGATTTTGTCAGTGCACAAACATGTTACTGTGCTTATCTGGGTCAAATTCCGGTCCGCAGTTGCGTCTCGACACGCTTCGCGGCCGCGCGCTTTCGAGTTGGTACAGTTTCCTGCGCCGCAGCCGCCGATCTGTTGACTCTAGGTGGGTTTTAGAATTTGGAAACGCAACAAAATTGAAGAAAACTGTATAAAAAAGCCATATCGAGTCGGCTTTGGCGCTGGAAACCCGACTGACTCGAGCGCGTGCGGCCGCAAAGCGTGTTGAGACGCAATTGCGGACCGGAATTTGACCCAGATAAGCACAGTATATTGAGGTAAATCGAGTGTTTTCTCTACTGCACTCCCTTTTCATAGTGCTATCATTCTAAGTTATCACATGTTTTCTCAAGTTTCGATTCTCATTCTCGTACTCGGATGGGAGTGAAAATACGGGACAGGATTGCTCAAACATTGCCAATTTTTGTCATTCTGGATAGTTTCCAGAGCTTCAAAGAGCGATGACGACTTGCTAGGGGCCGTGCGGGCTTATTTATGCTGATATCCCGACCATGTCTGTGAGCGTGTATGCTGCATTTAAGTAGAGTGATAGGAAAAAAAGATCCACGGAGCACTTAAATACTTTTTAAAAACTAGTTAAAGGAATCTCAGAATTTTTTTTGCCTGTTTGTGTTTCGAGAGACTGCGTACAACGCAGTGAACCTGAGCTTTGCCTTCTGTTTTCTGTACCAAAAACTCTATGAAAAAAGGGTCAATGTACATGCTGGGATGTAAGAACCGTCCGCGATGAAGCATATTAGAAGATCCGGTGTCTGTTTCTATGGCAAAACAAGCGCAGGACATTTGTTATAGGACATAGGCGGAGTAGCTCAATAAGTCGGCTGACTCACGAGGTTCTCACCCATTCCCCGACCGTTTTTCGTCGCACTTCGGTTTCCGCTCTTTTTAGAAGGACACAAGGCTTGCGTTTGAGCCGGAAAACGGGCAACTTTTTCACCGTGAACACTGCCTTTAAGCTCGTTAAGTATACTATTCGAGCTTTTTCGTTCTGAAGCCTATACCAACATATCATAAGATGAATCCACCATTAGATGAATTCAATCTACACATCAACCGATATTTGAGGAGGTCGGATTAGATTTGCGTTGACTGCTAAAGTGGCGAAACGGTAAACCTTTCTGTGTGAGGGTTACGAGAGCACATGGATGGAAAATCTAGCACACTCAATCAACATCGCTAAACGCACATCGCATTTCAAAACATAGGGAAAACGATTTTGACATCAGCGTGAGAATTCTCCAACGAGAACGGGATGTACATAATGCTCGCTAAGGCAATGGACGCGTGTTTGATTCAAAACAAGAATCCAGTGATGAATCGCTGTGAAAATTGGATCTCCACCACTGCCGAGCCTGGACCTTTCATACAAGACTATCATCTTTGATATGAGCCAACACCCTTGACATGTGCGGAACCTGAAACCATCTGCTCACTGTGTTCTTGGCTACTGGTCGTGACTGCTAGAGCTTTGGCTGCTGTTTTGTAAGGTATGGCGAAACTGAGTTGGGACTATTGTCGAACAATGGATACTGGTCCTGATTTCTGTTTGACATACTGCTAGGCTTTGAGCGATCAGTTGCGTGTATGGCTCTTGAGTTTCTCGGGCTGCGGAGATGGTGATTTGCCGAAACGCGCAAGCCGAATAAAGTTAAACACCAATCTGGTGCGGGCCAAAAGCATATCTCAACAGCTACACCAACGCTTTCAGCATACCCGAACCCCCACATCACACAGAGCGGAATGTTTAACCTTTATTCCCATTTCTTTACTATTTTGAGAGAAAATGGACCGAATCCAAGCCTTACGTCCGATCTGCCACTATGACAAACTAAATACACTTCTCGGGTATTCACCGTCCAGAAGTTAATGTCATATTTACAGCTTGTGCCACATACTGGGATATCCACATCCTACTCAAGTCTGATCGATTGTCGGAAGTGGGTGAAATCTGAGCATTCTTCCCTTCGCTTACCGTCCCGGCATGTCAAGCCTATCATTGGAGTGAATATGCCGCTGTGGGTTTCACGAAAAGATGAGCACAGGGTTCGGCGTGAGGTTTGATGTATCACAGAGGGGGGTTAGACCCGTCGAAGTCCTGTGGGGGATGGACTTTCGACCAAGCAAGAACCAAGATGAACTTCTATCGGGGGGGAGGTGTTGAGAGTCATACCGCAAGTACAGAAAATTTTGGCAAACTGAGACGGCAAAATGAGATCACAATAAGATGTCAAAATGAAACTGGAGATCAAACTGAGAGGGCGAAACAATCTCGCCAAGCAAATGAGGCAGAATATGAAATGGAGATGTAAAAATGAGGCAGGAGCTCACAAGAAGAGGTGACAGTTCACTGGAGGAGAAAGAAATCAAAGCAATAAGCGACAGCCATCGCTAATTAATCTGACATGGAAGCGGAGTCGTGGCCAGCTAAGGCAGCGTCCATACGTTGCGAGACGCAAAATCGATGGTCATCGAAAGCACGCGATTAGCTAGGCGCTCGTGCGCGCCTACGCTCGCTCTCGCACGCTAACGCCCGCGCTTGATCCCTAACGCCCAACCTCGCTCGCTCACGCCCTCTTCGAAAGAGCTGTAACAAGTTTAATGCTTATAGCATCATTCCTTAAAGGCAGTGTTCACGATGATTTCCGTTCTCGAGTTTTTCACTAAAAACAATGCGTTGGCAACCAAGTATTACCAAAATAACGAAGAAACGGCGGAAAGAGCATTAAAACGTCTTTCCTCAGTAACATCATTTTCTGGCCTGGACTAGTTGTCCGATTGTATGAACATGTTCACGGTGGTTGGAACCGGTAAAAAATGGGGCTAATCAAAAATGGAAAAATACTTCCGGCAAAACAGTACTAGTTAGGGCCCGAAGGAAAGAACAGGGCAACAATGAGTAGAGGATTGCAAAACGCTGGTCCGCAAATGATTGCATTGTCCCAACGAACAGTTCCAGTGAGAGTAAACAAGTGGGGTCAGGGTAAAGGGTTCTGTGCTCTTCTGGTGCGTTTTTCTCGGTTTCTTTGTCATTTCAGTTCCAACGGTGGCCAAACAACCGATTGAGCGATTAATCTCAAAATCGAAGATTATCGTGGACACTGCCTTTAAGCACCAAGTCTCGAACCTTGTTCAAAACTAATGCTCTCGAATCCCCTGGACCCAATACGGCTGTCACAAACCTTGGTAAATGAGCTGCAACGAGTCGAGTCAAGTGATTGATCAACAGGTCAAATGTTAACAATCGAAACAACACTAGACAGGAGATGATTGTCGGCGCTTCTCATAACTCATATAGAGACATCACACTTCCCGCGATACCAGTAGCCGACGTCCCGAAACCCCACCCGTGGATAGCCAATATATCGGTCGCGGGCAGTCCGCGGCCCTTCTGCCACCGCCTCACGGCTAATCTGGTGACTGACAGAAGACAAGCCTCAAGCAAATTGCGGCGCATTTAAAAATCACCCTCGAAGTAAAGGTGTGTTAAAACAAAATTTAAAAATTCCCTTGTGGGACTTCATTTTGAACTGCTTTTGACAAGTAAGGAAGGAGTTTCTATGGGGAAGCTTCCTACACTCACTGGTTATTGCAGTCGCAGATGGCATTAACGGACAGTGATTCACCTGCCCAAGACCAGCGTCGCCCACAGCGCAGGTCTTGGAGAGAGTCTCAGCACAGCGTTCGCTGCTCAGCAATCGTTCATTGGCTCCACTCCATTGGGTGGTTCTATGATGATATCAAAGTGAGAATCGATGAGTGAGTGTTCGATGGCCCCCAGGAATAGCCGACTGCCCGTCGACACTCCGCGGGAAGATGGAATGCCTCTCTCTCTGCGGGAAGTGGGGCGCTGTGCCACGCCCACGAAACTGGGGCCTCGCAAAGTCCACTAGCCCGACTTGGTCGGAGGGAAGTGGGCTGTTTTTATCTGAGTAATATCGGGAGTGTCGCCAAAGTGCTCCCGGATGTGTCAGCAGCATTAGTGTTGAGTATTCGCAGTAATCGATGCTGTCATTACAAGCGGACTATCCTGTCAACGAAATGGGTCAGATATTCTGGAGAATAGTAGTCTAATATGCAGTTTTAGGCGATTCGTAGATTCATTACCGACGAAGGTTAAAATTTTCGTAATGCTGTAAGTCGATGGATAGTCGACTGTTACAGAACAGCATTCATCACTATGATATCTCTTGCAATTTCCTTCACGAAATCGCCTTTTCAGGCCACACACATGGTGCGATCCCGCTCGAAGCATAAGATTTCTGGTGCCCTGGGGGTACGTAGGAGCGGTTTCGGGCATGAAAACCTTTTTCAGTGTATGGCTGTCTAGTTGTAAAAACGCTTCCAGAATTTCGTGAACGCAGCTTCGAGTCGAAAGGCGCTACATAGTTTGGGCGGAGCCTGTTTTTATGCCCTGAGGGCACATAGGTGGAGTTTCGAGCACGAAAACCTCGTTTAGTAAATGGCTGTCCGGATGTGAAAAAGCACGTTAAATTTCATGCACGCGGCTTCAAGCCGAAGAGCGCTACATAGGATGGGGTCCATGAAAAATTCGATTGCTATGAAATATTTACAAGTATTTGTCGAATTTTTAATTAGAGAGTTTCCCGATGCTACAACATGCGGAAAATCTAGTCCTGGTCCTTAATAACCAATTTAGTTTTTTTGGCTCCAAAACGATCTTCAAAGACCCATTTTTAGGTGTGATACAATCGATTGAATCATACCTAACTTCTATGGATTTAGGTGTGATACAATCGATTGTATCACACCTAAAAATGGGTCTTCAAAACCGTTTTAAAAAAGCTAAGAGAAATAAATTAGTTTCTTGGGTTCAGGCCTAGGTTTTCCGAACGTTGTAGCAACGCGTAACTTCCTAATTGAAATTCGATAAATGCAAATATTCCGGTACAATGCCGGACTTTTTTCACCCCGGAACATTTTTATGGACGCCACGCTATGTAGCGCTGTTCGGCTTGAAGCTTCGTCCATGAAATTATGAGCGCGTTTTCAAATCCTGAAAGCCGTATACTAATTTTGGTTTCCATATCCGAAACCGCACCTATGTGCCCTCAGGGAATAGAAACAGGCTCCGCCTACCACATGTAGCGCCTTTCGGCTTGAAGCTGCGTCTATCTATTTTTTATGCGTTTTTAGATCCAGACAGCCGTATACTCAAAGTGGTTTCCATGTCCGAAACCGGGGGGGGGGCTCACTTGGCACCCGCCAGCTGAATTTCGAAGAATCTCATACCCAGGTATCACGGCCCCCACCCCGGGGTTTTCCTCCCTATCAGGACTACAAAATGGGGTGCAGCCGTAGGCTGCACCCCATGTTGTAGTTTCACTGATAAGCACTGGAATAAGGAATCAGTGATGAGTCATTGGGTGCCAAATGGCACGAACCCCCGAAACCGCACGTACTTGTCCTCAGGGCATTAATGAATGTTCAGTCGTTAAAAAAATATTTGTTGTCTGCGTCACTGGAAACGCACTTTTCTTTGCTCACGAAATCAATAAATTTCACTACAAATTTTAAAAACTTTCGTTTATTGCATTAAAGGCACTGTTGCGATAAAAATCGCTCTTCTGTTTTTTTGCCTATCTTGAAACCGGTCCCATTCTGATTCCAATGATGCTTTTCCAATGATGGAATCGTACAAGACCTTCTGGGAATGGAGTTTTGGTACCTCAAAAATTGAGCTAGGGAAAATGGTGGACGAGTTGTCCGAGGCTTGTAACTTCCGTCTTTTGCGGCCAATGTGAGCGAGCTGACCTGAGTAAAGCGAGAAGTTGAGAATGAAGGGAAGAACGGGGCTCTTGATCGGAAACCATCGCTCAACTTACGATTTCGAGTGTTCCTTTGTTCACGTCGAGGGGCGGGAATAGGCGGGACTTGCCCACAATGGCGGGGTTTTCCCACTTTTCTAGGCCGTTTTGCGGCTCCTGGGTAGCTTTTCGTCCCGTTTTTTCGACGCTGTTCTGCTTCTGAGAGCCACGAGAAGCGTTTGTCGTGGAACATTCTAGGATGAAGTTCATCGCGAACAGTGCCTTTAACACGATTAACTGCTACAATAGTTCCATCAATGTAGTACTGATCTAAATATTCGCTCACTATGAAAAGTTACGAAGTGAAAACCCTCCACCGGTCGTCTCCGAAAATTTTTCACCGCGGAGGGGTTGAGCAAATAGCCTGACTTGGGGGGGGGGTCGGATTAAATTTGGCTTGTAGTACACCTCGCGCCGTAGCCTGAATGACCATCACGGAAAAGCGCCTTCTACACAGAGCGCTGCACTTTCCATTCCATCGACCGTTGTTTGAGGAGCAACTGGTAAGGTTGGCATTCTATCGGCATACGAAAGATTTGACTAAACGAGCACATCCTACTTTTTTGTCTCCTCTTTTGATTGTGGGCTGACCGCGGGGGCGGGTATTCTCATTTCTGACACGGTCACTGAAAACCAGAATTCGTTGGCTCCACTGCAATCGGAAAATTTGGGTTTTCGTTGATCCAATTTTAGCAGCATCCACTTCTCAGCTCTGAACAGTAGAATTGTGTACGAGGCGACAATCGTTCATCGAAAAGGTGAAATCCGAGAAAGGCCTCTAATTAATTTCAATTACCACTATAACTCATATGGACTAAGTTTCCCCATGGCACTGGTAACCGGATAATGTGCCGCTGGCTAATCGCGTCAATTATCATTGGCTCTGAATTCCCTGACATTCTTTTCGTTGGTTCGAGGTTGACTTAGAGAACAGTGAACTTTCAGAAAGTTGAGGCGCGCCTGCTTCTATGTGGATTTGCTTCTTCATTACCATATTTCGTGGGACTTTTGCAATCGCTCTTAGAGTTGTACGCTCTGATTACAGCTGAAGAATCAAGAGCATTTTACCACTCTATGTCTGATGTCTGGTAGGTGATCACTATTTATCTAGCAAGTGCTCCTAGCAACAGCACAATTTTTTAGTGTCAATGCTGTTTCAGGTACTATCTCTCCGTGTTCACTATTACAATCACACCATGGCTGCAACTCTTCGTAGATTCTGGGCTACGGCGGCTAATAATTGTCAATTACCTAAAAAACAAAGTCGCCAAGTCAACAGCGAACTCCGGGCTTCCAGTAGTGCTGAATACAGTAGTTATAAGAGCAAAGAACCCCTACTGATTCGGAGATCTTCTTGTTAATCAGCTCCATCACTTCTTCATCATTACGCATCAATGCTAACAATTTCTTTTAGCTTCAGAGACTAGGAAGAGCAGTTCATAAATGCTTTAATGCTGCTATGGTCTCCTTCTAAAGAGCATGCTCTTTAAAGTAGTTCGAAAATACTTCATTGTTGCCATGATTGTTCTCGAAGAGCCACCTCTAATCTTGCTCCAAAATGGTTTCGTATGTCCCGGCGACCTGCCAACACTTTAGCATTCAACAAATAAAGAATGGGAAACTACTGTGCGAAGTTCGATCGCCGGAATCAGTACTGTCACTGTTTACATCTACAAACCGTCGCCGAGGTGATTATTGTGTGAAGTACACACGGGTCCGTCTAGCAAGCTCAATTAGCGCGAAGCTCAATTACCGAAGCTGACTGACACAACATAAAAACATTTGAAATCCATTTGGCATGATTCTCCGCGTTTTAGGTTTGAAAAAAAGCTTCCTTCATTTTTTTTTAGTTGTGGCTAGTGATTCTCGTAGCTCGTTTCTACTGTCGCAGGACATATATTTTGGTGTTTAATGCGTGGTAAAACTCTCTTCAGCTGCACTCTTGTTCAGGTTTGAAATGGGTATGAATGGTTCGAATTTGTTCAGTTGAAATTGGATCTGCACAAACCGTCAAACTTTACTCACTTGAAAAATCAGCTGAAAGAAAGATGGACGGGGATTGATCGGAAGGTCATGAGTCAACACAGCGATTTGTAGCGATTGACTGTTCCTTTCTTATACAGCGTCCGTACGTTGCGAGAACGCTCGCTCTCGCACTCCAGCGCTGCTCAGCGCTCTCAAGCGCTAATAAGTGCCCGTACAGGCAGAAAGACATCGAAAAAATGCATCCTGTCGCGTACTGATTTGATTGGAAACGTTCGACGTGGTGATCACTAACTCAAACCGACTCGTTTGCTGCTCATTTATAAAGGTTTGGGATAGCTTTGGCAGATCTGCTAGACACAAGGGCATCGGTTTTGAGGTAGGTTTGACCTTGATTGCTCGAGGTATTGGGCAAAAGGCTTGAAAATGGCTCCTTCTCTTGTGAATTGAGCGTAAACGGGCGAGAGAGGGCGTAAGCGCGCGATAGCAGGCGTGAGCGCGCGAGAGCGAGCGTAAGCAAAACGCTAGTAAATAATTCGCCCCCAATGAACATCGATTTCGCGTAATCGCACGGTGGACGATGCCTTATGTGTCGATTGGTTGGATGGGATCTAGGGCAGGGGCAGGGCAGTCGGCATCTTTGACGATCGCAGTGCGAGGGCAGTAGATCATCTAATCAATCGTGCCCCAGCAGTGGTTTTCTGTGCTCCACCTGCCCCAGCCTCCTAGCTGGGGCGTCAGGGGCAGGATTGATTCTGTGAATTACGGAGATCTTCAAGAGGGTAGACTTGCCCCTGCCCCAACTCGGTCTGTTGATGCAATCGGAACCTGAAACGTAGAGGAAGGGGTCGGGAAAAGCAGTTTTCTGTACCCTTCTCGCCTTTCTCTCAACGTGGCTGCTGTTCAGGGTATTAGAGCTTCCATTATACATACTGAAAACTCAAAAACGAATTTCATCGCGAACGATTCCTGTGATCCGCTCCACTCTAAGCGATGCAGAATATACTCAAATTCTGTATCTGGCGATATAACCTTAGCAACATCTACGCTAGATCAAACAGATTCGAAAAGAACACAATGGACAAAATCAGATATCGCTGCTGATCGACAGTGGTACATCACAAACCAGATACAGATCACACTGTACGCCGCTAGTTCCGTATGTACCAATCAGTGGCAGATTAGAATTCGGGGCAATTGGCTGTTTCTTAATCCCTGAGGGAATGTTTACGACTATGAAGGCAATAATTGAATTATGTATGCAGTAAGCAATCAGGAAAATACTGCAGTCGAATTTACCAAGGTGCTAAACATATCCTGTTGGTTGAATTACCTACACCACTGCGCTAGACTAACCTAACATGCATTCCATCACTTACGGTATGCAAAAGCTTCTTCTACCGAAGAGCAGCAAATTTGGTAGAGTGCTAGAGTTTCAAGGTTTATTTGTCGTCCACGCTGTCCAGACTGAAAATTCCGTTTCACTTCGTTGAAAATTTTGTTTCGTCTTTCTTCTACACCTCTCATGGCTGCCACAGACTTCACAAACGGCTCTCCGTGCACTTACAGTAGCGTTTCCACCGCTGTATCGAAATACAACGAACATGACATGAAGCTACCGTTGAACGTAGTCGGTAAACTATTTGGGCAGTTGTTGTCAAAATAAACATAGCCTAATTTTCCTTTTCGAATCCTTCACGTTTTCTATGAGGAGTCTACTATTGAATGTAGTGTAGGCAACAACCGTCATTGCGAAATGATCAAATTGTTTCAGCACGCACCAAAAAGAGCGAAATAAAAAAACTGAGACCAGAGGAATTTAACGTGGTCGAGCGCTTTGAATATGGGAAGATCCATAACCGAAAACCTCACGTCAGGTGAATTTTTTGCGAAAATCCGCCAGGTGCGTGAGGACAGGATGAGACTCGGCCGATCGGTCAACTCTGACAAGGGAAGGATCATCACAAACCGTGGCCATTCCAAATGAAATATGCGTTTCTACGATCAATCTTCTTTTTTTAGAATTTGAATTTTTACATTGTAGCTGCGAAACGTTGCTCTAAACGGAGTTATATCCGTTAAGCGCTTTACTTGCAGACACGTCATAGGGTTTAGGTAGCCCACGAGTCTTCGTCGCCCCCTGAGGCCCCCGTCAGAAGTGGTCGCTGAACTGAATGCCACCCGGTCGATACGAATTGAAATAGTGACAGACGGGTGCAGAAAAATGAATCCACTGAGTACAACTGCGACCGTCTGCTCGCGTCCGCAATCCACCCAGTCGATACGGGTGTGTCATCTAGCTATAAAAATCTATTTGAAAAAAAAAAACCTCTAGCTATAGGAAGCTATTACAAAAGCCTTTTTTTGAAGAAAACTCTATTCAAAAATTTATGTCATCTAGCTACAGAAATCTGTTTAATAAGCTCATACCTTCGTTCAGGAAAACGTTTCGCAGCTGCAATGTGAAAATTCGTATTCTTACTAAAAAGGATTCTAGCAACGCATATTTGGGAAGGTAGTGTTACGTCTTTCTGATTTTGATGCTACCTGAAAACAGCTCGTGGACCCAAACAGGCGGAGAGCCTTGAAATCATGTAGAAGATTATAGATGATTAGCGATGACTATCCACAGCTGAACAATTTCCCACTCGCGAGGTACTAACGCATTTTTTTAGGATTTCCATTCCACTCTTGTCTTCGAAAAGGATAGCCTGAAAGAGACTTCCCGCCCAAGACGTCGGCGTGCATATTGAGTGGCCGTCTGAAAAACCGATTTTGGGTGAGGAAGCGGATAAGTAGGACTGTTTGAATTGAATCAAAGTACCCCATTCAGCTGCTTGCAGTTATGGGAAGGCTGATCCGAAATAATGCCTCCTCTCCACACGTACGCTGACCGCATGGGTGAAGAGTTACATTCAGACTTCACTATCGCCATTCTCGGGGGTGATAAATAGATCGCGTGAAAGGCTCCTTATTTTCTCGAAAGATCTTCTTCGTTAGAAAAGGACGAGAAGAGTTGACTCGCTCAGGAAGTTCAGAGTGCAAAATCATTTCCAGCGTTCTTTCATACCAAACACACTGAACAGACGTAGGCGAAAACCTGAATGCTAATTTTCAGTTCTTGCTTTGGGAGAAGAGGGATCTGAGGCAAAGGAAAATTCGTACACATCCCCCGTGAGTCTACCTGCGCAGATGCGCCAGAAAATATTTGAAGTGGTTTTCGCGCATACGGAGCTCTCAAAGGCGCATTCCGAGCTCGTGAATATGTTGGTCTGGCCGCTCTGTGTAGCAACCTTGCCAAGTACGGAACCTCAAGAATCCGTTCCCTCCGCCAACAAAGCAGCACCCATACCCTCCGCCTGCTTCAGGTTTCTCGGTCTCATAAGGAACGGGACGGACCACGGATTTCGATCCACATCTACGTTCTTCCATTGGTTATGTCCTAATTCTATATTGTGGTCTGCGCCAGTGCTATAGCTGCGAACAGCAAGAAAAAAGAGGCCTAAGACAACTCCGCGCAAAACTCTCGCTTTTCGAATTTAATATATTCAGGAAACCAAAAAAATTGTGGGGTTTGACTCTGTTTTGGAGACCTTCATTTGCCATGTCGAAGACCCATCTGCACCGAACGTGGCGCCTCTTTTTTCATCTCTTATGTTTTAGATATGCCAGCTATAGCACAACTCCCTCCATCACAGGCGGTATTGGTTACATATGGAGTTATCTCTATGTCACTGTATTTGATGATGGTATATGTCGTGATCAGGTGGCGGAAGAGTGAACCTGTTCTCAACTCTTCTTACTATTCGTTGTTCATTATAAAAGCCAGCACGGATTTTTATCTTTTTGGCGTTCTTGAAATCATCATGCGTGCAAGAAAATATAACTACTTCCAATTATTCACCGAGCAGATGGGGACTTATCCACTTTTCTCATTTTACAACATAATGCTCTCAAGAAGCGTTTCATGTGGTGGCGAAGTTCTTCTCGCATTGAATCGATTTACTGCTTTCTACAAGCCGACAAAACAGGAACAGGTTTGCTCCACTATGTTTGATGTTAGATATGCTGTCAGTAGAAACCTGCGACTTGTGTTTTGGAATGTGATCTACAATTTATAAAGCTTCATTCCTTATCTATACTTCTGTTTTGTTGAAGATTTGGAGCGGCAGGACACTATGCTTATCTGTTATTGGTTTATGGGCAGCAAGCGTTGTTCCGTTGGTTCCTCTACTTATTATAGGGAGGACCGAAGTATTTTTCTCCTGTAGACCCAACGGTGTTCTTCAACTGCGTTCTGAGGGCTTGGCAATGCTGGTGAGAAACAGTCTTTATTGCAATTAAGCGAGTATCTGCGTTGAAATAATCTTGAAAATTGTCACCCTCTTGCTTCACCAGGATAGTTCTTAAATGCTATCACTGTTTAGTCAGGGATTCTGTCAAGAAGCCGACAGTCAGCCCAACATGTCATTGTACAATACGTTTCATTGTGCACAACCACACCATGCAGTGCGTATCATAATTATAGCAACACACTCAAAGCTCTGATATCAATGTCCACTCAAACTTCCATCCAGAGGCACTGCAACCATTCAACTCCACGAACCTGAAAACCTCCGTTGACAAAATTTCACAGAAAACTATCAGAAAATGAAGTGTAACTTTTTAATAACCTTTCGAGTCTTTGTATCATAATTATAGCAGCACTTTCTATATTCAATCGCTATTCAGCTTTTTTTTTTAGAAAAACAAACTTTAACATTTTTCCAGTTCTCAATCGGCTCGCCTTGCTTGGAAGTGATCCCAAAACCCGCATCGTCATTGAGTTCGACAGTCGGCTAAGCATTTCCAAGTCCGACACGCTCCAAGCAACGTGTACACCCCCTTTGAAGTGTTACAGTGAGCCGCCTGTTTTTCCTCCGCTACTGATGTGACGAAGCGGGATCTTTCGGACGTTTTTTACTGGGTTAGCAAGCCAAAACGGAGACACCATGGTGCTGAAACCAAGTTCATATTGAGCGACTCACGTGGATAGCTGCAATGTCTTGCTGGACAATCGTGTTCGCGAAACTTCGTGGTACTCTGCAGAATAAATTCTGAAAGACTTAAAGACTATCTGGAGAATACCGTACGCATCGAAGCTACACCAGACTGCAAGAGTGCCTCCATCAAAATTCCGCTCTGCAAATTACCGCGGCTCCTTGTCAGCAGTGTGCGTATTCGTCTGGTCTTCCAACTTGAACTTTTTCTCGTTCCAGAATATCACCTGAAAACAATGTTTATCCGAATGAAGCTTGAGGGCAAGTTTTGCTCACCATAGACGAGTCAGTCGCCATGTTCCTCTCAGCAAACTTGAGCCGTGCGGCCTTATGTAGTGCTCGGAGGTGTGGTGCTGGACGTATACGAGAATGCTTTATAATTTGGTTGCGGTTGATCGCCCTACATACGGTCAAACTGGATACCGACGTCGAAAGTTTGGCACGGACCTGAATGACCGACATGGTCAAGTTGGAAATGAGCCATCCTACTCGCATTCCTGATGAGCAGACAGCCTTCTGAACCCGCCAGTGTCTTTCTTTGAACTATATAACTCACTTCGGAGCGCTATCCTCCAGATATTCAGACCAGCCTTGTTCTGGGCAAGAACCTTTTTCGATCTCAAAGAAAACTGATCCGCGGGATAGGTCAGAAATGCGTTGGTAATAGAGTTCATGTGATCATTTTAGCCTGATGGACGGACGGTGCTACGACGGTAGATCACAGTGCGCGCGATCGAAACTTCATTGGCCTGTGTAGCTGCCAACAACACCGCACGGACGGCCGAACATTTTCGTTTACTTGATTTCGACTTTGAAAACAACTTTCCGATTGTCGCCGTAACGAACCACGGTATAGTTGTTCCTATGTGCATACCAACTTGAGCCTCACCAACTTGTTAACAAGAACTGCCCTCACTGTAAGAACAACACCATAACAAGTTACCAGTCTTATGCAGTTATCTAGTTGTTGATGTCGTATAGCAGAACGTAACTGACAAGTATAGCCCATAAACTTGTCAACAACACTTTGCGATCCACCAAGGGAACACCACTGTAACGCTGCATGGATTACTAGCCGTGAAAACTGCTAGGGATCAATGTAGCGATAGAGAAGTGTTCCCTAGATGGCTCAATCCTTATTTCGTGTGTGGAACAGTGACTCCTCTTGGTCAAACTGGCCATTTCATATGAAATGTACGTTTCTAGAACCATTTGTGAACATAAAATCCGAATATGCCATTTGCAGCTGCCTAGACTCACTCTAAAAGAAGTTATGAGCGTTTTTTAAGTTTCGCGAAAAGGAAGGGGTCAACCCGGCAGGTAACATTCGGGGTGTTTTAAAAACTTCATCCGGCTTCTGCTAAAAACATGTGTACAGGGGTAGTCTGGGCTGCTGATTACGAATCTGGGGCTCACTTGACAAAATTCTGAGGTTTATCGTAGGTTTAGGTAAGTAAGGTGCCAATTAGGAGGCGAAACCTACCTTAATATATGGAAAATCGACAAATGGATATCAATTTCGTATTCAGCACCCCAAATAACCCACACATACAAATTGTGAGTCAAATCTGAGACTTTGACAAAACTACCGTATACACGCCGTATTACTAGATCCCGTCGAAAATTGATAAACTGACATCAGATTGGTGTTTAGCACTCCAAATAGCCCCAGACCCTTTCGGTGGGAAGCTTTCAACAAATTCAGAAGAAAACCTCGAAAAACGAGAACTAAGCCTCAGAATTGTGATCGGGACCTCAAATAACCCCCTGGCTGAATTTTAAGTCAAATCTGGAATACTTGCTTTAACGCTTTCAGAACCCCTCATTGATATAAGCAACCGCTCAACCGAAAATCAGTACAAAAGGCGAAAACCCGTACGAAAAGCTATCAGCCCGCACAAAGTTCGGAAAATATGCTTTCACCCAAACTTCGCCTATGGGGGTTATATTGAACCAAGAATACGATTATGAGGTCCGTTTCCAAATTTACGGAAGCCTACTGCGCTTTTTGAAGGCTACAGTAGGTACAAGAATCAGAGAGGAAGCCTACATCTTGTTTCAGAGTGATTCTAGGCAGCTGCGAAGGGGATTTTCGGAATCTAAGGCAAGAAATGATTTTAGGAAAGTACATTTCAATCGGAATGGCAAGTTTGGCTAATAGTAGTTTCCTTCTGAGAATAAGGTGTCACAAGAATGATTAATGTACAATCTAGGAGAGTATCATTCATGTGTTACAGAAAAAACACTTGAACGAATGCAAAATTTGCCCTTTCTGGCTACATTGTATCGTCAATATCATATTTTCGGAGTGCCGCTGCGTTGCTATGGTAATGTCTGCCCGAATGAGACTGTGCACCCATGCGGTCGGCGAGCGTGTCGAGCAGCTATTGGGGAGGCTCTTTTCGGACCTGTGAATCAATTAGGATTACTGGACGAATAGTGAACAGTCTCCTAATCGGCTGTTAGCTGTCACTAGAACCGCTGCGACAGCCTGAACACGCATGCCGACCGCGTGTGCGGACATTCTCATTCGGACAGGCTTTATCTTTATCATTGAAGCCGAGCGGTTATTTTTTCAGAACACACGATGGTAGAAAGCAGCCACTTCGCTTCAGCAAAAATGCACAAATTCTGACAGAGTTTGAGAAAACCTAAACAGGCAGCAGCGACTGTTTATCCACACGTAATCCATCCATCACACTGTTTTGCCAGTAGAGGTGTTTTACGAGTTTTATCATGTATCAACGTACCAACTTAATGCTTATTCAGCTTGATAAACGATATGGATAAACGGTCGCTGTTGCCTGTTCAGGAGGCCCCTCAGTGTTCAAGGCCTCTTTCAAAGGGCGATCGCTGATCGCCGCGATGACATGTTTTGAGTATAGATCGACGTGCTACGCGATCTCGATTGATGCTCATCTTTATCATCCCATTGCGTCTCCCGGCGATCAAGCTCTGATAGAAGCCTAACGATACGGTGGAAGGCAACTCGATAATTTCTACAGACACTTTTGAGAAAATGTCACCTTGCCTGGTTTTGATATTCCCTGATCTGGAGGCGCATACTGGCGACGATTGGAGAAGTTTGGATCAATTTTTCGTGAACATCCAGGCAGTGAAAATGAACGCAGAAAGGCTCAGATCACCTCAAATCTCGTATAAACTAGATTCACTGTTCCAATCTCGTTTCCAGATTACTTCCGTTTTTTAAACGCCCATGCATACACGCAAACGCCCTAAATTTAGAAAGGAAAGTTTTGTAGTAAAAGTTCTCAGAGAGTAGAAGTTATGGTGAAATAGATAAACAGGTTTTCCAACCCATCCTGAGTTCTTTTCATCGCAGATATTGAACGCAACGTATGTATTCAAGGTCTGGATTTTCAGTACGATGCTTATTACGCGGTCGCGGTGCATTTACTGACTTTTCTGCTGTGCTCGTTGATTTACGTTGGTTCCTTTTTAAGTGCCCGTCAACTGACTACAAAACGATCGGCAAGTTATCTCCTTGCTTCTGGGCTTTTAGCAGAACATCTATCAAAATTAAAAAGCCTTTGTCTTAAGATGCAACAGGGCCTTGCGACTAGGTATGCGAGCCAAGAATATTTTGACCTGGAAGGAAATGCGGAAATGGCATGCGACTTAGCCAATGCAAACTTTTTGCCGAAAACACCGCATTGGAGTTTCCGATGTTTTTAGGCAGGTAGTCCCATTAAGAAGAGGACAATAGGGAAAAGTCTCCACAGAACACAAATAGAGGATAAAAACTATTCAAAAAAATTTCTGAAGAAATTGAGGGGCCAATGTATGGTTTCCGTTTTCGGTTTAGGCATCTTTCATAGTCCTCACCGCAAGCGCGGCACGCGCGTGACGCGCGGGAGGGGCGGGGGACTATGGGAGGTCTTACCGCGCGGCACGCGCTGGACGCGCGGTAAGAACTTTCATAGTCCATCAGCACCGCCATAGCGGCGCCCCCAGACCGCCATGGCGGTTTTACCGTTTTAATCAATAATTGCTCTTCGAATTGAGTCCACTCCAACATAAATAATTCTGGGACTATCCTGCGCCACCGCATACGCAAATGCAAGCCAGGAATTTCTGTACAAGTCCCAGTTCAGGCCCGACTTTTACCCTCACCGCCATGGCGGTGCCGCTGAAGATTTCTATAGTGGCTTTTCCGCTCGTCCCGCGCGTGCCGCGCGGTGAAAAAGTTTCATAGTCCACCGCTCGTCCCGCGCGTCACGCGCGTGCCGCGCTTGCGGTGAGGACTATGAAAGATGCCTTAGTCTGACGCATACACCAGGCGGCTGGCCGTGCGGAATTTGCGGCCACACTAGAGGATGGGGTTTCGATTCGCGCGGGGTGATCCACCGTCGCAGCCTCGTCCATTCATCAGAGTACAATTATTGCACATGCTGGGATGTTACAACATTTTTCGATGAAGAATATTCGAAATTTCGGTGCCTATTCCTACGGTACCACTAATTCAGGGCAAATGTTGTAGGACGTGGGCGGAGTGGCCAGATGGGTTGGCTGGCCAACGAGATTTTCACCCGTTTCCAGAACCGTAATTCGTCGCACTTCCGTTCTTAATCTTCTTGGGGGGACTCAGAGATAACGTTTTAGCCGAAAAACGGGCAACTTTTCCATCGTGAACACTACCTTTAAAGGCACAAGACGCCCTCACACATGAATTTTGTGACTTCTGCTTAATTGTGCAGTAGACCCCTTCTGTATAACACGTGCTGAGTGCGAGATCTCGTTTCCTTCAAATAAACGAGATATAAGGGGCTGAGCAGAGCGCAATCAGGGAGCGACGCGACCTAATGGTGGGTCGCCGTATTGATAGATCGCGGCAAGCTATGATTACGGCAACCCAGCATTAGGTCGCGCCGCGCCCTGATGGCACTCCGTTAAGCCCCTAAGCGACCACCACAGGCTCGACCCCCTTCGCTCACCAACACAAGCCACACCCCTACCAGCTTTGCGAAATCGATAGCAACTAGATGAATATTGAACTCCCAACAAGTCTTCTTCCTTCAGTCCATTGCCGGACTGTCTCCATCTAATGGCTCTCTCGCGTATGAAAGGAAATACAGGCCTGAGACAACTCGTCCAACAATTTTTCGCTCTCAGAGTGTAGGTATTTTTGAGTACCCATAACTACGTCTGTATGGGGTCTTGGACGATTTCAGAGCTATCGTTGTGATCAGCGTGTGACTCTGTCCAAGATCACCATGAAAACTGAAAATAAATTTTCTGGGCCTTTGATAACGGAGGTGTGAGCAAAGGTCTGAACAAATTTGCGAGGAATGGTAATGACAGGTAGGTAATTTGGGCGTACTTTGGTCATCAAAGCCCTGAAAAACGACCACACAACGGATCAACGAAATTGCTGAGCATAATTGGAGATCTCTACATCTATGTACATAGATCGGACTCTGACAACTACGTCATCAGGCACCCGAATTGCTCGAAAGACTAATTACACAATTTCATCTGAGAAAGAATGATGTGGAATGGTGTTTGAGATATATTGGGGTACGGCTATTCTCTACACACAAATTTATCCATCAATGCATCACCATCTGTTTTCTTTTGGATTTTTCCCGTATTTTGGCCAAAAACACCTGGAAACGGAAAATGGATACGTAAAAGTGGTTGGGAGACGGAAACCAGAGAACGGAAATTTTCGCACATTCGTTAGAGCGACCGACCACTGAAGAAGGATCAACTTTGAACCGGTCCATAGTTAGAAAATCTCCGCGAACCATCACGACCACTGTAGCGCAGCAATATTTTTCTATCCCAGCAGGCTATATCGAATACCGTTGTTTTATAGATGGGAACTGGGATGGTCCAGAGTGCTCAACTGCACCATAACGAACGAGAGCCGTTGCTTGGCTCAACCGATTTGGGCCGAAGAGTTTTATTCTATCCCTTATAGGAGATTGAGACCCGCTTACTTCTATGTGGATTCGTCTCATCAATTCCTTACTTCGCTGAACTGTTGCGCACAACTATTAAATTATACGCACTTATCGACTCGGGAGAGACAAGTCATCTCTACTACTTAGCGACGGATGCCAGGTAAACCGTTCGAATCAAATCCACATTGTTACTTTGTGATTCTTGTTTTCGAAAGATGTTCTGGCCCCGTAGTTACAACCAAATTCCTGGCGATCAATAATTCTCACCGGTTGTTCGTTTAGGTACTATGTGACTGGATTCACTATTTCAATTACGCCGTGGCTTCATCTCTTCGTAGATAAGGGACTACGGCGCCTCATACTTATTAAGTACTTCGGACGAAGAACATTCAAGACAAACACGCTTTCCGTAGCATCTATATCGTCGAAGAAGCCAGCTTCTAGGGAGCGCTTTTTTCACACATTGAATCCCAACGTCCCTTGAGGCCCATTCCACATTATACCATGAAGCGTAACATGACAGGAGATGCACTGTTAATCTTTCTTATTTTTGAATCATTCTATGTCTCAAAAGGAATAAGGCGTGCATAGCCTACTACACCTCCCCATCTTTGTAAATGATAGAGTTTGCTCTGATGATTCCTGCGAACTGCGGGAGGATGGGAGAAGGTAATACGGGAAGTGAGGAAGTATGTAGACGACAACGGGGTGTACAATATATATTGGGCTTCAATGTGTCTCCGACACTTGTTGACCATGTTACAGCCCATGAAGCAACTTTGGGTCGGATGCATCAACGCGCCGGGCTGGGGCAGGGACAGGGCTGTCGGCGTCTTTAAGGATTGCAGTGGGAGAGCAGTAGATCATCTAATCAATTGTGCCCCCTTTGTGTTTTTCGCTTCTTTAGCTGCCCCAGCTTCTCAGCTGAGGCGGCTAGGGCACGATTGATTTTGTGATTTACGGAGATTTTCAAGAGCGTAGACTGCCCTTGAGGATCCGAGTGCCACTTGTAGTCTTGTTACCGAACGGATTATAACACGAAGCCTTTGATCGCCTAAAACTTTAGAGTCTAAGGAATGTCGGCATGAAGGACAGACTTTTTCCTGAATTTTTCTACACAGTATGAGATTGGATATCCAACCAAAAAGTAAACTGAGAAAATCAGCGAGCAGTAACCGAAAACCGCATTTATGGACCTCACTGATTTCACTTCCAGTTCTACTTAATTTTGAAAGTCGAATCGCTGTTGAAAAAAGGTGCAACTATAAGCATTCAATCGAATCAGGTGATACCTCATCGACTCTTACCAGCGCCAATTCTCTTAATAAGCATTTGCTTTTTAGAGATCCAGTAAAACTCCATCAGCCGAGCGAAAAGAGCGGATGACCTTGGGTGGACTGTTGTGCTGATTTGCTTTATCAGCCATGAGACGCCGAACAATCAATGACCAGACGGCTGTGTGGGGGCAGAAGCAGTTGGTTACTTACTCAGGCAGTAACGCCGGCTGAAGGGGCAGGCAATACCGGCTGACTAAACATTGTATCCGGGCGAGCTCAGGTATTCACTGCCCCCTCAGCCGGTAAATGGTGAAGCGCTCAGCCGGCAAGTGGTAGCCCCTTCACACCGTATTCACTGCCCCCTCAGCCGGTAAATGGAGGTCCGCTCTCCCGGTATTAGTTGCTTGCCACGTGAATGATATCGATCAGCGAGAGTAGATAAAGCCCCTAGTACGCCCTCCCTATTCCCCAGAAAGTTCGAGGCTTGCGTTTCATTTCTGAAGCGGCAAGCCTTACCTTGTTTCAAAAATCATGAACTGACCCGCTGTCACGTTCCCACGGTCACAACGAACCGTAAGGGGTGAGGGGTCAATGATCCAAATCGTGTGGATGAACACCTGTTTGAATGCCAACAGCCGAAGCAGCTCGAAGCCCATTCCGCCCGCGCCGTACATGAGCCTGGTTCGCTTTAGTGTCCGCCCGATCAGCCGGTGATATGCTCCGCCATTGATTAATGTCTGCCCGCTCACCCCGTAAAGCCATGCCTCTCAGCCGGTGATGCTATGTCTGCCCGATCAGCCGGTGACATGCTCCGCCGTGAATTTATGTCCACCCGCTGACCCGGTAAAGCCATACCTCTCAGCCGGTAAAACGCATGCCCGCCCGGTCAGCCGGTAAGACGCTTCGCCCCCAAAATAAGCCTGCCCGCTCTGCCGGCGACCCTACTTCTCCGCCCGCTCAGCCGGTGTTATTATCTGAGTACTTGAAAAAGGGTCGCGCCCTGGCAACAGTGCTGTGGCGCAGCCGTAAATAGTTCACTATTCGCGCAACGTCACGAGGGTCCGAGTCACAAGGCAGTTTTTGCATAGAACATAGCACGCTCTCCCTTCTCTGATCATTGTCGAAATAGGAGCTATCCACACACCGAAGTTATCTCGCCTGTTGCGGCTCTAAATCGACTCGGGACCACTTCGCTTCAATTGAGTAGCATGACCTTTCAATCTGCAGAAACGAAACAACTCCATCCTCTGTGAGTAGAGAGCCCCTATCCCATGTTGGTCAGAGGTTAGTTTCAACGTACGGATTGGCACAAGGATTTGGACCGAGGTTTGAATCCTGTGTGTTAATTTGGCTGCCATTTCAGCAGTTAGCATAATTCAATTTTGAGCTCTTTGTTCAATTCCGTGATCGATAAAAGTGGCAAATCATGGATAATGGGTGCGCGTTCGCACACCGGCAATTCAGTGACTCTGCCTTTAAAGGCAGTGTTCACGATAATTTTCACTACCGATATCTCCACGGTTCACGGAAGGTCTGGTGCCCTATATAGCATGGCATGCTTAAAAAGGACACGAAAGACGCGTTTTTGAGCAAAACTAGGCCCTCCCTTGTTTACGTTGATTTTTTAGGGTGGAGGAATTGACCGCTAGAAGGCTGATACCTATCAGTGCAATGAAGCAAACAGCTCACTTATCAGCACTTCCTTCACTTGATCATTCCTATAATCTGAGTCTTCATTTGTTCCTTTCGAGGGGCGGATCTGGGGCACGGGGCGTGTCTGAAGCACCAAAACGCTTGTTTGCAGCCGTTATTCTGCCACTCCTGGCTCGTTTTCTACCGTTCCTTTGGCACTGCGAGCCTAGGATCCTTCTCCCCTATCATTTTACTGTGGAAAGTCAACGAGGATGATCATCGTGAACACTGCCTTTAACGTGACGCCTTCAATTACGTCGAGTATGTGTTAAGAGCCGAGCCGTTCGATCTACATTCTTACCTCAAGCAAGTACACTGGAAGAAGTTCTGCTTTCGAATGCTCTTTTCCCATGGCCACGATCAGCACGTTACTCCAATCCTCCAATGTTAGATTGCTGTTGATTCCTTGAATGCAATGTTCTAGTCTCTGTAGCTGAACATTATGAGCAGCTGCTATCCAGTTAAATAAGGAAGTATATTTCGCCACGTTTTCCGCTCTATTTTACCTTCACAGGACGCTGATCTAGCTCCTCAGCAGACCTGCAGGATACTTGCTTTTTGGAATACTGCGAAGTTGGTCGTATTTCTATCGTGCTTGGACGCTCCGGTAACTTTTTACTGAGAGGTCTCTTCACCCCGACAATTATTTTTGGCCCATTGTGAAATGCAGTAAAACGCCAGTTGGAATAACATGCATTAAAAAATACATTAGAGCATGACTGTCGGACGGTTTGTAACACGTTTCGTTGAATTACAAAGGCAGTGAGTAATGGTATTCACGCACTTATCACTTGTGAAATTCAGTTTAAAAGCCGCACTCAGGCTCATATTGGGCGAGAAGTCATTCTGTCGTTATTCATCATTCCTTCGTTTTCGCTCTCGCCACTAAAACCCGTAAGGCAGCGTCACGCTTTCTTATGGAACGAAGTGGAGCGAATTTAAGAGATGTATACAATACACTTCTCGTCTGAAAAATTGTGAGGAATCTGGCATTAGCACTACTTAGAGGATTTAATGGCTCAACCATTTACACGAAGAAGTTCTTTGAAGGCATCGTACGCGCAGATAACCACTTACTGTTTTTCAAGTTTGATTAATTTCCAGGCCCGACCGAGAATGTCGGGAGAGTTTCATGGGTCATAAACGCTTCGTTGTGAAGATATATAAAGTTGAACATCTCTAATTCCGTCAAGAGAGACCGGCCTTCCGTCAGTCATCTGGCACTATCTCCCGTCAGCCATTGTATTGGTGAATATAGTTGTACACGAACGAAATAAAAAAAAATTTGAAAGATTTTTTGAAATTTTTTTCGTTCGTTCGAAAAAAACGAAACGTCGAACGAAATGTTTTCAAATCCCATAATTTTTCAATTTTTGTTCGTTCGAAATTTTTTCAAAGGAAAAAATTTCGCTTTTCGTTCGTTCGACATTTTTTTCGAAATTGTACAACTATATTGGTAAATGATCAACAACTGATAAAGTACAAATGAAGGGATATTGATGAAATATATCATGCCATCTGGCGAAGATTTTCTTTTCTACACATACCACTTTACATTTCCTTCCTCATAAATCACCTGAAAGAAAGATGAAATTCACTTGATCGGGAGATCATGGAACAAAACAGCGATCGACTCTTCCTTTCCCAAAAGTTGATTGGGGAAATTTCGGACGTAAACAACAGTTTTCAATGATTTTTCGCCGTTTTTTCAACATATCTGATGTGTAGGGTGCAAGAGATTTCATGGTGAATGAAAATCTCGGAAACGAAATCCATCATGAACGACGCCTTTGAGCTTGAACAAGAATAAACGGTAGCGTCATTGAGAATAGCGAAGGAGTTACACGGGAAAGCTGTCACACGTCGAAGAATGGTGAAAATAGACCGCGTGACTTCGCTCACAAATTGGCGGCTGAAACCCTGTTTGTAATCGGAATCGATTGTATCACACCTGAAAATAGGTCTTCAAAGACCGCTTTTAACCGGATAACACCTAAAGGTCCGCATGTCCACACTGCGCACCAACGGCTGTTTTGTCCCTCGGACCGCGTGTCCACACTGCGCACCCACGGCATACAACATTCAATATTTTTTAAAGTTTCGGGAGATGGGGTCTTTATTGAATACCATGGTTTTTTTATAATGTAACCTATTTACGTTCACAATGGTCAAGCATTTTGAGGTTTCCTAGTTATTTTGCCAACATCTTCGGAAATGACATTTTTCGAATTTTCGAGCTTCTTTGTTCGAAAAGAAATTCTCCCAAACTTTGGTGAGAGGGGTATGATTGATGCTAATGACAAAACTGGTGTCGTCTAAATGGTTTTCGAGAAGCAGAGCTCCAACTAATCGAGATAACTGTAGTAGGTCAATGTTTAAAATTTTGCTGCCTTGAACCCGAAGGTTATCCAATTTTCTGCGCGAGAATCTGTAGTTTATTTTTCAATTTTCAATGAAATTACCGCGGTAATCTAGCCAATGATCAACATTATTCTAGATTTCCGTGTGGAGGGTAACTTAGTGGGATGGGGCTGAATGCCTGCCATTGTTTCAGTGCTCCAGAATTTGCTGAACCTTCGCTACGGGGTACATTTGCAGGTGCTAAACAATTAATTGTGTTAATCCTACAACTTTCATTGCAATCGCTATCGTTTGCCGTTTGTTATGTGCTGGTGAACGTCTCAGGTTTTGTTGCGACTTCGCCCAGGTGGTCATTTAGGTGGGGCTGGGGTATTGATCCCAATTTTGAAACCCATTTTCAAAATTCTCATGGACTTTTCGTCGGTCACAACAGACTTTTCAGGTCAAAGTCTCTGAGTCCGTCGAAAATTCGCTATGAGGTTCATTAGAATCATCATGTATCCGAAGTCCGTCCACTTCTCAAAATTCTAATATTTTAGGTTGGTTTCGCACGGTATAGCCCTAACCATCTGGTGTCAACCCCAAAAAATTCCAGAAGTCAAGAGAAAACGCTGAATTCGTGGAAAAACACTCCCGAAAAATTGCGAGAAGTCGTGCTTCAAAGCACCTTGCAAGTGCTAGCAAGTTTCAAAAAGCAAGTTTAAATAACTTCCCAATTTGAAACTCACCACGTCCGTAAGAATGTGAATGATTGTGGCTCCATCATGGCCTTTCTCCCCTTGTACCCGAGGGTGGGGTGAAAAAGAAACAATGGATGTGTACCATGTAAGATAGCCTGCCCCAATCGAAACGGTTCCCAGCGGACCGAGTGTCCACACATGTCACTCACGGAAATGATTAGCCGTGGAGCGCACCGGTCGGCTATAGAAATTCGCCGTCGAGCAGGCGGTCTCTTAAGTGTTAAAAGATTGAAATTGATTACTTGGTCCGTGACTAGGTTTTCCGCACGTTGTAGCAACGCGAAACTCCCTTATTCAAATTTCGGCATAAAGCTGCATCCATGAAATTTTAGGTGCGTTTCCAAATCCGGAAAGCCAGTTAGTGAATTTGGTTTTCATGCCTGAAACCGCACCTATGTGCCCTCAGAGCATAAAAACAGGCTCCGCCCACCCTATGTGGCGCTGTACGGATTGGAGCGGCATCTATGAAAATTTGGGTGCGTTTTCACATCCGGACAGCCAATTTTTAAGTGTGGTTTTCATGCCTGAAACCGCACCTATGTGCCTGCAGGCCATAAAAAAAGGCTCCGCCCACCCTATGTAACGCTGTTCAGATTGAAGCTGCGTCCATGAAATTTTGGGTGCGTTTTCACATCTGAAAACCAATTACCGAGTGTAGTTTTCATGCCCAAAACCGCACCTATATGTGCCCTCAGGGCACTAATGAATGTTGGGGGGTCGCACAAATGTTGGATTGTATCACACCTCGCGCCGTAGCCTGCGCCTACTCATTTTGAAGCGTCAAAATGCGACCCACATTGACGCTACACGAGTATGAAGTTGGCCCCGCCCCCGAATCTGCTCGCCCCCTGTATTTGAGTCCTCCTCCAAAACAGGGTTGCTGGGCCATTCTCTCCGTCGTCAACATTTGTGGGTGGTACTATAAGTACAAAAAGCTAACCCCATAAACGTTTGTGGGTGGTACAATAAGTACAAACAGTGAACCACAGAAAATCCCTGCTTTGGAGGAGACGGCAATAGCAGCCGCGGAGCCAACTTATTACTCGTATAGCGGCTTTGTCCGTCGTTTTTGACGCTTCAATATGAGTATGCGTTGTGTTCTGAGCCATACGATTCTATTTCAGTGGTAATCTGAAGCACGTTTACGAGCGTGCATTATAGTTGTTCCGAATCGAATAGTCGGATGAGTATCCGACTGGTTCAGTCGGATAAAAAAGTAGACTCTTTATTCGAGAAAACGAATTTTCGTAAAGGTGTGAAATCCGACTACAATCGAAAAGTGGAATATTTGAAAAAGTGCGATATCCGACTACAGTCGAATATTCGAAAAAGTGCGATAACCGATTACAGTCGAATATTCGAAAAAGTGTGATATCCGGCTACAGTCGAAAAGTCGGATTTTCAAATAGTTCAAAATCCGAATATACTTCAAAATTTGTATATCGCAACCCAAGCACAAAAAACTGCACTTCAGTCACACTCCTGTGGCCGTATTCAAGAAACCGCGTGCGCAGGAGTGGAGAGTTACACTCCCGTGCGCGGCATATGGCAACCACATTTGTGCCGCCCCTGTTAGGATTTCAATAGTGGCGGCCCCCTCTCCGTCACCTGTGAGGGCAGAGACAGGCATCAGTAGCCGCTTGCAGAGGTGGAGAGGAGACCGCCGGGTAGGAGGCTGATGTGTCTCACCTCCGCTATCAATAAATTTTGACGGGCATAGAATACTCGACCCCAATTGTGCAGGTGGACAGGCAGAGAGCTAGGTGCCTATCATGGAGATATTGATCATTTTGTGAAACGTGAGATCGATGCAGCAGGTAGCCGCAACTCTCTACACTCACTTGCTAGGTGGCTTGGAACCCTCCTGTACACCCCAGGTATATAGCTGGAAGCCTTGCTTTCTACTTGCCGGGTACCCAGGAAGGTGCGGCATCGAAAACTCGTCCAACAGTTGTGCGGACTTTAGATCTTACTGGGAGGCTCCCAGTGGTTCATGAATACGGGCAATAATTAGGTTCATACGGAAGGCCTGCTTCATCTCGATCGTCGTTGTTCATGGATCTAGCTGAAGGCTAGCTAGTTGCACAGTTCTATGTTCAATTTAAGTTATTCATGTGAGTATAATATTTAATTATATTTTCTCTTGGGCGGAATTTTGTGGGTTTCAGTCAGTTGGGAGCGATTTTTTGAGAAAACTTATCGATGTTGCAGACA
Organism: Aplectana chamaeleonis; assembly: GCA_029168955.1. Classification (NCBI taxonomy): domain Eukaryota; kingdom Metazoa; phylum Nematoda; class Chromadorea; order Rhabditida; family Cosmocercidae; genus Aplectana; species Aplectana chamaeleonis. The sequence continues at coordinate 3,184,923 of JAPDOI010000025.1, forward strand.
GACCTGCTATTTGTTGGACCACTACAGTGAGTGTCCAACTCCAAACTATTAGGATAGTTAAACCGATGGATCATTGTGGGCACCCTCCTGTGCGTTGGTCATGTTGTTCCATTTCGTATTCACCAGGGGTGCGTTCCAAGAAGATTTCCACGGGAGGAAAAATGAATCCGACAAGAGCCGACCAATGCTAGATTGAGAGACCGCATGAAATGAGCCTATCTGTTAGATTATCATTCGTTATATCTTATCAGACCCATTTTCCTCCCATGGAAATCTTCTTGGAACGCACCCCAGTTTACAACTGCCCATGTTTGGCAAAATGCCTGCGAGGCGAAATGCCAGAGTCTGGTTATGCCATCTCATTCCGTTGGGCGAGATTTTTTCGTCTATCAGCAACGCTCGCTAAAATCCGTATATTCTTGCGTCAAAGGTGCAAGGGTACAAGATCTATGGAACTTCTTCGTAAAAGCGAAAGCTAAATTCACTATTCTGATTCCACCGTCTCGAAGCCCGTAAATTCTCGCCTCAAAGCCTAGTGCACACTTGCGTCGCGGCGACGGTGTAGCGGTGTAGGAACTAGTACAACTCGCCGCGCCCAGCGCAGCAAGCGATCGCGCCTAGCACGGACAACCGTCGCGCGTAGCGAATCTAGTGGAAGGGGTTATGCGTGACGGTGTGGTACCTGTGTCGCGACCACTCTAGAGCTCACGCAATAATTCTAGTCTGATGGATGGACGGAGCTGCGACGCTAGGTCACCCCGCGCGAATCGAAACCCCATTTTCTAGTGAGGCCGCCAACCCGCACGACCAACAGACTGGTCCATGCATCAGAGTAAATCGAAATCGAAAACCGTGAAATGTGAGTGCTGTTTAGTGGCAGCCGGACGGTGTGTCGTGTCGTCGTGCACTGTACTGCGACACACGCGACACAGTCGACAGACGTCCATCGACAGAGGCAACAATTTTTTCGTACCAAGATCTTTCGAGCAATTAACACTTGTGTCCACACTGCTCACCCACGCCACAAAACATTCCATATTTTTCGAAGTTTTGAGACTTGTGGTTTTTCTCTAACACAAATAGGTTCTTAATAATGGAATCTTTTTACATTCACAGTGGTTGAACATTTTGAGCATTCCTAGTTCTTTTACCAGCATCTTCGGAAATGACGCTTTCCGAATTTTCAAGCTTCTTTGGTAGAAAAGAAATTGTCCAAAACTAGGCTAATGGGTGATAAACTATGCTCATCATCAACCTAATGTACACAAATTAATTTCCGAAGTAGCAGCGCTGGCATGTTTAAAATGATGGAGTGAGGCTGAGAAAATCACTCGGTGCATCCAACTAGATATGACGATGTTTACGTGGCCAACAGGATTGCACCTGTTCAGAGAAATAGTGAAGGAGAGTAAAGTGAAGAAACGGAGGTAGCAGTAAGGTTAGCTTTCTAGTGATACGCAATGTTTTATCTTCGACCCGCCCACCCGGTGATTTTCTAATCCGCCGTCATCCACGTATTGCATGGATATCGACCGCGTCGGATACATTGAGGGATTTCCTCAACCTCACTCCATCATTTTAAACATACGTATCGACCGGGGGGGGATGCGGGGGGGGGAGTACACCGAGTGAGTTTTGGATCCCATTTCCAATGCGTTCTGTGGGGATCGACCGGGCTGGACTTACTGAGATAACTGTAGTAGGTCAACGTTTCAAATTCTGCTGCCTTCACCCCGAGGTTTATTCGGGTTCCTGCACAAGGATCTGCTGTGTAATATTCAATTTCCAATCCAATATCTGTCGACTGCGGTAAATTAACCATAGGTCAACTATGTTTCAGATTTCGCTGAATTCCGATTCTTTGGCTACGGGGAGGCGGAGAAGGCTGAAAGCCTGCCGATAATGCAATGAACAAGATTCTGCTTAAACTCACTGAGTATATTTGGAGATGCCAAACAATGAAAGAGTGTTAGAACCGAGTGTTTGAGTCCGCTGAAAGTTCTCCATGATGTTGATTAGAGCATTACAAACCTGAATTTTGTCCACATTTCAAATCCCTAATGCTTTCGGTTGGCTTCGCACGCTACAGTCCCAACCATTTGTCGTTATCTACAGATATCATGGAAGTCGAGAGAAAAACATTTGATTCGAGAGCAGCGCGCTCGGGACTTCGCGAAAAGCCGTGTTTGGAAGCATCTTGTATGCGCAAAGTTGAAATACCTTCTAAGTTTGAAGCACACTGAGTCATTATCATTTTATTGTTTATCGTGATAGTAAGAAACATAAACAGACAATTTCCAAGATAGTGAATGAACATCCAATATAAAAAAAAACTATGAAAACAATTAGAGAAAAAATGAAAAGGGTATGACTGGATAGGACAGCATAGTCAATCAGGGTGGGAGTGGGGTCACTTGGCGGTGAAGAGCAGTGGCGGGCCAACACTGCAAGCCGCTGGATGATAGATGCGGCTCCGCATACCATCTTAGTTGGTCCGTCAACTCCACCAAAAACCACATGTCGATCACCAGAGGCCTAGAATCAAGAGAAAAAAATCAAAATCCTCCTGAGACGCTCGCAAGTGAACTGAGGCAAGTGAACACAATGCATGAAACAATAACCAGTATCACGCTTCGTCGCCCACCAACGAACGATCCTTGAACTGTTCACAAACGGCGTACTGAAAACTCATAGACTTCCTAAATTAAAAAAAAATTTCATAGGAAAGTCGAGTCGATAAGAAAGTGAATGACCATTGCTTCGCCATTGCCTTTCTCCAATTATTCTTGTAGCAATATACTCTCACTTGGAGTGGAAATGGAATAATGGTTGTGCACCGTGTAAGAAAGCCTACTCCAATCGAAGTGCTTCCCAGCGGTGTCCACACATGTCCCCCACGGAGACGATTAGCCGTGGAGCGCACGGGTCGGCTGTGTGGACGGAGTAGGCGGTCTATTAAGTGTTAAAATCTCGAATACTTGCGTAGATCAGTGTCCATACTATCGTTCTCTGGGCCGAATTTCGGTCCGCGTTTGCGAACTGCGGCTATTGAATCATGCGACACGTGTTAATGGTGATGGGACCACTTGGTCCCGACACGATTCACCCTTCTCTCATCACCATTCTCACGTGTCGCATGATGCAACGACCGCAGTCCGCAAGTGCGAACCAGAATTAAGCTCGGAGAATGACAGTAAGAACGATAGTTTTCGAGAACCAACTTTTCTCTGATTTTTGCCATCGATTTTTTTATGATGCCTTACATACTCCCATGTCTTTTTTACGTTAGTTTTTCAGTGCCGTTCGTTATTGCCTGTTACCCGAAAGATATTCGCTTTGAGTGTCATGAGAAAAGGCTCATTCATAGCAGGTCGCTTCGACTAGTCGCGGCACTGCCAACAGTTACAAATCCCATCGCGCCAACAGATCTTGCATTGACTCGCGACGGTTTGTAACAGTTTGCTGTTTCAGTCGCGATCGCTGAATGACTGGGGAATTTCATAGCTGGTCAAAGCGACCTGCTTGATTTTGTTAGGTCGCTTCGGCTAATCGCGTCGCTCCCATGATGGAAGCGATTCGTCTAGTCGAAGCGACTAGTCCACCATCTTTTGTAACAACCTTGCGTATGTGGCGCGAAATTGCAGACGTCACAGTTCACTCGCATAAAATACGGCATGCGAAAAGCAGAAACGAGTATTTATTATTCATTCACGATGAGAGAGATGAGAAAAAATGTAAGGAGGCTACCGAAAGATTACATTTCATACCGGCTTTAAGCAGCTAGAAGCTTTAGCTTTAGTTTTATGTTGCTGTTCAAGCAAATTCCACCCCATCAATTTTTTTTTGTTTGAAAACTGTGCAAAACTCTTTTATCTAGAAGGTAAGGACAACAATGTCGAAGAAATAAGTAGGAATGCCTAGAAAAAAACCTTTTTTTTCATTCCCCTGGCTTGGTCCGCCGTTGTCCGTCTCTTTCACGCAAAATTACGTCCTCCCGAGCGTTTTGAAATCACTGGACGAAACGATTTCAAGTCGCGACACGGAGCGATTTCAGATCGCGCCAGTATTGTTGGCCGCTTCGACTTCGACCAGCTATGAATGAGCCTAAAGACCCTTCAGGTAAAGAAGAAAAACCAAGTAAAAAGGAGAAACATAACCTATTTGCTGAAGACTCATCCAGTCGTCAAGTACTCGTGATCGCGGCAACGCCGTTGCACCCGCGAAGGAGTATGCACTAGGCCTGACTGTTGCGATAATTTTCTTGTTTAGCGACAGCCTGTGTTTACCAGCGATCTCAACCCGCGCTGGATGCATGAACACAGGGACGCCTTTCGTACAGTGTTGGTCCAGTCATCTACTGGATTGCATACTCCACACTCTATGGTTGATCGTGGTGGTCTCTGGAAAACCATGGGGAGAAATTTTAGACCTCGGGGATGCTCCAGGCCGCGCCAGAAAAACGGCAGTGCTGTCGGTCGCAGATGGTATCACCCTATAGTAGTACGGATCAGGACAGGGTGGATCGATCAAGGCGACAATCTTCCATCTTTTTCCCACATTCGCGGCAAAAATTTACTTGGTTCATGGAGGTTATGTAGCGAGGATTTCGGTAATTTGTGAAGGTGTCGTATGGTAAATTTTACCAACTGGGGCTAAATGTTCCGTAGGCTACCTAAGTTCCCGCGCGAAAAATTAGACTAGGTGCCTACAAAACCCTGGTCATGTCCGTTTTTTGTGTGAGGCATCTCGCAACCCGTTGTCAGAGAACAGACTCCCCTGCAGGATTTATTTTGAGACCTTTTTGAAACTTCTATCTTCTTACACTGTTCCCAAACTACAGAAGCACTTGCGTGTAAGGTAGTAGAATTCTGAATTTGTGATATTCCGTAGCAAATCAGAATGTAATAGGCTCTGAAAGCGTTTCAAAAATTTCAGATTTCTTCCGAAATCCTTCCAGGTAAGTAATTACAGGCACTGATCACGAATTCAAGAATTGTTTGTTGTCAATTTTCCGGAGTTTTCGCCTTGATTCGTTCATAGCTTCCCATCGGGGAAAAAATCAAATGGAAATCGCGACGTTTGACGATTTCTGAAATGAAACGATAGATATGGCTCAAATTGTTGCTCAGCGTGTTACTTGCAAAACTTAACACGAATCTGCAACGCATTATCGATTTTCAATAGATTACGGTAGGTTATGGTGGGTATACGGTAGCTTGCTCAAAGTCTCGGATTTGGCTCGAAATTCCTCTGTGGGTGTTGTATGGGACGCCGAACAGAAATTTGAAGTTCATTTTTCGGTTTCGATATAATAAGGTGAGTAACGCCAATTAAAAGGCATCACGTCTACCGTAACCCACAGTAGCCTCCCCATAGGTAAAAAGGGCGTAGCGATAAGCAGACCCCTGAATCGCGTGTAACGGCCTGAGTAACCTCCCATTGAAAATTTTAAGTCGTTTCCAGAAAAAAAAATCAGACACTCTAAAAATTGGCTGATGACTTCTCGCGGAGCTTCAAAAACGCTTATAATTCCGTTCAGCGGTGTTTGTAGCACATTCCGACGGCAAATTCGTAGACAGCCAGCCGGAATTGACCAGAAAACATTCATCAGCTTTGAAATGGTGGGGATGGCCCTGCGAGGTTCCCTAGTCAGAGGTTTTGAATCAAGTTAAATGTCACTTTAGAGTAAGTTACGTTTAGTCTTCATGCAACTTACTTCTAAGCCGAAGCTAACTTACTTCTAGTATACAAGTAACTTACTCTTAGGACGCAAGTAACCCACTCATAAGATGCAAGTAACTTACTCATAGGATACAAGTAACCTTCTTTTAGGATGATATGATAATATCCAATTAGGATAATATGATACTCCCGTCTAGGATAATACCCAATTTATAGCAAATTTAGAGTCCGCCGTAGCAACGCAGCCCACACTGGAAGAATATCACGAAGTCACACATTGGTACTTTTGATTACGCGGTTTCGACGGCACTGGCGTCTACTAAACGGGTCCTGAACTTTTGTTTCTGAGTACCTGCACGACTGGAGCAACTCGACGTAACAATAGTCTTGGATATAATTGCGGAAATATAATAATCTTTTTCCCTCAGAGAAAATCAGATCCTGGACTCTTTTTACTTTCAACAGCATTACAGATCCTGCTAGAGTCTTCATTCATGTCGTTTTAATGTGTCTTTTGTATAAAGGGCTCCCGGTTGCTGAAGTCAATATTATTAAATTTCCCGTGAGACCTCTTGTATATCATAATATTTATTCGTTAGTTACGCCTGTTTGTTGTCGATTCGCTTACCCGTTTGCTCTACTACATCATTGTTTTTGAATGCATCTTCCAAACACTTCTTCAGAGCTCCACTATCTACCAACATAGCTGTTTGCAGAATTCAGATAATCAGAGAACATCTGATAGCACCCGCCTACGATCGGTTTACCCTCCATTAGGCAAGTGCGAAGAGCCGCGGTCGTGGCTAAAAGCACTGCGGTTACAGGTAACGGTAAAGCACGACGGGTCATGACCCTTTTCCATCCACAGAGACGGTGCATCGGACACTCGCTTGTTACGGACTTAAACGATCACTTCCCATCTCAAATATAGAATTTGGGTAACTCAACTTATCTGCATACTTTGGTCATATTCTTCACACTTCTTATAACAGACAAAATCGCAGAAAAGTTGGTATTCAACCTCAATAAGGATTGAGAGAACACTGGATCGAGTGAACACGTTTTTGATTGATTCTTCAGCTTTGTTTTGAAAGTGATTAACTCGTAAACTGTGAACGCCAATCGGACAAAGTCGGAAGCGTACGCTGGTTTGGGGAGAAAAATTCTAGGAAGAATTTATAAGGAGGATAACGGATCGTTAGCGGTATGATCTTTGCAAACAGCTTTCCGGAGAGAAGTGAGGGTTGGTCTGATGTTCGGTCAATCGAGCAGCGTTTTGTTATAGGCTCTCCAGAGCGGAATTTGAGACTAGGCCGCATATTCTTCTTATACGATTTTCTGGTGGTTCTTGAAGGTGTCCACCGACGCGATATTGCATCCCCCTGCCCAGCTGACAAACAGTATATTCTATTAGGGTAAATTTTGACTCATAAATTCCCTACTTACGTTGATGCCCGAACAACAGTTTTTGCCAGTGGGTCGGGACCATATTTTCCGCGACCAGCGACAGCGACAGTAGATACAATGCCGAAATCGCTACTTTTGCGACTTTTTGTCATAACACGGCTCAAAGTGATTCGTTCGGGGAGCTAGAAGCATTTTTGGAATCAGCATCGAGAGCTCTTCATTTCAAGTGCACACATTTCCTAGCATGGTCCCGCTAAAGCGAGAATGGACTTGGCACAAGTGGGTGGGGGCAATCGTGTACCAACACCTCGGAGGAGGCGGGAGAAACGGGGGAGGAGCGAGGTTCCTGATTGGACGCAGTACGTGCTAGCCCCGTATTGCATCCAATCAGGAACATCGCTCCTCCCCCGTTTCTCCTGCCTCCTCAGGGGTGTTGATACACGGCACAAGTAAAGGAGATGAAAATCGTCTTTTCCGGATCGGGCTGCCCCAGTGCTTATTTGAATGAGGAGTAGAAAGTAGAGTTGTGGGCCAGGTCCCATTTCGATTGGTCCCGTTTGAGATGAAAATGGTAAGAACGTGGTGTTTTTGTTCACTTCATTATTCTGATAACCATATATGCCTTGTTTGCAGGTCAAGAAATGTGTTTGCTCAAAATGAAGAGCTTTCGATGCTGATTCCAAATATGCCCCCAGCTCCCTGAACGGGTCACACTGAACCGAGTTATGACGAAAATTCGCGAATTTGCGTCTTTTTTGATCAGGTTAGTGCGGGTATTGTACGTGATAAGGGAAACGGGAAAGTGACAAGAATGCAGTTATTTTGGTCATTGACCTGTTTCAGAAAAAAAGGCGATTCGCCCTCATGCTCTTTCAGTAGAGGTAGAGAGTACGAGGCTTTCAGCCGTGTTATGACGAAAAGTCGCCAAAGTCGCCACTTCTCGACTTTTGCGGCTTTTTTGAGAAAATTATTGCGGGTATTGTACATATCAGGCGTATCGATTTTTGGTCGATATTGATGGTAAACATTGTCGCTTCGCTCGTCGCTGAAAGTATGACCCCACCGTTATTCCTGCAAGATTCACATCGAGTGGACGCCATCTTCAATACTGTGAAACATGCAGTCCTTTCTCCTTCGTCCTATTCTCAAAAGATCCGACATAACGTTCTGCCATGACTGAAAACTGCAGCACTAGAATCCTGATACTTGAAGTCGTCTTACACATATATTATTTTTCCCTGTTTTTGTATGGCTTGACCTCTCTAGTGAAAGGAATAGTCAGAAGAACCCCTGGAAACAAATCCTTAAACCCCTCAACACTTAAGGGGGGAACCTGTTTGAATATATTGTAAGATTGAGTTCTCTCGCGAAGTCGTTTCTAAAGTTTTTCCGCATTTGGAGACCTGATCACCGTGATTTTTGAAGTTTTTGTGCATGAAGAGTCTGTGCCGTAACTGTATTCCAAGTGGTTTGACGGTTGCATCAACAATCCGTGAAAAAATACTTACTTATCGACCCAGATCTGCTAGGGGATCGAAACTACAGTTAGCTTGTTTTGTATTCTGATCTATCTTTCATTCGTATAATTTGTTTTTGCTGTATGCTGCTTCATTTGCCACTTCTTTTTGTTTCGTAGCTGATTGTTCGGAACTTTTTCAAACCGTTAGGCTAAAAAAAATTAAGCTCGTACTCATTTTTTGTTGTCCTTTGGGAAAACTGACCTACTTAACTCAGGTTCAGACCATACAGACGGCCTAGCGCCAAGTCACGGGGGGGGTCGCATCGTTAACATTCGTTTTTGATCTGACTCCCCAGCGACCACTGCAGCCGGCCTGTCGCTGACGGAGGAGGCATATCGGCAGTAGTGGCTGTCACTAATATTATCGATACTATCGTTAACCACGTGCCGTCCTCGGAAACGTCGCTTGCACCAGCCGTCGAGCGTCATGCGCCAGCGTTCCAGCGCATGATGCTCCGACGCATGACGCTTAGCCGCTGGTCGTCTGCTATGGACGGAGCCTTATCGGGGAAAAATTCCGGTCCGCAGTAGGGTGGCATTCAATTCTGTGGATACTCAGTACAGTGTAACTGAGCAATCTTTCTTCCTCATATAAGTTCTCTGTGATACGCTCATTCAATGGTCGAGCTGCCTCTCCGATAAACTCCTCACCGCAGCTCCGTCATGGGATGAAAACTGTAGCAGCACAATCACATTCCCTGCCCTGAGGTCAAATGAAGCGCTGTGGGATCATTATTTGGCAGCGTCCATACGTTGCGAGAGCGTGCAAAACACGCAAAATCGATGGTCGTCATGAACACGCAATTTTCCAGCCGCTGAAGTGCGCTTACGCTCGCCAGCGCGCGCTCACGCCCGCTCTCGCTGGCTGCCGCTCGCCCACGCTCACTCCGGGAAAGAATCCGCAAGTCTCAAGATAATAGCTGTGTCTTCAAAACATTTAGCCTCGAGCTTACTTCGACACAAATGCCCTCGTACAATACCGCTTGTAGAATTTGATCAGAAAGCGAACGAGGTCGGGTTTTCGGGTCTTTTTTGTTTAACTCCCTTCAAACTCAACTTTAGGCGGACCTAGGGTGACTTTCATGATCCTGGGAACAAGGGCTAGCCAATGGTTGAGCCTTTGTGGTGGTTACACTAAGAACTATAGAAGTTTCGCAATCAGTCAGGTTTGTAATTACGGTACCGTGGCAGGTGGGGCGCTACCGTTTCTGTCTGCGGTTCCCTTTGTCTAGGGTATATAGAGAGCAGATTGATAGCAAAACTTCCATGGTTCTCAACGAAACCCTGACAGTGGCTAAACCATTGGATAGCCCTCAACGCCAGGATCAAAAATATCTCTCTAGTTTCGCTCAAAGTTGACTTTGAAGCGAGTTATACAAAAAAGACAAAAAAAGACTCGAAAACCCGACCTCGCTCACATTCTGACCAAATCCTACAAGCGGTAGTGTATCTCATAATTCGGACCCGGCTGTCAGGAACCGTGGTAAAGGAACAGTCAAGAATTCGACTTGATTGATTGATCAAAGGGACACCCATCGTCGATCGAATCAATTATAAAACTAGCCGTATTACTTTTTTTTTGTCCCTCTAATCTAGTATCATTTCACTGGAATCTCACTGCAAAAAGGTCAATAAAGTTCGTTCCGACCCTTACTTCAGACGAACATTGTTGGTACAGTCTTCCCGGGTCTCTCCAGTGGAGAAGAGGACTGTTTCATCTGTTTGAAACTTTTGGCTAGAGAGATAATGGAAAATGGATTTGGCTTCGGTTTGATTCCGCAATCATTTTCATGATGATGATTGATCAAATGGTTGTCATATCATTTTGTGAAGCTGCTTCAAATTTGAATAACCCGTATTTGAGTACTATGTAAAATTTCTATTTATACATCTTAATATACTATTATGTATAACGTTTTCAGAATAGGCGTTTCTACATAACAAACTTTTCAAGTACTTAACACGATCAATGAAGTCGTTTAATAAACTAGAAGCCCTAGCTGTTCTTAGCACCTCTGTATTTATAACAGATGATTTGATACGAATTGTAATGTTCGAATGAAAATGAGAAAAACGTACTACACTGAATTTAAAGTTATCTCTTTATTGAAAGGTTTGGTTATAATCACATCATTTATTATCTTCAAGTCAAGGTCCAAATAATTACAATGGTATTCATTGAAGTGTCTTTTCTAAACTCATTGTATTTATATATACATTTTTTTAGCCTATCTAGAATGTAGTTTTCGCTACTGTTGTGAATAAGAAGGAGATCATCCATATATCTATAGGGATAAAATGTTCTATGGGAGGAAATTTTCTCCACTGAAAATTCATATTCAAAGATTGAAAGTGGTAAATCGGAAAGTAAGGGACTAAAGTTACCACCTTGTGGAACTCCATTGATTTGTTTATATATAATTTGTCCAAAGGTGCAGAAGCTGATTTTGGGCAAATAATCAGTAAAATATACAAGATCTGTAGCGGTATAGTATCTGTGCTTATTAGATTTAACTTCATTAGTGTAGTATATAGTTTTATACCCATTAAAAGCAATGTACTTTTTACCTGCATTCTTGAAGCAAATTTCTAACATTTTTTTCAATATTTTTAATGATAACATCATGGGGTAAATTTGTAAACTTATTAGTGAAATCAGCAGAGAATAGTTTTTTCTCTTTCAACTCTATGTCTGTGAGTTTATTACTTATATTTATGTCATTAATTGACCAATAATCAATAAAATTTTTACTTCTGCTCTTAATAGATTTGTTATATTTTTTTGAAATGATCTTTTATGTAAGTAAAAATATTCTTTAGTTCTACTGATAATGGTTTGTTTATTCCATTACAATCTCCAGTGATGGATCTAAATTTAGCTGGATTTTTATGGAGCTTCGGTACACAATAAATATGTGGAATATTAGCATCAGGGATCATCTTAATCTTCATATTGTTATAAAGTGTTCTGCATCTATTAAATATATCATCAATAGTTTCTCTATCAAATTTTTCATATGTATTGTTACTGTCTCTTATATTGAAATTATTTTGATAGCTAATACCCATTTCTGTGCACATCGTCTGCAGATAGTATTTTTTACAAGTAAAACTATAATTTTTGTTTGCTTTATCAAGAGGACATATGATAAAATTGTTCTTGAGTTCATCCAATTAAAATCTATTATATTCATATAAGTATTCATCATTCAAAGTTTTTGTAATAAATAAAAGGTTTGAACTTATTTTCGATGTTTGTCTTGAGCCAACTATTCATATCTACAAGGATATTGTCACCAGTTATTCGATATTTGTCTGAAACTGTCCTTACAAATATATCCACTACATTATCAATCCAAATACGAATATCTCTTTTAGTAGTTTTATTATTTTGGATATATTTGGTACCGAAACTCAGGATCCTTCTAAGACTTTCATCAGACACCATAGTAAGGTCTCCAGTTATAACATGCCCGTGTTTCTTATCTACATATTTCTTATATCTCGATATATTACATATGCAATCTTGTTTAAATTGTCTGTGCAAGCTATCGAGATTGAGATTCCTCAGAGCATTATTATAGTTGATAACTTTTTTGAAAAAGGAGGCAGGCAAGTATATATCGCTCTGGAAGGCAGGTATGTGACATTAGTGTTATTTTTAATTAGATCACTTATAAAAATATTATTCAAGATTCTATTGATATTGACACAAACTATAATTTTATGAATATATTCAATATTAATGTCCAGATGAGGTTTATTTTGAACATCTTTATTATTTTTTTGTGTTGATCTTGAAATGAAATTTACAAAGAATGCTGATTAGGATGTGTCTATTCTTATCGTTAATTCTAGCCAAAAAAATTATTGTCATAACATAAGTTACAAAGTTGTATCAAATTAGTTTTTTTGCAATGTATGAAAATTCCTATCCTTCCAATGCACTATTGTGAGACCTTCCACCGCCCTACCTCATTTCCATCTTATGCCCATTTAGAGGTAGGTGGGATACTCATCAACATCGCTTTACATCATTCCCACCTCTTTTAGAAAACCTCTGGGCTTATCTGTGGTTGCGACCTACTCCATCCCAGTCACCACAGGTCGGTAGTTGGTGTTGGTGAGAACATATTGTCTATTTGTTTGTCTTACATATTTTAGTTGACCTAACGACGGGTGATTCCCTAGCTTTTTTATTACTCCAGGATATTTTACGTCAAATCATTTTTTAAGATTTTTCAAGAGATTTTTGGAACTTTTTTTGACTTCTTAATGGCATTGCCAAATCGTTAGTTTTGCCAGGAAGCTTAATTTTCAAAAACTTCACATATTTTCCCGAAGTTTTTCTTTCTGACTTCAATTTCGTTCCACGATTTCCATTTTGGAATGATAGAACATCTAACAGACGATATTGTTGAATGAGTACAATTTTAGAATCCTATGACCAACAACCATAAAAATACCACTCATTGCTTTATTGTGTGCAATATGATTTGGGTCATTAATATTCGACTTCGCATGATGAGCAGAATTTCCCAGACAAGTGACGACGGCCATCAACAATCAAAACACATTGCGGCATTTTGTGTAAAAGGCGAAAAAATCAATATTATTGATTGGTGTTTATCGATGATGACTGACGAGCAAAATTCCCCAACCAAGAAACCCAATCCCGTCAGCTATCACCACTCCTCGCCGCATTTCGTGGAAAAAGCGCGAAAATCGATGACGTGTCATGAGTAAGAATTGTGACAAGTTCAGTACTTACCTCCGACGACCTGTGTTAATTGGCTGCAGATCCACTTCGTCTCACGCGAGAAATCAAGAAGAAGTCATGCCGTGAGCACATTATCCCCATTTAGGTATGAATGCTGTAGCCTATCTTCCTATTGTGCAGGTGGTGTTAGTAATCTGCGGATGTCTTTCTATGCTTCTTTATCTGTACTTGGTGTATGTCGTGATCACACTACGGAAGAAGGAGCCTATCCTCAGATCCTCCTACTATTCAATTTTTATTGTGAAAGCAACAACTGATTTCTATTTGTACTGTGTTCTGGAGTTTATCATGCGTGCAAGAAAATACAACTACCTCCAGTTGTTCACCGAGCAGATGGATATTTATCCTCTATTCACGTATTATAATTTGATAATATCAAGGACCCTGTCATGTGGTGGTGAAATTCTTATAGCTTCAAATCGATTCACAGCATTCTACAATGTCATGAAACAAAATGAGGTATGCTTTAAAAGATCTGACGGTTCACCATGTAGCTGGTGAACTTCTCATTCTATTTTCGCTTTTTTGATTCGCATTTTGATAATAAATTCGCTAGGAGTAGAAGTTAGGGCTCTAAAAAAAGTTTAGGTAGTTTCACGGCAATATGAATTTAGAGAAATTGAGATAGGCGAAAAACTGTTCTGATTTATCAAAGCGGCAAGCAACTCCTGTCGGAGACCTGTTTCTCTTATCTAAGTTTATGCGACTTTCGCAAGGCTTACGACAGTAGTAACGCTCACAAACATGCATATACGTTAAGGTATGGAGCGCCAAAACTGTCTGGCTATCTACATTTGTTCTATGGACAGCGAGTGTTCTCACATTGGCCCCAATGCTTATTAAAGGCAATTTCGAAATCCATTTTCTTTTCCAACCAAATGGTATTCTTCTATTACACGACGATAGAACATCTTCACTGGTAGGGATGTTGAAAGCGTCAATATAGGAGATAGTGGGAAATTGGGAAATTGAACATGAACAAAATCTAATGTTGGAAGAGCATTCTTGAAGGTAGGATTTTCAGTACAATATTTGCCATGCAATGTCTGTGTACAGCATAACTATTCTGCTTTGTTCAGTCTTTTACTCCGGCTCATTCATTAGATTACGTCGAATGCCTACTAAACGATCGGTGAGTCCAGTTGTAATTACGATAGTAGTAGCATTTACACTTCTATTTATGCCGTTTCATTGAGAAGAGGCAAAAAACTTGCCCTACTCCGCAGCAAATTATTCATTTTTCCTTTGTGCCCACGGAAGCATTTCATTCTGCTTTGAGATGATCAGTTTTGGAGCATTAGCACCTAGGATTCTAAGAGTTGTGGGGTTTGCATCACCTCGAACTCTCCAGTGATTTTAGGCTCACCCTTAATCACTTCTCAAAGGACGACTGTCGATGTCCTATGTCCTTAACTGATTCGCGACCATGTGTCCCATCGGTAGAACACTGTAGCGGTTGGATCTTAAGGCGTCACTTAAGTCCTAACGTTGACGAACAAGCTAGCCGAATATACTCAATGCGCTCTCCTCAATAGATGAATTACCTCTGTGATTTCAAAAAACAACCTCTTCAGAATATCTCTTTTCCTACAGAACGCGAACACCAGTATATAAGCTTTTTTATACGCAATAATCATTACATGGATGATGACGGAAAGAGAATTTATAGAGAGTGATAAGAGATACACGAGGGAAATTACAAAGGGGTGAACGGAGGCCGCAACGGAGGCATGGGACCGAGGAGGGCAACCCGGGGCAGCAGGCTGGCTGGGACTACTGCACGCCCACCGTTTGTGTGCGGATGGCCTGTGATTTGCAATAGTATTAGGTCTCGGAGTTCAACAATACTACATCCCACCGCCCCGGGGAGTTCCGATCCTCCGGAGCTACTCAAGCTGACAAAGGATGATCGGGCGCTCAGTGGTGTTGCACTTTACACATGCCTGTATTGCTCTACACTGTGCCAATGGGTGTTTTTTTCAGACAATTGGCGCACAGCCTGTTCTGGGCCAGAAGGATGTCGGCTCTTTTAGCTAAAGGGATTTTCCTCTAGCTTAGGTGCCATGGGTGATTGTTTTTGCATAACAGGCAAACCTTTGCGGGCCTTGTTTGGTGCAACGCCTGTGGGTAGGTAATTCTGCCTTTTATGGCAGGGGCTGGCGATGGTGATCTCTCCGGGACCTTCATGTAAAGGTTGGATCTTAAGGCGTCCCCTAAGTCCTAACGTTGACGAAGAAACTAGCCGGATATACTCAATGCGCTCTCCTCAATAGATGAATTACCTCTGTGATTTTAACAGACTGAACCTTTCAGAATATCTCTTCTCCTACAGAACGCAAACACCATTATATAAGTTTTTATACGCAATAATCATTACATGGATGATGACGGAAAGAGAATTTATAGAGAGTGATAAGAGATACACGAGGGAAATTACAAAGGGGTGAACGGAGGCCGCAACGGAGGCATGGGACCGAGGAGGGCAACCCGGGGCAGCAGGCTGGCAGGGACGTACGGGCCGACTACTACTGCACGCCCACCGTTTGTGTGCGGATGGCCTGTGATTTGCAATAGTATTAGGTCTCGGAGTTCAACAATACTACATCCCACCGCCCCGGGGAGTTCCGATCCTCCGGAGCTACTCAAGCTGACAAAGGATGATCGGGTGCTCAGTGGTGTTGCACTTTACACATGCCTGTATTCCTCTACACTGTGCCAATGGGTGTTTTTTCAGACAATTAGCGCACAGCCTGTTCTGGGCCAGAAGGATGTCGGCTCTTTTAGCTAAAGGGATTTTCTTCTAGCTTAGGTGCCATGGGTGATCGTTTTTGCATAACAGGCAAACCTTTGCGGGCCTTGTTTGGTGCAACGCCTGTGGGTGGAATACTCTGTGGGTTGGCTTGTTATCCCTGTTTCTTTACCGGGGTGGAGGTCTTGGTACGCTAATCTCCGAGTGTTCCAAAGGGGAACTGGGGTAAGTAATTCTGTCTTTTATGGCAGGGGCTGGCGATGGTGATCTCGCCGGGACCTTCATGTAACGGTTGGATCTCAAGGCGTTCTCTAAGCCCTAAAGTTGACGAACAAACTAGCCGGATATACTCAATGCGCTCTCCTTAATAGATGAATTACCTCTGTGATTTTAACAAACTAAACCTTTCAGAATATCTCTTCTCCTACAGAACGCAAACTTTCAGGGTATCTCTTCTCCTACAGAACGCAAACACCATTATATAAGTTTTTATGCGCAATAATCATTACATGGATGATGACGGAAAGGGAATTTAGAGAGAGTGATAAGAGATACACGAGGGAAATTACAAAGGGGTGAGCGGAGGCCGCAACGGAGGCACGGGACCGAGGAGGGCAACCCGGGGCAGCCGGCTGGCTGTGACGTACGGGCCGACTACTACTGCACGCCCACCGCTTGTGTGCGGATGGCCTGTGATTTGCAACAGTATTAGGTCTCGGAGTTCCACAATACTACAACACGCTTATCAAAAATCGAATTTCCAAATCCAAACGGATTTCCAAATATTCTCGATATCAATGTATTGACCTGTCTTAGACTCGACAACGGAATTCGTGGTTCGAGCAGCGCCATTATACTTTCGATCTTTTGTTAAAATGGATGGATCTCGATGAGAAAAGCCGCATCTAAAACAATTTCAAGCTCATTTTGAGCTCTTTCTCATTTTGCTACTGCTACTTGGCTTTCCCAGGAGGAACTCCTAGCTGGAATCACTTTGCGCTCATCTGGGAACGTGCCGCTACTTTGTCTACTCTTACCATGACCCCAAAACATCGATTTCTTGCTGTTCGAACTCTTCTCACCCGCCTTACCCCGATCTAGACCATTTATAAGAACAGATGTCAGGTTTGTGAATCATATGAAAAGCATCTCTCCTATGTGTATATCCCGAGAGCACTGATGACAAAATAATACTACTTTTTGACCCTTCCGCGATTTCACGCAGTTGTCTCTCTTAATAGAAAAAGTTCTACGACAAAATTAGGCGTGTCCGTTAATGAGACAAAGTGAAACATTTTTCATGCCATTGGCAGCAGTATGTACGGTCGTTCTCGGAGCCAAATTCCGGTCTGCATTTGCGGATTACACCTGTTGCGTTATGTGACACGTGACAATCGTGGCGACCTCTTGGTCCTGGCACGATCCATTTTTCTCCCTGATAATTTGACGGCGTTTCAACCGGTGATCCTCATAAAGGCACAGTTCTACCTGAGGGACGACATCTGAGGTTTCCACGCATTCGTGAAGTAGATCAACCCTAAATAACACCTGCCCAAAGCGAGCTCTCAACTCCAGCGGATAAACGAGATATTTGTGGAAGCCACCCTGGGGCGCCTTCACCAAGAAGCCGCTTTGGCACACCCCTTTAACGATCTTTCGAGCTGAACCGTTTACGGGCAACTCATCCTCGCATCCATTTAAGATGAAAGATTAACTGCACCCCATATCAAGATTCATGAATTGCTCAAAGGCGTGGGAGCTTCTTCAGTGATTTGCACCAACGCAAGAGTTTCGCCCACCCAGGGGTTTCAATCCCCTGCTAAAATCGGGAAGCGTTTTGCAACGACGGGGATGAAACGGCCCGCAACCTTAGCACACAGCGGTTGGAAAAGATGAAAACTCAAATCACAGATGGTCTTGTGCGATTCCAGAGACAACATTGGAATCAGCGTGAGATCGTTCTCAAGCTAGGTAGAAAAACAGAAAAGCGATTCTGAAGTAGGACTGTGCCCTCAAATGCAGTGTCCACGATGAAAACCGTACTATAGTTTTTGAAATGTTTTTGGGTAGGTAAGTCCATTAAGAAGAGGTTGATATAGAAAAACTCCCCACAGAATACTCAGCAGAGCAAAACTTTTTGGAGAAATCTCATCAAACCCTTCCACACGCTCCACTCTTCATTCTGTTATTCGTAAGGTTGAGATTCTGCAGGGTTTTAGGCGGAATTTCTCAAATAATGTCACACTGAATACCTTTGCATACTCCAAACTTCTGTGGTAAAATGGCTAGGACCGCGCAGACACATTTACTGTTATCTCAACCATCTTTGTGAGCGTGAATGCTGCCTTCAAGAGTTTGCCAAGACAATGAAGAGATTTGGAAAAGCATTTTGAATGAGAAAGAGGTACCCAGTATCAACCATGAGGAGCCGTCTACATGAGGGTGATTGTATGGTTTCCGTTTTCGCTTTAGTCTGACGCAAGGACCAGACGGCTGGCCGTGCTGTGTTGGCGGCCTCGCTGGGGAATGGGGTTCCGATTCGAGCGAGGTGATCTACCGTTTCCATTCATCAGACTAGAGTCATTGCGCGCACTCTACAGATGTATAAACCCTAGCTACAGCTTAAGTTGCTGGGATAAGTTCGGGCGGAGTAAGCAGCGGAGCAGTCGGTGATGGCAAAATATAACAGTGAAGAAGAGATTTTGACACGATGAGCCTGATGAGCCTAGCTTCGAGCGGCTCAAAATGATATATACATGTATCTTCGTCTGGCGTACGGTGGTTGCATAGTCGTTCCATGTTACATCCTATCACCATTGGTTATTTGCTCACGGCTAGTTTTTCTACGACGAAATTATCAAGAAGGGTGACGTGACGCTTAGGGTTCGCATTTTTAACATTTGTTATTGATATCTGCGAGCAAATTATCAAGTGTCTCAGGCTCCGTGCATGGGGAAGTTTTTAGAGTTCCACCATGGCGCGGCGCGACTTCATGATTCATACGCGAATCGGAGAGCGGCGCGTTATTGATCGAAGCGCACAGAAAGCATCTCATCGCGCCGCGCTGCGATGGAACTCTAAAATAGGCCTAGCACACGACCAGCGGCAGGCGTCAAGACGCTAAAGAGTCGTGCGCCTGCGCTGAAACGCGGTGATGATAACATAAGTGAAAGCCGCAACTGCCGCCATACCTCTTCCGTCGGTGACAGACCGCGAGCAGTGGTTGCTGGAGAGTGAGATTAATAAGAAATGTTAAAGATGCAAACCCTCAGCGTCACATCACCCTAGGACGTTTGCTATGGGCTGAACCTCATCTGTGTGAGATATAGAGTGAAATCGAATAATGTTGGACAGCCTTTTATCCTCTCTGGCTGTGAAGAATGTGACTTACCAAAAAAAAGGTCTCATAAGACGATTCAACCGATTCCTTGTCGAGATATGTACCCGTACTATAGTGTGTCAAATACACGCGTATCAAGGGCTCCTTACAAGAGTGCTCTCGCAAAGTTCCCAAACGTCTCCGACACCGAATCCCTGCATACATGATCAGTCCCACTAGCTTTTGAGGATCGAAATCAAAGCCAGAAAGCTCGTTCCTAGAATCATTGCCATTATTACCACTCGTTGTAATAAAGAGAAAATGGACTCAGACTCTTTGAGATTAAAAGCAGTGTTCACGGCAAACTTCGTTCTTGAGCCTTCAACTAACAACATTTGTGGTAGCCCCCAAGGGTAGAACTGTGTAAAAAACGGATCTGAAGGCAAAAATGGTTATGAGGATTATTCCAGTAGGCAAGGACGGTCTCATTGAGTCTGATTGTTGGAATCGACACCGACATGGTTCCATAACGCCTTGACCTGCCATTATCAGCAGTGGCTCTTATCGAAATAGGCTATGAATTGGAATGATTTTTGCCTAAAGAAGATTTGCGGAAGTTTTCGACAACCAATTCTTAAAACAAACCTTTTTTTTCAATAAGAACCCATTGTCGGCGATTGCAGGTCAAAACTTGGCAGTGATAGAGACGTGTCGGTGTTGACGACAACAACTAGACCCAAGGAGGTCGGACTTGCTCACTGGGGTGATCTTCGAAACCGTTTTCTGTCTCTGGGGAGGCTTTCGGATTTGTTTGTTCATAACTGTTCTGCTTCTGAGGGCTACCACCGTTGTTTTCAAGAGAAATTTCAAGGACGAAGTTTCTTGTAAACAGCGCCTTTAGAGCCCGGTGAACGTTTACAAGATTTACCATTAAGCGTTGTGTTTGCCTCGCATTTAGTTACAGTATAGCTGGCCAGTTTTAATATTGCAGGATGATGTAGGCGTGGTTCTTAATGCTATTTCCAGGAAATTGAGAAGCGCTTGCTTGTCTGTGGGTTCGCTTCGTCAATACCATATTTCGTAGAATTGGTGCGAACGTCAATAAGATTTTATGCTCTGCTGGCCCTGGGGAACTCAAGTGATCTGCTCCAAGCGGCAACGCATGCCGGGCAAGTTTTTGAATTTGTTAGGCGACTTCTACCAGGGCATGAAATGTTCAATACTCAGTGCTCTTCTTTCAGTTACTATTCAACAGAATTCACTATTTCCATCACACCATGGCTCCATCTCCTCGTAGATAAAGGGTTACGACGCCTGATCTTGCGAAAACACTTCATATGCAGATTGCACAGAAACGCAATCAAATCTGTGAATGCCATACTAATGAAAACTCATCCGTGATTGTCCCTTAAACGAGAATCGATGTTAGGTGGAAGACATAAATGGATGCTTTCGAAATGTTTGCCTCATATCTATTCTGATTGAACTCAGTCTGTCTGTAAACAGAACAGCATTTATAACCGGAACAATGAATTGATTTTGCAAGCATATTCGTAAGAGGTGACTTGAAAATTGCTGTTCTCTAGTATCGAAGGAAGGAAAAGTGAGACAGAACAGCATACACAGGACAATTTTCCTAGGGTATCCTACGCTCTTCTACAATCCGCTGCGAACCAAGTAGCTGGGCTTCAACTCCGCCTCTTCTACAGCCCTGCTCCAGAATTATCCGATTCAGTAGGTTGGTCATTTTTCATTGCTTTAACTGTCTCTACCAGGCTTGCTGTGAACTACGAACGGGGATAGCGCCTAATAAACAAAAAAACATGAAAAGAGGTCCCGCACACTCTCTCCGGCGCCCTGCGCAATCCTGTTTTGATCCGACACACTTTCCACGCTCCCGCTGAGATCCTTCGCACTTTTCCTGACTCTCTGTGCACCCCTAGTTGCGTCTAACACACTTTCCCCTGCGCTCAGCGCAATCCCGCTTGAGCCCTACATAATTTATCTGGATGTCCGCGTACACTTAATTGAGTCCCGCGCACCTTATCCGGCACTATAGCTAAATATTCAAAGCCAACAATCTGAACGCAGTTAGGTGAGTTTTCGGTTTGGTGTAGTTGTTATTGAACATTCAAGCTGATTGGCTCTTTTTATGATGTGATTCATATGAAGAAGGCTCAAAATGGGATACTGCAGACGATAGTGCTCTCGAAAGACTTTAGAAGAGAGGTGATTCATGTTAGATTTGAGAAACCTGTGCTGGCGTAACCTGGCGTCGAGTGTGCTCTGTCTGGCAGGACTTACATTCGAAGGCAGTGTTCACGATAAAAACGAGTTTCAATCTCTGCTAAGAATGGGAAGCGCAGGGGCACACTGTGAATTTAATATTGAGAGAACGCACAAAACGAACCAGGAAGAGCCCCAACAGAGCCCGAACTTGTCTTTTTGAGCGCAAGGCAAAACCCATAAACGCAATGCCCGCCCTCTAACGTGAACAAATGAAAACTCGAGATGGTGAGATGAGCGATGTTTTTCGATCAATAAGCCCGTTCTTCCCTTGATTTTCAACTTTCTCAGATAAGCTCGCATACATCGGCCGCAAAAGACAGAGGTTACAATCTTCGGACAATTCGCCTACCATGCTTCCGCAGCTCAATTTTTGAGGGATCATAGCTACGTTCCCAGGAGGTCTTGCATGATTCCAGAGACATCATTCGCATCTGCATGGGACCGTTTTCAAAATAGGTGGAAAAACAGAAAAACGATTCTGAGGTTGGGATGTGCCTTTAAAGGCGCAGGACACCCAGAAAATTATGTTTCAGATCTCATGATTATCTTGGAGAGAGCCCTCGGCTGATCACAATGTTATCTCAGAATTCGTTCACGACCACCTACGAACGGAGATATGGCTCCATGAAAAAGCCTGCATTTTGAAGGCAAAAATTTCGTGGACGAGTTGTCTCGGGCCTGCATTTCTCTTCATTCGCAATCGCTGCACGAGAGTAAAACAGGATGAGGAGATAGAGCGGCAACGGACTGAAGAACGACGACATTTTGAGAATTCATCCATCTATTTAGCCGCTATCGAGTTCGTAAACCTGGTAGGGGGCTGGGCCTGTGGTGGTGAGCGAAGGAGGTCGGGCCTGTTGTGGTGGCTTATATCTCGCTTATTTGAAGGAATGGGGATCTCGCATTTGACACGTGTTATACAGGAGGGGTCTGCTACAGAATCAAGTAGAAAACACCAAATTCATGTCTGAGGGTGCACTGCGCCTCTAAGGGCATGGAACACCCATTAAATAATTTTTCAGTTCTACGCTGATTTCGGAGAGAGTCTCGCGCTGATCACAGTGGTATCTTCGAAATTGTCCAAGAACCTCTATATTGAGAATTATGGCTCCTCAAAGATGCCAGTGTTTTTAGGGTGAAAATGGTGGACGAGTTGTCTCAGGGCTGTAATTCTCTCAACTCACAATCGTTACGCGAGAGCGAGTCAGGATAAAAGACAGTCCCGCAATGGACTGAAGAACGAAGACTTGCTGAGAATTCATCAATCCATCTGGCCGCTATCGAATCGGAAATTTGATAGGGGGTGTGACCCGTGGTAGTGAACAAGGGAAGTCAGGCATGTGGTTGTCGCTCATGTCTCACTTATCTCGCACTCGGCACGTGTGATGTAGGAGTGGTCTACTACACAATCAAGTAGAAATCACAAAAATCATGTCTGAGGGGGTGCTGTGCCTCTGAAAATGGACGGCTCCCCCTTTTCTTACGTGCGATGGTGACTTCTTCGGCTAGTCACCGCCTGCCGTTAATGTGATTTCTTCGGAGAGTGGAGCGATCCCTCTGTCAAGGTAGTACCAGGAATCAAGAAACCCATCAGCCAGAAGTTATGCCGTGAGCTAATGAAACGTATAATTGGTAAGGTGGTTGGTAAATACGTATGTCTCTGAGGCAAAAACAATAGATCGAAACACCAGAAACCTCATTAGGCAAGTTCTGAAACATTTACTGTCTACATATTCTGATATTGACGGCCTACTACAACAACGCTACAGGGCGTTCCAAATCTACTTGGGCGGTGATTGTCCGGATTGCGAATAAGTGTGCGCGGTGAATCTCTTGATGTTTATTCTTTCGCATACAACATGAGCATCTTTTATATCCCTCAATAGTCTTTGAGGTGTTGGCGTCAGACCGGAATGTTGAGGACTCACCCGAATTAAAGCGCGATCCCAAGCTGAGCAGCAGGTATGTGCCGAAAAAATTTTGAGATAACAGAAAATCGAGGTTGCCAGAGAACAGAAAGGCCGGAAAGGCCAGGAAACAGAAAACAGAATATTTTTCAGAAAAAAAATATTCATTGCATTCAGACTTTCTTCTCGAGTGAAAGGAGAGTGTTATTATGATTATCTTCATTATACCCGTAATACAATATCTACGAAATTGCACAAATGACCAGTGATCAGCCATGACGAGAACAGATCGAAAATAGGGTTTTCTGTGCCCTTCATTTCCGAAGAGCTAAGCGACGCGATACGCTGCTGTGTACGCAAGGCAGACCTCCAGGACGCAGTGCGGCTAATTGAGATGCCTCCCCAGAACCTCAAGGGACAATTGATTCGAAACCGTCTGTATGACCGCGCAACGCCGTCATGTGTGATTTGCCCATACGGAAGGGAATTGGAGTACGCTAGCACAGGGGTGGTCTACCTTATCTCTTGTCAGATGTGCAGAGAGGAATATGTAGGAGAGACAGGCATGGCTCTTTGCGTTAGGGTAAAGGAACACGTGGATGGCATGGGAAAGTCCAAGGTGTCTACTCCTCTGGGAGAACATTGAGACCGCGTCCATGAAAACAGCTGTTCAGATATTGTGGTTACGATACTCGCGCGCGAATCAGAGATTGCCGCACGCAGGACCCTAGAGGCGTTTAGGATAAACTCCAAGAACCCAAAGATCAACAGAAAGGACGAATGTCTGGCGATCACCCGAAAACTAGCCCCTATTGTTGACCTTTTGAGTTTTGATCTGCTTATGGGCTTGAGCAGCCTTCTAAAGGCTACTGAGGTGGGTGGTCCGATATGGTCCCACTCATTCACTCGCCATCTAAGACCAACTGAGGGTGTATGGCAGGCTCCAGTCTGCACACTAAAGGTTAGCTATTATAAAATTCCATACTTTGTCGCCTTTGTCAGTTTTCTGTAAAATTAGTCCCTTGGTTCTGAAATGGTGCTTGGACGGCTAGTTTCCTTATGTACCTTTGGCTTCCAAGCCCTGACGAAGGCGTGATTGCCGAAACGTTAATCCAATAAAGCTGAAAATTCTCGGTCTACTGCTCAAGAATACAACTACGAGACCAGTAAGACATTGATAGTAGTAATGACAGGTCAATGACGAGTAGCTCATCATTAGAGGCACTCACACTGAGAATGTTAGCAGAGAAACAGCCCACCAGGCTTCACAGCGGTTCCTGATGTGCTATCTTTCAGACCCTTCTCGGTTGTTTCTCGGATAGTGAGCGGCTGAGATCTTGTTGTTTACGAAATAGCCAGAAGTGGAAGAGAAGTAGCTGAGCGATAATCGAGAAATAAACAAGACGCGACAGGCACACCGACACGCGACGCGGCCTTCACCGGATTGCCGAGCACCCACCTGGGCCTTCTGGTGCTAGGCTGGGTTCAAGCACCGCGAGTTTTAGTAGTTGAACCAACGGCGGTTTCGAAATTCCAATTATGCTTTAGGGACTCGTCGTATGCACTCCTTGGAGAGCATTAACTGGCGTCCATTTTGTGGCGAGCATTATTTGGCGGCTGTTTCTCGGCTATTTCGCAGCAACCAGTTACCTCCCGACATATCTCGGCTTCCACGCAAAAATCAGGCATTTCTTGGCTATAAATTGGCTATTAATCGAGTGAGACTCTCACAGCACGCCCGTAGGTCAGCACAATAGGGGTTGCATCCCAGGGCAGAAACCGGATTCAGCCCCTTGTTGTCAGGTGCAGCTGCCGTCGACAGCTACAATACCGCTCGTAGGATTTGGTCAGAAAGCGAGCGAGGTCGGGTTTTCGCGTCTTTTTCGTATAACTCGCTTCAAAGTCAACGTTGAGCGAAACTAGGGTGATATTCATGATCCTGGCGTTGAGGGCTACCCAAAGGTTAGGCCTCTGTGGTGATTACGTTGAGAATTACAAAAGTTTCGCAATCAGCCAGGTTTGTAATTACGGTGACGTGGCGGATGGGTCGCTACCGTCTCTGTCTGCGTTTCCCTGTCTCTACCGTATACGCAGAGCTGGTTGATTGCGTAACTTCCATGGTTCTCAACGAAACGCCGACAGTGGTTATACCACTGAATAGCCCTCAACGCCTGGATCATTAATATCTCCCTGGGTTCGCTCAAAGTCGACTTTGAAGCGAGTTATTTAAAAAGGACGAAAAAGACGCGGAAACCCGACCTCGCTCGCCTTCTGACCAAATCCTACGAGCGGTAGTGTAACAGCAGCAGCTCCTGCCGATATCGAGTGGTCCAACCTCAACATGCGTACTAAAAATGTACCGCTGTTACCTGCAGCTGCTTCTGACAGCCAAGGGTTGAAATCAAGGTCTGCCCTGGGATGCAACCCCTATTTCGCGGCACAATAGGGTTTCAGAAATAAAGTATCCGAATCTAGGGTACCAATCGATAGGGAATGTTCTAGAATTTATTTCTAGAAAGATGAAAAAACAACTTTTTTTCCAAAAAAATTGAACTTCACCTACCCCCCCCCCTCCGGACATGGGGAAAATTGGTAAAAAAAAATCCAAAAAGGGTGGTCTATATACATGATCTAGTGCAAGAGTAGAAACTGTAGACAGATGTTATTAGGAGATTTTAAATTTCGGAGATGAGCTCATAGAGTCGATTTTGAGTCGAGTTATTGCCGGTCAAATGTGCTGTGGTCCCGCGGTGGTTCGAAAGCTCCACCGGGCCATCGTGGCCAAAAACGAAGGGTAAAGATTTTTTTCCGGTTTCTGAAGTGCTTTTCAGCTTCCCATCTGACTGAAATTTTTAAATATCGGCAGCACGTGGAACGCTATTCATCCCGTTTGGAATGGTGAGGCCCGAAATATGAAAAAAAAACTTCAAATTGAAACGAGTCAGTCACGTCTACCAGTTTTTCACCTCTCCTAGAGGATCTTTTTTTCCGAATCAATTTCCCTCTGAGGGTTCAGGACGACCCATTGTTCGGAACGACCCGGACCACCGCTGTGCCTTACCTTGTACGGAAGTGCTTCCTAGCTTCCCATCAAACTGAAAATTTTAATTTTCGGCAGCGCGTGGACCGCTATTCATCCCCTTTGAGATAGTGAGACTCAGACATTGGAAAAACCTTCGGAATGAAAAGAGTCAGTAACGTCCACAATTGTTTTACCCTTCCTAGAGAGTAGTTTTTTTGACCGAAGAAATGCCCCTCTTAGAAGGGTGGTTTTTGTTAAGGACGATCCGGACCACTGCTATGCCTGACCCCGATTGTGCCGAAGTAGTACTCTACGAGTACATGAGCAGGGTTCGTGATAAAGCGATTGTTGTGTCCTCTTAATGAGAATACAGGTCTGGCCATCACAAAAGTGAGGCGTCCGCTCTCAATCAACAAGATACTGATAAATGCTGGTTTTTCAGTTCAAAGGCAGTGTTCACGATAAATTTCGCTTCCGATATCTCCACGGCTTACGGAAGGTCTGGTGCTCTTTATAACAAGGCATGCTTGAAAAGGACACGAAAAACGCGTTTTTGAGCAAAATCAGGCCCTCTCTTGTTCACGTTGATTTTTGAGCTTGGAGGAATTACCCGCTAGAGGGATGATACCTATCAGTGCAATGGAGCGATCAGCTCACTTATCAGCACTTCCTTCACTTGATGTTATAGAGCCTTTCGATGGGTGGTGTCACTCGAGTTAAATGCATATTCGAAACGCGTTGAATGCGGCGGTTTTCTGAGTAAGTGATCCATGGGTATACGGTAAGAAAAAGCGTAATGTACGCTCGAAGAAAGTCCCGCAGAGTACGAGAGGCGATTTCTGATAGGCCGCTTCGAATTGTACTGCCGGCCTTTGCCAGATTCGTGCAGAAGTTCAAATTCCCGTGTGTTGTACGACCATATGAAGGGTGATTCGACGTAGCGGACTCATTGAGCGAGTTACAATGAAATAAATGCCTCGTCTCAAGCGGAAACACAAGGTCGGTACAACTTTGTCAGGAAAAAACATGCGAACTGACTAAAAAAAGGTGGGTGCTATTCTCAGAATCGGAACCGAAATTTTAGGAATTA
This sequence comes from Aplectana chamaeleonis, assembly GCA_029168955.1. Lineage (NCBI taxonomy): Eukaryota > Metazoa > Nematoda > Chromadorea > Rhabditida > Cosmocercidae > Aplectana > Aplectana chamaeleonis. The sequence continues at coordinate 3,212,687 of JAPDOI010000025.1, forward strand.
CAAAAACATCTGCATTCGTGTCTGATAGTATGGTCAAACGAGAAAAAGATTCCTCTTGATAAATGCTATAGACAGAGGTATTACTGGCATGACGAAAGGAAGCACTCCATGGAGTTCTCAAGTAAGAGTCTCGGTTGCAGTTCGCTAACGGTTTGGGGTGCGTTCTGTGGGAGCCAGAGGCTTTACCTAGCATTCACATCCACTCGTATAGACAGCACCGAGTACTAGGAAGTGCTGAAGGCTTGCGTTATACCATTTGTGAGAGGAAGACGGAGGCAACTCTTAAGCTTTCAGCAGGAAGGTGCAAGGATTCACGTGGGCCGCTCCACCAAGGGCTTCCTGGAGAAACAAGGCGTGATGGTAGTAAACTGGCCAGAATGCAGTCCTGACGTGAATTCCATAGAGAACCTTTAAGGTATTCTCGCACGTCGGGTGTATACCGGAAGCCGACAATTTGAGGCGATTGAAGAGCTAAAATGCGTTGTCTTGCAGGAATGGAGCGAAATCGAGAAAAGCCGCCGTCTTACATAGTCTCTATGAAAGAATGCCTATTCCTTTTTGATGTCTGGTTGTTCGTGTTGTTTCAATAATGAAACTGCTATAATATCGGTGCGCCCTATAATTATGAATTAAGTGAGAATTTGAGAAAACGACTTCAAAAAAGAACTGTTGACCAATCGATCTGGAAAAAACGTCCACCAGAGTTTTTTATAGTCCCTTGCTACATATCGCAAGCCCCTTGCTACATATCGCAAACTGCCGGAATCGCCAAATGTAGCTTTTGAAGAAGTCCCTGGAGGAAAGAACAAAGGGTATCTGCGTTTTACCTGCGATGCGCTTGTGTCTTATCTCAAGGTCTACAGTTCAACTCCGCATTGCCGTTCAGTCCGCAAAGTGCACACTGCTTGCGGAAGCGTGCTGCTGCGCGGTTGCGAGTATTCTCAGACAGGGATGTGGGATCATCCGAGCGGTTTTTGCCTTTGGTGCCCGGGTGATCCCACCGCCCGGGTGATCGCACATCCCTGTTTGAGGATGCTCGCAACCGCGCCGCAGCACGCTTTCGCAAGCAGCGTGCATTTTGCGGACTGAACGGCAATGCGGAGTTGAACTGTACACTCGATTCGGCGGCTGAAAGTCGAAACTATCTTCGAATATTGACCTGTTCCATTTTGAGATAAACTCTGTGTAAATTTTCTTGTACAATCCTTGGAAACTACTCCCGTCACTACGATGTCTGCGCACATTTAATTCTGGAACACATGGTTATCGTGCAATCTTATTCGAGAGTAACCTGAATCTCCACTGTGTAATCCGTCATGCTAGAAACGTCGGAAAAATGCCACAGCACGGAAAAAGAATTTTTCATTCAGGATTTTTACAATTTTTCAAAATTAAAATTCTTCATAGTTATTATTATTTTACATTTTGGCAGAGCCTAGAAGATTTCAGTTAGCACTTCTCACAGTTAGAAAGCGCCACGTGACATTTCAGACTGTCTATTTCTGCGACTGGTTTTAAAAGGTGGTAGTAATCCGAACGAGTATGCAAGACCCAGAAGGTCTGCAAGTTGTATGTTCAATGCTAAATTCACTAAACAGGAAGTAGAGTCGGAACCGATCGTACTAACACTCTTGGTATTCTCCTAGCGGGGTAGTTCGCAGTGACTGGAGCAAATGTGTTATAATATTTGTGTACTAGAATATGTCAACGAATATTCGGAAAACGAATATTCGGCCGAATAAACGAATAATCGAATATTCGAAAAATTCGATTATTCGGAAAAGTCAATTTAATTGACTGGACTGTTGTAGACTGAACTGTGGTACAACTATTTATTGAGGAGAGTCACCCCTCCGTACCACTCTACAACTACAAAATGAGCTCCTACAACCGAACGAGCCGCCTTAAGAAGGCAGCGGACGCGGCTTCCGATCGCAGGCCCCGCCTGCGATGAGAGACCACGGGGGCAGATGAGAGCGCGAGGCATACATAAGATGCCCCTCCCCGTCATCCACCCCTCCGCGCCCATCGATCGACGGAACCGAACACTACAACAATTGGACGAGGATTCACACTGGAAAAGGAGAAGGAGAAGAGGACAAATGTATTATAAGGGTACAAACAGGTTAAAACTATTACAAATATTAGAATAATAGTAGAACTATGGCAAAATAATGCTCTTCAAACTACTACTCTTAACATGCCCGCACTAACTAGAGAGTCGTCCCAACTCACATAACAAATAAGTTCACTAGATTCCTCTCCGGACATCTCTTTTCTCCATACCATAGCCCCTACGTCCACTGTCACGACTGTTCCCGACGTCACAAGAACTGGGTCAATCTTCTCCATCCGGTTTGATGCTGAAATCAGCAGTACTGTTAGAACCACAACTATGCTTTGTACGTTCCCACACTTCAATCGCATTCGTGGCGTTAGCTCCAACGTCATGGCAAACTGCCAAATTGGGACCGACTCTGTGCTCGAACCGCACTCTTGTTGCTGCCTCCACGGCTTCCACATAACTGACGTGTAGGTGGCTGCACCCCTTCGTGGCGGCGGCGGGACCATGGGGAGTGAGATGCGTAGATTTTATCTTTCGGAGCTTCGACTTCTTCCTTTCATCACTCCAGCTCTCTTGTTCTCCAACAGAGGCGACGTTCTCCAGTTCACACCTGTCGGCCACTTTATTCGATCGTGCCATTTGGTGTGTCGGACTGGGAACAGCGACATGAACACACTGCCCAAAACAGCCGTAGTCACATCGATGACGCAGGTTGAGTGGATGCTCTATGCCGATACCCGTTTTGAAACATCGAATCTTCCGACTCGTTTGAATCTCTGCGGAGGGGTTCTTTCTGGGCTTCCCCCGCTTCCTACGAGTTCTAACAGGCTGCACGGGCTCTTCTGATACCCCTTTAGGTAGCCTCTGAACCGCATCGAATTGTACTCTGCTGGGTTCATCAGGCCCAGGCTTGCATGAGTTATGATCTCGGCGCCTATCAGGCATGACCGTATTGCATCGCCTCCATCTCGGGCAAGCTCCTGACTGATCGCGGTCATGGTTCTCAGCGCCTTTTCCTTGATCTGTTGCTGCGCAACATTTCACCTCAAGCGTCCGCTTAACGTTCGAACGCAAAATCTTCCTGGGCAACTCGACCTTGTCTGTGGGCACCATGTCTGCTGTTCCGCAAGGTGCTTCGTCTTCACCTTGTTTGAAGACTTTTCCCACAAAAGTGTCAGCGACAGGAGCATGGACTTCAGGAGTCGTTCGACTGTTCCTGACTTTTGCACCAGCAGACCGGACAACGGGGTCTTGCGGCTGCTTCCGCTGCTTCTGAGTACGCCTGTTCTTAACTGCACTGGAGGTTTCGCCTTTGCTGGGAGAGATCGCCGCTCTCTTAAACCGCTTAAAGTTAAATCCCAACTTGCCTAAGGCGTTAGTGCCAAGAACTAGCGATCCGTCACCTCCCTTCATCACGAAGCATGCGATCCTTCGCTTGTTGCCATTTCCAATCTGCATGGAAAGCCTTATCGCTCCCTTAAAGACCATAGCATTCCCAGAAGCGTCGTACACCGGAGCACATCCTCTCAGTGGAATCTCTTCAACGTCGTTATCCAAATCGAACCTTGACTTAAGAGCTTCTTCCAACATCTCCAGAGGGATGATGCTTACTTGGGAACCTGTGTCCAACAAAGCCTGTCGTGAGAATCCTAGGAGATGTACCTCAGATAACATTTGTCTTCCCACTAATTCGTCCTGTGGTCTGGATGAGCCTGCGGCTCCACAAATCCACTTGTTCAGCGAAGCCGTGAAGTTCTTCACTGGTCTTTCCTCTGCTGACCCATTGCTTTCATTAACTTCACGGTGCGAAGGCTCTCTAGAAGCTCGGCATTTACGGGAAAGATGGCCAGTCTTGCCACAAGTGTAGCACTTCAACGGTTTCTTTGGTTCTCCACTTGACGACACAGCTACAGAATAGTTAGCTGGCTCTAGTTTAGCGGGACTAGTATGTGTCTGACTTCCTCGTTTCGACGGCGAAAACATGTCCTTGCCTACTTCGGCGGGTTTTGATCGGCATAGCTGTGCAGCTTGCCGCATCGCTGAAGCGACATCTCGACTTCGCTCGCAGCGCTGAGCCAATCTTTTGACCATCTCGTATTCACACCCTTCTGGCGCGGCCTCCAGCGTGGAGTAAAGCTGCAAGTACTCGGGCCGGTCCGTTAGTTGTGTTACGAGTTCCACAGCTCGTGTCTTTGACAGCACTTCATCGGAGGCATCTTGATAAGCCATCCTGGTCAGTCGTTCAAGCTCGATACAGAATCGAGTGACGTCGACATCTTTCTTCAAGTGCTTCAGTTCCATGTAGACCTTCATTTGCTGCGCAGGATCGCTAGCGCTCAGACTCTTCCGCATTCCATCGATGATTCCGTCGAGACTTCCTTCGCGGATGCTTCTTGGCAGCGCATCAGCTACTGCTTTAGGGAATCCGTCAAGCTTGAAGAGTAAGAGGTGCGTAAGCATAGCGTTATCTAACCCGAGCTTCAAATATTTCATCCTAAACCTGAGTACGAAGTCGTCGAACTGTTTTTCCTTGGGATCTGCAAAGGTCTCCACCTCTGGTAAGCTCATGGCAGCGAACATAAGCCCCAAGTTTTGGTGACTTTCGAGATTTTCATACCCTCTATTGAGAAAAGGGTTCACTCGCGTCTGCCAGTCCGAATCCGTCTCTCTCTGCTGCTGCGATCCAATTGGGATGCCCTGAGAAGCATGAGGCGAATGAAGTCTGAAGCACTCCGACTCGAGCCCAACGCCCGGAGAGCTTCTTGGATCGCCTCTTGTTGCCTCGATGAGATCAAAGACTGCGTTGTAGACGAAGTTCCTGTTAGCTTCGTCGAACGTGCGCTGCTCGACCTTGGCGTTTGGAGCATCTGTGACAACAACGGTGGCTGGTTGACCCTGAATAGTATCACTCTGATCCGACCGCCTATGTTGCTTACAAATCTCCACGAAAGCTCTCGTTTTGCTCACAACCTCTGTTGCATCGACGTTGAACAGCTCGGACAGTTGCCGCAGACAATGGTCGACTTCAGCAGACTGCTCACGCTGCTCCTCCATGGCGATAGCAGGGTCTTCCGAAGGTTTGACCGTTTTGGATCTCGTCACCTTTCGGGCCCTCCGGTTAGAGAGCACGTTGACCTCGTCCATGAGCACATTCATCATATCATATCGGCCAGTTGCTCGGATGCTGTGGGCTCATTCAGCGCCAGTCGTTGCATTTCCATAACACTTTCTTCTGCGTTGCTGCTTGAAGCCATTGTTCTGGAATCACTTATCTTCATTGTAGATAAGGCTATCGGCCGCGAGACGAAAGCGATCAATTTGTAGTCGGGCTACTACACGGAACAGCGACGAGCGTCACCACAACGTACCCCCACTCTGTGACGGCGTCGATCGACACGCACGCTACCCACGCAGCGACAAAACACAACAGTGTATTCCGAGAATAACACTGATGCGTCTCATCACACGGGCACGCACACGCGACCGCACCGCGTGAATGAGGATACACTGCTTCCAAGTAGGAGCAGGACTACACGCCGTAACCGCTTGACAACGGCTTAAGGGCGGATCGCTGGTCCTCTTCTTCGGCCTCGGTTCGGCCCCCAAATCGACTGGACTGTTGTAGACTGAACTGTGTTACAACTATTTATTGAGGAGAGTCACCTCTCCGTACCACTCTACAACTACAAAATGAGCCCCTACAACTCAACGAGCCGCCTTAAGAAGGCAGCGGACGCGGCTTCAGATCGCAGGCCCCGCCTGCGATGAGAGACCACGGGGGCAGATGAGAGCGCGAGGCATACATAAGATGGCCCTCCCCGTCATCCACCCCACCGCGCCCATCGATCGACGGAACCGAACACTACAACAATTGGACGAGGATTCACACTGGAAAAGGAGAAGGAGAAGAGGACAAATGTATTATAAGGGTACAAACAGGTTAAAACTGTTACAAATATTAGAATAATAGTAGAACTATGGCAAAATAATGCATTTCAAACTACTACTCTTAACAATTTTTCGAATAATTCGTTTATTCGAATATTCGGAAAAGTCAAGTTTTCGAATAATTCGCATATTCGAATATTCGGAAAAGTCAGTTTTTCGAATAAAATCGTTTATTCGAATATTCGAACGGCCCAATGTTCGAATATTCGGCCGAATAAGGGAATAATTTAGGAAAAATAAGAAGCAGAGTCTCCTGCACATGTCCATTTCTGCGGTCCAGAGGTGAAATGTCCCCGATCAAACTGGTAGAAAGTTCGAATATAATCGGAATACTCCAATATAAAACATGAGATAGTGAGAAGCCTAATGGTGGAGTATCTCGCTCACCACCGAATTTGTGGGCAGACGTAACAGATACTGTTTTTCATCTGATGAAGTATGTTCCAACCAGATTCGAGCGATGTTCCAGAAACGGCTACCTTACGCTGCTTGAGAAATACGTAATACTTAATTGCTATGAATTTAGTTCAATCGCTGCAGCTCTGAGCCAGTTCTTATTAAACATTCACCTTATATTTTTGCAGAGGTGAAATGTCTCCAACCAATCTGGGTGCTATCTCAACGGTGGGGGGCCACTATGTCTGGGTGCACTTGGCTCCACCCATTTTATCGTGCCGCACTAAATTTGAGCACCTACCCGGCTTTTCCCTTCCCCGCACGAATCAGGAGTGATTGCGGCACGGAAAAATGGGCGTGGTCATGTGCGATATAACAGTGCCCCCCGCTCAGATAGCACCCTAAACTGATAGGAAATTAGGATATTGTTGGTAGATAATATTTAGAAAATCCAGAGAATTTGATCGTATCGTTTAAGTACTCGCGATTTTGGCCGAATATTCGAATTATTCGTATTCGAATCATTCGAATCATTCGATTATTCGGAAGAGTCAAATTTTCGAATAATTCGTTTATTCGAATATTAGGAGAAGTCATTTTTTCGAATAATTCGTTTATTCGAATATTCGGAGAAGTCAATTTTTCGAATAATTCGTTTATTCGAATATTCGAAAGAGTCAATTTTTCGAATTACTCGTTTATTCGAATATTCGAAAATTTTTATTCGTTTGATATACTCTATTGTGTACCGAGATTGCGCTAATGCTATCCATGCCGGCAAGACGGCAAGAGGAAACCAAAAGTGCCACTGTGACGACTCTCCAGACCTGACCGCTACCACTTTACCGCAAAAGCCTTGGACAACTCGTCCAACATGCCTCCGCAGTTTAATTTCTGAGAAGCTACGACTCCGTTCCCAGGGATTCCGTACAATTCAAGGGACTTGATTGGGATCAGCGTCGGACCGTTTTCTAGATAGGCAGAAAAATATTAAAACGATTTTGAGATTGGACTGGGCCTTTAAACCACAGTTCGAGCTCGGGTGAAAAATTGATATTATGGTCCGGTCACTGTGTGTAGTAACCCTGCCGAACGTGCAGTCTTTCTTTTCAAAATGAGCGAGAGAAATCGAACACCCGTTCCCTCTATATCGGCACCCATTCGCTCCACCCACTTCAGGGTTTCTCGTTTCAATGGATCGGGCGCGGCATGGATTTGATCAAAATCTATGTTCTTCCATTTGTTATCGGTCTAGCTTTATAGTGTGATACGGTCTGCTGCAATTTCAGCGAACGGCGAGGAAAAACAGGCCCGAGGCAAGCCGTCCACTAACTTTTTAAAGGCAGTGTTCACGATGGAAATTGTTTTTCTGTTTTCCCGCCTATCTTGAAAACGGCCCCACGCTGATTTCAATGATGTCTCTGAAATCGTACAAGACCTTCTGGGAATGGAGTTATGGCCCCTCAAAAATTTAGCTGGGGAAAATGGTGGACGAGTTGTCCGAGGCTTGTAACTTGCGTGTTTCGCGGCCGATGTATGCGAGCTCACCTGTGTGAAGAGAGAAGTTGAGAATGAAGGGAAGAACGGGGCTAACGATTGGAAATCATCGCTCATCTCACGATCTTGAGCATTCATTTGTTCACGTCGGTGGGCGTGTGATGCGCTTTTGAGGTTTGCCTTGCGCTCGAAATGGCAACTTCAGGCTCTTTTGGAGCTTTTCCCGACTCGTTTTCATGCGTTCTTTTGACGTCAACGTTACATTGTGCCCCTCCACTACCCATTCCTAGTGGAAACGGAAACACATTTTTTATCATGAACACTGCCTTTAAAGTGCAAAATCACAATCTTTGAGAGGCCATGACTCCGTTTGTAGTAAGTTTTAAGCCATTCTAGTGACATTGTTATGATCAGCACAAAATTCTATACAAGAACAAAGGAAGAACTGGGATGATTACGAGGTTGGACTGTGACTTTAAGGTGATTCGTGCGAAAGGAATTATGAACATATGCAGTGCCGGCAGGGTTCAGCAGGTGTGGATAGCTTGCCAACGATGGTGGTGGGGGGTCGTACAAAATTTTGGGGAAAAACATAAAGGTGGAAGGGAGATCTTTAACTTCCTCGTGGAAAGATTATATTTAATTTATTGAAAAAAAAAATGATACAAAATGTAGAATATGTAGAAAAGTGATATCTGCTAATAGAACAAATTCGCAACTGTTTACAAAATGGAAAGAATCAGTTTCAGGTTCACTCAACGGTCTCTGATCTTCTTGTAGGCCGAAATTGGCTGTACTTCTTCTGAAAAAAAAAACACTATAAGAGGTACGACCTCTGATTAAAAATCAAAATTTCAACTTCGAGAAAGAAGCCGTATTCTTCATAAAATTTCCCGCAAATTATCACAGTTTCAACCGCCAACCCGACTGGTTACAAGAATTCAGGCTAGGGAAGGTGGTGGAAGTTGGCAAAACGCAGGGTTTTTGCCATTACTATCCAACGGGTGACATCCCAATAGAGTTTCGAAAGGCCAAGTGCCCAGACTTTGAGGTTATTGGACCGTGTGAAAATTTACACACACCTTTTCTTCGTAACCCCTCAAACTTCTCAATAAATCATATATAGTTTTATCGCGATGTATGGGATTAACGCGCCCTTATCTGACCGCGGCGTAGCAAGCGCTAAAACTACGCCGAATCAATTTAAACAATCCACCCACTTTCATCGTTCCCTCTCTCTCTCTCTTCCTCTCTCTCAGAACGTGTGAGGGCCCTGCTTTCTAGGCCCTCCGCGCCGTCTTTCCGGTTTATATACGGCGCGAGGCCCATTGATGCTGTATCACCTTTAGTCGTTCTCGCTTATTCTTCGCCCGAGTGAAGGCGAATAAGTATATTCCGGAACTTCCTCGTGAATTGTTACCTGAAAATGACTTCACCGACGAAGTAAATTGATTCCACCCTTCCATAGGGTTCAACTTGTTGATCAAAATACACGATCCCAAATAATCTGACCGAACAAGGATTATATTATCGGCTTGATGATGTACTTCGCCTCGAAGCTCTTCGCGGCGAAATCCATAATCAGGTTCACGCCGCGGCAATATCACTCGCGTAACTGTCACGTCTCCACCATGACTTGTTTATCAGCGATGAAAATTCGTGAGTTTTTTATGCCCTTGTCTCAGGAGCGTCTCTGGAGGGGGTCGTTACATTTGCCAAAATTTTTGAGCGTCAACCGATCAACGGAGATAGGGTGGGGGTGGTGTAAGTGTTTCGCGGCCCTCGCCAACAGGGTGCTAGACCCTGAGTGCCGGTCCAGAACTGGCGAGCACTCGTTTTCCAGTGATACCGTTTTCAAACGTATTTCGGCCGAATCCTCACGAAACTTGATCAAATTTCAATATGTTGTAGGGCATCATAAATCATACCTGATGCATACTCAAAGTTGGATCTTGAATGCACAGTTTGTGTTATATGGCTAATAATACCAATTTCGCGGCATTACTACAAACTAAGAATAGGTTCTCAAAACATGATCATAAAAGTTCTAACTTTGCACAAGTCTTCAAAAACTGATGTATTTTACTGCAATAAGTAAGTTCTTTTTGAAAATTCTCTGGGGCATTCGAAGTGAAATTGGAAGGTCTTCAAAACTAATTTATCGTCCATCACTGGATGAGGGATCGCCGCGACGCTGCTTGGCGGGAAAAATCGCGCGCTCAATAGCCCCTCTCCCTTCGTTCTCCCGCCCGCAATTTTTCCCGCCAAGAAGCGTCGCGGCGATCCCTTATCCAGTGATGGACGGTATGTCATTGCAAGAGTGAGTTCCTCTCAGAAAAATTCTAATCAATTCGAAGTGTATTTACGATGTTTGGCAGCTAATATGTATCTCAATGAAAAAATCAAAGAATGGCGAAATCTCTAGGTCAGTCAAAATAATATCGAAAAAGTAAGCATTTTCTGTATATTCTTTCTGTGATGTTTCCTCTTCAGACCGCCTGCTCCGTAGCAGAGACCTACACTTCTATTCGATGGCCATACGATTGCCGGTACCTGTTTTAGGTTTCAAGCTTCTAGGGCCGTTTAGAGGAAATAGGCTAAATTTTTCGATATAAACATCAGAGGCCATTGAACACGAGTTCAGTTTAAATTCATGTTTGAAACTTTGTCGATAAGAATTCGCAACGATAAGTTGATACCGAGTTGAACTTACATGATCATGTATTTAGAAAAAAGGCTTGGTTTGTAATAATAGGGCGAATTGGTGTAATAAACAAACAACATTCAAGGAAGACGGAAAAGTGGTTACAGGAACGCCGATGCGCATGATGTAAGTAAATGGGAATAAAAGCCGACTCGTCTATTTCATGGAAGGCCGAGCTGCTGGAGACGAGTGAAATAATAGTTTACTAGTCACTGAAGCACTGTCACTAACAATAATGATGGAGCCGTCCTTCTGACTACATCGTAGCCGGCGCAGGCTTAAAAGCAGTGTTCATGATAAAAATCGTTTTTCTGTTTCTCCACCTATCTTGAAAACGGCCCCATGCTAATTCCAATGGTGTCTCTGAAATCATACAAGACCTTCTGTGAACGCAGGTATGGTCCCTCAAAGATTGAGCTATGGAAACATGGTGGACGAGTTGTCCTAGGCTTGTAACTTCTGTCTTTTGCAGCCGATCTATGCGAGCTGAAATGAGTAAAGAGAGAAGCTAAGAATGAAGGGAAGAACGGGGCTAATGATTGAAAATCGTCGCTCATCTCACGATCTCGATCATTCATTTGTTCACGTCGGTGGGCGTGTGATGCGCTTTTCGGGTTTTCAATGCGCTCGAAATTGAAACTTCGGGCTCTTTTGGGGCTCTTCCTGGCTCGTTTTCATGCGTTCTTTCGACGTTAACGTTACAGAGTGTCCCTCCACTACTCAATCCTAGTGGAATTTTGAAAACTTTTTTTTATCGTGAACACTGCCTTTAACGGGCTCGGTTAACATAGCGATTACGAGAAACACTGCAAAACAACATTTGTAGTGAAGGGTCACAATGTGTCTCTCCAGCCCATATTTTTCCCTATCTCTTTTCCCGTTCTTAGGCTTAGTGCATACTTCCCACGATGCGTGACAGCGACACTGCATATCAGCAATATCGACGTTCGATCGATTTATATGGCAAACACTATGTCGCGTCGCTTGTCGCGCGAAGTATTCCTGATTAGTCCACATACATGATTAAGGTGATGATTCGATCCATAAGGATCGTCCGCTGTGAATAATGGTACCTTTCTGAAGTCCGTTTTTTATTAAATTGTTCCTAGTAAGCGTACACGCACCCCTAAAACTGAACTCAATCAAGGAGAAAAGTTCCATATTGGCATATATTTACGCGTCCGCCTCAGGAGGAGTATTTATTCTGCGCTAGGAAACAATCTCACCAAAAAGTCGGACTATAAAGGTGCGCTCCATCGGATAGCGGTGTACCCACATTCCGAGTCCCGCACCCGTTACTGTCGCTGTCCACGGCATTACAGAGGTATCGTCCATCGCTGGATGAGGGATCGCCGCGACGCTGCTTGGCGGGAAAAATTGCGCGCGGGTAAACGAAGGGAGAGTGGCTATTGATCGCGCAATTTTTCCCGCCAAGCAGCGTCGCGGCGATCCCTCATCCAGTGATGGACGATATTTCGCTAATCTTTGAGAGGAGATCATTATTGAACAAGTTTGGACCGTGCACCTGACTTGCAATTATGGGCATGTTCTCTCAGATCATATGTGGGTAGCCCGTAATGCTACTTTCTGAAAGGTTAAACCTTTTTCGTCCAGGTGAGCTGAGGTATATACGAATAGCAAATATACGAAACTGAGAAGGTATGTCATATCTACGCTAAAAAAATAGCTGTGAAAATGTTAGCGCGAAATCTTACTCATGGCTCGCACTGAATCTATGCGTAAAGATGGCAATTGTTTCGTTTCTGTTCCCGTAGCGGCTAGCGTTTCTTAGTTCACGACTTTCGACTTTTCTCCTATTACAATACCTCCATTTGATGTTTGGTCTGTGTAACGAACAATTCTGATTACAGATCGATTTATTGTCAAACTACAGTCGAAACGATAGGGCAAGAATGAGCACGCTTGAAGAATATTGCAGTTTACTCCCGAATTTGTTTTAATGGCTTCGCACACCTGAAAAATACAGGTTGACTCCTCTAATTTCCATTGATTCGCGGCCTGATTTGAAGCGAACAACTCGTATAAGCCACCGATCCGCTTGAGCTCGCAGCATAAATGTAATATCGGACGGCCTAACTTTGTGGTGAATATGGCCAGACTTTGCAGTTCTGTCTCCGGCTTGATCAATGCTTTATTTGGTTCGGAAATTCCCGCAATGGCAACCAAGGCTTAATTTTTATCGCATTCACGATTATCACTTCAGCCGAAACATTCCTTTCGAGGTCCACGGCTCAAATTCATCGTCCACGAAAAATTTCAAACTCCATATTCCAGCATGAATGTGCCTCACAATCATGAGTACTTTGCTTCAACAAAGCCTTTCGAATAAATATAGAGGTGGCGTCCAGCATGTCATGTGGGGTAGGAACAACTGGCTTCAAAATGTTCACGGCACGGGAAGATCTCTTCCTGTGCAAGGAAATCATATAAAGGCTCAACCCCTGGGTTCATAACGCCCTATACCTCAGAATGCTGCTTTCTCGTTATTAAGGGAGCTTGAGGCGCCAAACGTGGGATTGTACAATAACGCATCAGAATGTAGATTGAAATTTTCCGCGGACAATGTCTCTGACCCTCTGGTATTGCCTGGGCACCGTCAATGAATGAAGACTGCATTGAACAGTATGACTTATCTTTTTTTCCGATCGATATCCTTAAAGGCGCAGTGGACTCACTCCCAATTCTCCTATAATTGTGTACAGTTCCCCTTCTGCATGAAACATGTAGAGTGAGCGCGAGATCTCAATCCCTCCGAATAAGCGGAATACAAGTAACAACCGAAGGCCTGACAACTTAAAAGCTGACGAAAACTGATTAGCTCTCCCCAATATCAGAATGCAATAGCGGCTAAGAGGATCGGTGAATTTCGTTCGAAGAACAAAAAACCCTAATAGGTTAAGGAGGGCTATTTGAGAAGCTGAATACGATTTCGGCGTTCATTTTCGGTTCACTGAAGGTTGAGGAAGATTAGGATACTGACAATCAACTATAATTCTTCACCAATATAACTTAGGACTCCGGTCAGAGAAGCGGAGCGCAGATAGCAAGGACGAAACCGAAAATTTCGTGAAAATTCGATCTGTAAAGCTGTGTTTCTTACGAAATGGCCACAATATCTAGTTGGCCTTCCCTTGAGAAAGTAAGGAGTACATGACCTCTTACTCAACACCCGCTTGTTAAATTTCGACGCGAAATCAAGCCAGACGTCGATCGTAAAGGATGACGTTCAAAACACAAAGATATAAGCCAAAGGTATGAGACAGCGAAGAGTTCTTACCTCACATACATTCTCAAAATATTTACGTTCACAGTTGTTGTACTTTTGGACGACCTGTATCCAAAAAGCTTGTGCAAAATCAGGCGCCGTAGGCTCTTATCTACGAACAGCTGCAGCCATGGCGTAACTGAGATAGTGAACTCAGTTGTATAATACCTAAATAAGATCTTTGCATTAAGCAACCTGTTAATATCACAATCGCTCTAGATATCCTCCATACTGGCCCAGCATCTGTTGCAGCTAGGAGCAGACCGTTTGAACTTTCCACCACTGTCAGAGCGTACAACTCAACGCATATTCGCACTAATTCCACGCAATATGGTAGTGACGATGCGAATCCGCACAGGACCAAACGCTTCTCGACCTCCTGAAAAAGTCTCATCGGCTTCCACTAAATATCGTCTACGTAGTACAGGTGGCAAGTATTATTGTTATAAGATAGAAAGTAACAACTAAATGTGGTAGCACATTCTCATCATCTGTAGAAGCGGAAAACGCGAAACCGATGCAAGAAGGCTGCCTGCAGGCATATTTGAGCACAGTCACATTGACTACCATCACGAAGGCTACTTTGTGGTTTTTTGTAGGATACTATGTGGTAACGCTATGTGAGCTCAAAAATCAGCGGAAAAACAACGAAAACTGCTTTGAGAAGGGTCCCAGTGTTCCGGGATTTCTGACCTCTTAAAGTATTAGACAACCTTCTGAAATTTTTGCAATACGAGATGCCTCCACTTAGCTTCTCCATAAAACAGTCCCAGAGCGAAAATGTGATGTTACCGATTTCAAATCCAGTGGCCGTGTTCATTAAACTACAGGACTCTTTGGGAGGCTTTGAGAAAAAGCTGAAGTACTGTGGTTCTGGGGGTCCTACTCCGGCCCGCATTCGCAGTGCGGCTGTTGCATCATGCGACACGAAATAATCGTGTTAGGACCACGTGATCCCGGCACGATTCACCTTTCTCTCAGCACGATTATCACGTGCCGCATGATGCAACAGCCGTGGTCCGCAATTGCGGACCGGAATTTGGCTCCGAGAACGATAGCATGCGGCAGGTGGACTTTTAACCCTCACGGGAGGCCCTGGTTCCATGAATATGGCCACAGAGCTGCACTCACTGATCGTTTATTAGACATCTGACGGAATTTGATGAATGAGCCGCAGTACAAGATTGAGCATAGCAATATCGTTATACTGTACATGACCACTGCATGGCAGATATTGTACTGAAACTTTCAAACTATGTTTTTGTATATTTATAGCGGCTAAAGGCGAATCATTGACCCCCTGGCCATCGACCTAGCCTTCTAGAGCTCTTCTGATTTCAATTAGGCAACCTTCACTCTATTGTGCATGCTTTTATTCCTACAAGGACGTCAATTTCAGCGCAGTTCAAGTTCGATGGAATAAAGTACTTCACAATACTGTAAAATGGAGGCTGCAAAATTTATTGAAAGTTTCGCAAGGTCCAGAAGTTTCCGAAATGAAACTTTCCGAAGTTCTCGGAACTTCCTTCTCACAAGTGAGTAAAAATGCACATATTAGCATACGTTGGCATAGACAATACCCGTTATCATAAAGCAACTGGCCTGATTAGCTGGACTTGGAGGCCTGGCCACCAAGTAAGGTCGAAGCAAAGCCCTACCCTTGACCTGCTCTTAAAGGCAGTGTTCACGATGATTTTCGTTCCCGAGTTTTTGACATAAAGCAATACGTCGGCCTCCAAGTGTTAGCGGAATTGCGAAGAAACGGCGAGAAACACATTAATACGTCGTAATTCAGTGACATTATTCTATAACATGGACTAGGTGTCCGGTTGGATAAACATGTTCATGATGGTTGGCACCGGTAAAAAATGGGGTTAACCAAAGATGGAAGAATATTTTATGCAAAACAGTATTACTTGGATTCCGACGGAAAGAACGGAGCAATACAAAAAAGAGAATTGCGAAAGAAGTGTCCACAAACGATTTCATTGTTACAACAAACAGTTCCGCTGAGAGTAAAGAACCCTGGTGAGAGTGAAAGATTTAGTGCCCTTCTGTTGCGTTTTTCTCGGTTTCTTCGTCATTTCAGTTCTACTCGGGGCCAAACAATCGATTTAGCTATTAATCACAGAATCGAAGATTATCGTGAACACTGCCTTTAAATAGTTCTGCATGCACAGCGAATCAATATCACACCGCTACAAAAAAACGTCACGCAGCTCTTCCCTGTTGTTTATTTCCGGCGACCAACGTTTTATCTCAGGCACTGCCGAGATTTTCCTTTCCGTCAAATTGTTTGCAATACCGTAGTGATAAGCCTGGGAGGGTCATTCTGGGTGGTGGCCTTCCGATGTTATTGCCGCACGCGAATGAATATGTACGTGGCTCAAAGAGCGAATAACGTCGTGAAAGACTGGTCGCTCCCTGTGCGTCTCACATTCCGTCCACCCCCAGCTCTGAAAACTCTGCTTACTTTCTCGAGACCCTACAAGGAAAGATGTGGCAGGCAAGATTGTGCATAGTGTTGTGACACCAAAATTTATCAGCTGGTGGGGACTGTGTATCTGATACAATGCGAGAGTGATCTCTAGTATCAAGAACATCAGCTGGCTCGAAATTGAATTTCAATATATTTATGTACTCATCTAGTCAAAAACATTGACCGAAGTGCTTGCTTTCTTTGTTCAACTGTTTTTCTTAGGTATATTTGCATTAATTTCGTCCTCTGAATGTCGATGATTTTTGACTGCTCGGCACGACACTGCGCCCTCTTTGAGTGGCGATGTGCACGTGTGCACGAACTGGCATCTTTGGGCCTCAGAAACTTAAAACGTAGCCCGTTCTTCCGTCATAGTTTTTCAGCTGTTTCCCACCTAAGCTGATTTTTGTAGTTTTTTAAAAAACGTTTTTCATCGTGACCCCTGCATTTAAAAGAAAATCTCGGCAGCGCCTGATATAAAACGTATAGCTTAGGTTGTTAGGATGAATCCGGGTGGAGTAAGCAGCGGCGCGGTCGGTGATGGCAGAATATAAAAGTGATAAGTAATTTTTCACATGATAAGCCCGATAAGCCTTGCTTCGACCGGCTCAAAATGAGCGGTCTAGGCTATAGGTCGCTGGAAATAAACAGCAGGGAAGAGCTGCGAGACATTTTCCAGCTCATTGCAGAAATTTAATAGCCTGTCTCCTTACTGTAGCGGTAAGATATTGATTCGCTGTGCATCCGTAACTATTTGAGAGCAGTCTAGGGTAGGGCTTTGCTTCGACCTTACTTGGTGGGCACGCCTTTCGGCCAGCTATTCACGCCAGTTTCCCAATGACAACGGGTATTCTCTATTTCAACGTATGCTAACAAGTGTATTTTTAGGTTTGATAAAGGCGCTGTGCGCCGAAAGCTCTCCTGTGAGCAGGGAGTTTCAAGAAGTCTGGGAAGTTTAATTTTAGAAACTATTGGAACTTTCAAAACTTTCAATCAGTTTTGCAGCCTCCAATGTACTGTATTGTGAAACACAATGAGGCTCAGGGATAGCACGATTCTTCGAATTAAAGAACTCTGCAATGATACTCATCTACTAGTAGGGAAAACAGCGGGTTCTCTTTGTTCGAACCTAGATTTTAAAATGTCACAAGCTTTAAAAAAACTTGAATCTCAGGTGGTCCAATATACCAAAATTTCTTCTTCGCCCGAACCTAGTTCGAGGGGGTTATTTGGGATATATCACTCTCTGGACAGAATTTGTGCGAAGAAGAATAGTTCAGGTCGGTGCTATCAACTCCTCAGTGGGTATGCGGAAAAACTGTTGTCCATACTTTTCGGTTCTTAAAAGATGTCGTCAGTGTCTCTCAAGTAGAAAGCCGTGCTCAGCGTTCGGGCGTGAAATCATTCGATCAATAGCTATTCTCCCTTTGTTCTCTCGAGCGCAATTTTCTCCTACAAGCAGCGTCGCGGCTTCCCCCATTCAGAGATTGACCACAGATTCTCATGGCGGACAAGATTCCGAAATCGTCGTAGAGAGCTAACGCGCGTGAATCAAACACATTAGCGCGGAAAGCGGTAGAGGCGTTTTAAATGCAGGCAAGGGGCGCAGAAATTATCCTTAGGGCGAGTACACATGCAAAGGCTATAAAGCCGCGAAATTCTCATGGTTTCTACACATACTGGTGCGGAGCGAAGGTTAGGGACAGCGAGAGAGCGCATGACAGACGGAGGGAGCAGAATCGCGCGCGCCGCTCGCGTCATGACTCGTGAGAATGACGTTTGGTAGAGGATATAGGACAGGAGCTCCAACAGTATACCAGGCTGGAAATCTAGTCTGAAGTCTGTCTTCCCGTCAAGGTACGCACTTCGTTTACACTGCTGGACTCTTGCTATTGGCTTATGAAAAGGAAATACTCCATCAGTGTCTCTGGCTGCGTTACACGATTGGTTCAGAAGTTTGTGTGGACTGGAATCGGCGCTAGGCCAGAAAAATTCAATCACTTTTGTGAAGGCAGTGCAGACGATGCGTTAGTCAATAAACTGTACACCGACCTCGTGCAAGCTCATGCAGATTATCACCCGATAACGAAAGTTTATGTGGACCACCTACAACTATGAGCTGAGCATTTTTCAGATCTAGGTTTTGGAAAGGCGGAAAAAATATGTCAGCGAAACTAGAACTGTGAGTCTCAACAAATCTGATTCTAGCTCTTCTTATTTGCAACAAAGCGTCTAAAGCTTTTCAGCTGTTTCCAAACCAAACAGGGTTATAATGTTTTCCAGACAGCTTTTTTCTCATCGCGAACACTGCCTCTAGCGTCAGTCCCGATCGGAACTTTGAGTACTGAACATCAACCCATCGAATGTATAATACCCAGAAATTCTTAGGTACGATAAGGTCCGCAGCTGTTACGTAGTCCCTTTTTATTTTGGGGATTCTTATCAGCATGGCTGTCTCTTTGTTACTCATCTGGAGATGACTGCTGTGTGGGAAAAAGTAGTCTATGTGTTATCAGCATGGCTGTCTCTTTGTTACTCATCTGGAGATGACTGCTGTGTGGGAAAAAGTAGTCTATGTGGCCGTCCATAATGGGGAACGGAGCCAATGTGAGAATACTTGCCACCCATAGTACCACAGCAGATAACAAGACTGTTCTGAACCTCCACATCTGAAAAAATTCAAAATTATGATTCATGAAGCCGCACACTAGTTGATCCGACAATTCCAGTGTTTAGGCTTGCTTCGAACTTCCCAATTCTGCGTTACCCCTGACAGTTTTCCTAACCAGATTGAACCAGATTTTTGAATCGCGCCATGGTCTGGCAAACATTGAAGACGAAAGATCGGGCTCCAATCTCTCTCATAAAGGATAGGGATAATGATGAATTACACAAATGGTTTCAATTCCCACCCGATGTCTTCGTGGACAGACTCTGGTAACAGACGACTTTTTGACCATAACCTCTGATAAGGGTCACTCAATGTGGTTGCGAGACTAACGTCTATTCCGAATACTTCGACATGTCGAACGTGACAGCAATGTATTCTCTCACAATAGTTTTGAGAACGCACCCTATAGTGTTTTAGTGGAGCGTAGAATGTAGTGAATCGGTTTAGTGCAATGAGGACCTCGCCGCCGCATGAGGCGGCTCTTGAAACAATCAGATTGTAGAAAGCAAAAGCCGGATAGACACCCATCTCTTGGACAGGTATTTGAAAGTAGCTGAAGCTTCTCGCATGCATGATAACTTCAAGAACACAATACAGATAAAAATCAGCTGTTGCTCTTATGATAAATAAGGAATAGTAAGAGGATTTCAGGATAGGCTCCTTCCTTCGTAGCTTGATTACGAGGCATACTAGGGCCAGATATAGAAGCATGGTGACGCATCCATATGTTACGAAAACCACTTGTAAAGCAGGGAGGTAGACTACAGTTGACATATCTGAAGGAGAAAGGTGAGAAGATAAACACAGATCGGCCTTGAGTTTTCATGTGAAGAAAGTGGATTTTCCCCAGGACACCGATGGACGATAAACAGAGAATTGAACTTCAAACATCCAACCAGATCGACATCTGGGCGAGGGAGGCTTGATATAGGTGGAGCTGCACCTTTCTTTATGAACTCCTTATTCCAAAAGTTTTCCAGAGAAACAACTCAACATTTCAAGAGCAGAGCGTGGAAGTACGCGAAGAAAATAGACCACATTCCTCCGGCTACCAGTAAATCCAGAAGGAACAATGGGACGTCACCGAGAAAAGGACGTTTCATTTTTTCTCCCCAAATAATTATATACTGAGCGCGCAACCCTTTGTTAGAAGCAGTCGATCGGTCGAGAACAAGGGTTAATCCACTTACTGAACATTCTCTTTCTTCACCCTGAGCATAATAAAAGCAAAAGGACAACACGTGTTCCACAATATTCTTACTGAATTTAAATATTGCCTACGAATCTTTCGTAGTGTTGGCAGCGACTGCACCATCGCCTTGTTTGAACTATTATTTCCGATTAATACATAAAATAGAGTGTGGCCGGCCACAATGTGGAAAGGCCCGAAATGAGAACAAGAGGGTGCTGGTGTGGGTAATATGCCAAACGTTTTTCTGTGAAGGCGTTCTCTGCTTCAAAGGGAGGATTCCTTAGTTTTTCTCGGGAGAGCTCTCTTCATGGATTGAACCTCTCGCTATCAGCAACAGCTGCTTCTAACAACAGCATATGCTGCCAACGCATGCTGAGTTTCGACATTGGCAGTAGCTTCTGATGTTAGCAGCAATTGCTGCCGATAACGAGGGGCTGGATTCGCTGTCTGACCTCAAGTCCAACCACTCATCAGCAGCAGGTTTTGCAAACAGAGTAACAGCTTGGGCTATCCTCCACCCTCCAGCGGAGTTGAGTGTGATCCTCGTCACGGCCTGTACCAAGGAGGCCAACCTCGCCATGGTACACAAGAAGGACACAATTTTCGCCGCGCTCGACTACGAGGATACTTTTCTCGCGATAGGCAAAGGAGACAATCTCCTGAGCGTCAAAAAATCGCTTAAGGAAAGTGGCGCAAGGACAGCTTCTAAGACTGGCCTCAAACGACCAACTGCAGTGAGAGTAGCCGCCTTGTATATACTGCCTTTATTCGGGAGTGCACAAGCCCCCCTTTTCACCCGCACACGCTGCTATAGTGATGGACCACGGCAGCGCGCTCTGTGGTAAGCTCGTTCTCTCCCACCCCATGCGACAGGCATCGACTTTCGCATGACCACCGTTCAGTCGTCCGTGTGGCCGGCGATCATGCTCAGGGACGGTGAGTTTTTCATTTTTTCTCTGCCGCTTTCAGTTGTTTTGGTGATAATTGAAATGTCATCGTCTTGGCTAAATGTAGGGTATACATTAAGCTTTGCAGAATCCTTCGCGCTATCTAGAAATTGAAATAACATCTGTTCTCTTTTTTTACCAGAAAAAAAACTTTCTTTTTTACATTTATCTACTGCTTCATATCCATGGGTCTTTTACCCGCATCCCATTACGTAGGCATTTACATTATCACTGAAACAACATAAGATGGCACAGAAAATTCAAAAACTCACCTTCTCTGAGCATGATCGCCGGTCATGCGGACGAATGAACCGTGGTCATGCGAAAGTCGATGCCTGCCACATGGGGTGAGAGAGAACGGGCTCGTCACAGACCGCGCCGCAGTGCTGGATTACAGTAACAGCGAGTGCTGGTGAAAAGGGGAACTTGTGCACTCCCGAATAAAGGCAGTATAGCGTCGGCGTGGATCCAGAAGAGACTTTGCGTTCACTGTGGAAGGTTGGCGCGAACTCGGTGCACCTATGTTATAGCATAGGGCGCCGGGTTTGCGCCAGCCTGCAACGGTGAACGCAAAGTCTCTTCCGGATTCATGCCCACGTTACATACCCGCTGCCGTCGTAGAAGAGGATGCTGCCGTCGTCACTCGTATGAGAAAAATCGGTGAAAGGGTCCAACCCCAGAACTAAGAAAACCACAGATTGAAGAAGTAAAGGAGCTGTCAAACTAACCCGTCCCAAGAAAATCACTGTGTAAGGGCCGAGGTCGCCTACCAATAGATCAGCAGCACCCTACCCGGAGGAATTGCTTTTTGTCGGCAGGTGTTGCTGTCAGCGATAGCTACAGCAAATGTGGTGCGAATCTCTTTGTAAGAGATTTGGAAAGGGCTTATATGAGACACGAAAAGTTCACAAAGTTGTAGGCTGCGGAAAGCGTTAGAAATCTCGCGGAAGCCATGGTAGTCGTCCTCTGATGCAAGGAGTAGTAAATATTAATAGTATGCGACGGAAACCACCTGAGAAAGTAATAAAATGTAGCTCCTTATTGGAATGGGCACTGTCTGTTCATAATACGCAGTTATTGAGATCATAACACAAATAATCGTTTAGAGAAATCGACAGCAATCTAGTCATGCGAGATTGACTATTCGGCTGATCAGTGTTCCGGAAACATTTGAATTGCATTCTGAGGTTGTTTTGCTCTTTTCTTTGCATCCTCGCCTAATTTTCTTCATAGTGTCATTGCAGCTGTGTTTATTGTTTTCCCATGGTGTTTTGACATTCTTCGCCGTGGATAAAAATCAGCTGGAAGAACTTGGCAGATACATTTCTGTAGTTTTTATCTACAAAAAGTGACATGTTTGACCGGTGTTTGCTGACTATTTCTCAATTAGTGTTGAAACATTAGATTGAAGGGTACCGTTCATCAGGTTGGTGTTGTCTGCTGAAGTCATAAGGATACCACTTAGCGTTGACTGTACACCCCAAAATCAACCCAAAATCATGGTATTTCGTGGAAGCCAGTACCAGACATCAAAAACTCATTAAGAAAAAAAACTGACCAGTTTTTACTTTCTTTTCAAATCAAAACGGCCGCTCATTCGTTGAGGAGAATATCGGATGAG
The DNA here is from genome assembly GCA_029168955.1 of Aplectana chamaeleonis. Classification (NCBI taxonomy): domain Eukaryota; kingdom Metazoa; phylum Nematoda; class Chromadorea; order Rhabditida; family Cosmocercidae; genus Aplectana; species Aplectana chamaeleonis. The sequence continues at coordinate 3,235,493 of JAPDOI010000025.1, forward strand.
GTTTCACAATCATGTACTGATGTGAGGAAAAGAATGCTGTTACAGGAAGCCAGAATGAAGTGAAAATCGTAGCGATAAGCATGGCAGTTAGCAGCCGTGCACAAGTGTGCACCCGTTTTTAGCGCGCGAAAATGTGCGCGCCATTCGCGTGTCGAAATCGGCACGCTCACATTTTTGCATAACACTTTAAGCCAAACCCACCATATGTGCGCAACTTCGGCTAAGGTGCGCACAAACAATTAATGGTGTATGCCGGCTCTGATGTCCATAGTTGATTTTCGAAAAAGCAGTGCCAAATATTCGAGATAATTATATGTAGTAGAGCAACGTTTTGAAATTTGGGGTCTTGGCCACGAGGGTTATTCGAATAGCTGCACAAAGATCTGGTGCTTACATTACAATTTCCAAAAAAAAATCCGTTGACCGCAGTAAGCTAACCATCGATTGACATTAATTCAAAGTTTGCTAATTTCCGTGTGGAAGGAAGGGGTTTTGAAGACCTGCCGTTGCTCAATGCTCAGGATTTTGCTGAAACATCGCTACGGGGTATACTTGGGAGCGTTGGCAATGAAATGGCGTTCATTTCACAATTTTTAAAGGAATTTTGTCGTCTGCAATTCGTTGACCGTTTGTAAACGTTTCAGTTATAATTGCGACTTCGCCCAGCCGCTGAAGGCTCCAGAAGCCGCTCGGCGCACTGGCCGCACAGCGCGTCGTGGAGCGGAGAGTTTGTGCTTGACGGTCAGTCAAGAAAATTCAGAGGGGCTCGTTGCCCGATTCTTTGAGATTCGGCGGCTTCTGAAAAACGGCTTGTTGCCCGGCTATTAAATAGCTGTTCGATCGCGACAGTCACTACTGAATTTTCGGCTCCACACACACTATCTCATTGACGACGTAGGCGTTCTATTTGAGCGTTGAGCGGCGTGTTGTTTGAGTCAGTCTATAACGGATCAAAGTGTCTACAGGTCGCTTGCACTGCATCTACATCCGTTGAAGCGAAATATTCACTACATGGAACGTTTTTTAGTATGCACTGCCGGCAGGTCACGATCATCATTCGGTTGATCGCACGTAATCCGAAGCGAAAAAAATCGTGAAGTCCTCAATTTTCTTGACCTTCTCGGCAATGAATACTCTTGCCAGAAGGACGAAACCCTAAAACGCTCACCTTCGTATAGTGAGCTCTCATTGAGGCCGTGAATTATGTGTATACCTAAGGTTCAAACTTTGTTCTCTATAGGATCCGTATATCAAGTTTTGGTAATCCACCCAGCTATTGTTGCCTTCTTTCCTTTTCGCTCTGGATTGCTTTTTGCGGCTTTAGCGGTGCCAATTTTCAAAGTTTGGATTTCTAAGGAATAACGATTACGACTAAAGATTAACAAGGGTTTTGGCTCGTTGAATGACAGACAAAGTTTTAACTGCGTATATCCCTGGAGCCCATGAAAATTGAGTTGCTCTTACAGGTTTTGATAGAAGTTGGCAAACTTCAGCTCGTCAGATTCTGTCAGTGGATGCCGGATTAGAATATTTCCGCATTTTGTTCCGATTTCCGCACCCATTTTTCGGAAAGCGGAATTCCGAGGCCTAAAAACCTGCGGAAATCGGAATGCGGAATTCCGCTCATCCCTGAGTGGTACGCTGCCAAAATAATAGGCGAGAGGGTGCGGTGGTGGGGGGGGGGCGACGGGAAGTGAAGGCAAACATTAATGCGGGAAGCGCGCTCTTCGGCATCACCCGTCTTTCCTTCCTATACACGTTAGGATTTTCTCGCGTCGCGCCTCAACGGAACCAGATCAATGAGTGATAGGTTGATACGCTCGCTGATTACTAGAAGCTTACTTTATCACATTGCGATGAACTATTTCTTGCCACGCACGACAACATCCCTTCCGCATCCCCGTCAGCATCCCGCCGGGATGTTTGGAACGTGCAACCCATGAATACAATAGAAGTCAAATATTACTAATTAATGAAAATTATGATACATCAAATTTTGCTGGAATTGACAGTGTGAACTCCACCGCGAAATGGAAATAATGTCTAAAGATCATAACTAATGAAAGCTGTATTTTCAGCGTCGGAGTAAGGGAGACAAACTTTCGACCCAGGCATGAACCACTTGATGCTCCTGATCTCTGCTCGCGATCTCATGGCCTTTATGAGATGATAATCATTCCGACGATTCCCATATCATTTTTTCATCCGAATGTAGTATTATTCACGTGAAATAATAAATCTGAAGGGAGTCTGTTTCTGCAACCACAACATGCTTCGCGGCATTTAAATCCGGTAATCCTCAAGGTGGGTGGAGCTTGAGACTGATGGATTCCCTTTATGTTGTGATTAACAACGCTACATCTCATGTTGTGGATAAGGAGCACAGGCTTTTCGGGGGCCGTCTTCAAGCTTTCATATGCAGTATGCGTTTTAATCGCTTAAGCTGGCCGATGAATAACTGCTGCCTGCGGGCTAGCCGCGGAAGCTGGAAGAATAGCAACGACAGGTTTCCAACTAACTGCGGAAAGCTTTTGAACTAACAGTGGCCTAATCTGGATTTACCGTGGATCTTCGCGTACCGAAAGTGGATTAACTTAAATGGTCAACCGCGGGTAATTTGCGGGCCAATCGTGAAATTTCGCGGTCCGACAGTGGCTAAATTCGGGCTTTCCGCGTGACTTTCCGGACAAACCGCGGAACCTTCCGGACGAACAGCGGGGCGTTCTGGACTGACCGCGGGAGCTAGCGGACCGACGGTGGTTATATTCAGACCGACCGCGGGAGCTCGCGGACTGACCGCGGTAGCTTGCGTACAGACGGCGGGAGCTTTCGTACTGACCGCGGGAGCTCGCGAACTGACCGTGGGAGCTCGCGGACTGACCGCGGTAGTTTGCGTACTGACGGCGGAAGCTTTCGTACTGACCGCTGGAGCTTGCGGACTGACCGCGGAAGCTTTCGTACTGACCGCGGGAGCTCGCGGACTGACCGCGGGAGCTCGCGGACTGACCGCGGGAGCTCGCGAACTGACCGCGGGAGCTCGCGGACTGACCGCGGGAGCTCGCGGACCGACCGCGGGAGCTCGCGGACTGACCGCGGGAGCTTGCGGGCTGACTTAGAGACCAAAGGCGGTCAGGTTTTCACTTTGTCCAAGCAGGTGGTCGTAGAGAGGGATCACGAACCAAACACTAGTGATCAAGTTTCTGATCAAATTTCCTTAGATTACACCAGACAACTTTTTAGGTCAAAGTAGATATCTAACAAGGGAATGACCAAACGCGTTTGCCAGAGCTGTTCATACATTCATGTCTGTCTGTTGGAATACCTCCAGGGTAGTAATAAGAACTGAGTCAGAAGTCCTAGACAGAGTAAGTCTGCTGAAAAGTTGCCATGAGGCTTCATAGGGCATCACGTATTCGAAGTCCGTCTACTTCTTAAAGGCAGTGTTCACGATAGAAATAGTTTTTCTGCTTTTCCACCTATCTTGAAAACGGCCTCATGCTGATTCCAATGATGTCTCTGAAATCGTACAAGACCTTCTGGGAACGGAGTTATGGTCTCTCAAAAATTGAGCTAAGGAAACAAGGTATACGAGTTGTCGGAGGCTTGTAACTTCCGTCTTTCGCAGCCGATGCATGCGAGCTGATCTGAGTAAAGAGAGAAGTTGGGAATGAAGGGAAGAACGGGGCTAATGATTGGAAATCATCGATCACCTTACGATCTCGAGCATTCATTTGTTCACGTCGGTGGGCTTTTGGGGTTTGCCTTGCGCTCGAAGTGGCAACTTCGGGCTGTTTTGAAGCTTTTCGTTGCTCGTTTTCATGCGTTCTTTCAAAGTCGACGTTACAGTGTGCCCCTCCACTACCCATTCCTAGTGGAAACTGAAACATATTTTTCATCGTGAAAACTGCCTTTAATTTCTGAGCGCTTTAGGTCGGTTTTGGACGGTACAGTACTAACCAATAGCTGTAACTTACAGAAAACTTTTGAAACTGAAAGACAGACGTCTAGTTCGTGATCAGCATGCCCAGAAATTCGCAAAAACAAGTGTTTTGAAGCGCTTCGCGTAAGTCCTCTCTTTTAGGGGTACTTCTATTAGAAGTGCACTTCGCATAGAGGTGTACTTCTAATAGAGGAAATACGGTATACATGAAAATCACAGAATCCGTGTCTGAGGGGTTTCTGTGTCTTCAATGTTTCAGATCTTGCGTGGCTAGATTTCTGGTGTTTCTAACGATTGTTTTCGCCTCAAATATTCAATAAGGTCTATTACACGTAATTAACGACCAGCTTAACAGTAACACGTTTTATGAGCTCGCCGCATGATTTCTGTCCAATGAGTTCCCTGTTTCCTGATAATTCCTTAACAGAAGGATTGTAACAGTTTTTTTTTCTAAATACAAATCTCGCGATAAAACTTTCTTTTCGCTGTTCGTACATACTGATGAAAAATATTCACCGATTATTTGACTTGCCGAAAAAAAGCGTCCTTCACATTTCTCTCCTAGGACATGAGGAGTGCGCCTGTAGGAACGAAGTTCAAATGTGCAGAAAAAGGCTCAGGTCCCTTAGCATCAGTAGTCTGATGTGGAGCTTTGAGAAATAGAAATTCCTTCACGTCGGCGCATGCGGGATATTTTTGGTTCTATAAACATACGGTTTGTAAGCCCTTTCGAGAATGATATGTGAGTAGAGGACTCTAAAAACTTCAATTTATGTAGATAATTGCACGGTGAAATCTACGTCATTATGAGACATATTCCGAATATTTAGGCACAGCAACAGCGGACTTTATATACCTCGACGTCAACAGATTCTCTTCAATTTTTCTTCAGCAGCGCCGAAGGCCTTGAATGCTGTTAAATTATTTGTGTGAGAAATGGGTATTTTAGTGCCGTACTACATACGATCTCCATCGACTCTCATACTTTACTTGGTGCGGTCGGTTACTCGCTTTTCCGAAGATCATTAAAGGCACTGTTCACGGTAAATTTCGTCCTAGGTTTTTGGCCGGAAATTGAAAGTTCAGGGTCCTATTGGAGCACTAGGTTCGAGAGAATGAACAAAAACGAGCCCGAAAGAGCTCCATACGGCTCCGAGGTCCACTCGCGCTTGCCCTTACGCTCGCTGGCGAGTTTTCCGAGGAACAGTTTGGTCAGCTTCTACATTAGCATAGGAGCGCGAGCGCGGATGAGTTTCAGCGTTGGAGCGCATTTGTGCACGCTGTTTACTTCAGGCCATGCCCACGCAACTCATCCACCTTTGAAATGTTGCTTTCAAAAAGAAGAGCTGATTTTGGATGTTTCGCAGCGTTATTCGTGATGCTTTCTTCACTGATGAAACAGTCAGACTCTAGACCTTCGTTTTTTGGTGGGAACTCGAAAACGATTTTTATCGTGGACACTGCCTTTAGGAAGATCGTTCTGTCGACGACCTCAGGCGTGATTCCTCGTGGCGGGAATCAAAATTTTCATCATCAAAGCCACCAGCACTGTCATATTTTCCAACGTGACACGGTTTTGATTTCTTCGATATGGACTCTGCTGTTCCAACACATGTTCCAGCGATTGACGATGATCCGACCAAGATGAGCTTTCGAAACTACTCGGAAACGCTTCTAGGAGAAAATTTTCTGTATATGTTAAAGTAATACTCGACGCTATGATGGATTGATCTTAGATTGTGATTGCTGTTCCCATGGTGTATCGATGACTCAAACCTTGCTCCTAGCCTGCTGCTCGAAAACTAAACCGCACTCAATGCCACACCGTACTAGAATCACAGAATGCTGATATGATGGAGTCGAGAGCCCACACGGAATGTGTCAAACACATGTGCGCGAAAGTCTCTAAAGAGAATGCTCAATTATGGAAGAAAAATGCAGAACTCAGAAGGCTTGTTGAGCTTGAAGACAATCAACTTAGATGTGGTTCTTCTCGTTGTCGCCGACTCTCTCTGATGACCTGATCGCAGCTCGCCGTCAACTTGAGAAGAAAAGAAGGTCTATTGTTCTCTCTGATATTCCGAAACATAAAACAACATCATCAGTTGAAAGTGCTTACCGCGATTTCTGTTTTGTCATTTCTGTGCTCGATTATTTTGGAATCGAATGTGCTATTTGCTCAGTATATCGCACGTCATAGGCCTCGTTTGATCAAAGTACTCCTACCAAATTCTACTTTCCAAAAAATCGCTGTTGACCGAGCTCCGCTCTTGCAAAACTTCTTCCGTTAGGAAGCATACCCAGGGGCCTCGCTCACGTATGAAGAAATGCGGAGCGAAAAACGTTCAGCCGTTCGTGGCCATAATACTGGAGTTGCTAGCACTTTTCTTGTCTCTGTAACTAGTGTATGTAGCTCGAATTGCTCCGACCGCTACTCAACCTTAACTTTCGAAACCCAATGACTCTGCCTAAGCTCAGTACAATTCGACCGCCTTTCCAAACGTTTCCTGTAGGAATGACTCTATAGCGGAAAACTTATAACTTCTCAGCGCAGATCCACTTTATCAGTGAACTGCATTCTTGCAAACATTCGTTCGATATCAAAAAACGCTGATGCCGTAGAAGCTTTTCTTTGTTGAGAAAACTGTTAGCTAGCAATCTTCAGTGAAACGTAGCTAGACACGAATCACGAAATGACTTCTCTGTTCGGTAACAGTAATGATTTCTTTTAAAGATGCTGTATATACAGCTCTTTGAAGGGCTTCCGTAAGCAGTTGAGAAACCATAGCAAGATTAATTTGTTTCGAACTCGAAGCTGCCGCCCACTGACGTTTTGGCTAATTTTTTGACTCTTGATACAATGTCTACCGTCTGGAGGGAGAAACGATAGAAGGTATGCATAGATTTTTGTCCGCTCCGACCTACTGCACTCCTTACCAACCTGCAGAGAGCAGCTCAAGTTGTTTGCACTTCGGAGCTCGTAGCGATGGTACTAGAGAGTGCTACTTTGTATGGAAATGAGCTCATATTTTTACCCGACTTCTCAGGTGCTCCAAGCTTTTCGCTGCCTCTTAGATGTGTTGGTAGTGCTGCTTCGCACCGGACATCCTCGAAGAACGCAGAGTTTCTAAATGACACTCTGAGTGTTCTTCTAGGCCGGCTCGTATGGAAGCAACTTTTTAACCCTTTCATTAACTAGCTACCGGCTTCTCCCCAGCTCTTTCTTTCCCTTTTATTTACCAGATACTTGCTTCTCCCCAAAGGTATATGAGATGGATAAGATAGAGTAGCAGATACTCCACATTCGATGACGAATCGTCCAACGTCGGTCGAGGAACTGTGAAAGGGGCTTACGACGCGCACTGCAGGTCCGTGTAGCAGCTTGAAGGAGCTTTACCTGCCGAAACTTCGAGAACTGAAGACGAGGTTTCCAGAAAAGGAATATCCAGAAGTGTGCTCTATCGACCTTCCGGAACCCTCACGAAACCAAACACTATTAATTCTCGCTTCTTTTGTAGTTTCCTTTTAATCTGTGTATTTCAAAACGCATAATGGTACACAGGTTGCAATTTTTACTTGCTTTGTGCTTAATCCACTAACTCTCATTTAGTTTAAATTGATTCGACAGATCATGCAACTCTCTTTTCACATCCTGTATACCCAATCGCGATTCCATATTTACTCCTATTTCATATCGTTAATAACTGAATGGGGGGAGTGGAGCTGCGACGCTACTTGGCGGCAAAAGTTGAGCGCGGGAAAACGGAGAGACGGTTGCTATTCGTCGAATGATTTCGAGCCTAAATGCTGAGCGCGGCCCTCTACTCGAAAGACACTGACGATACATGTTTATTGATAAGAATCATAACACTCATCCGACTATTTCGGGCAGAATTCAATCCTTGCTCGAAGGCAGCATACACGCTAGTAAACGTGTTTGAGATAACTACGGAATCAGAATCGTCTGGCTCAAAACACAAAGCCTACGGATTTTGAAGCATCAAAAACGAACTACTAACCCGCCACATGAGTGAGAAGTTGGCCCCACCCCTGTATCTGCCCGCCTCATGTGTTTGCCGTCTCCTCCAGAACAGGGATCCTGGGCCATTTACACCCTCGCCGATGTATGTGGGTGGTTCAAAAAGTACAATAAGTAAGCCTCATACATCGGCGACGGCGTAAATGGCCCAGGACCCCTGTGTTGGAAGAGACGGGAAATACAGGGGGCGGGCAGATACAGGGGTGGGGCCAACTTCTCACTTATGTGGCGGCTTTGTGGGTCGTTTTTGATGCTTCCAAATGCTTAGGCGTTGTGTTCGGACCCATACGATTCTGTTTCCGTAGTTATCCCAAACACGTTTACGAGTGTGTATGCTGCCTCTAATAATTAAGTTTTCTCTTCATTGGAAATTACTTGTTCAAAACCACACTGAGATCAGGATAAATCGATTTTTTACGTAGAAAAGAATCACTTTGATTGACAATCAGTCAAATGGGTAGCATGCGACCACCATGAGCAGCGCGTTTCTTCTTGTACGTAGAATTCCCGCTTCAAAAGTTTTTCTAACATCAAACGTTTTCATCGCGAACCATGCCTCTAATGATAGCAGATGCTCTCAATACAATTTTCGTTCATTGTTTCACATCACGTTGTTCATGGGTGCGAAAAACATTACGAGGTACGGGGCATGTTCGTGAAATGTACTCCACAGATACCAACAAAACTCCTCGGTACCTCCTGTGAGATTCTCATTCAGGCTTTTGCCAGCAGCGATGCGGAAGGCCTTGAAGAAAAATAACCGGTCACAAAGATCTCCTGCGCAAAAACATGAAAAAATGGGATACGGATTTTTGCGCGCAAGATGTCTTCAAAGGCAGTGGTCACGATGAGAAACGTTATCGAAAAAACTAAAAAAATCAGCTTAGATCGAAAACAGCTGAAAAACTATTATGGTAGCGCATTGAAAAGCGGGCTAGAATAAGAATTTCTAGAGCCCAAAGATGCTAGTTAGTGCACACGTGCACAGCGCAGCTCAAAAAGATGGCAGTCTCATGCTGAGCAGTCAAAAATCATCGACATTCAGAGTTGAACAATGAAAGCAAGCCCTTCAGTCAATTTTCTTGACTAGACGAGTACATAAATATTCGAAATTCGAATTCAAACCAGCTGATGTTCTTGATATTAGAGATCATCGATGCCGATGATGTGGAGTGGGCTCGTCCACCATTAGAAGGCAAGAAAGTTCAGGCTTGAAATTTGACCCAAAACAGTGGTTTTTCCACGAATTTTCTTCTTGGTCCTACTACTCTAATCCCAGAAAACTGTTTAGAGAGGGAAAGAAGACAAGGATATTTTAACGCGACCACTGCCTTTAAACCATTTGTGATTCTTGCATGTTTTTGTCGACGAATTTCACTCCCTTTCGTTCTGCCTCCACATACCTGTTCGCTCTCTCGCAGCTACTGCGAATGAAGTGAATTACAAGCTTGAGAAAACTTGACCACAAATTTTCGCTTTCAACATATAGACGAATTCCAGGTAACAAAAACTCTGTTTGCAGGGGTTCTTGAGCGATTTAAAAGCAGTGTTCACAATAATCTTAAATTTTGAGATTATTCGCTATATTGATTGAGTGGGCCCCGCGTAGAACTAAAATCATCTAGAAATTGAGAAAAATGCACCATAAGTACACGAAACCCTTAAGTATCACCCCGCCTCTTAAGTATCACAGGAAGTGTTTGTTGTGACAATGGAATTTTTGTAGGCCCGTCTTTTGCAATTCTCTACTCTCTGTTGCTCCGTTCTTTCCTTAGGGCCCTAGCTAATCCCGCTTTGCATAAATTATTCTTCTATTTTCGATTGACCCAATTTCTCACCTGTGACAACCTCCATGAACATGTTTATCCAACTGGACAACTAGTCCAGGCCAGAAAATGATGTTACTGAGGAAAGACGTTTTAATGCTCTTTCCGCCGTTTCTTCGTAATTTTGGTAACACTTGGAGGCCAACGCATTGTTTTATGTGTAAAACTCGGGGACGGAAATCATCGTGAACACTGCCTTCAAGGGAACACCAATATTATCAGCGTATGAATCTCTTCAGGATAGGCATTGAGTTCGAATATCAATTATTTTAGTGTCCTGTGCCATCAAGGAAGTTCTTCTGAGTTTTTATGCATGACTATCGGAGCCATCTAAACTCTACGGAAAACTTAGCAGTCTAACTGGACGGCAACTCTACCTCCGCACTGTTCCTCCAAAAAACACTTCTTTTGCACCACTCCGTGCTTTAACCAATCTTTTTTCACGCAGGAAATGCTATCCGGTCATATCGTGGACGCTTCATTACTCAGCTCACATTTAGATATGTCTGTTATTGCTTACTTACCTGGCGTACAGGTTGTGCTTGTAGTCTATGGATGTATCTCAATGCTTCTTTATCTGTTCCTGGTATATGCCGTGATAAGGCTACGGAAGAGCGCGCTTGTTCTAAAGTCTTCTTACTATTCTCTATTTGTTATGAAAGCAACCACCGACTTTAGTAGCCCCGGGTAGAACCAAAATGACGCAGAAATTGAGAAAAACGCGCCAGAAGTACCTGAAATCCTTAAGTATCACCCCGCCTCTTAAAGGCAGTGTTCACGATGAAAAAAGTTTTCAAAATTCCACTAGGATTGGGTAGTGGAGGGACACTCTGTAACGCTAACGTCGAAAGAACGCATGAAAACGAGCCAGGAAGAGCCCCAAAAGAGCCCGAAGTTGCAACTTCGAGCGCATTGAAAACCCCAAAAGCGCATCACACACCCACCGACCTGAACAAATGAATGCTCGAGATCGTGAGATGAGCGATGATTCTCAATCATTAGCCCCGTTCTCCCCTTCATTCTCAGCTTCTTGCTCAGGTCTGCCTGCTTAGACCGTCTGCAAAAGAAGGAAGTTACAAGCCTCGGACAACTCGTCCACCATGTTTCCATAGCTCAATCTTTGAGGGACCATAACTCCGTTCACAGAATGTCTTGTATGATTTCAGAGACATCATTGGAATCAGCATGGGGCCGTTTTCAAGATAGGCGGAAAAACAGAAAAACGATTTCCATCGTGAACACTGCCTTTAAGTATCACAGGAACTGTTTGTTGTGACAATGAAATCTTTTATGGGCCCGTCTTTTGCAATTCTCTACTCTCTATTGCTCTATTCTTTCCTTAGGGCCCTAACTAATCCCGCTTTGCATAAATTATTCTTCTATTTTCGATTGACCCAATTTTCCACCTGTGACAACCACCATGAACATGTTCATCCAACTGGACAACTAGTCCAGGCCAGAGAATAATTCCACTGAAATACGACGTTTGATGCGTTTTTCGCCGTTTCTTCGTAATTTTGGTAACACTTGGAGGCCAACGCATTGTTTTATGTGTTAAACTCGGGGACGGAAGTTATCGTGAACACTGCCTTTAAGGGAATACCAATATTATCAGCATATGAATCTCTTCAGGATAGGCATTGAGTCCAAATATCAATTATTTTGGTGTCCTGTGCCATCAAGGAAGTTCTTCTGAGTTTTTATGCATGACTATCGGAGCCATCTAAACTCTACGGAAAACTTAGCAGTCTAACTGGACGGCAACTCTACCTCCGCACTGTTCCTCCAAAAAACACTTCTTTTGCACCACTCCGTGCTTTAACCAATCTTTTTTCACGCAGGAAATGCTATCCGGTCATATCGTGGACGCTTCATTACTCAGCTCACATTTAGATATGTCTGTTATTGCTTACTTACCTGGCGTACAGGTTGTGCTTGTAGTCTATGGATGTATCTCAATGCTTCTTTATCTGTTCCTGGTATATGCCGTGATAAGGCTACGGAAGAGCGCGCTTGTTCTAAAGTCTTCTTACTATTCTCTATTTGTTATGAAAGCAACCACCGACTTTTATCTATACGTTGTCCTTGAAATAATTATGCGTGCAAGAAAATACAACTATTTTGGTTTGTTCACGGAGCAAGAGGGCGTTTATCCAGCATTCACATTCTACAACGTTCTTTTTTCGAGAGCCGTTTCATGTGGTGGTGAAGTCCTACTTGCACTGAATCGATTCACGGCATTCTACAGAACGCTCGAACACGATCAGGTGTGTGAGGGAAGCGGAATTATTCAGAAATCCTTTAATAAACACGCTTGAGAATTTCCTGAAAAGTCGGAGCTTTGTTGCGGAAGCCCATGGCTCTTAAATGAAAGTTTTTGAAAATTCAACTTGAACAAGCCTTGAGATTCTCTTACCTGCAACTAATTTATGAAGAAACCATACAGACTGCTCTTCCTTTACATGTACAAATACTGCTCAAAGTTTCGCCGTACTTCGCAGCGCGCGACGTTTTTGATGAATTATCGCAAAAACAATTTCTTTGAAAAACACAGCGATTCTAGGGAGATTCGGCCCGCTAGGCACACTATTAGGAAGAAAACTGAGCTGTGAATATGATCGCGTTTGCAGAATTCAAAAAAGTCTTTATTCAAAAAAGTTACATGCATCGGACGTTTTTTTTTACAAGTTTGCCAAATGCTCCCTGTTTTTACAACTGAACGCGGGTATTGTACAATAATTTGCACACTGATAAGTCCAATAAGTTGTAAACGCGACGTGGTAAATCCTTGTTGCCGACACGAACAGCACGACGATTTATTCGCAACTCCTCAAACTTGGGTGAAAGAACTTGACATAAAAAATACACTACGACATAGCAAATCATACACATTAAGGAATTTTTTTCGGGATTGGAAAGAGAAGCTAAGAAGGTACCTCTGCTACTCGATGCAAGCGCGTAAAGGGAAGAGAGCGCATAACCGAGAAGGCATCAAAGGCAGTGTTTACGATAAAAAATCGTTTCCTAGTTTTCACCAGAAATGGAAGGCTTGGGTCTTGCTAGTATTGAAGAAAGCACCACGAAAGAAACGATGGAAAAGCTCAAATGGTGGTCCCCTCCCTCGCAGAAGATTCCGATGGTTGACGAGTTGGCGAGTCATGCGAACCAAGTGACAGATTCGGTATCGCTGAACCGTTTTGAGGGGTTTTTGGATGAATCCTTTCTGCTTCTTCTGTTTCCAGCACTTTTTGCGACATGAGCATCAGAAATATAATGCTTTTGAGTACCTGCTGGTATTGCATCACATTTCATTAGGTGGTCCAATAACGAATGGTGTTTTCTCTATTCTGTCACTGTCTTTCTGTTCGATAACATAAATTGGCAACTATACTCACTCGTAACTATAAACTGTCTATGTAGACCACATAACACAAAAGTTGTCATAAAATCCTATATAAAAATATCAAATTTTTCATTTATGCAAAAAATTGTTCATCAGGTACATTTTCCAAATGGTTAAAGGCATCGTTCGCGATGAAATTTGTTTCTGAGTTTTCACTATATTTAAGAAGCTTTAGTACCTTACACAACAGCCACATTCAGAAAACCGCTAAAAAGTTACTGAAAACTGCTTTTCCGGGCCCCTGTTTCTTCGTTTTTAGACCCCATTCAACCAATCGACGCATGAGAGTGGAAGAGTTGATCGCTACGAATCGCTGTGTTGACCCGTGATCTCCCGATCAAATTTCTATCATCTTTCTTTCAGCTGATTTTCGAGGGAGAAAAGATTGTCCGATATGTGCAGAAAAGGCATTCATGACGTAATCATCAGATATATTTCATCAACTTCCACGCATTTTTACTATATTACTTTTTAATCAATCCCTTTCGTTTCCCATTAGGTGAACGGACGTGATAGATGATCGACCCAAAGGCCAACCCTCAAACCCAGAAAGACGTTTTCAACTGGAGATAACTCCATTTTGGTTCAATTTTAAGATTACAGACTTCGTGAATGGCCTGATCAAGGCCCACTTGAACGATTTAAAGGCAGTGTTCACGATAAAAAATGTGTTTCAGTTTCCACTAGGAATGGGTAGTGGAGGGGCACAATGTAACGTTGACGTCGAAAGAACGCATGAAAACGAGTCAGGAAAGGCTCCAAAAGAGCCTGAAGTTGCCATTTCGAGCGCAAGGCAAACCTCAAAAGCGCATCACACGCCCACCGACGTAAACAAATGAATGCTCAAGATCGTGAGATGAGCGATGATTTCCAATCATTAGCCCCGTTCTTCCCTTCATTCTCAACTTCTCTCTTTACTCAGGTCAGCTCGCATAGATCGGCTGCAAAAGACGGAAGTTGTAAGCCTCGGACAACTCGTCCACCATTTTCCCTAGCTCAATTTTAGAGGGGCCATAACTCCATTCCCAGAAGGTCTTGTACCATTTCAGAGACATCATTGGAATCAGCGTGGGGCCGTTTTCAAGATAGGCGGGAAAACAGAAAAACAACTTTCATCGTGAACACTGCCTTTAACACAACAGCAGGAACACGGTTTGCAGCGCGCACGATGCCTTCGAGGAGAAAACCTGTGCGAAGGAGACAAAAAAGCGAGGAAGGCTCAGCAGGCATCAATATGATAAGGCGTCAATATGATATTCATACTACTCAACGCCAGCGCGGCATGCGCGTCACGCTTCGCCCGCTCCGCCATGGCGTCGCGGTTGCAGTATTCATACTGCCACCCGGAACGCTTTGGCGTTTTCATCCACTGATACTATTTATCGATCGTCTCATTCATTCCAGCTTCACCACTCCGCCATGGCTTCGCCGCTGGAGTATTCATAGTCTCCGCAAGCGCGGCACGCGCGTCTCGCGCGTAGAAAGGATTCATACACAAACGCCACGCCAGCGCGACATGCGCGTGCCGCGCTGGCGTTGAGTAGCATGAATAGCGCCTAAGAAAGAGCGATATATCAAAAAATTTTAAAATTCCGAGTTGAGCGCATGCTGCAATGCTGAACTCATCCGCGCGCGCTCTTATGCCAACCATAAAACGCACGAAACTCGTCCACGGAAAACTCGACCGCGAGCAGATCTCGAAGCCGATTAGGGCTGTTTAGGGCTCGCTGTTGAACGTTCTTCCGACCCTATCGTTTCAATGAGATCCCGGCCTTTCGATTTCCGGCAAAGAAACTAAAACAAAATTTGTCGTGGACACTGCCATTAGTGCAGATGAGAGCTTCGTGGGCGAGGGAATTATTTCGATTCCAATGTAACCATTTTTATATCAGGGAATATTATTATACTCTTCATTCGATCAAATTTGAAGGTAGTCGCCTTTTTGCCTTTCACATTCTTGGAACATCCGCAGGAAGGTGATTGCGCTCAAACCGCGATACCACACATGCTTGAATGTGTGTAGGAATTCGGAACACTATGTACGTATATAATTCGTTGCAAACTGACATTTTCATCACAGTGAGGACAGAAAAATGCTCCAGGGGGGGCTGGCTCATTGAGGGATGCCAACTTTTACGTATTTCAAGATATGGAGCGTCAGGACAGTTTGGTTATCTGTAGTTATCCTGATGGTAGCAAGTGCTCTGACAATGGTTCCTTTGCCCATTATAGGCGGCTATCAAGTATCCTTCTTTTTCCGGAAAAACGGCATCCTTCAACTCTCCAGCGATGAAACGGCTCTTGTGGTGAGGATGCTTATGGTTTTGACGGGACCGATATTCTGTTTTGTACTCAAGAAGACATTGTGGAAATATAAACGAATTTGGCACTTTATCGAACTTAAGAAAAAAAATCAGCAACGTGGAATACCTGCGGCTTTATTTTCCAGTACAATATCTGCCATGCAATGGTCATGTATGGCATAACTATTCTCTTGTGCTCGCTTTTCTACTCCTCATCATTTCTAAAAGTCCGTCGAACAACTATTAAACGATCGGTGAGTTCTGTTTTGATTCAGGAAACCCTCATTGTCGTTTTTTTTGGTGAAAGCCAAGCACGGGTTATTCAGATAGCTTTTTTCTAAGAAAGCCCAATCACCTGCTTTGAACCGCGAATAAAATAAGATCATGCAAATCATTGCAAAAAAATGAAGTCGGATTAAGGTGAACTAACAATTCGGTGACCACTTACTCATTCAGGACAAGCCTAGCTGTTCTTCCCATGAGACCGTGTCCCCATAAAATTGTACATATTTCTTTCAAAACTATTAGAGGTTTGATTCTACTTGACTACAGATTGAAACTCTGAACCGCAGACTGTTTGCCATTACAGTGTTTTCCTTACCAAAACTCTAGAATTGGAACAAATAGAAGAATCAGAAACTGGCGTTGAACCATGCAGGATCCAGCACGAACTCGGAACCACATCCAGCTGGTCGTTCTAGCTAGCTGGAATTCCATCGAGACCCGAGTCCAAAGAACTAACAAGATTCTCTCGTCAGAAGACGCGTGAAATTCACCGGGAAAGTGGACAAACAGCATAACACTGAACTCGTAAAAGTAAATTAAATCACACATGAGAGTGGTGCAAGTGGCGGAATGATGAACTTGATGGAGAGTGCTTCCGTTCACGAAAAATTAGACTACAAAAAACGTTTTCATTCCGAGCAAATATCAGCTGCTGGGAAGGTTGCTGCGGTATGCGATCGCGCTTCAAAAAGAGCAACTCGAAACCGTCCGTGATACGATACTGTAACCAGGGAATCAACGGAAAAGGCGAGCGAAAAATTCTTGAAAGGGGAAAAAGCAGCTCAGCCATAGACAGGGATAAGCACACCGAAACTGGTGTACTTTCTCCAGCGGATATAAAACCAGAAAAAAATACAAAAGTTGGGGCTCCGCGCATATGATCAAGGATTTGGCGTTGCTTTGAAATGTGGTGAAATACCTTGTATGGATTCGGCGATCAAGAAATTCCTTCAAATGTTGTAAAAAGTTGAAAATGGATGGAGAGGTCAACAAAATGATAAAAACGTCGTGAAATTTAGTCTTTTCGATTTGGCGGTCGACGGACTCCTTCGAATGCTGTGAAATTGTTGCAAATGGATTCAGCGTGAGCTTTTTAAATTATCAAAGTCAAATCACGCGCCAGAAAGATTGAAGCGCCCTCTGATCACAACGGCCAAGACCTGAGTGTGGGGGTCACCCAAACCGCCAAAGAAGGGGGAGGCCGCAGACTCTCCGTTACATACGAGCTATATTTTACTATCCAACTCCCGAATTACAAGTACAAATCCTAAGAAAACAGTCGTGCTAACACGTCGACATGCTCTTAACACGTCACGTCGTGCTAAAAAGAAAAAAGGGTATATTTCATAGCAATATCTTTTAGAAAATCTGTGGTGACGGCACCGCAATGCAGCCGTGTAGGTGTCTATAGGGCATCTACAAGTAGCGTTGACGCCGCGTGGGTGTTTTTCAAGACACCTACGCCACCTCGCTGCGAAGCCTCCGTGGTGAGTCGAATATAATTGTCCTCACCATAATAAGGAATATCGAATAGTGGTTCGTAAAGGCAGTGTTCACGATAAAAAACGTGTTTCAGTTTAAGCTAGGAATGGGTAGTGGAGGGGCACACTGTAACGTTGAAACCGAAAGAACGCATGAAAACGAGCCAGGAAGAGTCCCAAAAGAGCCCGAAGTTGCGACTTTGAGCGCAAGGAAAACCCCAAAAACGCAATGCCCGCCCTGAGACGTGAACAAATGAAAACTCGAGATCGTGAGATGAGCGATGGTTTCCGATCGAAAGCTCCGTTCTCTCCTTCATTCTCAACTTCTCTCTTTACTCAAGTCAGCTCGCATACATCGGCGGCGAAAGACGGAAGTTACAAGCCTCAGACCACTCGTCCACCATGTTTCCTTGGCTCAATCTTTGAGTGACCATAACTCCGCTCCCAGAAGGTTTTGTACGATTCCAGAGACATCATTGAAATCAGCATGGGACCGTTTTTAAGATAGGCAGAAAACAGTGAAGGGTTTCTTCTATCGTGAACACTGCCTTTAAGCAACGCACCAATACAGCTGATGATACAGCTTTCCAGTTTTCGCCAGTCACCCATTTTACACGTTTGGTTCGGAGTCCCTTGCTTTAAAATGTTATTCGAACGATCTGATCCATTATGTATTCTAGCTTTCCAAACCCATACGTACGCGGAAGTTGCCAAAACGTATTCCAAATAAAATTCCATGGTTATCAGACACAAATTGCACACAAGAATAGACACAGAATCTTCCAAGAACCATTAACCCTGTGCTACAGATTTTGACAATGATGGTTTTCGCTGCTCTGTCAAAATTCGAGTCTTTGAATCGTTTTGTTAGAAGACTATTCAGCATTTAGATGATCGCTTTTTAGAAGATTCATGGGCGCGATGCCAGGATGAAGTGCAATACCGATGATATCATTTTCGTTTTGGACACAAAAAGGCGTTTTTATGCTTCTTTGTGAACACTCTGTTCAAAGTAGACCAATCGTTGATCCAAAGAAACATCTGAAAACAGCATCGAGAGGATATTTTAGGAGACACATTGCTTACTCTGGAACCAGGTATTTAGGAACGGTTAGCCTTAACAAAATCCACACGAGAAACGTGTTTCAAACTTGAAGCAGTGATGAGTGAATTTGTAGATCGCCACGCCTATACGCCTTGTTTGAGAGTAAGCCATGTGTCATTATAGAAAAAGCATTCGATGGGTAATGAGAAAGTGCCTTTATATCCCTCATCGAAGGCCGAGAACGTAGGAAAATGTGATTTTCAAGTAATTCGAGCAGTCGATCACTCGAGAAAGAACGGCTTTAGCATCAGAATACGGATCGGATCGAATAATTTATCGAAGAACAATCACATTATTCATTTTATACCCAATTACTCGAATATTCTATTCATCTGGGATACAAAATCGTCGGATTTCTCGAGAATTCGACTAATTTATGAAATTCAAATATCCGCTTTCCTAAGGATTCAATTTGGAACATTTATGTGTTCGGTTTCCCAACTATGTAAATAATTGTACGCTTAGGCTTAGGTGAGGAGCCGACATAATGCTGTCGCAGGGCCACTGCGTCACACACCACTTTTCCAAGATCGAGGAGCCGCCAATCTACTGCCGATACCCAATCGAGATATCAACAAGAATCTCGGCGCTATCGCGAAGCCAGCGATACCGATTTCGCCAGAGATTACATTATAAAAAACGCCCCTTCGTTCGAGGCGCATAATCTCTACAATCCTACGGGGCCTCACTGGCATTCAAGCCGAGAGAGAGGGGGCCGCCATTTCGGAAGGGCAGGTCACAGCACCATGCCCGTCCCTGCTTCTGTCTTACAAATGAATTCAAGTAGATCAAACTAGGCTTGATGATACGAGTCTCCTTTAAAGCAACTTGATGGCCATTGTGGTGTATAATTACAATTCTGTAAAAAAGGGGTCTCCCAAGCAGAAGTGGTTTGGTTAGCGTTACAAATGCTTCAACAAAAAGGGAACAATAGGAAAGCGGAATGAGGAGAGTCTACAAAAAATGAACAATATCCTCCAAGAACTCTTTTTCTTTTCAGAAACTTCCAAACAGCGAAACAAACCGTTGTGGTTCTCTATGAGGAAGCGCTTTTGGCTCCATAAAGGACTTTGATTATGTGAGTGCCGATAAAATATGTATATATGCATGTGAACCTAATAGCTATGATTAAAAGGGGAGATGATGTTAAATTGTTTTAGGGAACCAGTCAATTCTTCCTCGTAAAATACCACAACGGTTTTGTTTCCCGCTGTTTGGAAGTTTCGAAAAAGAAAAGAGTTCTTGGAGGATATTGTTCATTTTTGTAGACTCTCATTCCGCTTTCCTATTGTTCCCTTTTGTTCAAGCATTTGTAACACTAACCAAACCACTTCTGCTTGGGAGACCCCTTTTTACAGAATTGTTCACTTTTTCTTGATATTACACTGTAATATCCCATGCAAGAATTTCGAACAAAGACCTCTTCATCTCCCACTAGATCAGTCCTCTTTCTGTGGTCACAAGAATCAATGACCCAAACTGTTGTAAAACTATCTCAGAAAAATCACTCGATGTGGCTGACAAGACCGATGTTCACATGATATTAGCTAAGAAATGAATGATATCCATGATATCGTTCCACATAATTCATTCATATTGATCGCGTCAGCCACATCTGGCTACACCAAGAGTGTTATTTGCACCTTCCATGTTTTTCATACGTATCGAACGGGTCGGCCACGGTGATTTTCTCAACCAACTCTGACAGGGACCTTAGGCCCCGGTTATAGTTGGTCGCCCAGACGTAGCCAGCCCGGTCGATAATCATGAAAGTATGCTGGCCTACAGCCGGATGCAGAATCTGCCTGCAGTTCTTCGCTTTCAAATGAAACTAACTTAAAACCGGGACAGTCAGAAACTACCTTCCATTCCATCTGGACACTTTCACATCAGTGGAACAAAGCAGTTTTACATACTCATTATTTCGTTTCCGTTGCCCCATTCCTTCGCAGAACAGC
Source organism: Aplectana chamaeleonis (assembly GCA_029168955.1). NCBI lineage: Eukaryota > Metazoa > Nematoda > Chromadorea > Rhabditida > Cosmocercidae > Aplectana > Aplectana chamaeleonis. The sequence continues at coordinate 3,255,833 of JAPDOI010000025.1, forward strand.
CGCGTCGATTCCATGAATCTGATATGAAAAAGCTCTGCTGAGCTGCGAATGGAGATAGTTCTAACAATTTGTTTTTGAATTTGGATGCTAATAAGCAAGTACCATTTATTGCAGAAAAAATCAGTAGGCTGGTGAAGAAGGAAGAGGGAGCACTCAAAATGGGGTTGTGTGAATGACCTTACGAAACTGAAAAGCAGCCTGGCAACATGACCTGCCATGACTCACATAACATCTCAAACTTTCTGCTTGCTATGCTTGTCATCCTTACACATTTACAAAAGTTTTGCAAGGTGTTCTCTCCTGCGCGAATTCCGGGGCATAACTTCTCGGATGGCTAGCATCGAGTCTGGGCTCCTGCTCACTCTACGGGGTGGTCTTCACAACTTTTCGGATGAGCAGCACCGGGCCCCGACCACCTGCCCACTATCCGGGTTTCCACGACGTCCCGATGACTTCATCAGAAGCTCGAAGCACTTTTCACGACGTCCTGATGACGTCATCAGAAGCCCGAAGCACTTTTGGGACTATCCTAGACGGGGGGGTCACCCACGATTTTCCCATGAAAATGAATGGAAAACCTGATAAAAGAAGTTTGATGCTGCTATCAATCATTGTTGTTGATGAAGTTCTGTAGAAATACTTCGATTGATAGCGTTATAGATTGGTGGTTCATTCCATTTCTGACTTGAATCTTGAGTGCCCCCCCCCCCACCGTCTAGGATAGTCCCGCACTTCTCATGATGTCCCGATGACGTCATCAGAAGCCCGAAGCACTCTTGGGACTATCCTAGACGGGGGGGGGGCACCCACGACTTTCTCATGAAAACGAATGGAAACCTTGATAAAATGTGCTTGATGCTGCTATCAGTCATTGTTGTTGATGAAGTTGTGTAGAAATACTTTGATTGATAGCGTTATAAATCGGTGGTTCATTCCATCTCTGACTTGAATCTTGAGTGCCCCCACCGTCTAGGATAGTCCCGCACTTCTCATGATGTCCCGATGACGTCATCAGAAGCCCGAAGCACTCTTGGGACTATCCTAGACAGAGAAAGGCACCACCGACTTTCTCATGAAAATGAATGGAAACCTTGATAAATGGTGCTTGATGCTGCTATCAGTCATTGTTGTTGATGAAGTTGTGTAGAAATACTTCGATTGATAGCGTTATAGATTGGTGGTTCATTCCATTTCTGACTTGAATCTTGAGTGCCCCCGTCTAGGATAGTCCCGCACTTCTCACGATGTCCCGATGACGTCATCAGAAGCCCGAAGCACTCTTGGGACTATCCTAGACGGGCACCCACGACTTTCTCATGAAAATGAATGGAAACCTTGATAAAAGGTGCTTGATGCTGCTATCAGTCATTGTTGTTGATGAAGTTGTGTAGAGATACTTTGATTGATAGCGTTATAGATCGGTGGTTCATTCCATTTCTGACTTGAATCTTGAGTGCCCCCCCCCCCGTCTGGGGTAGGCCCGCACTTCTCACGATGTCCCGATGACGTCATCAGAAGCCCGAAGCACTCTTGGGACTATCCTAGACGGGGGGGGGCACCCACGACTTTCTCATGAAAATGAATGGAAACCCTGATAAAAGATGTTTGATGCTGCTATCACTCATTGTTGTTAATGAAGCTCTGTAGAAATACTTCGATTGATAGCGTTATAGATCGGTGGTTCATTCCAGTTCTGACTTGAATCTTGAGTGCCCCCCCCGTCTAGGATAGTCCCGCACTTCTCACGATGTCCCGATGACGCCATCAGAAGCCCGAAGCACTCTTGGGACTATCCTAGACGGGGGGGGGGCACCCACGACTTTCTCATGAAAATGAATGGAAACCTTGATAAAAGGTGCTAGATGCTGCTATCAGTCATTGTTGTTGATGAAGTTGTGTAGAGATACTTTGATTGATAGCGTTGTAGATCGGTGGTTCATTCCATTTCTGACTTGAATCTTGAGTGCCCCCCCACCGTCTAGGATAGTCCCGCACTTCTCATGATGTCCCGATGACGTCATCAGAAGCCCGAAGCACTCTTGGGACTATCCTAGACGGGGGCACCACGACTTTCTCATGAAAATGAATGGAAACCCTGATAAAAGATGTTTGATGCTGCTATCACTCATTGTTGTTGATGAAGCTCTGTAGAAATACTTCGATTGATAGCGTTATATATCGGTGGTTCATTCCATTTCTGACTTGAATCTTGAGTGCCCCGTCTAGGATAGTCCCGCACTTCTCACGATGTCCCGATGACGTCATCAGAAGCCCGAAGCACTCTTGGGACTATCCTAGACGGGGGCCACCACGACTTTCTCATGAAAATGAATGGAAACCTTGATAAAAGGTGCTTGACGCTGCTATCAGTCATTGTTGTTGATGAAGTTGTGTAGAGATACTTTGATTGATAGCGTTATAGATCGGTGGTTCATTCCATTTCTGACTTGAATCTTGAGTGCCCCCCGTCTAGGATAGTCCCGCACTTCTCACGATGTCCCGATGACGTCATCAGAAGCCCGAAGCACTCTTGGGACTATCCTAGACGGGGCACCACGACTTTCTCATGAAAATGAATGGAAACCTTGATGAAAGGTGCTTGATGCTGCTATCAGTCATTGTTGTTGATGAAGTTGTGTAGAAATACTTTGATTGATAGCGTTATAGATCGGTGGTTCATTCCATTTCTGACTTGAATCTTGTGTGCCCCCCCCCCCGTCTGGTGTAGGCCCGCACTTTTCACGACGTCCCAGTGACGTCATCAGAAACTCGAGGCACTTTTACGACGTCCCGATGACGTCATCAGAAGCCCGAAGCACTTTTCACGACGTCCCGATGACGTCATCAGAAGCCCGAAGCACTTTTGGGACTATCCTAGACGGGGGGGTCACCCACGATTTTCCCATGAAAATGAATGGAAAACCTGATAAAAGATGTTTGATGCTGCTATCAGTCATTGTTGTTGATGAAGTTGTGTAGAAATACTTTGATTGATAGCGTTATAGATCGGTGGTTCATTCCATTTCTGACTTGAATCTTGACTGCCCCCCCCCGTCTGGGGTAGGCCCGCACTTCTCACGACGTCCCGATGACGTCATCAGAAGCGAAGCACTTTCACGCCGTCCCGATGACGTCATCAGAAACCCGAAGCACTTTCACGACGTCCCGATGACGTCGTCAGAAGCCCGAAGCACTTTTCACGACGTCCCGATGACGTCATCAGAACGAAGCACTTTTCACGACGTCCCGATGACGTCATCAAAGCCCGAAGCACTTTTTGGGACTATCCTGAACGGGGGTCACCCACGATTTTCCCATGAAAATGAATGGAAAACCTGATAAAAGATGTTTGATGCTGCTATCAGTCATTGTTGTTGATGAAGTTGTGTAGAAATACTTTGATTGATAGCGTTATAGATCGGTGGTTCATTCCATTTCTGACTTGAATCTTGAGTGCCCCCCCCCCCCGTCTGGGGTAGGCCCGCACTTTTCACGACGTCCCGATGACGTCATCAGAAGCCCGAAGCACTTTCACGACGTCCCGATGACGTCATCAGAAACCCGAAGCACTTTCACGACGTCCCGATGACGTCGTCAGAAGCCCGAAGCACTTTTCACGACGTCCCGATGACGTCATCAAACCGAAGCACTTTTCACGACGTCCCGATGACGTCATCAGAAGCCCGAAGCACTCTTGGGACTATCCTAGACGGGGCACCCACGACTTTCTCATGAAAATGAATGGAAACCTTGATAAAAGGTGCTTGATGCTGCTATCAGTCATTGTTGTTGATGAAGTTGTGTAGAGACACTTTGATTGATAGCGTTATAGATCGGTGGTTCATTCCATTTCTGACTTGAATCTTGAGTGCCCCCCCCACCGTCTAGGATAGTCCCGCACTTCTCATGATGTCCCGATGACGTCATCAGAAGCCCGAAGCACTCTTGGGACTATCCTAGACGGGGGGGCACCCACGACTTTCTCATGAAAATGAATGGAAACCCTGATAAAAGATGTTTGATGCTGCTATCACTCATTGTTGTTGATGAAGCTCTGTAGAAATACTTCGATTGATAGCGTTATAGATCGGTGGTTCATTCCATTTCTGACTTGAATCTTGAGTGCCCCCCCCCGTCTGGGGTAGGCCCGCACTTCTCACGATGTCCCGATGACGTCATCAGAAGCCCGAAAGCACTCTTGGGACTATCCTAGACGGGGCACCCACGACTTTCTCATGAAAATGAATGGAAACCTTGATAAAAGGTGCTTGATGCTGCTATCAATCATTGTTGTTGATGAAGTTCTGTAGAAATACTTCGATTGATAGCGTTATAGATTGGTGGTTCATTCCATTTCTGACTTGAACCTTGAGTCCCCCCCCCCACCGTCTAGGATAGTCCCGCACTTCTCATGATGTCCCGATGACGTCATCAGAAGCCCGAAGCACTCTTGGGACTATCCTGAACGGGGGCACCCACGACTTTCTCATGAAAATGAATGGAAACCTTGATAAAATGTGCTTGATGCTGCTATCAGTCATTGTTGTTGATGAAGTTGTATAGAAATACTTTGATTGATAGCGTTATAGATCGGTGGTTCATTCCATTTCTGACTTGAATCTTGAGTGCCCCACCGTCTAGGATAGTCCCGCACTTCTCATGATGTCCCGATGACGTCATCAGAAGCCCGAAGCACTCTTGGGACTATCCTAGACGGGGGGGCACCCACGACTTTCTCATGAAAATGAATGGAAACCTTGATAAAATGTGCTTGATGCTGCTATCAGTCATTGTTGTTGATGAAGTTGTATAGAAATACTTTGATTGATAGCGTTATAGATCGGTGGTTCATTCCATTTCTGACTTGAACCTTGAGTCCCCCCCCCACCGTCTAGGATAGTCCCGCACTTCTCATGATGTCCCGATGACGTCATCAGAAGCCCGAAGCACTCTTGGGACTATCCTAGACGGGGGGGGGCACCCACGACTTTCTCATGAAAATGAATGGAAACCTTGATAAATGGTGCTTGATGCTGCTATCAGTCATTGTTGATGATGAAGTTGTGTAGAGATACTTTGATTGATAGCGTTATAGATCGGTGGTTCATTCCATTTCTGACTTGAATCTTGAGTGCCCCCCCCCCGTCTGGGGTAGGCCCGCACTTTTCACGACGTCCCAATGACGTCATCAGAGACTCGAGGCACTTTTTGCGGCGTCCCGATGACGCCACCACAAGCCCGAAGCACTTTTCTCGGCGTCCCGATGACGTCATCAGAAGCTCGAAGCACTTTCACGACGTCCCGATGACGTCATAAGAAGCTCGAAGCACTTTTCACGACGTCCCGATGACGTCATCAGAAACCCGAAGCACTTTCACGACGTCCCGATGACGTCGTCAGAAGCCCGAAGCACTTTTCACGACGTCCCAATGACGTCATCAGAAGCCCGAAGCACTTTTCACGACGTCCCGATGACGTCATCAGAAGCCCGAAGCACTTTCACGACGTCCCGATGACGTCATCAGAAGCCCGAAGCACTTTTCACGGCGTCCCGATGACGTCATCAGAAGCCCGAAGCACTTTCACGACGTCCCAATGACGTCATCAGAAGCCCGAAGCACTTTTCACGACGTCCCGATGACGTCATCAGAAGCCCGGAAGCACTCTCACGACGTCCCCATGACCTCATCAGAAGCCCGAAGCACTCTCACGACGTCCCGATGACGTCATCAAAGCCCGGAAGCACTTTTCACGACGTCCCGATGACGTCATCAGAAGCCCGAAGCACTTTCACGACGTCCCGATGACGTCATAAGAAGCCCAAGCACCTTTTACGACGTCCCGATGACGTCATCAGAAACCCAAGCACTTTCACGACGTCCCGATGACGTCGTCAGAAGCACGAAGCACTTTTCACGACGTCCCGATGACGTCATCAGAAGCCGAAGCACTTTTCACGGCGTCCCGATGACGTCATTAGAAGCCCGAAGCACTTTCACGACGTCCCGATGACGTCATCAGAAGCCCGAAGCACTTTTCACGACGTCCCGATGACGTCATCAGAAGCCCGAAGCACTCTCACGACGTCCCGATGACGTCATCAGAAGCCCGAAGCACTTTTCACGACGTCCCCATGACGTCATCAGAAGCCCGAAGCACTTTCACGACGTCCCGATGACGTCATCAGAAGCCCGAAGCACTTTCACGACGTCCCGATGACGTCATAAAGCCCGAAGCACCTTTACGACGTCCCGATGACGTCATCAGAAACCCGAAGCACTTTTCACGACGTCCCGATGACGTCATCAGGAGCCCGAAGCACTTTTCACTACGTCCCGATGACGCCATCAGAAGCCCGAAGCACTCTCACGACGTCCCGATGACGTCATCAGAAGCCCGAAGCACTTTCACGACGTCCCGATGAGGTCATCAGAAGCCCGAAGCACTTTTCACGACGTCCCCATGACCTCATCAGAAGCCCGAAGCACTCTCACGACGTCCCGATGACGTCATCAGAAACTCGAGGCAGTTTTCACGACGTCCCGATGACGTCATCAGAAGCCCGAAGCACTTTTCACGACGTCCAGATGACGTCATCAGAAGCCCGAAGCACTATCACGACGTCCCGATGACGTCATCAGAAGCCCGAAGCACTTTTCACGACGTCCCCATGACGTCATCAGAAGCCCGAAGCACTTTCACGACGTCCCGATGACGTCATCAGAAGCCCGAAGCACTTTTCACGGCGTCCCGATGACGTCATTAGAAGCCCGAAGCACTTTCACGACGTCCCGATGACGTCATCAGAAGCCCGAAGCACCTTTTACGACGTCCCGATGACGTCATCAGAAACCCGAAGCACTTTCACGACGTCCCGATGACGTCGTCAGAAGCACGAAGCACTTTTCACGACGTCCCGATGACGTCATCAGAAGCCCGAAGCACTTTTCACGGCGTCCCGATGACGTCATTAGAAGCCCGAAGCACTTTCACGACGTCCCGATGAGGTCATCAGAAGCCCGAAGCACTTTTCACGACGTCCCCATGACCTCATCAGAAACCCGAAGCACTTTCACGACGTCCCGATGACGTCATCAGAAGCCCGAAGCACTTTCATGACGTCCGGATGACGTCATCAGAAGCCCGAAGCACTTTTCACGACGTCCCGATGACGTCATCAGAAGCCCGAAGCACTCTCACGACGTCCCCATGACCTCATCAGAAGCCCGAAGCACTTTTCACGACGTCCCGATGACGTCATCAGAAGCCCGAAGCACTTTCACGACGTCCCGATGACGTCATCAGAAGCCCGAAGCACTTTTCACGGCGTCCCGATGACGTCATTAGAAGCCCGAAGCACTTTCACGGCGTCCCGATGACGTCATCAGAAGCCCGAAGCACTTTTCACGACGTCCCGATGACGTCATCAGAAGCCCGAAGCACTCTCACGACGTCCCGATGACGTCATCAGAAGCCCGAAGCACTTTTCACGACGTCCCCATGACGTCATCAGAAGCCCGAAGCACTTTCACGACGTCCCGATGACGTCATCAGAAGCCCGAAGCACTTTTCACGACGTCCCGATGACGTCATCAGAAGCCCGAAGCACTCTCACGACGTCCTGATGACGTCATCAGAAGCCCGAAGCACTTTCACGACGTCCCGATGACGTCATCAGAAGCCCGAAGCACTTTCACGACGTCCCGATGACGTCATCAGAAGCCCGAAGCACTTTTCACGACGTCCCGATGACGCCATCAGAAGCCCGAAGCACTCTCACGACGTCCCGATGACGTCATCAGAAGCCCGAAGCACTTTTCACGACGTCCCGATGACGTCATCAGAAGCCCGAAGCACTCTCACGACGTCCCGATGACGTCATCAGAAGCCCGAAGCACTTTCACGACGTCCCGATGAGGTCATCAGAAGCCCGAAGCACTTTTCACGACGTCCCCATGACCTCATCAGAAGCCCGAAGCACTCTCACGACGTCCCGATGACGTCATCTGAAACTCGAGGCACTTTTCACGACGTCCCGATGACGTCATCAGAAGCCCGAAGCACTTTTCACGACGTCCCGATGACGTCATCAGAATCCCCCCTCACCTACAAATCGGTTAATTACCAGCCTACGTACCTCCTACCAACTTACCTGTCTGCCAAGTTGATTGCCTGAGACCATTGGCAGTGGCTATTAGCAGTGAGGACTGACAAGCGTGACGGCCTACGGCCCACGGCCTACGGCCCACGGCCTACGGCCTACGGCTCACGGCCTACGGCGCACACCATGAAATTTTCTTAAGCTTTCGGGCTCACAACTTTGTTATTTGTGAAGCGATTTTGCTGAAATTCGGACAGCAGGTGTCTTCTGGACCCCTTCGCTTATATCCAGAAGGAAATCTTCAGTAATTTTGTTTCGAAGATTCTATAAACTATTTCACAAAATTCTAAGTGATCACAAGGCCTAGGCAAAACCAAACCTCTCCAGCCGCTTCGCGGCTGGAGCGATACTCGCGCTAGGTTTTTTGAAAACGGGAAGCATCTGGCAAACTTGGCAGAAAAGCGTCGGATGCATGTAACTTTTTTGAATGAAGACTTTTTTGGATTCCGAGAACGCTATCATATTCACAGATCAAATTGCTACCTAATTATATGGCTTGTAGACCGAAGTTCCCTAAAATCGCTTTGTTTTTGAAGGAAATAGCTTTTGCAATCGTTTTCCGAAAACGTCGCGCGCGGCGAAGTGCGGCGAAACATTGAGCAGTATTTGTACAAGTAATGGAAGAGCAATCTGCATTCAATATTAATAAATGAGGTGCAGGTAAGAGCATCTCAAGGTTCGCGTAAGCTGAATTTTCGAAATCCTCCAACAAACACGCTTGAGAACTCTCACCTGCGATTAATTTATGAAGAAAACATACAGATTGCTCCTCTATTACTTGTACAATTACTGCTCAGAATTTGGCCGCACTTCGCCGCGCGCGACGTTTTTGGCAAACGATCGCGAAAATTATTTCTTTAAAAAAAATGACATTTTAGGGAATTTGGGTTAACAAGTCATATAGTTAGGTAGCAATTTGATCTGTGAATATGATAGTGTTTTCAGAAATCGAAAAAGTCTTCATTCAAAAAAAGTTACATGCATCGGACGTTATTTTGCCAAGTTGGCCAGATGCTCCCCGTTTTTACAAAACTTAGGCGTCTTTCATAGTCCTCACCGCAAGCGCGGCACGCGCGTGACGCGCGGGACGAGCGGTGGACTATGAAACTTTTCACCGCGCGGCACGCGCGGGACGAGCGGAAAGCCACTATGAAATCTCCAGCGGCACCGCCATGGCGGTGCGGGTAAAAGTCGGGCCTCAACTGGGACTTGTACAGAAATTCCTCGCTTGCATTTGCGTATGCGGTGGCGCAGGATAGTCCCAGAATTATTTATGTTGGAGTGGACTCAAATCGAGAAGCAGTTTTCGATTGAAACGGTAATACCGCCACGGCGGTTTGGGCGGCGCCGCTATGGCGGTGCTGATGGACTATGAAAGTTCTTACCGCGCGTCACGCGCGTGCCGCGCTTGCGGTGAGGACTATGAAAGATGCCTTAGCGCGGGTATTGTACGTTTTCGATACAGATAGGGTGGGAAATGTTTTTGTTTTTATTTTTTTGCTAGGTTCTTTTGTATTCTGATGTGGTCCGAATTACTCTTGATGAGGAATCCACTCTGGCGGGTGATTCCACTTCGATAATTTAGAGAGCTCCCGCCAGATCCATTCGCAACAAATTTCACAGCATTTGTAGGACTTCGTCGACCGTTAAATCCAATAGACCAAATTTCACGATATTTCTATTATTTTATTGGCCTCCCAATCCATTTGCAGCTATTTACAACACTTGAGAGAATTTCTTGATCGCCAAATCCATGCAAGGAATTTCATAAAATTTTTAAGCAATGCCAAATCCTGGACCTTCTAGAAATTTTAAAACTTTTCTCAAGGGTTCCTATTTCACAGAAAACTCCTTGTTTGCGAATTAAAGGCAGTGTTCACGATGAAAATCGTTTTTCTGCTTTCCCATCTATTTTGAGAACGGTCCCATGCTGATTCTAATGATGTCTCTGGAATCGTACAAGACCTTCTGGGAAGAAAGTTATGATCCCTCAAATATTGAGCTAGGAAAGCATGGTGAACGAGTTGTCCGAGTCTTTTAACTTCCGTCTTTTGCAGCCGATAAATGCGAGCTGATCAGAGTTAAGGGAGGAGCTGAGAACGAAAAGAAAAACGAGGCTATTGATCGTTTACCATCGCTCATCTCACGGTCTCAAGTTCTCATTTGTTCACGTCAGACCTCGCGCTTTTTGGGTTTGCCTTGCGCACGAATTGGCAACTTCGGGCTCTTTTGGGGCTCTTCCTAGCTCATTTTCATGTGTTGTTTCGACGTCAGCGTTACAGTGCGCCCCTCCACTACCCATTACCAGTGGAGACACATTTTTTTATCATGAACACTGCCTTTAAGGTTTTTTTACCCTTCCAAACCAACGTTCTCAATAAGTGTTATTTCTGTCTATCAAGGCCCCTCCCTCTGTGCCCGCTCGCCAATTCGTATCCAGTTTTGTTTACTTTTTTGAACTCCTTGAACTCCTTCCCTCAGACTTATGCAGTAGTCGAGCATAAACTCTACAGTTTTATCTAAAACTGGTTACTACCGCTCGTTTGCTCTATTGGACTAACTGCCGCAGCACGTATCTCGCAGAAATCGTTCAGAGACCCCGTGGTCCCACTGCATTTACACACTGCACCAACAGGATTTTGAGTGGAAGGTATGGAAATGGAAGCAACCACACTACTGCCCATATGAGAGTGAAACTACCGTCCATAGTTGCGGACAACCGCTGCTATCACAAACACTGCTCACATAATAGGTTCTATCAGACCTCTGTGTCCCTCGATTGTTGCATCACGCAACAAAATGATATTCTTCAAGATACCACTCTGTCCCAGCACGACTAACCTTTCTTCCAGCACTATTATCGTTGTATTCCACAATGCATCGGCCTTAGTCCTCAATTGCGGACCAGTATTCGGCTCCGGGAACGACAGCAAGAACTCGATACACCATCAAATGCAGAGTATCATGAAACATCAGCATGGATCCTAATGAGACTTTCCTTTCCCCACTGGAGGTTGGCGCAAACTCGGTGCACCTATGGTATAGCATATGGCACCGAGTTAGCGCTAACCTTCAATAGTGAAGGCAAAGTCTCATTAGGATCAACGCCGACGTTCGATTCCGCCAAACAGATTCTATCAAAGGTTCATCTTTGAACTTGAGAAGTTATGGGCGAAAAACTGGCTTTACGCGGATACCCATCTGACCTCGATAAGGTTTTGCGCGAATGTCAGGCCACCTTGTCCCCTTTTGTATGCTCTGCTTCGAAATTCTCCATTTCCTTCCATGGTGAAAGTTCCTTCCTCTCACTCGCCCATGGATGCGTGGTGCCACTCAACTATTGCAGCTTATCCACACGGCTGCAGAGCATACATATGCTCTGCAGCCGTGTAGATAGGCTGCAAATAATGAGTACTGTCACTTTGCGTTAAGGGTGCACCAACCGGCAACGGGTCGCCGAGCGTCAGACCAAAAAGGTCTCGGAACATTATCGTCGCCGCGTCGGTTACCGCTCGCTGGCAGTGACGCAGGGCCGTCGCGGCGTCAGAAAACTCTGCGACTCCCCTCGTCGTCTTCGCGAAGGTCGGTCACCCTGGTGGTCAAATGAAATCGATATTGCATCACCTAGCTCTGTTCGTCGCTGCGAGCAACGCCGCGACTTGAACTCTGCAGACCCCCTTAGAGGTGTGGTACACTTACTCGTTGTCATCTTGCAATCTCGCACAATTCGCGGCGGGACCTAACTTTGTGGGGCGGCTTTAATGGTAGACTCCTCATTTTTCTAACTTCGGGATGAAAAGGTCATCTCTCTGTGCGGGTTGGGCGCGGTAAGGAATCAAATTCAAATCCCGGCCACAACCACAATTTCACAGAGAAAAATTAGATACATAAAACATAGGTGCACCGAGTTTGCGCCAACCTCCAAAGGGGAACGCAAAGTCTGTATCGAATCCATGCCGGAATTATGTACGCTAATTCATGGAATCAGAATAACAGCTCGAGATCAGTTATACTCACACTCTTGAAATCTCCAAAATAATCACGAATAAACCGCAAACCCATCAGTGCGGACAACCATAAATCAGCGCCAGCGCCATAACATCGATGATCAACCTCTTAGTATCAAAGTGCTCACCCACTCTTGTATTATATTTCTCCTCTCTTGTTAACTGTAGAAAAAAAACCTTCAATTTTGTGTGCAGTTCATTATCGAACCTCAACGTGTACCACGATGCACTGCCAGTAACATAGAATCGCAAAAAAAGCAGAGGAAATGTCTATCAACCGTGGCGGACCCCAAAAATCATCGAATTCGGTAATACTAACTTCCGATCTCGCGTTTGCGGACTTCGCTAAACAAAAACGTTCGCATTGATAACAGTCCTAAGAGAATCAATTAGGAGAGAAGAAAATCTGTACACTGGAGAGGCAAACCTTATAGACCTCGGGATACTACAAAAGAACTGAATGTAAAAAAATTGTAGTTGTAGAACAATGCTCGTGAGGTGTGCACCTGTTTAGACAGCCTCCATGCGTGGCGAAAGCGTGCGTTCCCGCAGTTGTGAGCCACTTAACGCTCCTCAATGCTGGGGTAGCCCGTGCCCGCAATTAAGCATTAGCAAACAACCTCACCTCGTTTTGATTCGATTGACAATCTTTGACCGTTCGATCAAACGCTCGAATCTGCGCAACGACTGATAATTTTCTTAGGTTTGCGTTTTCTGTGGTGGGGTTATGGGGTACGAGGGCAACAGTTTTGTAACAGGTTTAATGCCTTATACTTGAGGAGTTGAGCAGTAAGTTCGAAACTTGCTGCTTCATTCTTTGAGCTGACGTAGGCGTGCGAGAGCAAGCGAACATGAACGCGCGGGGGCGCGGGCGAGGGAGCGCGCGTGAGCGGCAAGCAAAACGTGTGCCCTTGATGAACATCGATTTTGCGTAATCGCACGCTCTCTCGACGTATGGACTCTGCCTCACTGACCACTGCCCCCACTCGTAGCTTTCCAAACTAGTTATCTTTGCCTCATAAGTATGTAGTCCGATAGCCTCAGGCTGCATTCTATGAAGACTCAAAAGTGTTAAATTCAGGGCGCGCTTACCATTCCTCAGAGCAGCGTGTGACCTGCATCATACACACGTGTATCCTTCTTCAAAGCCGCATTTACCATACGCTCAACACGCACGCGCCTTACTTCATGATTGCATGCACAATACACTAAGGACGCACTTAACCTCCCTACAATGAAGAGTGTTTAATACCTAGAGCACGCAAATACCTTACTACAAAGCAAAATTGTTGCTACTGTCGTTGTTGGAGTAAATTTCCGGTCAACAATGGCGGACCGAGGCTATTGTACTGCGCAACACGATGATAATCCTGCTTGGAGAAAGGCGAACCGTGCCAGAACCAATTGGTCCCAGCACGATTATCATCGTGTTCCGTAATCAAACAACCGTTGTCGCGGATCGGAATTCGGGACCTAGAACGATAGTATACGTTCCATCTGATGATCAAAATCACCGGATAGAATTCTCGGATACTGCCGAGTTCGCACATGGTCAAGCATACACTGGGATGATCCCAGCGTTGGAGTAGGGTGGGCCGCAGTTTGGCAGACCCCACAGGGGGGAGGGGGCAGAATTCGGGCGTATTCGAGTAAAAATCATTATATGCTTCGCTTTTAAGAATGTTCTGTTCCCCTAGTTTATCTTTAGAATTTCACGCTTGGGTTTGCCTTCATTCAAAAATGTTACTTTCATCTCACAAGCCTGCAAGTAACATAAAGTGACGTTTCCGCCCCGGTAAAGACGCACGTATCTCGAGTGCGGGCAAATTATATGCAAGAAGCTTGTCTAGAAAGTTCTGTGCATGGCCACTCAGAATTTTACAGACTAGGTTCTTGCAACTGATCTGCCCGAATTTGAGATACATGCGTATTTACTGGGTCGGAAAGTTACTTAAAGGCACTGTTCGCGATAAACTTCTTCCTCGAATTTTCCACGAGAAACGCTTCTTGTGGCTCTCAGAAGCAGAACAGCGTCGAAAAAACAGGACGAGGAGCTACCCAGGAGCCGCAAAACGGCTTAGAAAAGTGGGAAAACCCCGCCATTGTGGGCAAGTCCCGCCTCTTCCCGCCCCTCGACGTGAACAAAGGAACACTCGAAATCGTGAGTTGAGCGATGGTTTCCGATCAAAAGCCCCGTTCTTGCCTTCATTCTCAACTTCTCCCTTTACTCTTTTCAGCTCGCATACATCGGCTGCAGAAGATGGAAGTTACAAGCCTCGGACAACTCGTCTACCATTTTCTCTAGCTCAATATTTGAGGGACCATAACTCCGTTCCCAGAAGGTCTTGTACGATTCCAGAAGCGTCATTGGAATCAGAATGGGACCGGTTTCAAGATAGGCAAAAAAACAGAAAAGCGATTTGTATCGCGAAAAGTGCCTTTAACGTTACTTGCATGCTTGAGAGATGTAAGTAACATTCACGGGCGTGTATTTTGATTGCATTTTTCAAAAGTAACCACAAGCATACCGTTAACATATACTCTGGCCCACCCCTAGTGACCTGTGGATTTCGGTTATCAGCAGCAGCGGAGCGGTAAGCCTTGGTGAAATATAACTAGTGATCAGGAGGTTCCGACAGAAAAGTCACCGCTACGCGCTGTGATAATCGAAACAGGAGTTCACTTGAAATGAACCAGAGTCTACCTTTGACTTCAATAGACGCAAGCAGGCTACTAAAATTGTTTATGATAGGTGCGTCTTCCAAAAGAGACCACAGTGACTCATGTAACATACATTTGACAACAATACACGCAATAAAGCTACTCAAATTGCTAATGGAAACGGCGTCATTCGCAATTGATAGAATTCTCGTCAGTGACCTCTCCATTTCACCTTTGCCGGACAAGTTCGTCTATTTCGTTGATAATAAAAGCGTTGGTAGGCTTGGAAATAGATTCAGCAATCAGTGCATACATTTCGTGGTCACCTAAATATCGAAACAAGGTGGATTATTGTTTTTGAACATGACACACTGAGGCTCAAACTCTCACTACTAGGCTGTTGAGAAGCGCCTTCTCATATGCGGTTTTGCTTCATCAATACCTTATTTTGTGGAACTGGTGCGAATATCCTTAATGTTGTACGTATTGATTGCTGCGGGAGCTTCATATGACCTGTATCACTTCCTCACAGATGCAGGGTGAGTTTTTGTATTTGATTAGGGTTTCATGGTTCGTACAGTTTCAGCATCAGATACCTGTTCAGATATTACGCAACAGAATTCACTATTTCAATCACACCGTGGCTGCATTTGCTGGTGGATAAGGGACTACGACGTCTGATCCTGCGCAATTACTTCGGACGCGGATCATACAAGAAGGAGAAATCTGTAACTATTATGATAGTGAGCGCCTGGTTCAAATGAAAAGTTATTTTTCATAGATTAGCAACAGTTTGTCTCCTCATGAACTTAATGAACGTAATCAGTGTATTAGATGCTTCCTCGCGCACACAGTGGTGCTTCCACGTCTATGAGTTTCCAGGATTTATTTAACATTCACTTTTTTCAATCTGGCGCTACTTCTAGTCGTTTTGTCCATTTCAGTGTTGTGAATAGACGGATCCGCCGCGGCCAATCATGATTCGTGATCGGCAGCGCCGCAGAGGATCGCATCCCGTCTATTCCTTAGGCTAGATTCTACCAAAGGCCTATGCGAAGATGATTGTAACGAACAATTGCAGTTGAATGATAAGTTGTAATTAGCGAACCTCTAATTAAGAACTTGTAAAAATAAGTTGAATAGCGCGAACCTCTAGCTTAGTTGGCGACTTTATAGTTCGTATAAAATATCTAAAAGCTCTACTAATTAGTAATTGTTATCCCGTACATATCCTTATACATAAGGCAGATATGTCCCGATGTGTGTATGTGTGTCCCGCGGATCTCAGCAATGGCCGATCAAAACTGGGATGAAATGGTACCAACATTTGGGTGGGTGGGACATATATCGATTACCAAAAAATCAGCGTGAACCACCTCTTGCGCGACTCGGGGCAACCAAGTTTGTCCGTGGAGCGCACATTTAGCCGTGGGTCATGAAAACCTCCATGAGTCATCTAGCGCTAGAAGGGCTACGCTCTAATCGTAGCGACAGGTATTCTGTAGTAGTGTACGGGACGCTGTACAGAATCTCTAGGATTTGGGAAGTATGCAGGACGTTATAGAAAGTGTAGAGGACCTCAGTGGGAGTGTGCAGGACGTAATAGAGTATGTGCAGGACCCCAATGGGAAGGTGCAGGACGTCATATAAAGTGCGCTGGACCACAATGGAAGTGTGCAGGACGTCATAGAAAATGTGCAGGACCCCATTAGGAGGGTGCAGGACGTCTTATCAAGTGTGCAGGACCACAATGGGAGTATGCAGGACGGCTTAGAAAGTGTACAGGACCCAGATGGGAGTGTGCATGACGTCATAGAAAGTGTGCAGGACCCAAATGGTAGTGTGCAGGACATCATAGAAAGCGTGCAGGACCCAGTAAGAGTGTGCAGGACGTCATAGAAAGTGTGCAGGACCCAAATTGGAGTGTGCAGGACATCGTAGAAAGCGTGCAGGACCCAGTAAGAGCGAGCAGAACGTCATAGAAAGTGTGCAGGACCCAAATTGGAGTGTGCAGGACATCATAAAAAGCGTGCAGGACCCCAGTAAGAGTGGGCAGGACGTCATAGAAAGTGTACAGGACCCAAATGGGAGTGTGCAGAACGTCACAGAAAGTGTGCAGGACCCAAACTGGGAGTGTGCAGGGCATCATGGAAAGTGTGCAGGACCCCAGTAAGAGACGTCATGGAATGAGTGCAGTGCCCCAGTAGGGGTGTGCAGGGCGTCGCGATATGTGTGCAGGACCCTGGTGAGAATGTAAATGACGTCTTAGAAATTTAGCTGGACCGCAGTGGGAGTGTGCAGGAAGTTTATCAAGAGTGTAGAATTAAAACACCGATATTTTGTCAATTTTTTCATGCCAAATCTCACCCGTTTTGTAGGGAAGAAAACAAATATGAAAACATGTATCTCGAGAAGCATGCGACGCGTTTTAAGGAGTACGCGAAACTCCAAGGACATTTCCTCGCCAGTCTGAGAAAACAAGCAGCAGCTTCACTTCCGCACCTTCTCTGTTCGCCACTCAATACAACCGCTCAATCATTTTGGTTCAGTAGCCTCCCTAAACCAGTTTTATATATGTTAAATGTCTGAGCTTATCAAAATCTGCTTGACAAAAACATAAACATCCGCGTACATATTTCATTTTTTGAGAACAAGGGCATGGTGTTGGTCAACTAAAGAAACAGCACTTAAAATGCGAGCGCGTTTTTTTTCTCAACTGGACAGGGATGGTAAAGCGAGAATAATCGCTCGGGAGTATTACAGACGAAAGGGGTCGCAAAAGTGATGCCGGTAGCAACGGAAGATCTACCGCTGGCTTCTTACGTTTTGCTTTTTGGTCTCACATTTTCACACCCGACGCTCTGATGAAATGTTCGGCAGCCCGCTATCCTCACATCAGGAAAGTCCATACGGACAGCAACTTTCGGATATACGGAAGTCAGTCAACACCGTTTTGTCAGAATAATCTGCCTCAGGAAGTTAGGGCACGTAAAAGTTTTCTTGAGCGAAAGTTCCGCTAGGTCTCGCTAGTTATATAATATGTATGTAATAACACACTCAAGTGCCTGAATAGGAACACATTTATAATGTTAAAGAACGGGTTACACTGCAATTTTAAACATTTATGAAATACAATCGAAAAACTATTCTGATTCTGTAAAAAAGGGGTCTCCCAAGCAGAAGTGGTTTGGTTAGCGTTACAAATGCTTCAACAAAAAGGGAACAATAGGAAAGCGGAATGAGGAGAGTCTACAAAAAATGAACAATATCCTCCAAGAACTCTTTTCTTTTTCGAAACTTCCAAACAGCGGAAACAAACCGTTGTGGTTCTCTATGAGGAAGCGCTTTTGGCTCCATAAAGGACTTTGATTATGTGAGTGCCGATAAAATATGTATATATGCATGTGAACCTAATAGCTATGATTAAAAGGGGAGATGATGTTAAATTGTTTTAGGGAACCAGTCAATTCTTCCTCGTAAAATACCACAACGGTTTGTTTCCGCTGTTTGGAAGTTTCGAAAAAGAAAAGAACTCTTGGAGGATATTGTTCATTTTTTGTAGACTCTCCTCATTCCGCTTTCCTATTGTTCCCTTTTTGTTGAAGCATTTGTAACGCTAACCAAACCACTTCTGCTTGGGAGACCCCTTTTTTACAGAATTGTTCACTTTTTCTTGATATTACACTGTAATATCCCATGCAAGAATTTCGAACAAAGACCTCTTCATCTCCCCACTAGATCAGTCCTCTTTCTGTGGTCACAAGAATCAATGACCCAAACTGTTGTAAAACTATCTCAGAAAAATCACTCGATGTGGCTGACAAGACCGATGTTCACATGATATTAGCTAAGAAATGAATGATATCCATGATATCGTTCCACATAATTCATTCATATTGATCGCGTCAGCCACATCTGGCTACACCGGGTGTTATTTGCACCTTCCATGTTTTTCATACGTATCGAACGGGTCGGCCACGGTGATTTTCTCAACCAACTCTGACAGGGACCTTAGGCCCCGGTTATAGTTGGTCGCCCAGACGTAGCCAGCCCGGTCGATAATCATGAAAGCCTGCTGGCCTACAGCCGGATGCAGAATCTGCCTGCAGTTCTTCGCTTTCAAATGAAACTAACTTAAAACCGGGACAGTCAGAAACTACCTTCCATTCCATCTGGACACTTTCACATCAGTGGAACAAAGCAGTTTTACATACTCATTATTTCGTTTCCGTTGCCCCATTCCTTCGCAGAACAGCCGCGTCGATTCCATGAATCTGATATGAAAAAGCTCTGCTGAGCTGCGAATGGAGATAGTTCTAACAATTTGTTTTTGAATTTGGATGCTAATAAGCAAGTACCATTTATTGCAGAGAAAATCAGTAGGCTGGTGAAGAAGGAAGAGGGAGCACTCAAAATGGGGTTGTGTGAATGACCTTACGAAACTGAAAAGCAGCCTGGCAACATGACCTGAAATGACTCACATAACATCTCAAACTTTCTGCTTGCTATGCTTGTCATCCTTACACTTTTACAAAAGTTTTGCAAGGTGTTCTCTCCTGCGCGAATTCCGGGGCATAATTTCTCGGATGGCTAGCATCGAGTCTGGGCTCCTGCTCACTCTACGGGGTGGTCTTCACAACTTTTCGGATGAGCAGCAACGGGTCCCGAACACCTGCCCACTAACCGGGTTCCCACGACGTCCCGATGACTTCATCAGAAGCTCGAAGCACTTTTCACGACGTCCCGATGACGTCATCAGAAGCCCGAAGCACTTTTGGGACTATCCTAGACGGGGGGTCACCCAAGATTTTCCCATGAAAATGAATGGAAAACCTGATAAAAGATGTTTGATGCTGCTATCAATCATTGTTGTTGATGAAGTTCTGTAGAAATACTTCGATTGATAGCGTTATAGATTGGTGGTTCATTCCATTTCTGACTTGAATCTTGAGTGCCCCCCCACCGTCTAGGATAGTCCCGCACTTCTCATGATGTCCAGATGACGTCATCAGAAGCCCGAAGCACTCTTGGGACTATCCTAGACGGGGGGGGCACCCACGACTTTCTCATGAAAATGAATGGAAACCTTGATAAAAGGTGCTTGATGCTGCTATCAGTCATTGTTGTTGATGAAGTTGTGTAGAAATACTTTGATTGATGGCGTTATAGATCGGTGGTTCATTCCATTTCTGACTTGAATCTTGAGTGCCCCCCCCCCGTCTGGGGTAGGCCCGCACTTTTCACGACGTCCCGATGACGTCATCAGAAGCCCGAAGCACTTTCACGACGTCCCGATGACGTCATCAGAAGCCCGAAGCACTTTTCACGACGTCCCGATGACGTCATCAGAAGCCCGAAGCACTTTCACGACGTCCCGATGACGTCATAAGAAGCCCGAAGCACTTCTCACGACGTCCCGATGACGTCATCAGAAACCCGAAGCACTTTCACGACGTCCCGATGACGTCATCAGAAGCCCGAAGCACTTTTCACGACGTCCCGATGACGTCATCAGAAGCCCGAAGCACTTTTCACGACGTCCCGATGACGTCATCAGAAGCCCGAAGCACTTTTCACGACGTCCCGATGACGTCATCAGAAACCCGAAGCACTTTCACGACGTCCCGATGACGTCGTCAGAAGCCCGAAGCACTTTTCACGACGTCCCGATGACGTCATCAGAAGCCCGAAGCACTTTCACGACGTCCCGATGACGTCATCAGAAGCCCGAAGCACTTTCACGACGTCCCGATGACGTCATCAGAAGCCCGAAGCACTTTTCACGGCGTCCCGATGACGTCATCAGAAGCCCGAAGCACTTTCACGACGTCCCGATGACGTCATCAGAAGCCCGAAGCACTTTTCACGACGTCCCGATGACGTCATCAGAAGCCCGAAGCACTCTCACGACGTCCCCATGACCTCATCAGAAGCCCGAAGCACTTTCACGACGTCCCGATGACGTCATCAGAAGCCCGAAGCACTTTTCACGACGTCCCGATGACGTCATCAGAAGCCCGAAGCACTTTCACGACGTCCCGATGACGTCATAAGAAGCCCGAAGCACTTTTCACGACGTCCCGATGACGTCATCAGAAGCCCGAAGCACTCTCACGACGTCCCCATGACCTCATCAGAAGCCCGAAGCACTCTCACGACGTCCCGATGACGTCATCAGAAGCCCGAAGCACTTTCACGACGTCCCGATGACGTCATCAGAAGCCCGAAGCACTTTCACGACGTCCCGATGACGTCGTCAGAAGCCCGAAGCACTTTTCACGACGTCCCGATGACGTCATCAGAAGCCCGAAGCACTCTCACGACGTCCCCATGACCTCATCAGAAGCCCGAAGCACTCTCACGACGTCCCGATGACGTCATCAGAAGCACGAAGCACTTTTCACGACGTCCCGATGACGTCATCAGAAACCCGAAGCACTTTCACGACGTCCCGATGACGTCGTCAGAAGCACGAATCACTTTTCACGACGTCCCGATGACGTCATCAGAAGCCCGAAGCACTTTTCACGGCGTCCCGATGACGTCATTAGAAGCCCGAAGCACTTTCACGACGTCCCCATGACGTCATCAGAAACCCGAAGCACTTTTCCCGACGTCCCGATGACGTCATCAGATGCCCGAAGCACTTTTCACGTCCTGGTGACGTCGTCAGAAGCACGACGCACTTTTCGCGACGTCCCGATGACGTCATCAGGCGCCTGAAGCACTTTTCACTACGTCCCCATGACGTCATCAGAAGCCCGAAGCACTTTCACGACGTCCCGATGACGTCATCAGAAGCCCGAAGCACTTTTCACGGCGTCCCGATGACGTCATTAGAAGCCCGAAGCACTTTCACGACGTCCCGATGACGTCATCAGAAGCCCGAAGCACTTTCACGACGTCCCGATGACGTCATAAGAAGCCCGGAAGCACTCTCACGACGTCCCGATGACGTCATCAGAAGCCCGAAGCACTTTTCACGACGTCCCCATGACGTCATCAGAAGCCCGAAGCACTTTCACGACGTCCCGATGACGTCATCAGAAGCCCGAAGCACTTTTCACGACGTCCCGATGACGTCATCAAGAGCCCGAAGCACTTTTCACTACGTCCCGATGACGTCATCAGAAGCCCGAAGCACTTTCACGACGTCCCGATGACGTCATAAGAAGCCAAAGCACTTTCACGACGTCCCGATCACGTCATCAGAACCTCGAAGCACATTCACGACGTCCCGATGACGTCGTCAGAAGCCTGAAGCACTTTTCACGACGTCCCGATGACGTCATCAGAAGCCCGAAGCACTTTTCACGACGTCCCGATGACGTCATCAGAAGCCCGAAGCACTTTCACGACGTCCCGATGACGTCATCAGAAGCCCGAAGCACTTTTCACGACGTCCCGATGACGTCATCAGAAGCCCGAAGCACTTTCACGACGTCCCGATGACGTCATCAGAAGCCCGAAGCACTTTTCACGACGTCCCGATGACGTCATCAGAAGCCCGAAGCACTCTCACGACGTCCCCATGACCTCATCAGAAGCCCGAAGCACTCTCACGACGTCCCGATGACGTCATCAGAAGCCCGAAGCACTTTCACGACGTCCCGATGACGTCATCAGAAGCCCGAAGCACTTTCACGACGTCCCGATGACGTCATAAGAAGCCCGGAGCACTTTTCACGACGTCCCAATGACGTCATCACAAGCCCGAAGCACTCTCACCACGTCCCCATGCCCTCATCAGAAGCCTGAAGCACTCACGACGTCCCGATGACGTCATAAGAAGCCCGAAGCACTTTTCACGACGTCCCGATGACGTCATCAGAAGCCCGAAGCACTCTCACGACGTCCCCATGACCTCATCAGAAGCCCGAAGCACTCTCACGACGTCCCGATGACGGCATCAGAAACCCGAAGCACTTTCACGACGTCCCGATGACGTCGTCAGAAGCCCGAAGCACTTTTCGCGACGTCCCGATGACGTCATCAGAAGCCCGAAGCACTCTCACGACGTCCCCATGACCTCATCAGAAGCCCGAAGCACTCTCACGACGTCCCGATGACGTCATCAGAAGCCCGAAGCACTTTTCACGACGTCCCGATGACGTCATCAGAAACCCGAAGCACTTTCACGACGTCCCGATGACGTCGTCAGAAGCACGAATCACTTTTCACAACGTCCCGATGACGTCATCAGAAGCCCGAAGCACTTTTCACGGCGTCCCGATGACGTCATTAGAAGCCCGAAGCACTTTCACGACGTCCCGATGACGTCATCAGAAGCCCGAAGCACTTTTCACGACGTCCCGATGACGTCATCAGAAGCCCGAAGCACTTTCACGACGTCCCGATGACGTCATAAGAAGCCCGAAGCACTTTCACGACGTCCCGATGACGTCATCAGAAGCCCGAAGCACTTTTCACGACGTCCCGATGACGTCATCAGAAGCCCGAAGCACTTTTGGGACTATCCTAGACGGGGGGGGGTCACCCACGATTTTCCCATGAAAATGAATGGAAAACCTGATAAAAGATGTTTGATGCTGCTATCAATCATTGTTGTTGATGAAGTTCTGTAGAAATACTTCGATTGATAGCGTTATAGATTGGTGGTTCATTCCATTTCTGACTTGAATCTTGAGTGCCCCCCCCACCGTCTAGGATAGTCCCGCACTTCTCATGATGTCCCGATGACGTCATCAGAAGCCCGAAGCACTCTCACGACGTCCCCATGACCTCATCAGAAGCCCGAAGCACTCTCACGACGTCCCGATGACGTCATCAGAAGCCCGAAGCACTTTTCACGACGTCCCGATGACGTCATCAGAAGCCCGAAGCACTTTCACGACGTCCCGATGACGTCATAAGAAGCCCGAAGCACTTTTCACGACGTCCCGATGACGTCATCAGAAGCCCGAAGCACTCTCACGACGTCCCCATGACCTCATCAGAAGCCCGAAGCACTCTCACGACGTCCCGATGACGTCATAAGAAGCCCGAAGCACTTTTCACGACGTCCCGATGACGTCATCAGAAGCCCGAAGCACTCTCACGACGTCCCCATGACCTCATCAGAAGCCCGAAGCACTCTCACGACGTCCCGATGACGTCATCAGAAACCCGAAGCACTTTCACGACGTCCCGATGACGTCGTCAGAAGCCCGAAGCACTTTTCACGACGTCCCGATGACGTCATCAGAAGCCCGAAGCACTCTCACGACGTCCCCATGACCTCATCAGAAGCCCGAAGCACTCTCACGACGTCCCGATGACGTCATCAGAAGCCCGAAGCACTTTTCACGACGTCCCGATGACGTCATCAGAAACCCGAAGCACTTTCACGACGTCCCGATGACGTCGTCAGAAGCACGAATCACTTTTCACAACGTCCCGATGACGTCATCAGAAGCCCGAAGCACTTTTCACGGCGTCCCGATGACGTCATTAGAAGCCCGAAGCACATTCACGACGTCCCGATGACGTCATCAGAAGCCCGAAGCACTTTTCACGACGTCCCGATGACGTCATCAGAAGCCCGAAGCACTCTCACGACGTCCCGATGACGTCGTCAGAAGCCCGAAGCACTTTTCACGACGTCCCGATGACGTCATCAGAAGCCCGAAGCACTTTTCACGACGTCCCGATGACGTCATCAGAAGCCCGAAGCACTTTTGGGACTATCCTAGACGGGGGGGGGGTCACCCACGATTTTCCCATGAAAATGAATGGAAAACCTGATAAAAGATGTTTGATGCTGCTATCAATCATTGTTGTTGATGAAGTTCTGTAGAAATACTTCGATTGATAGCGTTATAGATCGGTGGTTCATTCCATTTCTGACTTGAATCTTGAGTGCCCCCCCCACCGTCTAGGATAGTCCCGCACTTCTCATGATGTCCCGATGACGTCATCGGAAGCCCGAAGCACTCTTGGGACTATCCTAGACGGGGGGGCACCCACGACTTTCTCATGAAAATGAATGGAAACCTTGATAAAAGGTGCTTGATGCTGCTATCAGTCATTGTTGTTGATGAAGTTGTATAGAAATAATTTGATTGATAGCGTTATAGATCGGTGGTTCATTCCATTTCTGACTTGAATCTTGAGTGCCCCCCCCCCCCGTCTGGGGTAGGCCCGCACTTCTCACGATGTGGCGATGACGTCATCAGAAGCCCGAAGCACTCTTGGGACTATCCTAGACGGGGGGGGGGCACCCACGACTTTCTCATGAAAATGAATGGAAACCCTGATAAAATATGTTTGATGCTGCTATCACTCATTGTTGTTGATGAAGCTCTGTAGAAATACTTCGATTGATAGCGTTATAGATCGGTGGTTCATTCCATTTCTGACTTAAGTCTTGAGTGCGCCCCCGTCTAGGATAGTCCCGCACTTCTCACGATGTCCCGATGACGTCATCAGAAGCCCGAAGCACTCTTGGGACTATCCTAGAGCGGGGCAATCCACGACTTTCTCATGAAAATGAATGGAAACCTTGATAAAAGGTGCTTGATGCTGCTATCAGTCATTGTTGTTGATGAAGTTGTGTAGAGATACTTTGATTGATAGCGTTATAGATCGGTGGTTCATTCCATTTCTGACTTGAATCTTGAGTGCCCCGTCTAGGATAGTCCCGCACTTCTCACGATGTCCCGATGACGTCATCAGAAGCCCGAAGCACTCTTGGGACTATCCTAGACGGGGCACCCACGACTTTCTCATGAAAAGAATGGAAACCTTGATAAAGGTGCTTGATGCTGCTATCAGTCATTGTTGTTGATGAAGTTGTGTAGAAATACTTCGATTGATAGCGTTATAGATTAGTTCATTCCATTTCTGACTTGAATCTTGAGTGCCTCTCCCGTCTGGGGTAGGCCCACACTTTCACGACGTCCCAATGACGTCATCAGAAACTCGGGCACTTTTACGACGTCCCGATGACGTCATCAGAAGCCCGAAGCACTTTTTCACAACGTCCCGATGACGTCATCAAGATGACGTCACGACGTCCCGATGACGTCATCAGAAGCCCGAAGCACTTTTCACGACGTCCCGATGACGTCATCAGAAGCCCGAAGCACTTTCACGACGTCCCGATGACGTCATCAGAAGCCGAAGCACTTTCACGACGTCCCGATGACGTCATCAGAAGCCCGAAGCACTTTCTTCACGACGTCCCGATGACGTCATCAGAAGCCCGGAAGCACTTTCACGACGTCCTGATGACGTCATCAGAAGCCCGAAGCACTTTCACGACGTCCCGATGACGTCATCAGAAGCCCGAAGCACTTTTCACGACGTCCCGATGACGCCATCAGAAGCCCGGAAGCACTTTCACGACGTCCCGATGACGTCATCAGAAGCCCGAAGCACTTTCACGACGTCCCGATGACGTCATCAGAAGCCCGAAGCACTCTCACGACGTCCCCGATGACGTCATCAGAAGCCCGAAGCACTTTCACGACGTCCGATGACGTCGTCAGAAGCCCGAAGCACTTTTCACGACGTCCCGATGACGTCATCAGAAGCCCGAAGCACTCTCACGACGTCCTGATGACGTCATCAGAAGCCCGAAGCACTTTTCACGACGTCCCGATGACGTCATCAGAAGCCCGAAGCACTTTCACGACGTCCCGATGACGTCATCAGAAGCCCGAAGCACTTTTCACGACGTCCCGATGACGTCATCAGCTCCGAAGCACTTTCACGACGTCCCGATGACGTCATCAGAAGCCCGGAAGCACTTTTCACGACGTCCCGATGACGTCATCAGAAGCCCGGAAGCACTTTTCACGACGTCCCGATGACGTCATCAAAAGCCCGAAGCACTTTTCACGACGTCCCGATGACGTGATCAGAAGCCTGAAGCACTTTTCACGACGTCCCGATGACGTCATCAGAAGCCCGAAGCACTTTCACGACGTCCCGATGACGTCATCAGAAGCCCGAAGCACTTTTCACGACGTCCCGATGACGTCATCAGAAAGCCTGAAGCACTTTCACGACGACCCGATGACGTCACCAGGAGCCCGAAGCCCTTTTCACTCCGCCCCGATGACGTCAACAGAAGCCCGAAGCACTTTCACGCCGTCCCGCTGACGTCATCAGAAGCCCGAAGCACTTTTCACGACGTCCCGATGACGTCATAAGAAGCCCGAAGCACTTTTCACGACGTCCCGATGACGTCATCAGAAGCCCGAAGCACTTTCACGACGTCCCGATGACGTCATCAGAAGCCCGAAGCACTTTCACGACGTCCTGATGACGTCATCAGAAGCCCGAAGCACTCACGACGTCCCGATGACGTCATCAGAAGCCCGAAGCACTTTCACGACGTCCCGATGACGTCATCAGAAGCCCGAAGCACTTTCACAACGTCCCGATGACGTCATCAGAAGCCTGAAGCACTTTTCACGACGTCCCGATGACGTCATCAGAAGCCCGAAGCACTCACGACGTCCCCATGACCTCATCAGAAGCCCGAAGCACTCTTCACGACGTCCCGATGACGTCATCAGAAGCCCGAAGCACTTTTCACGACGTCCCGATGACGTCATCAGAAGCCCGGAAGCACTCTCACGACGTCCCGATGACGTCATCAGAAGCCCGAAGCACTTTCACGACGTCCCGATGACGTCATCAGAAGCCCGAAGCACTTTTCACGACGTCCCGATGACGTCATCAGAAGCCCGAAGCACTTTCGACGTCCCGATGACGTCATCAGAAGCCCGAAGCACTTTCACGACGTCCCGATGACGTCATCAGAAGCCCGAAGCACTCACGACGTCCCGATGACGTCATCAGAAGCCCGAAGCACTTTTCACGACGTCCCGATGACGCCATCAGAAACCCGAAGCACTTTTCACGACGTCCCGATGACGTCATCAGAAGCCCGAAGCACTTTCACGACGTCCCGATGACGTCATCAGAAGCCCGAAGCACTTTTCACGACGTCCCGATGACGTCATCAGAAGCCCGAAGCACTTTTCACGACGTCCCGATGACGTCATCAGAAGCCCGAAGCACTTTTCACGACGTCCCGATGACGTCATCAGAAACCCGAAGCGTTTTCAAGACGTCCCGATGACGTCATCAGAAGCCTGAAGCACTTTTCACGACGTCCCGATGACGTCATCAGGAGCCCGAAGCACTTTTCACGACGTCCCGATGACGTTATCAGAAGCCAGATGCACTTTTCACGACGTCCCGATGACGTCATCAGAAGCCCGAAGCACTTTTCACGACGTCCTGATGACGTCATCAGAAACCCGAAGCACTTTCACGACGTCCCGATGACGTCATCAGAAGCCCGAAGCACTTTTCGCGACGTCCTGATGACGTCATCAGAAGCCCGGAGCACTTTCAACGACGTCCCGATGACGTCATCAGAAGCCTGAAGCACTTTTCACGACGTCCCGATGACGTCATCAGGAGTCCGAAGCACTTTTCACGACGTCCCGATGACGTCATCAGAAGCCCGAAGCACTATCACGACGTCCCGATGACGTCATCAGAAGCCCGAAGCACTTTTCGCGACGTCCTGATGACGTCATCAGGAGCCTGAAGCACTTTTCACGACGTCCCGATGACGTCATCAGAAGCCCGAAGCACTTTTCACGACGGCCCGATGACGTCATGAGAAGCCCGAAGCACTTTTCACGGCGTCCCGATGACGTCATCAGAAGCCCGAAGCACTTTATTGACGACCCGATGACGTCATCAGAAGCCCGGAAGCACTTTTCACGACGTCCCGATGACGTCATCAGAAGCCGAAGCACTCACGACGTCCCGATGACGTCATCAGAAGCCCGCAGCACTTTTCACAACGTCCCGATGACGTCATCAGAAGCCCGAAGCACTTTCACGACGTCCCGATGACGTCATCAGAAGCCCGAAGCACTTTTCACGACGTCCCGATGACGTCATCAGAAGCCCGAAGCACTTTTCACGACGTCCCGATGACGTCATCAGAAGCCTGAAGCACTTTCACGACGTCCCGATGACGTCATCAGAAGCCCGAAGCACTTTTCACGACGGCCCGGTGACGTCATCAGAAGCCTGAAGCACTTTCTCACGACGTCCTCGATGACGTCATCAGAAGCCTGAAGCACTTTCACGACGTCCCGATGACGTCATCAGAAGCCCGGAAGCACTTTCACGACGTCCCGATGACGTCATCAGAAGCCCGAAGCACTTTTCACGACGTCCCGATGACGTCATCAGAAGCCCGAAGCACTTTTCACGACGTCCCGATGACGTCATCAGAAGCCCGAAGCACTTTCACGACGTCCCGATGACGTCATCAGAAGCTCGAAGCACTCTTTCACGACGTCCCGATGACGTCATCAGAAACCCGGAAGCACTTTCACGACGTCCCGATGACGTCGTCAGAAGCCCGAAGCACTTTTCACGACGTCCCGATGACGTCATCAGAAGCCCGAAGCACTTTCACGGCGTCCCGATGACGTCATCAAGCCCGAAGCACTTTCACGACGTCCCGATGACGTCATCAGAAGCCGAAGCACTTTTCACGACGTCCCGATGACGTCATCAGAAGCCCGAAACACTTTCACGACGTCCCGATGACGTCATCAGAAGCCAAGCACTTTTCACGACGTCCCGATGACGTCATCAGAAGCCCGAAGCACTTTTCACGACGTCCCGATGACGTCATAAGAAGCCGAAGCACTTTTCACGACGTCCCGATGACGTCATCAGAAGCCCAAAGCACTTTCCACGGCGTCCCGATGACGTCATCAGAAGCCCGAAGCACTTTCACGACGTCCCGATGACGTCATCAGAAGCCCGAAGCACTTTCACGACGTCCCGATGACGTCATCAGAAGCCCGAAGCACTTTCACGACGTCCCGATGACGTCATCAGAAGCCCGAAGCACTTTTCACGACGTCCCGATGACGTCATCAGAAGCCCGAAGCACTTTCACGACGTCCCGATGACGTCATCAGAAACCCGAAGCACTTTCACGACGTCCCGATGACGTCATCAGAAGCCCGAAGCACTTTCACGACGTCCCGATGACGTCATC
Organism: Aplectana chamaeleonis; assembly: GCA_029168955.1. Lineage (NCBI taxonomy): Eukaryota > Metazoa > Nematoda > Chromadorea > Rhabditida > Cosmocercidae > Aplectana > Aplectana chamaeleonis. Next base: position 3,285,714 of record JAPDOI010000025.1, read on the forward strand.
AGAAGCCCGAAGCACTTTTCACGACGTCCCGATGACGTCATCAGAAGCCCGAAGCACTTTCACGACGTCCCGATGACGTCATCAGAAGCCCGAAGCACTTTCACGACGGCCCGAGGACGTCATCAGAAGCCCGAAGCACTTTCACGACGTCCCGATGACGTCGTCAAGCACGAAGCTTACTTTTCACGACGTCCCGATGACGTCATCAGGAGCCTGAAGCACTTTTCACGACGTCCCGATGACGTCATCAGAAGCCCGAAGCACTTTCACGACGTCCCGATGACGTCATCAGAAGCCCGAAGCACTTTTCACGGCGTCCCGATGACGTCATTAGAAGCCCGAAGCACTTTCACGACGTCCCGATGACGTCATCAGAAGCCCGAAGCACTTTTCACGACGTCCAGATGACGTCGTCAGAAGCACGAATCACTTTCACGACGTCCCGATGACGTCATCAGAAGCCCGAAGCACTTTCACGGCGTCCCGATGACGTCATCAGAAGCCCGGAAGCACTTTTCACGACGTCCCGATGACGTCATCAGAAGCCCGAAGCACTTTTTCACGGCGTCCCGATGACGTCATCAGAAGCCCGAAGCACTTTCACGACGTCCCGATGACGTCATCAGAAGCCCGGAAGCACTTTTCACGACGTCCCGATGACGTCATCAGAAGCCTGAAGCACTTTCACGGCGTCCCGATGACGTCATCAGAAGCCCGAAGCACTTTCACGACGTCCCGATGACGTCATCAGAAGCCCGAAGCACTTTTCACGACGTCCCGATGACGTCATCAGAAACCCGAACACTTTCACGACGTCCCGATGACGTCGTCAGAAGCACGAATCACTTTTCACGACGTCCCGATGACGTCATCAGAAGCCCGAAGCACTTTTCACGGCGTCCCGATGACGTCATAAGAAGCCCGAAGCACTTTTCACGACGTCCCGATGACGTTATCAGAAGCCCGAAGCACTTTTCACGGCGTCCCGAAGTCGGCATCAGAAGCCCGGAGCACTTTTCACGACGTCCCGATGACGTCGCCAGAAGCACGAAGCACTTTCACGACGTCCCGATGACGTCATCAGAGCCTGAAGCACTTTTCACTACGTCCCGATGACGTCATCAGAAGCCCGAAGCACTTTCACGACGTCCCGATGACGTCATCAGGCCCGGAAGCACTTTCACGGCGTCCCGATGACGTCATTAGAAGCCTGAAGCACTTTTCACGACGTCCCGATGACGTCATCAGAAGCCTGAAGCACTTTTCACGACGTCCCGATGACGTCATCAGAAGCCCGAAGCACTTTCACGACGTCCCGATGACGTCATCAGAAGCCCGAAGCACTTTTACGACGTCCCGATGACGTCATCAGAAGCCCGAAGCACTTTTCACAACGTCCCGATGACGTCATCAGAAGCCCGAAGCACTTTCACGACGTCCCGATGACGTCATAAGAAGCCTGAAGCACTTTCACGACGTCCCGATGACGTCATCAGAAACCCGAAGCACTTTTCACGACGTCCCGATGACGTCATCTAGCCCGAAGCACTTTTCACGACGTCCCGATGACGTCATCAGAAGCCCGAAGCACTTTCACGACGTCCCGATGACGTCATCAGAAGCCCGGAAGCACTTTCACGACGTCCCGATGACGTCATCAGAAGCCCGAAGCACTTTTCACGGCGTCCCGATGACGTCATCAGAAGCCCTGAAGCACTTTCACGACGTCCCGATGACGTCATCAGAAGCCCGAAGCACTTTCACGACGTCCCGATGACGTCATCAGAAGCCCGAAGCACTTTCACGACGTCCCGCTGACCTCATCAGAAGCCTGAAGTACTTTTCACGACGTCCTGATGACGTCATCAGAAGCCCGGAGCACTTTTCACGACGTCCCGATGACGTCATCAGAAGCCCGAAGCACTCTCACGACGTCCCGATGACTCATCAGAAGCCCGAAGCACTTTTCACGACGTCCCGATGACGTCGTCAGAAACCCGAAGCACTTTCACGACGTCCCGATGACGTCGTCAGAAGCCCGAAGCACTTTTCACGACGTCCCGATGACGTCATCAGAAGCCCGAAGCACTCTCACGACGTCCCCATGACCTCATCAGAAGCTCGAAGCACTCTCGACGTCCCGATGACGTCATCAGAAGCCCGAAGCACTTTTCACGACGTCCCGATGACGTCATCAGAAACCCGAAGCACTTTCACGACGTCCCGATGACGTCGTCAGAAGCACGAATCACTTTTCACGACGTCCTGATGACGTCATCAGAAGCCTGAAGCACTTTTCACGGCGTCCTGATGACGTCATTAGAAGCCTGAAGCACTTTCACGACGTCCCGATGACGTCATCAGAAGCCCGGAAGCACTTTTCACGACGTCCCGATGACGTCATCAGAAGCCCGGAAGCACTCTCACGACGTCCCGATGACGTCATCAGAAGCACGAAGCACTTTCACGACGTCCCGATGACGTCATCAGGAGCCTGAAGCACTTTTCACTACGTCCCGATGACGTCATCAGAAGCCCGAAGCACTTTTCTCGACGTCCCGATGACGTCATCAGAAGCCCGAAGCACTTTCACGGCGTCCCGATGACGTCATCAGAAGCCCGAAGCACTTTCACGACGTCCCGATGACGTCATCAGAAGCCCGAAGCACTTTCACGACGTCCCGATGACGTCATCAGAAGCCCGAAGCACTTTCACGACGTCCCGATGACGTCATCAGAAGCCCGAAGCACTTTCACGACGTCCCCATGACGTCATCAGAAGCCCGAAGCACTTTCACGACGTCCCGATGACGTCATCAGAAGCCCGAAGCCCTTTCACGACGTCCCGATGACGTCATCAGAAGCCCGAAGCACTTTTCACGGCGTCCCGATGACGTCATCAGAAGCCCGAAGCACTTTTCACGACCTCCCGATGACGTCATCAGAAGCCCGAAGCACTTTTCACGACGTCCCGATGACGTCATCAGAAACCCGAAGCACTTTCACAACGTCCCGATGACGTCGTCAGAAGCCCGAAGCACCTTCACGACCTCCCGATGACGTCATCAGAACCCGAGGCACTTTTCACGACGTCCCGATGACGTCATAAGAAGCCCGAAGCACTTTCACGACGTCCCGATGACGTCATCAGAAGCCCGAAGCACTTTTCACGACGTCCCGATGACGTCATCAGAAGCCCGAAGCACTTTTCATGACATGCCGATGACGGCATCAGAAGCCCGAAGCACTCTTTCGACGTCCCGATGACGTCATCAGAAGCCCGGAAGCACTCACGACGTCCCGATGACGTCATCAAAAGCCCGAAGCACTTTTCATGACATGCCGATGACGTCATCAGAAGCCCGAAGCACTTTTCCCGACGTCCCGATGACGTCATCAGAAGCCCGAAGCACTTTTCACGAAGTCCCGGTGACGTCATCAGAAGCCCGAAGCACTTTTCACGACGTCCCGAGGACGTCATCTGAACCCCCAAGCACTTCTCACCCCGTCCCGACGACCTCATCAGAAGCCCGACCACTTCTCACGACGTCCCGATGACGTCATCAGAGGCCCGAAGCACTATTCACGACGTCCCGATGACGTCATCAGAAGCCCGGAAGCACTTTCACGACGTCCCCATGACCTCATCAGAAGCCCGAAGCACTCTCACGACGTCCCGATGACGTCATCAGAAACCCGAAGCACTTTCACGACGTCCCGATGACGTCATCAGAAGCCCGAAGCACTTTCACGACGTCCCGATGACGTCATCAGAAGCCCGAAGCACTTTCACGACGTCCCCATGACGTCATCAGAAGCTCGAAGCACTTTCACGATGTCCCGATGACGTCATCAGAATCCCTCCTCACCTACAAATCGGTTAATTACCAGCCTACGTACCTCCTACCAACTTACCTGTCTGCCAAGTTGATTACCTGAGACCATTGGCAGTGGCTATTAGCAGTGAGGACTGAAAAGCGTGACGGCCTACGACCTACGGCTCACGACATACGGCGCACACCATGAAATTTTCTTGGCTTTCCGGGCTCCGCAACTTTGTTATTTGTGAAGCGATTTTGCTGAAATTCGGACAGCAGGTGTCTTCTGGACCCCTTCGCTTATATCCAGAAGGAAATCTTCAGAAATTTTTGTTTCCGAGGTTCTATAAACTAATTTATAAAATTCTAAGTGATCCACAAGGCCTAGGCAAAACCAAACCTCTCCAGCCGCTTCGCGGCTGGAGCGATAAAAATGTTTGTTTATTATGGTCATTGTGATTATATCTTACAAGGGAACCACAAAAAGTCATAGAGACCATTCCGAATGAAATGTACTTTTTTAGAATCATTTTCGGACGGAAAGTCCGGATATGCCCATCGCAGCTGCCCAGACCCACTCTGAGAAAAGTTATAGGCATTTTTTCTCTGAATTTCGTAACTATTGTACTTTCCAAAAAGCGCATTATTTTAACGAAAATGCGGAAACGGACCTCATAATCATGTTCAGCGCTCAAAACTACCCCACTAAGCAAAGTTTGGTTGAAGGAACATTTTCCAAACTTAGCGCAGATTAACAGCGTTTTGGGCTTGTCCGGATTTTCGGTTGGGCGTTTATTTATACCAATTAAAGGGCTCTCGAAGCGTTTTAGAAAAACATTGCAGATTTGACTCAAAATTCGCTCTGGGGGGGTTATTTGGGGTGCTGGTCACGAATCTGAGGTTCAGTTATCGTTTTTTCCGAAGTTTTCGACTGTATTCGTTCACAGATTCCCATATGGGGAGAATTTGATGGCAAATCGCGACTTTTGACGATTTCTGGAGTGCTTCTATAGAATATGCTCAAGTTATTTCGCTGGGGGTTATTTGGAGTGCTGAACACGAATCTGATATCGGCTTATCGATTTTTGGCAGCTTGCGGCAGATTACGGTGGGTATGCGGTAGTTTGTTCAAAGTCTCAGATTTGTCTCAAAGTTTCTATGTGGTGGTTATTTGGAGTGCTGAATACGAATTTGATGTCCATTTGCCGATTATCGGAATACTGAGGTAGGTTTTGCCTCCTAAATGGCATGTTACCTACCGTAACCTACAGTGAAACTTAAACTTTGACATTTGAACCCCAGATTTGTGTTCAGCACCCCAGATTACCCCTACATACATGTTTTTAGCGAAAACAGGAAAAAAATTTAAAAACACCTTGAAAATCCATGGGGGGTGCTTTCCCTGCCGCGAAGCTTTAAAACGCTCATAACTTTTTTCAGAGTGGGTCTAGGCAGCTGCGATGGGCATATTCGGACTTTTCGTCCGGAAATGGTTCTAGAAAAGTACATTTCATGTGGAATGATCACTATGACTTATTGTGGTTCCCTTGTTAGTTACTAGTGGATAAACTTCGTGCTACTTCATCGCTCATAGGCTATACATCTGGATTATATACAGGGCTTTTCAAACATGAAGTGAGTCATACCACACTCTATTTCCCGAAGTAAAAAAATCAACACATTATACAAAGGGAAAGGAAAAAATAGAATAATTTTTGGAGCTTAATTAAAATTTACTATTAAAGGCACAGTCCAACCTCAGGGTTATTTTTGATATTATAATCCGTTCGCTGTGTATAGCAACCCTGCCAAGCTCGGAATTTAAATTCGCCAAAATAAGCTAGAAAAAGCGAGGAAAAAGTCGACCACGCCCCCAGGTAAGAAAAAGTGGGCTACGCCTTTTTGACAAGCTTTCTATCTCAATGGGGAAGAGAAGTGCGATTGATTTTGTTTGAAATCTATGTTCTTCGATTTGCTTTCGGTCTGGCTTTATACTGTGGCCTGGCTCAGAGCGATGGCTACGCACAAAGACAAAAAACAGACTCGAGACAACTCGTCCGCGAACTTCTCGCCGTTCAAATTCAACATTTTTGAGGAGCCGTAACTCCGTTCGTAGCGAGTTCTGAACGATTCTGGAGACAACGTTGTGATCAGCATGGAATCTTCTTTAAGATAGACTGAAAAATGAAAAATCGAGTCTGAGGTTGGGCTGTGAAGACCCGGGAAGACTGTAACAATAAAGTTCGCCTAAAGAAAGGGTCGGAACAAACTTTATTGCCTAGTGAGAAAATCTAATAAAAAATTGCCTTCCTCCCATATCATATGTATTTCGAATTATAATAATACCTTTGATTTTAAAACACCATTACACTTGCATTATTTTAGAAGGGGCTCTAATTTTGTAGTCTCAATCGTTCACCTTGAGAATTGGTGTGAAGAAAGCCAACCTGATGAGGTAAGAGACCATCGCCTTGACTGCTCTCGCAGAAACTTCAATCTTGACTACTTGCTCGATAATTAATTGAGCCGATCACTCAGAATTGCCCCAACTGAGCTTTGATCAGAGTGCCTTCAATCTCATTTGGGTTTCATGGACATGCAGCTCGGACTAAAGCCTTTTGCCGTGATCTAGGGAAAACTGAGAAGTGAAAATCATCGTTAACTTCGCCTTTGTACAGAATGGGTTGGCTGCTACTCCAAAAAGAAAGTGCTGAGTTGTGCAGGTAGAGCACCTACTCTGTTCAAAAACTTAAAGACAGTGTTCACAATGATTATCCTCGGTGACTTTCCGCAGTAAAATGATCGACGAGTAGGATCCTAGGCTCACATTGCCGAAAGAACGGTAGAAAGCGAGCCAGGAGTGTCAAAATAACGGCTTCAAACAAGCGGTTTAGAGTGCCAGAACCGCCCTGTGCCCCATATCCGCCCCCTCGGTGTGGACAAATGAACACCCAGCTTACAGGAATGATGAAGTCAAAGAAGTGCTGATGAGTGAGCTGATCGTTTGATTGCACTGACAGGCAACATCCTTCCTTTCGGTCATCTCCTCCACGCTCCAAAATCAACGTCGCCTTTAGTACTAAATAAAAGGTCACAGATTCCTCACAGAGTACTCTGGCAAGAGGAGAATGAAGCATTCGCGGTGCGAGAAGCGCATTACACACAAAAAAGTTATCTTTGGGCTTCTTAAAATCATAAAATTGATTCAAACTCACCTCACAGTTTTATTCACAGCTGATGAACACAAATTTCACAGTTTTCAAGTACTTATGACTCCTTTCTGAATAGTTCAGAGAGCAGTTGTCAGGGAAAAAGTATTTGCACACCACATGCAACGAAACTACGAAAAAAAAAAGGCTTGGTAACGTCTGATCAAACATTGTCGATGTCAATTTCCAGGAGACTAGAACGGTTCTGTGAAAGAAATAGCAGGAACCAAGAAACTAGGGGGCGAGATAGTACATAACGAATTCATTAAGCATACCACCGTATTGAAGTGGAAGGCAGTTGCAAATCATATATTATGCAATTACGTTATGGAGTACATAAGAGGTAAACAATAGTTTGAAGTGGCTGCCCAGAAGATTACCTACATCGCCCGTCGGAAACGATTCGCAGCCAAATTTTAATTCACAACTGGGTCCAACGCGATGCGGATAGACAACACAAAATGCGTTACAACGGAAGAGTAGGGCCCTAGTTATACACCCGTGGTACGCTTTGCGGGCATGACAAGACAAGTGTCACTAACGGTCGCCTCTTTCGTGATGAGGCACTCGAAAAAAAAAAACAGTCATGCATAGGAAAAGGCGACGGAACTCCTCACCGAGCAGTTATGCATACCGCCGCACCCCGCACTGTCGCTTGAAAATTTGCAAACTTCCATCAGACACCGTGCTCGTGAATGAGTTGCCTAGTAAACTTTGACTTACTCTCACCTTACTTGGAGACAATCACTTACTTACCGTAAACTGGCTTACCAGTAAGTCGTCCGCCTCTAACCGAGTGCGTGCTTCTCTTCTCGCCCACTACAGCTCGGAGATCACAAGCTATAGTGTCTACGGTTGTGTGATTAATTTCGGGTCCTGCCTTCATTAGTGGAGCCACGATGGAAAATATCATGAGAATAACATCATCGAATAGAAAAGACCACATGCTGAAGTGGAGGAAAGTGAAGTTATGTAGTAACTGCAGTTAAAAATCATATCACCTCCTAGATCAGCGACATTAATCAGTTGAAGGTATAGTGTCGCAAAGACTCATGATTAGCATCACAGCAGCATTCGAACGTCTTTTCAATAATAATTGTTTTACTGCTCAATTAACTTTATTTTCAGTGGCTTCTGATATTGAAAATGTGGGCAAAGCAGCACCGCAAAGAGTATAACATCCCCTTAGTACAAATTGTGATCATACATGACGAGGTTTCTGGTGCTTCATAGGATTATTTACCTTCTATGTACTCTATAATATAATTGGGTAATATGTGATTTGCAACTGCCTTCCATTTTAATACGGTAGTATGTTCAATGAGTTCGCTAGGTACTTTCTATGGCTCTAGTTTCTTGGTTCCGGCTTCTTTCTATTTCTTCTCAAGGAAACTTACACCGACTAAGATCTCAATCACACGTTGTCATTCTTTGTCTTTTTCGTAGCTTCATTGGATGCCTTCTGGCGCATTCTCCATCTGTTTCTATTTGTTACTGCAGTATTTTGAACTATTAAGAATGGAGTTTTTAGAACGTAAAAAACGTGACACTCACGTCATTAAACTGCGACTTTGAATTATTTATATGATTTTATATTGATTGGTGTGACATGGGCTCAGAACAACTGCGTAGACCTAATTCTGGTCATATATATGTCATTTCTTACTGAATGTTTCTTCTGCGAAAGGTTGCAGTGGGCAAATGATGTACAGTACCATAACCCAACAGAAAGGCGAATAAACAGAAAAGTCATCATTTTCATGATCAGCGCATTAAAAACCTATCTGGACCATTTCGATTTCGTGATTGCCCGAAGAATCGGAGCGTATGCTACAGGTAGTCCCGGAGATCGCGGAGAAAGGTGGGGAAAAACTGTGTTCTTTGAAGCCTTCCAGCCATTTCCGTCAACCAACGTGCCAGAAAAGTGTGTACATCGTCCATATTTTAGCCACCGTTCACGCATTCATTAAAAGACCATGTAAATATCAATCATCCTGGCCATGATTTCCATGCTGTAAATACTGTAATCCTGTGCTTTCTCTAGAAGTGAGCACTTGTAAGGCGTCCAGACAGTATTCAGCTTGGCCAGCCCAATATATCTAACACGAATTTCGGTTGTGTCAAGGTTTGGCCGGACATTGCGTTCAAAATATATTGCTGGCAACTACTTCCCCAATATCGGCACAATGTTCGGTCAACTGAAACGGAAAAGAAGTTTGGGCTATCAAGCCCTCCAGCGAGAACAGGAATGCTTTCTGTCGCTGTCCGCAGCGAGGAGACCAAACTCGCCACGCTCCGCTACAAGGACATCACCCTTCCCACGCATTACGCTGAGGAAGAATTGCTCGTTTTGAGCCACGGGAACGATCCTCTCAGCGTCCAAAAATAAAGCTTAGAGTGCGCCGCAGGGCCACCATTCCGAACCAGCCTCATATGGTCAATGGACCCCATAGTGCGAGTAGTCGTCTCATGTATCCACCGTATCCACCGCCGTCGTAGAAACGGATGCTGGCGCGTTCACTCGTATCAGAAATGTCGATAGAAGGGTTGCATCTCAACCGGGGTCAGGCGAGCGTTGTCCAGCGGAACAACGGGGGACGTTGAAATTTTTGAATTTTAAAGGCTTTGTTTGAGAGGGGGGACGTTGATTTTTCAAAATTTAGAGATTTTTTCTAGAGAGAGGACGTAGAAACTTTGGCTCGAAACTAAAAAAATCGGTGGTGTTTTCAGTCGCATTTCCAGTCTGTGAGGGCAACAGGTCTTGGAGCGAGGGGTTCGAACGCGGTTGTCTCACATATTGTAATAGCAACAAAAAGATCATAGAGAACAATAGTAGAGCACCACAGCAGTAAATGTGAGGGAAGTACCTACACATAACATAAGATAAGCTTTCAGATAAGTTACATTCATTTATCAGGACCATTACTGCTTATGTTCTTCACTTCGAAAATTAGACAGCGTATAGTTTCCGTTTTCGATTTAGTCTCACGCATAGACCAGGCGACTGGCCGTGCGGGCTTGGCGGCCTCGCTGGAGAAGGAGGGTTTTGATTCGCGCGGGGTGATCTACCGTCGCAGCCCTGTCCATTCATCAGACAAAAATTATTACGCGAACTATACCAGGGCTGTGCTTTATAACGTTAACGTGTTAACGCATTAACGGGTTACCGCGTTTTTTTTTCTGAAAATTAACGATTAACTCTTAACGAAAAAGTCTTGAAATCACGTTAATTTATAATTCGTTAATTGTCGTAGAATTTTGGCACCAGGGTACTGCACGAGGTGCGGGTCGGCCAGTTTTGCTCAGACCCCCTCTCCAATGCCAACTTCGCTCAGAACCCCCCCCCCCCCACTAGGAGCGTGAGAAGGTCAAGTTTTGACCGTGTTCTACCCCTCTCCCTCCCCACCTAGAGCTGATGTGTTCAAACAAAGTTTATCTAGCAGGTTTGCCTCTAGTGTTTGAATGCAGTTAAATTACTCTTGTCGTATTAAATTTGTGAAGCTAGTGCTATGCGAAAAAATGCGGATTTTTGCAAGGACGAACAGCGCCTATAGCGGTTATGAAGAGAGGGGCCTAAAGTGCAAAAGTGTATGTATAATGCAATCAAGCAAATTTCGTACATGTACTTATCGATGAGAAGAGGTCAGCAGAAGATCAATATGCATGAATTCCTATGCAGAACACTCGCCACCGATTGAGCGAGAGGGGTTGCGCTGCCATGAATTTTAAGCACACCTATCTTTGACCAACCGCTTCTCATTGGTAATTAGTGCAACTTTTGGTGGACTACGGTATAACTGGTTACAGTCTGTGCTGTGTAATAGAATGCGGATGTTTGAAGGGGGGGGGGAGTTCGATCCCGCGCGAAGTTTATAATTATTCAAAGTACGGATCACGATAGAAGGATATTTGAGTCGAGCGGGGTCTATTCACCCTTTGTATACACTTTCAACGTCTAGGATGAAGGGTGAACACCGCTACAGTGTATGCGCTCACACTTTCTGAGGTGTGGTCCCGCCGGAAGTCGACAATTTTGAAAACTATGAGTTGTGAGAGTAGGATATTCGAGTCAAGCGATTTACCCTGCATACGAAATTTCACCGTCTGAGATCTACGCTGAAGGGCGCTACACTGTACTCGTAAACGTCGAAGAAAAAACGTGCGTCTTCGAAAAAAAAAAGGTTTTTAGAAGGTTACAAGTTGAGTAGTAAATGAGTTATTTAGAAAAAACCTGGCTTTGAGAAACCAGGCATTATACTCTACGGTTTGCAACCTTCCGCAAACCTGAAGAGTGCCTTTTAAGAACATTAACCTGTTGTGGGTTCTTCTCTAAAATACACTGTGGGTCCACATCTGACTGAGAAAACGCGAATATTGACGCAGAACCCACACCAGGAAAATTTTCGCAAAGGGCACACTCCAGAGGTGCCGTAGGCTTCAAACGGTAGGGCACAGTGTGTAGTTTCCTAAAGCTAGGATTTTTTCCAGGTACCTCATTTAAAACTTGAGTTATTGCAGTTTTAAAACCCTAGTTTAGATTCGTGGACTTCTATGTTTTGTCTTCTTTCTCTATCAGTGTAGCGGTCTTCGGCGTTCATTTTAGATGCCTAAACTCAGCACAGATTAAATCGACCACGCTGAACTCAAATATACTACTCCCGTGACTCTTAGTTTTCAAAAGTGCCGACTCCCGATGGGACCCACACCTGAGAGACGTGTTTGCCCTCATATTTTAGCGGTGCTCGGCCTCAATCTTGAACGAGGAAATTCTTTGTACAGGGTAAATCGACCACGCTCAACTCAAATATCAACTCTACTGACTCATAGAAATCTTTCGCAGAAATCATTCCGATGATTTCTGTTAGTAGGCATTCAGATGTTAGTAGGCAAATTGCTTTAGGCACTTCACATTGAGAATTCATATGTCTTGTCTATCATTTTGGGAGCACTTTCACGATGACTTCACCCTAAGCTTCGTAGTTAACGCCGTCACTCACAACTAAGTTCAAACAGTATTTCAGTCAAATCGCAGTGCATGGTTGAATTACATGTGAAAAACTGCTCCGGGCGGTCTTCACTCACATACACAATAGTCCATTGAGTCTTTCTCTGAAGGTCAGACATCTCCGGAGCTCAAAACCCCCTGTGGGGCCCTATCCCGAGCCGAACTCTGTATGGCACTGATTGGTTTTGAAGATCTGATAATTTATTGATTTTTGACGTGGTAATGTTTTTCTTTTTAATGGTTTAACGAAATGCAAAATTAACGTGTAACGCATTAACGGGTTAACGCGATTTTTTCTGAAATTTAACGATTAGCGCTTAACGAAAAAAATAGTTTTCATTAACGCACACCCCTGAACTATACGTCTACCATCAAATTTCAAAATTCTAAAAAAAAAGATTCAGAATTTTCATTGAATTCGTTACAAACTGATACCTAACACTTCTCGAAATGACGGAGAAAATCACCCGAAACCCGTTTTCTCGTTGTCCAATACAGTTGCCCAGAACCGAGCCTTCGGCCGAAATTGGACAACGAAGGTTTTTATTTTGAAAATACAACCCTGACTTCTCAAAAGTACTATTTCCATCCTCTGCCCATTCTCCACAAACTGCGGTTAGATAGTAAGGAAACTCATCAGCTTAAAGCATTTAAAAGCGATATCCCAAATTGCACTGCCGCGAACCGTCGAAGAATACCGCGCTCCAAAGCCAAACCGAGCTAATTGCGCAGAGAAAACCGCAAAACCACCGCGGTGACACCCCCTCTCCCATCCTCGCTCGCACCCCTTCCGGTTGAGCAATTCTTGCTAGGAATCGAACTTTTTTCAACCTGTGAAGGTTTACGTACCCACATAAGGGTTTCGCCCGGAGGTCTCGATGCGAACCTACTTGGAGGTCTTTTTCTTGTGAGGCGATCTGTGTCACAATTTTAAAAACTTCTTTCTCAGTACAGAGGATGTTGTTCTACAACGAAGAGCGAGTCAAAACAATACTCCCCGAGGCCAGTCAGTCGGCTAGGGAGTGCTGTAGTGTTTATAAAAAAGTATAGGTTGAAAAAATACTTCTCTGAAAACTCTGACTAAATAAAAACTGCTAAAGTCCTTTCTGAACCTGTGGTGAACGTAACCTGTGGGGGGCGTGGACATTTTTCGAAAACTTAAACTTCCAAGTGGGGAGATGTAGCTTCGTCCAGGTCCTGGACAACGGTTTGTCTGACCCTGATCTCAAGAAAAAGGGGTCAGCAGGGCACTAGATGGAGGCCACTGATATGGTCACCAAACAAAATTCCTGGCTCTGAGAATTTTCGCATGGCTATTGCATCGCCTATGGCATTGAAATGCAGCTCCATCGCGAAATAGCATCGCTACAGCATAGCAAAACGTGCGCTGCGCGCAGTAGCCTCGCAATGGCATCGCTGTGGCATCGCTGTGTCATTACAATCTTGAACTTGTCAAAATTGAGTTCTCCTTGGTATCAGTATCATGTTTCAGAGAAAACAAACCGAAGGGTATGAAGAGCGCTCCATCTCACTGAATGCTCACTCAGCATTTCGAGGCCGATCCTGGTAGTTGACTTCAAGTCAAATTTGAAGGATCAGTCAGTGGGTTATTACGATGACATAGCGATGCAAATATTCTCAGAGGAGGAGCTCTCTAGAGAGGGGTTCATTACAGGCCTGAATCATCTTTTCACTGAAAACTACCAAATTTTCTGAACGTTGATTCAGTTTGACAAGGCATCGTTTCTCCTTTTCTCGTCGTTGTTGTTATCCACGCAAGCTTGAATTTTTACTTGCTGAAAATGTTGGTGACATTTATGTGAAGTCGTGGATCTCGCCTTTAATCGGTCCTTTTCTTAGACATGCCGGCAGTATTTTATCTTCCTGCTCTGCAGTCGTTGTTAATAATTTACGGATTCATCTCCATGCTTGTCTATCTGTTCCTGGTGATGGTCGTGCTCACTTTACGGAGAAGCGAGCTTATTCTGAGATCTTCCTATTATTCGCTATTCATTGTAAAAGCGACCACAGATTTTTACCTGTATTGTGTACTTGAAGTTGTAATGCGCGCAAGGAAATATAACTACTTCCAACTATTCACCGATAACATGGGAGTCTACCCAGTATTTACGTCCTATAGTGTTATTCTATCAAGAGCTGTATCGTGCGGTGGAGAAGTGTTACTTGCATTGAACCGATTCACGATATTCTACAACGCACTGAAGCGCGATCAGGTATGCCTAAAGAAATGTTTGATATAGGATCACTGTTATATCGAGTACGGTGAGCAAGGATAGTGCTCTTAGAAGAGAGCAAGCTTCAGTGCGAGTCTCCCGAACGCGCACTATTTTTTCTTGAGCTCATTCTAGAGGTAGCACGCTTGAAGGCAGTGTGCACACTTTTGAGTACTCCGCGGTATACGGCAGCTCCGGTGCCTTTTAAAGCAAGCGTACTTAAAGAGAACAGCAAAAGCCGTTTTTTTTTTGTTTCAAAATAGAATCACAGTTGCTTACCTTTGCTTCTGAGAGTAGAATTGCACGCTCTGAATAAATGATACCTATCGATGCAATAAGGCATTACAGCGCACTTAAAGGCAGTGTTCACGATAAATCTCACTTCCAATATCTCCACGGTTTATAGAAGGTCTGGTGCCCTATATAGCGAAGCACGCTCAAAAAGGTCGCGAAAGTTGCGTTTTTGAGCCAAGATAGGTCCTCTCTTGTTTACGGTGGTTTTTGAGCGCGGAGGAATTGACCGCTATGAAGGATGATAGCATTCAATGCAATCAAGCGGTCAGCTCACTTATCAGCACTTCCTTAAAGGCATCGTACACGATGAAAACCGTTTTCCAGTTTTTGCCTTTAATCGGACTAGTGTGTCTTCATAAAGACATTTACAATTTCTGGAGTTCTGAAATTGCCTCCGAATGAAGTTTTCGCCACCTCAAAACAGCTTTCTGGGTTCGGAGGCCGGCCTTTGGGTCGATCCTTTGTTAAAATTAAGAAAGGAAAACTACCGGTTATCAAAAGAATTTATCACGTTTGACACGTTTATTACATCGAACAGTTCACTCCTCCGAACCGGTCAATTCTTCCAATGTCAGAGATGAAACTTCAAAAAAGCGATCCCGTTTTGGAAGAGAAAAGCGGTTTACGGGCATTTTTCGCTGCTCTTTCTGGCACTATTGTTTCAGTACGCCTCTGACCTGCCATTTTCAACGGAAAACTCGACAACTATATTTCATCGTGGACGATGCCTTTAAATTGATCATTCCTGTAATCTGAGTCTTCATTTGTTCATATCGAGGGGGCGGACCTGGAGCACCGAACGGTTCTGTTACACCAAAACGCTTGTTCGCAGCCGTTAATTTGACACTCCTGGCTCGCTCGCTACCGTTCTTTCGACACTGGGAGCCTAGCGTCCTTCTCGCCTATCATTTCGCTGCGGAAAGTCACCGATGATGATCACCGTGAACGCTGCCTTCAAAGGCAATGTTCACTATGATCATCCTCGGTGACTGACAAAATGATAGGCGAGAAGGATCCTAGGCTCCCACTGCCGAAGGAATGGTAGTAAACGAGCCAAGAGTGGCAGATCAGCGGCTGCAAATAAGCGTTTTGGAGTTACGGGAGCGCCTCGTGCTCCATTTCCGCCCCCTCGATGTGAGCAAATGAATACTTAGATTACAGGAACGATCAAGTCAAGGAAATGCTGTCAAGTGAGCTGATAGCTTGATTGCACTGATAAGCATCATCCTTCATAGCGGTCCGCTCCTCAACGCTCAAGAATCAACGTAAAGAAGGGGGGCCCATTTTGACTCAAAAACGCGGCTTTCGCGTCCTTTTAAAACATGCCTTGCAATATAGGACATTGGATCTTCCGTAAACCGTGGAGCTATCGGGAGTGAAAATTATCATTAACACTGATTTAAAGGCAGTGTTAACGATAATCTTTAATTATAAGATTACCTCATAAATGCGTTCAGCCTCCAAAACTACCCCCCTAAGCAAACTTGGGTGAAGGCACATTTTCCATACTTTTCCAGAAAGTTTGGACTTTGCACGGATTTTCGGTATGGCGTTTATTTATACCGATGAGAGGGCTCTGGAAAGTCTTAGAAGGATGTTCCAGATTAAATTTAAAATTCTCCTAGATGGGTGTTGGATAGCTGATCACGAATCTGTGGTTTACTAGTCAGTTTTCCAAAGTTTTTGACTAATTTCTTTCGAAGCTTCCCAACGGAGGAAAATTTCGAGGAAAAAACGCCACTTTCGATATTTCCGGATTTCTTTGATAGATGTGACTCAAAATCATTCTTTAAGGATTATTTGGAGTGCTAAACACGAATCTGAGTTCCGTTCATCGATTTCTATCAGATTGCGGTACCTTACGGTGGGTATACGGTAGCTTGACCGACATCTCAGATTTAACTCAAAATTGGTATATTATTCGGGATAGAGAATACGAATTTGACGTCCGTTTGTCGATTAAATACTAAGGTAAATTTTGCCCCCTCAATGGCATGTTACCTACCGTAACCTACAATAAAGCTCGAAATTTCGAAAAAAGTGGGCTCCAGATTTGTGTTTACCACTCTTGATTACCCCTACATAAAAGTTTTGAGCTAAACCAGAGAAAATTTTTGAAAACTCTAAAAAAATGCCTGATGGTTTATTCTTGTCTTTTCGAGAGACTTGAAAATATCTGATAACTTCTTTGAACATGCAGCTCGGGGCGGGATACAGCGCATTTCTTCTATTGAGCCAGAAGAGATACTAACGATTCTAGTCGTTGTTGTAGATGCATCTACCACTCTAAACACTTCCCTTGTCAGGGACGAAATCTGAGATTTCCACATAATTGTGAAGTAGACCCATCCTATATAACACCTGCCAAGTACGAGCTCTCAATTTCTTCGAATAAGCGAGATATAGGAGGAAGCCACCCTGGGGCACCCACATCAGAAAGCCACTTTGGCACGCTTCTTACAAGATCCTTCGAGCTCAACAGTGACGAAATGAGCGATGGTTGCCGATCAATAACCCCGTTCTTTCCTTCATTATCAACTTCTCTCTTTGTTCAGGTAGGCTCGCATACATCGGTTGCAAATGGCGGACCTACAAGCCTCGGACAAGTCGCCCACCGTGCTTCCGTAGCTCAATTTTTGAGGGGCCATAACTCCGTTTCTAGGGGGCCTTGTACGATTTCGGAGATAATATCGGAAACATCGTAGAACCGTTTTCAAGAAATGCAGGGAAGCAGAAAACCTATACTGAGGTTGAACTGTGCCTTTAAAGGCACAGGACACCCAGGAAATTATTTTCCAGTTTTTATGCTTATCTTGGAGAGAGTCGCAAGCTGATCACTGTGGTATCTCTGAAATCGTTCAAGACCCCTTTTGAACAGAGTTATGGCCCTTCAAAGATGCCTAGATTTTGAGAGTGAAAAATTGGTGGACGAGTTGTCTCCGGCCTGAATTTCTCTTCATCCGCAGTCGTTGCACGAGAGCGAGCCAGGATAAGGAGACAGCCCGGCAATGGACTGAAGAACGATGACTTGTTGGAATTCATCCATAAATCGAGCCGCTATCGAGTTCGAAAATCTGGTAGGGGGTCGGGCCTGTGGTGGTGAGCGAAGGGGGTCGGGCCTGTGGTGGTCGCTTATATCTCGCTTATTTGGAGGAATTGAGATCTCGCATTTGGCGCGTGTTATACAGGAGGCGTCTACTACACAATTACATGAAAATCTCAAAATTCATATCTGAGGGTGTACTGTGCCGTTAAGTCTCACAGGAATTGTTTGTTGTGACAGTGAAATCTTTTGTGAACCCGTTTTGTGCAACTCTCTACTCTTTATTGCCCCGTTCTTTTCTTAGGGCCCTAACTAATCCTTCTTTGCATAAAATATTCCTTTGCTTTCAATTTCCCGACCCAATTTCGGCCGGTGACAACCACCATGAATATGTTCATCCAACCGGACAACTAGTCCATGTTATAGAACAATCTCACTGAAATACGACGTTTTAATGTGTTTGTCGTCGTTTCTTCGTTATTTTGGTAACAATTACGCTCTTAGCTTTTCACTTATTCATACTTTTGTTATGAACAGGTCTCCCTTCTCATAGGGCGTTTCACACTCTCACAATCTCTATTTTCAACTAATTGCTTTTTCTAGACCTGGAGCGTCAGAACAATTTGGTTCTCCGTTGCAACTCTATGGATAATAAGTGTATGCACGCTGGCTCCCTGGCCTATTATAGGTACCTCCGAAACATCATTCGTTTTCGATCAAAACGGAATGCTCCATCTTCAAGACGATGGGCTGGCTTCACTGGTAGGAGTATTGAACATTTGACAAGGGCTGATGCATCATGTTACAGTCTTTTGGATGGAATCAATAAAAATGAGCATTGATTTGGCTTTCTACTGGAGCCAACGAGTTCCTTGAGATTAAGACGCCTTAATGTTTTTAGTACGATATTTGTCACGCTGTGGTCATGTACAGTCTGACTATTTTGTTGTGTACACTCTTTTACGCCGGCTCATTCATCAAATCCCGTCAAATGTCCTTCCAACGATCTGTGAGTGAAGTTATAATTCTCTGGAACGGAGGCGTTCAAGCTATACTCCTAGGCACTATCGCCGAAAAGCCTAAAATGGGCTACTAAAATGGCTGGGGTCTGTGAAATCTGCTGTCATGAGTCCCGGGACATTCTGCTCAGAGTTTATCAAGATGAGAGTTTTTCTGCACGCTGTTCTAAACTATATTAATAGTCCATCATTTAGCGCACCACACTTCAAACCTAGTTGACGTAACAGTGTTAATAGAGTCGAACAGCATATAACACAACGACTGCACCGATTGAAGAATCAGCAACGTCTCGTAATGCCGCTAAATGAGTAACAGACATGACCAGCCTGTTTTTTTTTGCCCTTGTATTTGCCCCTCCTCTTAAAGAAATGTGCTGCGCCATCGCGCTGATCTAGCACTGTGGACCGCAATTTCCATTCTTCACTAAATGGCCTCGAAAATACGCGCTGACGAAGTTGTAGGTAGTGGGACCCATTGCTTTGTGTTATTATTGAGTAGATGGTAAAGTCATTCCCCACTTGTCTTGTAGCAAGAACATGATTTGTTCACAGAGTGCTTTGAGCGCAAGATCTACTTTTTTGAATACGGTCCTGAAAGACAAGGCGACCCCGAGTTGTTCTCATGAGACCCGTCTCAGGGCGCTTTTGAATAAGAACGGTCGCCCAAAAACTTTGACTTATTCAAAAAATGTACTGCAATTTCACTAATGTTTTGTTACAATACTCGTATTCTATTCAAACAAAACTGTGATAGAAACGTCACGAGGCATGGATGCCTGGAAGAGTACATTTGCTCCGCGGTAGTATCAACATAGAGAGGAGCTACGAAAGGCAATTGCTGGAAGGCAGTATTCTGCCAAAATTTAAATGCCCAGATTTGCTTTTAAATCAAAGCACAGGCCATAGGTGTTCGCAGGAATCGTGCCGAAACAGTAAGCAGGCCGATCACCGTGTAGATAATTGGGTCTCAGGATGATATGAAGTTGTATCACAAAAATCGATCCAATAACAATAGTCTGCCTCTTCGTCTGTGTATTCAGCCATCAACTGCGCTCTCACGGCCTAAAGAATGATTTCTAGGAGCGCTAACACTGAAGACAGGGTCCGGGTAGGTTTTCTGCCGAATCGGAGCGTAGGCTGCAATTATTTCAATAAACGTAGGGAAACTGCGAGAAAAGGTCTTTTCGGGGTTCTATCAACGTAGTGATAATGTTCAGTTATGAGTTTCATTATATACACAAAAGTGTAGCCGTCGTTCACATTTTTTTATCCATCGTACGCGCTTTCTTCACAGCGCCCTGTAGAAACGGGTTCACTGCGAGCTCCACGAATGTCAAGAATGTGGTTACAGCCCCGCGTGGATCACCCACAAGCCGTAGAAGAATCAATGTTTTTGGCCGAACTGGTCATGCTGCAAAAAATTTAATATCTTACATGGAAACTATTTTCTTCAGAAACAGCGGCTCATTGTCTACGAAAGTTTTAGATGTGGTTCACGTATTCCGGGTCGACCTATCTAACCCAAATTTTTATAGAAGTCGGAAGGTGACCAAGCCTAGCATTTAACAAACCCCGTGGTGAAATCACGGAACCAACTTTCGCAAACGTTTCGGCGTGAAGTTTTCAATAAACGAAATAGTCGTCTAGGTGCTTTTTATCGAACTGATGATGATTGCAAAACGTACTGGTTTTCCAAAAGCATTGATTGCCTAAATATGGCAATACCTATCGCCGCAGACAGAGCGAATTCCATATAATATCGCTCTTGTACCATCGCTTATGAAGCATATGTATATCGTCCATCACTGGATGAGGGATCGCCGCGACGCTGTTTGGCGGGAAAATTTGCGCGCGGGAAAACGAAGGGAGAGTGGCTATTGATCGCGCAATTTTTCCCGCCAAGCAGCGTCGCGGAGATCCCTCATCCAGTGATGGACGATAATTAAGAAACCATCGGTTTCGCTGAAAGGTGGAGAGGAGCACCGATTGAGGATAGACTGACAAATTATTTGCGTTCTAGAAAGGTTGATTATATTTGGTCAAATAACCTGAATCTTGCAAGGAGACCCTCTGCCGATGAGTAGCAAGATGTCTCCGATGGTGCGGAGTGTAACGTTCTGGCGATGATCGTTAGCACACCAATATTCCGCGTTGAATGTGAAAGGTTTACTGACATTTTACGTGAAAACGAAGGCTAAGCTCGCTAAATGTATCGTCCATCACTGGATGAGGGATCGCCGCGACGCTGCTTGGCGAGAAAAATGGCGCGATCAATAGCCACTCTCCCTTCGTTTTCCCGCGCGCAAGTTTTCCCGCCAAGCAGCGTCGCGGCGATCCCTCATCCAGTGATGGACGATATAACACTCTCGCTAAACCAGTAAATTTTCGCCATAGTTCTGGTGATTTCTAGGACACAGAGAAGCTTACTCAAGTTCTACTACAGTACTCCTAAACCATGTTCCCTTCAGCTTCGCCTGCAGAGCGGACGGCATCTTTATTTCTTCCGAAGTGAGGTCTCCCCCTGACCCACTCGATTTTCGTGCCTTCAAACGTTTATAATGGAAGGAATTTCTGAGTTTCGATTAGTATTTGAATTTCTTGTGGTATCGTCTCAGTTATTATATTTGACTACGCTTCGCTTTGAGTGATGTAATTGAATACATAAATAAATATAGCGAAAAATGTACGAGATTAGCAACAGCCTGTGTTGAACAGCAATCTCAAGTTGCGATGGCTACGTTGGACGCAGGAAGGCCATTCGTACAGCGTGGTCTAGTCATTTCACAAAGAGATTACTCGAAACTCTGTGGTTGGTTGTGGATGGTGACCCCCGCGAACCTTTTCTATTAATACTTTGAGCGCAGGGATGCAGCAGGCCGTGGAGAAGAAATTGAAACGCTTTCGGTCGCAACTGGGGTCGCCTTTTTTGGTAGGGATCGGGGCAGGGTGGATCGATTGACTGAGAGCTCGAATATAAGGGAGATGTGATGAGAACTTGCGTAGTTTACGATGACGAAGCTGAAAATCTGCCACTGTGGCCAAACTTTCTATAGTTTACGTAAATTCTACCGACAGAACAAGACTAGATGCCTCCGAAACCATAGGCATCTCTGGATTTCGTCTGAGGCACTAGCTACCTGTTGGCAGAGCAAGAAGTCGGTCGGTGAGAAGTTAGTAAAAGATAGCCTGTAGATGTAATGGGAGGTATAGGCACAAAAACAACTCTTATCGCTGGTTGAAACTTTTATGCAAACACGGCTTGGCCTTCCTATTTCAATGATGCAGACGTAGCTTAGCCTAAAAGGTTCGCTTCCAGGAAGTTGAGAAGCGCTTACTCATATGTGGATTCGCTTCATCGATACCATATTTTGTGGAATTAGTGCGTACATGCATTAAGTTGTACGCATTTATCACTGAGGGAACGTCAAGCCATCTGTTCCTCTTGGCAACAGATGCTGGGTCAGTTTTTATAGACCTTTTTCAGCGAATTCTACATAAATGGCCGTTGCATATATAATATTCCGTTCAGGTATTACGCAACAGAATTTACTATTACGATCACACCTTGGCTACATCTATTCGTAGATAAAGGACTACGACGGCTTATAGTGAACAGATGTTTTTCACGCAAACCGTCCGTAATCACTTCGAAAACTGTTGCAGTTATGAAAATGAAATCTCGTGTTGCAATAAAATCTGGCGCTTAGTGGTTTCTTGACCTCACACCAATTTTTCACATATGAAAATCGCAATGTTCATTTGTAGGAATGCATGGTACCTCAAAGGCTGCCCTCTGACAAATGCGTGGCTTGCGTTGCTTTGTTTTCACTTATCCTTTGCGGTATTCAAAATAACAGACGTAGTAATACTATGAAAATATTTCATGTGAAGCCCTTCTCGACTGTTTTCACTAAGTTTGAACAACTGCGACTCCCCGCAGTTGGAAATCGCATGATTCTAATCGTTAAAGTATGTTGAAATGTTAGTGGGCCTCCGACCTCCATACGGATCTCAGGTCCGAAATGTACCACAGCTTTACCAGAAGTTTCCCAGTAATTACTGGTTAACGTGCAATTACCACAAGTTTACGGAAATTTACGAAAAAATAACTGGAGAATACCCCGTAATCTTCGGATCGAGCCCATCCTGTCAGATTATCGGACATTTACTACAAAATTTCTCCGTAATTCTCCAGAAACTCCTAGTAATCTTCCAGAAAAGTTGTGAAATCGGCCAGATTCAAGAATTAACGCTTTTTAACCCAAATTTGTCATTAGGAAGCTCCAAACGACGCTGAAAACGCATGTACGCACGAAACGCATGTACTACGCTACAACCAGCAATAGCACGCGCGCTTCTAGTCGCACTTGGGCCAGCTTCACGCTTAGCACGACTGGCCACGCTCTGGAGTGCCCATCATACATTTCTACCGGAAGTCTTTACGCTTACGCATGGTTGCGGTCGCGCGTCGCGGGAGTAATGAAAGCGGTCGTGCGGGTGTACTTTCACCTGCATGCGCGCACCACGCTCACATTCACATGTTTGCGAAAACGCTCTTGCGCATCCATATACAAGTACGCATACAGGCGCGCGCGTGTACATGCACTCGCATGGCGCCCATGTAGACGCACGCACGTCCTAACACGAGAAAATACAGGCGCGCTCCAGGAGGTTATTGCGCTCGCCTATATAGCGGGAAACACGCATGCATAAACGCATCATCGGGCTATCACCCGTACCCGTATACGCTCGCAGACGCAAGAAAAATGCTCTCGCCCGTGCGCGCATTTACTCGCGCGCACGAGCACGAGCGGGTTCTCGCGCTCGTGCGCGCATACATTTGCACGTGTTTGTACACGTACGCACTATACATTCCATCCGACGGAGTCGGTTTCGGATATCCGGGTCGGATAATCCGATCGGATAATTATCCGAAATCCGATCCGACGTCAAAATGGCGATTTCGGATTGATCCGAAATCCGATCAGACGGAAAAACACGATATCCGAAATATCCGATATCCGAAAAAGTGAAAATTGAAGGATCCGATCAGAAAACCGGATAATCGGATAGAAAAACGGTTGAAAACGCATAATCGATCGGATCGAAATCGTATGAAAATCGGATAATTTCGGATGAAAATCGGATAATTTGGAATGAAAATCGGATAATTTCGAATAAAACCAAATAGATTTGCGTTAATTTTACTCAATTCAACAACCGCGCCCTGAAGGTAATTCTTGACCCACTGCCCACTGTTTCGGCCTTGTCCGAAATTCGAAATCAATCTCCTCAGAAAACCGCCGCATTCAATGCGTGTCGAATATGCATTCAACTCGAGTGACCACACCCATCGGAAGTCTTCATCACAGGGGCACGTGCTCCAAACCGCAGCATCTGCTGCAAAATTTCATAGCAAGAGCATGTGTTGCGAAATTCAATCCCAGGAGTACGTGCTGCAAGGTAGTCGAGCGCTATAGTACCAGCACAGAGACACCGACGCGACCGGCGCACCGACGTGCGACGCGGCCAGCTCGCCAAGCACCCTCTGCGGTCGTCAGCGATTGGACGAGGCTTCCAGCGGCCGGGTGGGTAAAGTACCGCAAACTTGGGTAATTGAACCGGCGAAACTGCCGACCTCTTAGTTCCGTCTCAGACGTGCATCGTAAACTTTCCTTTTCTTGGATAATCGTTATGTCATCGAGTTGAATGTGTATCATGCACGCATTGGACGGCTTATTTGTTGGGGCACGTGCTGCAGTTTGAAACACAATAGGAGCACGTGCTCCCCTAGCAGCACGTTCTCTGACTGTGCTCGAAACCACCTTGTCTTCGAGTTGAATGCATATTCAACACGCATTGAATGCGGCGATTGCCTGAGTCCATCGACGTGCACGACGCAAATGACGGTGATGTGCGCCTGTGATTTACGCGCGCACATGTATTTTGACGCATTGTTGGCGCCAAAATTGAAATTCCGAAATTCAGAAGATTCTTTCATCTACTATTCTTCTTCTCAGCCATTAGAAAGCATCGCATCAGAGGCGCAGAAAGTTGGCAACCTCACAAGGCTTGTACCATAAATATAGAGCAGACAGGGTTGAAGGTCTCAACGGACATGAAGATAGATGCAATGAATCATGTCCAACACGTTGACAATCAGGGCATTTATCGGGGACTGACTGGTCAATCCTCTGTGCGTAGGCCTTCACGTAGGTAGAATGACCGTATCGAAGACCTGCTAGGATGGTTCGAGTACGCCTGAGCAGGTAAGCTTCACTATCATCGACTAGAGGAGGCACACCGCCATATACGGGATTGGGCTGAGCAGTCACTATTCTGTCATGAAACGTGTATACTCAGCCATCTGTGGTCCTCTACGCGAGTGCTCGGAGGTTTCGAAACATGCAGTACCATGGTTCTATACGTTTTACGCAGAACTTCCTTTGTGCTGCCCCAGGCGGTGCCAGCAATTGCACGCAGAATGTTGTAGCGTGACTTGGCTGCAGCAGCACGTGCTCTACTACTAAGACTTTTTACACCTTTTCATTGCACTCGCCTCACTGAGAGGAACACGAAAACTACCAGAAAACTCATTCCGTTGATTTTAAAGTGATTTACCGCGATGCGGCGTTTTAAGAGCGCATAAAAAGGCCCCAAAACGCTTTTTTTGCAAAAAAAAAGTGCGCGGTACTGTAGAAAAGGATCCAGGAAGGATGTTTTACGCCTGTACTTGAATCTGACAAAATCCCAATCTTCTATTCAGTGGCGGAGAACCGAAGCGTGTCATCCTTCGTCACGATTCTATGAGCACTCGTACCCGCCGCTAGCTTAGGTAACGTCGGAATGGATCCTGAAGAGACCTCGCGCTCACTGTTGAAGGTTGGCGCAAACTCGGTGCCATATGCTATAACATATTTGCACCGAGTTTGCGCCAACCTCCAATGGGGAACGCTAAGTCTTTTCAGATGTTAGTCGTATATCTGTCAACACTTAGCAAAACAACTTTGTAAAAAATATCTAACCTCTGGGTCACTAACTATTCGTATTTTGAAAGGGGAGGGAAACTCTGGGTGTTGTGAAGTCAACCGCCTCTTTCCGGACGCTAACATTGAAAAGAGCAGCCGAAATGATTCCTGGAGCTTGTGCTCGAACTTTTCTATGTTTCGTGCTGTGTACGGCCAGAGAATTTTGCTTACGCCTCATTTTGGTTACCTCGGAAGGTTTCTGGTTTCAACTGTTGAAATTCCTAAGCGAGCAGCGGCGTGCCGCGGCCGACTCCGTTGCGAGGAATGCGGCCTCAAATATTCAATTGCCTAGGATTCGCTACATTACTTTCCAATTGTCAGACCTCTAAATTTTCTCTGTACTGACATGTAGTCATCGAAAAGTATGGGCGCAGTGAGGTCAAATCCGATTATGATAAAGCTGACTTGGATAGTGACGATCCACTTTCGGAGAGGTAGATTTGTCGGAAGACGACACCGAAATAGTCGACTGAACGGTGTTTTTAAATGCGCTGTATGATTAAAGCTACCATATCAGTCTAAGATCTCCAAGTATGTCTTGTTTTATGGTCACCACGATAGTTTGTTGTAATTTTTTTCCAATCGGGTGGAATTCACGAAACGCTAACCACGTTTCAACCATGGCTAGCGTAGCCATGGCTATGCACATCGTGTGCAAATCGATTAGCCTCAAACCATGGCTGAAACGTGGTTAACGTTTCGTGAATTCCAGCCCTGAAGGTTTACTAGTACCGGTCCAACTTCTCTTGTCAACTATTGCTTTAAAATTTCCCAAAACCGGTGTTTTGTTTGTTTCAACGAATAATATATGAAGATTATATTTGGCTTTAGAATTGTATTTGCTTTAATACACGGAGTTGACTCTTCGGTACTACTGAAAATTTTTCCTATCCGTTTTTTCATCCGAATCATCCGGTGGATCCGATTTTATCCGGTCGGATATCCGATATCCGATCCGGTCAAAAATTCTCGTTTCGGATAGGATCCGTTATCCGAAATTCTCGTTCGGGCCAGTATCCGTTTTATCCGATGAGTCGGTTTTGCAAAATCGGGAGTATCCGAAAATCCGATCCGACGCGATTTTGGCCATCGGATGGAATGTATAGTACGCACCCACGCGCCTGTCTAAAATTTATGCGCGCGCATGCGCACGCTTTTGCTGTGGCATATACGCCTGCACAAACACAAGCACACCATCGCACTATTACGCGTATACGTTTACGCATCCACGAGAGCACAATTTCTCATGTGCGTGCACGCGCCTGTGTGCGTATTCACAAGCGCACGCAAATGACGAGCGAATCTCAGAGCTCTTGCGCGTAGACATTTGCAAGCTAATGTACACACACGCACACCTGCGTCCGTCCTTACATATGCAAGCGTGTGCGCGAGCCTAAACAGTAGCGCACATGCGTACACGAAAGCAAGCACATCGCCGCGCTCTTACGCCAGGACGTCAACCCGCGCACGCAAGCGCACACGATTGCTCATGCAAGGGCACGCGCATGCACGAGTGTTTCACTAACACACAAACACGAGCCCTTTCTTGCGCTTACGCGTGCAGACATCTGCGCGCGTTGGTTTACGCATGCGCACGCGCTACCGTCTGTACATCTGCACGCACGAGGGACACTACGCGCAAACACACGCACATATTCGCGCTACTACGCGTACACATATACGCGCGCGCACACACAAGCCAGCACAATTGCTCATGCACGTGCATGGGCACATGTTCGCTCGCGCACACAAACGAGAGAATTCTAGCGCTCCCGCGCGCGTATGTATACAAACTCATACGCGAGCCCGTTTGCATGAATGCGCGCCTATACAATGACTCACACGCGTACGTAAACACAAACACATCAATGCGCTCAAATCTGTGGACGTATAAGCGCACACACACACGAGACCACGGATGCTCAAGAACATGTGGGCGCAAATAAGCGTGTTTACACGCGCAAGCAATCACGAGTAATCTCTTGCGCTCCTTGCGCGTGTAGGTACACGTACGCCCACGCGCGCCTGTGTGTATACCTGCACGCGCAAGGTTCGTATATAAACGCGTGCACGTAAAAGCCGACGCGCACCTACGCGCGCTCGTAGGGGCTCTTTCACTCTCATGTGCGCGCCGATGCGGATTTTACATACGAGTGCGCAAACTCAAGAACATCCTCGCGTTCTTACGCGTGCACATCTACGCATACACACATACCATACATAAACACGCGTACACATATACACATTCATATACACATGCACGCGCACACAAACACGAGCATAACCGTCCGTATAAACAGTTCCGAGTATATACGCGCATCACGCGCAAATGCACACGCATGTATGCTCTATTTCAGAGCCGAAATTGTTCCTCAGCGCGTTTGTGAGGGGCGAGTGGAGATACAGTTAGAAAGTATGGGGGAGAAGAATACGCAGTACACGCGCGCGATAAACGGAAATAAGATTCACTGAAGCATCAGTGACATGTTCGCACACGTGTGGTCACGTCAGCGACCCTTATGGACGTGTCAACACACGCGTGATTACTTCATCGACGACGTCTCGTTCATGTTCCCCGATGTCTCGCCATTCCTTATTTTGCCTTACTTTTGTATTCCTTCGTATTCCTTCTTTCATTTGAATATTGTACGAATAATTACTCGACTCAGTTCTTGGTCTGATCATTCTTTCGGATTTATTTTTTAGATTTCGTCCATTTGAATTCTAATTTGAATTTTTTGGGTTTCTTTTTTGGAACTGAAATCATTCGGTTTCCTAGATTTTTGATTTTTTTCGGGAATCCAAATTATTTGCGTGCGAATATTCGGTTTATCGGGAAATTCATAATATTTGGTAATTCGGTCAGCTTCGATTTGTGAAAATTCGCTAACAAAATTGCTTAGTTTGATTAGTCGCATGTGACAATTTATTGGAAACCCTAGTATTTTTTTTCACTAAAAGGTGGAGTAGTTATTCAGATATTCGTTCGATTGCTGTCTCATAACAAGTAGTTTACAGATTTCCGAATGTATTCATTCAAACGGGAAAACTGAGGTCTGGAATTCAAAAAAATATTCCTTTGGAAATCTAAAAAAGTCCACACATTTGACACAAAAATTGTGCATTCTGAATTTTCGATAGGGTAATTTAAACTCAGTGTTCACGATAATCCTCGTCTCCGAAGTTTCCACACAAAACAATGCGTTGGCCCTCAAAAGTTACCAAAATTACGAAGAAAAGGCGAGAAACGCACTAAAACGTCTAATTTCAATGACATTATTCTGTGGCCCGGACTAGTTGTCCGATTGGATGAACACGTTCACGGTGGTTGTCACCGGTGAAAAATGGGGTTATTCGAAGATGGAGGAATCTTTTATGGAAAGCAGGATTATTTAGGGCCCTAAGAAAGGAACGGAGCAATAGATAGTAGAGAATTTCAAAGGACGGGTCCACAAAAGATTTCATTGTCACAGCAAACACTTCCTGTGATACTTAAGAGGCGGGGTGATACCTAAATGCATCGTACACGATGAAAAACGTCAACTTCTTAAGAAAAAACCATTTTAAGAAAACTCAAACCAAATTTGAAGTTTGCGCCCACGTCAACTTGGGATAGTTGCGCGGAGAACGCAAGGAACAGTTTTACAATTCGTTCCATGACGCAGCGTCGGAAGCAATTCAATGGGGACGCGGTTCAGGTGAGCGATCGATTTTTCCTTTTCTTTGCTCGCCTTTCAGCAACCTGCTGCGTCCAGTGCTGCCAGCTGCTTTCGATCGATGTCGAATTCGAAATCGACTGGCGTGTGCATTGCGCCCTACGACACGTCAAGGCACGCCCGCCGTCAGCAACCCAGGAGCTTTGTTCCTTGTAACAACGGATCGATCCCAAGGCCGGCCCCCAAACCCAGGAAGCCTTTTTGAGGTGAGCGAATCTTCACTCAGAGACGGTTTTGGAACTCTAAACTTTCTGCGTGACATTGTCATGGCCCACTAGTCTGAACGAACGCATAAACCCAAATACGGTTTTCATCGTGTACGATGCCTTTAAAGGCAGTGTCCACGATAAAAATCGTTTTCGAGGTTCCACCAGAAAACGAAGGTTTAGAGTCTGACTGTTTCATCAGTGAAGAAAGAATAATGAAAAACGCTGTGAAACATCTAAAATCAGCCCTTCTTCTTGAAAGCCACATTTCAACGGTGGATGAGTTGCGCGGGCATGGACCTGAAGTAGACAGCGTGCGCAAATGCGCCCCATTGCTTAAACTCAGCCGCGCTCGCGCTCCAACGCTAATGTAGAAGCGGACTAAACTGTTCCTCAGAAAACTCGTCCGCGAGCGGAAGGGCTAGCGCGAGCGGACTTCGGAGCCGTGTGGAGCTCTTTCGTTCTCGTTTTCGTTCGTTCTTTCGACCCCACTGCTCCAATGAGACCCTGATCTTTCGATTTCCGGCCAAAAAGCGAGGACAAAATTTATCGTGGACACTGCCTTTAAAGGCACAATACACCCCCAGACATGAATTTTGTGATTCTCATTTGTCTGTGTAGTAGATCCCACCTGTATAACACTAGCCAAATGCGAGATCGCAATTCCTCCAAATAAGCGAGATATAAGCGACCACCACAGGCCCGACCCACTTCGCTCACCACCACAGGCCCGACCCCCTAACAGATTTTCGAACTCGATAGCGGCTCGATGGATGGATGAATTCCAACAAGTCGTCGTTCTTCAGTCCATTGCCGGTCTATCTCCTCATCCTGTTTTGCTCACGTGCAGCGATTGCGAATGAAGAGAAATACAGGCCTGAGACAACTCGTCCACTAATTTTTCACCCTAAGAATATAGGCATATTTAGGGTGCCATAACTTTGTTCTTAGGGGGTCTTGGACGATTTAAGAGGTACCACTGTGATCAGCGTGTCACCCTCTACTAGACCAGCATGGAAACTATAAATTAATTTTTTAGGTGGCTTGTGCCTTTAAGGATTTCGGGTACTTCTGGTGCGTTTTTCTCAATTTCTACGTCATTTTAGTTCTACCCGGGGGCCACTTAATCGATATAGCGAATAATCTCAAAATTGAAGATTATCGTGAACACTGCCTCAAAGAAAATTCTTTTTGAGACACTCGTCTTATTGATATGCTTCGGAAATGTGAAATTTTCCAACCTTGCACTCATTCTTAAAACGGTTTCAAATACCCGCGTAATGGTGCTCTTGAAAGTTTTTGATTTTACGGCGAGCAACCTAGTCTCCGTGTGCCGCGACCGAAAGTAGAAAGGTGATGATCTGTCAGATCTTGCACTGTGATCAGCTAATCGATGTCCAGGCTTTCACTAGCCTTCGATATACACACATCACTATTGTGCTCTTCAGCGGAAATGTTTAAAGGCAGAGTCCACGATGAATTTCGCCATCGGTTTTTAGCCGGAAATCGAAAGTTCAGGGTATCATTGGAGCACTGGGGTCGAAAGAACGAACGAAAACGGGCCCGAAAGAGCTCCATACGGCTCCGAAGTCCGCTCGCGCTAGCCCTTCCGCTCGCGGTCGAGTTTTCCGAGGAACAGTTTGGTCCGCTTCTACATTAGCATTGGAGCGCGAGCGCGGCTGAGTTTTAGCATTGGGGCGCGTTTGCCCACGCTGTCTAGGCCCCAAGCCCATGCCCGCGCAACTCATCCACAGTTGAAATGTGGCTTCCAAGAAGAAGAGTTTTCTGGTGGAAACTCGAAAACCATTTTTATCGTGGACACTGCCTTTAAAGGCAGTGTTAACGATAATCTTCGATTCTGAGATTAATCCGTAAATCGATTGTTTGCCCCCCCCCCCCCCGAGTAAAACTGGCGTGACGAAGAAACCGAGAAAAACGCACCAGAAGGGCACGAAGCGCAGTATTCTGCCCAAAATAAATAAAGCTGATGGATTCCATCGCTTTGAAGGCAGTGTTCGCGATGAAAAAATTGCCGGCTTTCCAAAACAATTCTGGGCTTTCAGTCCTTCTCAAAGTTAGAAGTTAATAAAGAACGACGAAAAAAGGACCGGAAGTGGGTCAAAATCGTGCCGCAGCCCGCCCAACAGACTAGTACTTCTTCTGAGAGCTCAAGGCAAATATTAAAGAGGAAATCACAAAAATTAACACTGACATGTGATAATCGATTAGGTTTATCATGTTTATCAAAATGAAAAGTCCATTCTTCCGTTCAATTCTTCTAATGTCAGGAATGAAGCGTCACAAAAGCAATCCTGATTTGGTAGAGAAAAGCGATTTGCTATCACTTTTCGCTGCTCTTTTTGATCCGATTGTATCAGTAGGCCTCTCACCTCAGGTAATCAGTCAGATTCCACGACTTCTCGTAATTCACAACTTGCCCGCGCCTTCCCCTAGGCTCCGCCTTCTCCGATTACACGGAGGCTGTGCTATTGGTCAGCAACTGCCGCGACTCGACCGCTCTCATTGGAATGGAACGGTTTTCTAAGTGGTCGCACTTTTAGAAGCTCTTGAAAAACTTGGAAAGGTCGAGTTCTGAAGGTATTTGCCGAAAGACATGGGTTAATAGCTAGGCAGTTGAGCAGTATATACTATGTGACTACCACGACGTGACCGCCTGCGCTGTCCGCAGTTAGGTGATTCTCTCTGAACATGACTGTACATGTTATGCTCCAAATGGCATGGCTGATTCGATTTCGTGATGTTAAGAATCATCGATTGTACGCGGTGAACTTTAAAAGCGTCAGTGGGTCATATTCGACGAAGATGTGGATCCGGATTGGGTTGAAAATTTGAGCTCGACCTCCGATTACAACAATGTGCTCATCTTGCGCCTGGAGAGCGTCTTAAGATACCTCCGAATGTGAGTTTGAACTTCATATAATGAGTCAAAGGTCAATATGAATCGTCCCTTTTTAGGTACGTATCTTATTCGAAGTTGTCGATCTCAAGTACGCCACCCTGGCTCCGCTATCACGTTGTGGTGCGGTCTGGTTCAGAGAGGAGGTGAGGATTTTTTTTTTGGGAAATTCTTTAATTTCCGCTCAAGAAGTGTTTACATTACAGTTTGTTTCCGTTTTTACATTTACATAACAGTTTTTTTAGTTCGTTTCTATGCTTGAGCATTATCTTAGCCGTCGTCACAGTGTCTCCATAGAGAGTGAAGCGACTGTTTCCAAGGACGCGGCTTCAACGCGATCGGTTACAATTCAGAGGCTGTGTGCCGCAGCGCTCCACTCGCAAGTTCCCCAGGCCTAAAGGCTTCGTACGCGCAGAAAACCGTATATTATTTTTTCATGTTTTTGTGTAGCTTGGCCTCTCTGGTGAAAGAAAATGTCGAAGGGGCCCATGAAAAACCTTCATTTGTAATGAAAAGTCAATCGGAACACATTGTAAATACGAATTTGAATTTAGCGCCAAAAACCCCTTTTGAAGTTTTTCTGCTTTTGGAGGCCTCGTCACTGTCATTTTTGGAGTTTTTCTGCATGTGGAGTTCGTGCCGTAACTATTTTTTTATATTATCTTACGGTCGCACCAACATTCTAGGAAAAAGTGCTAGATGACTGGTGAGAATTTGTGGCGGATCATCATCTTTGACGCCTTCCAACCTCATTGCCCAACGTTTTTGACGCGCCAAAGTTTACCAGTGTGGTCTACCGGGCTCAATCATAAAATTGAGCCCGAAAAATGAAAAGTGATTTCCAGCGCGAACGATGCCTTTAATGAAAAAATTGTGCTACGGTGAATTGAGCTCTTGTGAGTAGCTTGATATCGTTGTCCCTCCCATAAGAGACTGTTTTTTTGTGTATATGAACTATCGTGTAGTTAGAGTTACGATGAATAAAACTATTTTAGAAACGGGTGTGTTTTCTATTATGTAGTAAAAATATGAAACTGAAAATGTTGATGCTGGTCCATTAAAGGTGAAAGTGGAGAAATATAACCACTTGAAGAGTACTGAATCACGGAGGGGAATTCTAGAGATTTACGTGAAAGTTCTACTGAAAGGCACTGATCACGAGAAATTTCCTTGAGTTTTCACTGAAAAACCATGGTGGTAGCCCTCAGAAGCAGAACAGCGTTAAAAAAAACTAATCTGAACGCATTGTCAGAGGGAAAATACGGCTTCGGAAAACATTCCATTGAGCAGGGCGGCCTCCTGGGGTTCAAATGTTGTCCTCAACACCGACATGGCAGTATCACTGCCACGTCTTGATGCGTCTATCAGTAGAGGTTTTGAAGGAAATACGCAATAGTCGAGAAATATTTCTCGAAAAAATTCGGGAATCTCGTCAGGCAAAATGCTGAAAAATCTTTGCGTATTTTAATGAAAACCACTGCTGATAGTCGCAGATCAAGACGTCGCAGTGATACTGCCATGTCGGTGCTGAGGACAACATTTGAACCCCAGGAGGCCGCCCTGCCCAGTTGAACATTTTTCAAAGCCGTTTCTTCCCTTTCAAAATGCGTTCAGATACGTTTTTTCAACGCTGATCTACTTCTGAGGGCTACCACCAATGTTTTTCATTGAAAACTGAAGATTCTGGCAAATTACCGAAAAATTCTTATAGATTACGGAAAAATTGACAGATTACCAGAAAATTCTGACAGATTCCTGAAAATGTTTTGACTGATTTCGGAAAAGTTCTGACAGATTACGAGAAAATTACCAGTAACAGAAGGCAAAATATTTCGGAAACCTGCCAGAATTTTCTGGTGTTTTCGGGACCTGAGATAGATTATAGCTTTGGAATATATTCTAATAGGATTTGAGTTTCTCTTCAAGCATCAGAACGCGGCACGGTTTCTATCTTGTTTACCTCCACCAGGCAGACAGGGAAAATATCTGACCGGTTGGATCAACCCCTTCGAGCTGTTAGCGCTTGCACCTGCTCAAAGATCAGACTTACTCTCCAGATGTGTTAAAGTGAAGCTGCTGATTAGACCAGAAAATCAGACCCCATGCGGGACGATCAAACCCGAACACCTCAGAATCTGCAGCAAAAATCCTTACACCTTCAGACAGGGTTCAGGAGCCCGTAGGCAAGAGCCGCGAAATACTTACGAACTCCCCCCCCCCCCCCCCGGTTGTCAGTCCGTGCCCGAAAATTGTAACGACTTCCAGAGATTTCCCCACCCGTAAGTTTCGGTTTTATGTTCTAGTCGACTTCGTACGACTAGAACATAAAACCGAAACTTACGGGTGGGGAAATTCGAAGAATGCTAGCGAACGACATCTTCCTTGAAAATTTTCTTCCGTACCTTGTATTTAACGCATTCTTGATAAACTGTATTATGAATACAAAGTTGTACTTATCTAATTGAGATTTTTGCATTATTGACGACGTCGTTCTCAAAAGATAATTGTCAAAAAGAATCCGAAACATGCGATTTAACCTACACCCGGGCGAAGGATAAGCAGGACTGATCAAAGGTGATACAACCATAATGTGAAGGGGACGAGGCCTCGCGCCCTTTCCGCAATTAAGTGCAGGCTTCGAGACTTTTATATGCAAGACGAATGTTGCAGCGCAGGGCCCTCTGACGTTCTGGGAGAGAGAGAAATGATGAGGAGAGCGTGTGAACCATTTGATTTGATGTCGCGTAGTTTCAGCGCGTGCCGCGCGGCATTCAGATTAGGGCGCGTTAACTTAATCGCCATAGAAGCTCAATGTATAATTATTTTGAAGTTTGAAAGGCTGCGAAAAAAATCTGTGTACAGGTTTTTACACAGTCCATTACCTCAAAGTATGGGCACTTGGTGGTTCGAAATTCTGTTGCTGAAGGTATGCCACCCGATAGATAGTGACGGCGAATATCCTGTGATTCGCCAACGCGACTTGCCATCGTCCATCACCTTACCTTGCCTAAACTCTTGTACATCAATCGGAATGGGAGGTGAAACTGTGACAATTTATGAGTATTTCTATAATTCAGGCTCTTTTTTCAATTAAAATTTTAATTTTGAATGGGGGTCGTAACTCTTATAGTGTCGGTTAAAGATGAAGTACAGCGGATTTCCACCTATAAGGGAATCAAAAACAATTGAGTGCACTTGGAATTGGTTCTTCTCAGGTTGCGAACAGTTGCGGCTTCGTTTTTAACCCGCAGAAACCTTTTTTTCTACAAATTCTACAACTTTTCTGTTTTTTTTTAAGTAAATTTCATATTTTTCCCTCCCGGAAAAGTTACGACCCTTCAACTTTCCTTTTGTTCCCGAAAATTTTTACGACCCCCCCAACCACTCGTTGGCAAACTATCCACACCTGCTGGACCCTGCTTTCAGATCCCTCGAAAATTCTGTACAGTCAGCGTACTTTTCCCAGATTGAAAGGGTGTGATTTGGTTTCCCATCATTATAAATATGTGTTTTCCATACCATAACCGGTCAACAACTGCGGCTACAATGTGTTCTTCGTTTACCCGTTGATTAATTTGGGTTTTGATGCATTAACAGCAGCGGTATCGTTCGAATCGAGGGTCTAATTCCTTTTTCCCCAACTGGATATAGCAAATCAGTTCTGTGGCCATAACTGCATGTTATCATTTCTCCAGCTCTAGTCTAGTAATTAACGACGTATCATCTTTTGCTGCGAATTTACTGCATTGGCGGCACCACGTGGCAGCGGGAATTCCAACTCGGACGACGATCACTGACGCGCACCGTTCACTCACCTCAAGTCTGTCCCAATTAGGCTGTCCGTCCACGTGATTGGTGTTTGTGTTAAAGACAGCATGCACGCTCGTAAATGTGATCGAGGTAACTTTAACTTTGAGGAAGGTGGTAAAGGAGCAACTCTATATGCGTTTCCACAAGATGCGAAAAAAGCATGGCCTGAGCGATGCACAAAATAAGGGGAGAGTAAAGAAATGCAAGGACTACTCCAGCGGGCCGAAAACAACCAGCCTTTGAGGATGCTTTTCAGAGATGAAAAGCTGTTTACCGTGGAACAGCTACAACAGTCAAAACGTCCGGGTGCTTGCACATGACAGTCTCTGCCAACGCGTAGCTAAGATGCCTCCGAGGGCGCGGCCTGAAACGCCGCCCCATTCCATGTAGCGAGAATTTAAGGGTTTTAGCTACGATAGCTAAAACCCTCATATTCTTGTGTCGTTCAAACCACTGTTCTCTCTGACGCTAAACCCGTAAATTCTCGCTATAATTTTGTAGCGAGAATCTACGGATTTCGGGACAGCCTGTGTTGAATTCAATCTCAGACCCGCGTTGGCTACGCGGAACACAGGAATGCGGTTTGAACAGTGTTGGCACAGTCAACCCACGGAGAACTTGACACTCTGTGGGTGGTCGTGGAGGGTGACCCCGTGTCGCTCTCTGCAAGACCTTGCAAGGGATAATTTTGGCCGCTGGTATGCTGCAGGCCGTGGGGAAGAAACGGCGATGCGCTCGATCGCAGCGGGGATCGTCTTTCTAGTACAGATCAAGACTGGGTGGGTCGATCGACCGTGTGCTGCAACGAGAATAAGCGTAGAATAAGCGGGTGCCGTAGCGAGATTTTACGAAGAATATGCGGGCGCTGTAGCTAAAATTTCACCAACTGAGGCTAAACTTTCCGTAATTTACGTAAATTCTCGTGTCAAAATTGGACTAGATGCCTCCGAAACCCTGGGCATCTCTGGGCCAGTAGCAATCCCCCCGAAAGGTGGCAGCTACCGGCTGTCACTGCGTGGTGACTGGGTCAATCGCGTCTTGGCTATCAATATGGACGGGCCGGCATAGAATTGCACAGGCGGCGCTCAAGTTAATGACCATTGCAGTCAGCCACCTGGGAGCAGTGAGCGTTCTTTTGTGAGGTGGCTGACTGCAAGAAACGGGTGGTGACTTCGTTCACCGGCGCAGAGGAAAGTGAAATAGCGCGCGGAGGGAAGAGGAGCTGGGTCGATACCGCGGTCATAGGGTCGAGCACGTCCAATGGTTCTGACGTTTTGAAGCAAGTGCGCTCCAAGAAAGGGCAGTGGAGCGCTTGCGATCCGACCAGTACGCTGCCCACTTATCACCTAGCACAGCACGGCGGCCTATCTCGTTGTCTAGGTGGGCAAGGAAAAATTGCACCCGCCGGCTGGCGGCCATCCAGCTCCGCTGCCAGCTGATAGGAATGACAGGCGAAACATTCGAAGGTTTTATTGATGTTTCAATGATTCCTGGCAAAGATTAGTGGGAGATTAACGTCAGATTGTACGTAACTGTCATGAATAAGTCTCGTTTATAGATTTCACGTGCTTTAGTCCTATGCTTAGCTCAACTTCCAAGTCCTAGAAGTTGCTGTGGCCATATTCAACCATTTTCAATTTTTTATTTCAATATTCGCTCACCACAATTAAAATCAGATTTGCTTAGAAAGCCATCTAAGAAAGATGGCTGAAAAACGGTTTCGTTTTTCAGAAAATGCATCAAACTTACGTGATCCGCGTGTACTAGTTACTAAATGCTGTATAATAGTTTTGTCAAGTGCGGCTTTTAACTAAACTGCGTTTTCCTCTTTCACTTCAAGTTCACTTCTTTCTATGTTGACTGGGAAGCGTGAAACAGACTAATAAAAAAAATTCTTTGAACTTTTCGGTACACTGTGACAAAAACACGACTCCTCCACAATCATACTACAAAGTATTGTGTATCGTGGTTCAGTGGTAAGAGATCATCAAA
The DNA here is from genome assembly GCA_029168955.1 of Aplectana chamaeleonis. Classification (NCBI taxonomy): domain Eukaryota; kingdom Metazoa; phylum Nematoda; class Chromadorea; order Rhabditida; family Cosmocercidae; genus Aplectana; species Aplectana chamaeleonis. The sequence continues at coordinate 3,324,005 of JAPDOI010000025.1, forward strand.
CAAAAAATTTTCAGAATCGTTTTTTGAATCTAACATTCTCTCGCTTTGATGATTTTCGCGAAAAATTCCGAAATCCCATCATTCAAGGTTGAAAACTCATTAAGTCTGAAAGATAGACACATTTTCACGCTCCCGAAACCCATATCTACTACTGATAGTTCGATCAAAGTTACGATGAATACGAAGAACTGTGGAGGGAGTGTTTGTAGGAAAACAGAAAGAGTCCATAACGCATGAACATGTAGCCTAGTGGTCTAAGGCGCTGTGTTGGGCATCCGTCTCGTAGGATGGTGCGGTGCTGGTTCAAATACGTCGGATATTGAGAGTTTTGCATTCAGCGCTACTCTTCAAGAATGGTTCTCGTTCTATGGTGGCAACCATAGGAGGCATCTAGGCGTCATCGACCTCAGGTTGGCTGCCTCTTAAAAGTCACCACATTGGGGGATTGCTACTGGCCCTGGTTTCCGTGTGAGGCATTTAGCTGCGCGTTGGCGGAGGTGTGGAAGCCACCAAGGCGGGAAGATCGTTTCGCGCAGGATAAAACCCAGCGAGACCGTAATGGCTCGGATGCCTCTCGTTTTTGTTGAAAAATATGTGAGAATCGATGCTGAAACCTGTCTGCAAGCCATTCTCGAGCAACATATGTTATCGTGGTGGATGGAACAATATAACGAAGGACAACGGATGTTCCAACAAGATGGCTCTCCAGCTCACTGGTCTAAGAAAGTCCAGCATTGGTGTCGTCAGAAACTACCGGACGTAATCGCTGTGACTGAATGGCCAACGAACTGCATTGTTCAAGAGACCGTGTTCCGATTTTAGAAAGGCGCCAACTCAAAGGGTTTTGTCACTCTCTGCCGCTGTCGTGAGCTACACGCATTTAGTTTTGCAGTAGAAACGATGGGCCGCGAAGGATGAGAACAGCAGTTTTTCTTTACCTGCTTTTTTTCTTCGCCGTGATATCTAGTGCTCTAGTTGAGGGATTACAGCCGTCGCTAGAAGGCGATCGTCCTTGAAGTCGTTTCAGCTGCCAAACACTTGGAGCCGCTGGTTTTTGCTGAAACGCAGCCGGCCGTTTAGCTTAGTACCGGAGCACACCTCTGCGACATACTCATCCCTTGTTGATTTTGCTGATTTCCTGCTTCAAACTTTTTTATACATAATTTTCGTGATTTTGTTTACAATGTACATAGACAGAGAGGCTGCGAAAGTTCATTAAGATTCCGACGTCTCAAAAAGTCTTTGAAAACTTCTCTCAAAAGTTGAAACCTTCCTGGTTAGCTTACGGCTCTTGGAGCCTTCTTCAGACCTGAAACACAAGCATTAGACTTGAGCAGTGTACTGCTGATGAACCAACTCGCCTTGCTGAATAGCTCAAAAGATGGGCTAGTAGCCACTAGATCGTCGTGGTCTAACCCGAACCCCGCTCTTAAATATTGTGACGTACAGTAGTATCATGTTATCACCCTACAGTCTACAGTAACCGTGAACGCCCTTTATTCATGAAATGAGGTGAAGCACATTACATAACTCCTCTCTGTTATTAATTTGCGGTGATAAACGTCTTATCTCAAGAGCCCCCATAATTTTTTTATCCACTAAATTGTCCAGCGATCGGTGCAGTACTGTGATAATCAATCGAGGGGGAGCTTCCTGTGCAAGGTTCTATGCCTAGAGAAGCTGTTATTTGGCTAGGATGCAAGGTTATACAACGCCCTCCTGTGTTTGTCCATGCGTTGGAAAGGAGGCCTCATTGTTTCTTCGATATACTTTTCTCCACACCCTTCGCATTTTATTTGATAAACTGCCCCCCTGAACTGCCAAAATTTGGTGTCCCCACAGTACATACAGCCCGCCTACCACCCCTTTCTTCATAAGGCCTTGAGAAAGTGAGCAGTTTCCAGATTTGGAGGTGTACTGAATATGAGACGCACCGGAAGCGATGAAGCTTCTACGACACGGTTCATTCTTTGTGCCACGTCTTCATTCACGGAAGACAATACCATCGGAATACCATCTGCAGTAGTATGAGGTCTCCAAGAGTACACGTGTGCTGTATTGCGCTCAACCATCGAGTCCGCTCCCTCTGACTTACTCGTGCAAACTTTCTCCTTGGTCCTTATTAGGTTGCGAACAACGTTGACCTTCATATACGTTGGGTGACAACTTCTAAAATGCAGTAATACATTTTTCGACGCGGTTCTTTTGTACAGGGTTAATTAAGTGGTCCCCCCCGCCAGTTTTTACTCGTGTTGAGAAACGGGACAAACCCTTCTCATCCGGTTCCTCCATGAAGAACTTGATATCGTGCACAATCCTCAATCCCATAGCCGGTCCACGATGTTTCATGTAGAACTGCTTATTGGATTGAAAAATATATTGTATTTCACCACTGCCTCCAGTAGATCGCGTAGTTCACTTTTTTTCCAAACCGAACGTGTACACCTTTCTTCTGTTTTGCTTCATAAAACATCTATAGCGTCAAAGGTATTCACATTGGTATACAGTGATACCACGTCGAAGCTAGCATAGCTAGCTTCTAATGGCATTTGACATTCATTCAATGATGTCATGAATTCTTCTGTATTAACAATGTGAGCCGCGACATGTCGCAAAAGTGGGGAGAGTAGTTTCATCAACAGCCAGCTAATGATAGGACGCGTCTTGATATCGTTCTCGTTCAAATGTTTTGAAGAAGAGTCCCCAAACTTGTGTGTCCTCACCAGCGAATAATAGGTGGGAATCATGTCCTATCTATCATTTGGGTCATAACTACAGAATCTCCGCTTTTATCTCCTTACTATATCGCAGTTCCCCCTTTTTTAATAGGAGCATCTTCAGCCATTTCCGGTCATGCTCAGTCATGTTTGATCCAAACATTGTCCGCCCAGCATTTGTGTATACGTCTTTAAGACTCAGCTGTAAGGTTGTCAACATCGGCTCGAGGCAGGATCAGGCACAGCGGTGGTCCGGGTCGTCCCGCACAACGACTCCCCCCAGAGGGATATTTTTTTTCGGGTAAAAAAACCCTCTAGGAAAGGTGAGAGAAGATGAGTCAAAAAAATAACGACCCCCCTTAAAATTTTCAAGTTTTCCCAAAAAAAGAGACTCCCCTCGGTCCCACGGTGGTCCGCGGACCTCCGTGATCTTAACCCTGGCTCGAGGATGGCGGTCTGTTTTGGAACGGTAAAACTAGACCTCGAAATCAGAGCGGCGGCTAAGACTGTCGACATTCTATCCATGACCGAAAGACCTCTGTTTTCCCGCCATCGAAGCTGATAAGCAATTTTGTGGAACCCGACATTCAAGGAGTCCATTGTCCTTTCTAAGACCGGTTGTGCTGCAGCGAATGAGGATCCCAGTTTGGAAGCAGCCTCCATATCACTATCAACCTGATCGATGTCTATTATCGTGCATAGTTTCGGTGCTACTGTACTCCATTGCATGAAGGTCGGTTGTTGTTGCTCAGTTCGACCGTAAAGTGAGTGTTGAAATTTACGATCCAGTCGCTGTGCTTCAGCCTGGCGTAGGCGTGAGCATACTAGCTGGTTCCTTCGTGAAATAGCTTCCCACAACTCATCGCTGAATTTTGTTATCAGCTGATTTCTCGCCGCAATGTCTGTCTCCTGTCTTCGGCGTCAGTCAGCCATACTCGCCTCTAGGAGCGATCTTCGGAGTAAGTTGAGGCTATTCCGAAAAACGTCGTTGTACGTGTGGGGTATTGTCCAGAACAAACCTTCCACAAATTGAGGTGCGACACGTCTCGATTTCATCGTGAAAGAAACCTCATTGTTTCATCGTACACTACGCATGCTTGGTGGCATGCTATGTATTCCAATGTGATAACAAAACTGTACCTGCAGAAATGGTGACGACGCTGTTGTTGTAGATATGTGAGTATTCTGCTATCTCTTAGCCTCATAGTTGAAGAAATTTGCGTTCAAAACATGAAACAGATGCTTTGGATTGAAGTCCTAAGCTCCAAAAAAGTTGGGTCAGTCTGAAAATAAGAGTAAATACATCAAACCCCGAATTCCCTGCGCAAAGCGGGAGTTGTAATGATGACAGGCGAAAAATCAGTGGTAGAAGTCGTTTTTCCAAATTCAGCCGTACTGCGAGACTCCCACAGTATGCGACGAAGACGCTAATTGAAAAGCTGTTCCACCTTCTCATCTGCAGACAGCCGAAAATGTAGAAAACGGGCTCGTTAGTACGGACTACAGGAATGACTGATTCACCATCGAAGATAAAACGGGACTCACTCTGCCAGGTGTGTTATTAAACGTGGTAAACCCAGAACTTGATAGTATAGATAGATTGGATGAGCTATCAGAAGCCCATTAGTTGCCACACGAAGCGATAGCGAATCTGGCTTGGGTGTCGTAGTGGTAAAACTCTCACTGCATTATAAGATGGCCCCAGGTTCGGTTCCACACCTGTGCAGTTTTTCGCGTTCCTGCTTCTCACTCTAGGAACGTAAAAATCTTCGCTGATTTTAAGTAATTTTCATTTCCCCCTGTTAGGGCTGCTAATTCATGCTTACCTTACCTGATGTAGTCTTGCATAAACCAAAAACAAAGAGCAAAAAAGCAGAAATACACATTGCAAAATTTATTTACCAAAAATGTGAAAATACACAAGAGCAAAAAAGATGTATACTCTGTTTATCTTGAATTGCACAAATACGGTCCGCCAATGGTCCTCTAATTGTCCCGGAAGTACCGTGGTGTACGCCCACGACGCGTTCTCGGCAGACACGACGGCACAGTGGCAGGGTGGGTGGCCGAGTGACGGCAATGACGAATCGATCGCTCTGCACACCGGGTGCACACTCGGATCTGCCGAGAACGCGTCGTGGACGTACACTACGGTACTAGCGGGCCAATTAGAGGACTATTAGCGGACCGTGTTTTGTGCAATTCAAGATAAACAGAGTATACATAATCGTGTGTACACAGAAGTCGACCGTTTGCATTCCGAAGCGTGTTGGATGCGTAGTACTCACAACGCCGATCTTGGGCCTAGCAGATACCGTGCACTGCCGCTGTCTTCGGTAAAACTTGGTTCTGGCACACTCCTAAAAGTTCATAGAATATGTTACCCCAGAAGAGTTCATAGAGACCACGAAATGAAAATGAAACAGAGGAATGTAAATGCAATAACCAATACAAGAAAAATAGGAGCCACGGACACTGAAAAGGAGTCCCCAATGGGCTATGCGATACCACTTCGGACACGCACTGCGCGCCATGATGGCGAGCTATCGTCATTCACAGGATGAGGGATCGCCGCAACGCTGCTTGGCGGGAAAATTTGCGCGTTCAATAGCCACTCTCCCTCCGTTTTCCCGCACGCAATTTCTCCCGCCGAGCAGCGTCGCGGCGATCCCTCACCCAGTGTCGGACGATACAAATGACGTGGAATCGAGCCTACGTTGAGGCGCCTAATTCAAAAAGAAGAATCGAGGAATCCAAGCCACGGTAGAATACTTTGACAATTTCGGCGAAAATAGATTTATGTTCAATTAAGTGCGTGGAGAGCAGTAAGAGGGCATCCTACCAATGCGATTTGAAATTTTCCAGTTCTACTATTTATCAATTTTAGCGCTGTCAAAACAGTCAAGGACAATTTGAATAACTGTATACGAGCCATCTTTTTCCAAGATTTCGGAACCACTACCTGACTCATCGCGTCCATGTTTCTCACCAGTAGCGATTCTGCTCGTCCTCCTGAAGAGATTGTAGCTGAATTTAAAAGTCCAGGTCTGAGCGACATCAAACTCATCTGTAATCAGGACCTAGCTAAAACATGATGAGGCAATAAAACTGTAGGTGTCAAACAAGTCTACGTTTAAGATTTCAACACGGACGCATGGCGCGATTTGCATGGCTCTTTGATCACAAGAATTCCGGCTCCTTCCTCTTTTGTTCGAGTCCTAAACATCGGAATCACTCCACTATTGACGATTTTACGTCTGTTTGAAGAGGACTGGTCGTGTAAATCCTATAATAAAATTACTAATAAAAAATCATTACGATAAATAATTTTCTAGAATTGAAATTTTGCCGCAATAGTGTCCACATAATCACGACGACTCTGCTTATATTTTTCCGTTTTGTAGCGCCGCTTGTATATCCATACCAGACGTTTCCTTCTGCACCATGCCCGGTTGGTGGCGGCGCAACAAGGCAACGCCACCTTACAGGCCGTCGAATATGGTGTGTCGTGCATTCAAACATGACACACACCAATTTTACGCGGAAATTTATTTAGTGCTCCAGAGCCGGGAGAAGGACAACTTTGGACTGCGGAGAGGGGTTTTTATCACTTCTCGCCTTTCCTCTCCCCTTTATGCTTCAATATCCGCAGAATTGATGTGAGATTCCTCTTTGCTGTGAAGAACAACGCAAAATCATGCACAGAAGCGCAATGGCGCGGAAATGGGAAAGTCGTGAATATCTGGAATTGTGGCCAGATTGCGGAAATGTGAGAGCCAACTGCTACTATCCTCTAGCAGACGCGAATGACACTCGGCTATACGACTGTCGACATTGATTCAGCGGATACCTGTATCAGACCCCGCCACCACATGCTTTGGCATTGGCTGTGCGTTGTCGGGTCGCGCATCTACTGGGGCAATAAATTTCGCGGCTTCAAAAGCGGCATGTGCGACTAGTGAAAGGGTATCCGGAGCAAGTGGTGCTGAATGCGGTGCCTGGACCGGAGAATCTGGCAGTGCGACTGGAACTGAAGCAACCACTGCTGACATCTTCACAAGAATTGGACTTCCCGGCAGATTATGATCTGCCAAAAAATCGGCTTGAAAAGAGTGTCCTCTCTTGTTTGTGCAGAATGTCGAATGTCCATAGCTTGCCAAGAGCCGTGCGGATGGTACTATGCGAAAGACGGACTCGTGCGAGAGTGGAAGTAGTCTGGTTCCTGCAAGGACGAAAGTTGTGAAATGGTCGAACTGCTGCGTCACATTGCATATAAATGCGCGAGTGAGTGCGTGAAATTGAATGAAGCATGAGGAATGCGTTTGTACAGGCCATAAAACGGCCAAAGTCTTACCGTCGACTGCGTACCACGCGCAGCGCGACCGCACGCGCGTCGGAAGCAGACGAGTTTTGGCCGCCGCGCGACGAGTTCCGGGCGGCGCGCGACGTTTCGGTCTCCGCGCTGCGGGCGAAATTCGTCGTGCGGCGGCCGAAACTCGTGTGCTTCCAACGCGCGTGCGGCCGCGCAGCGCGTGGTACGCAGTCGACGATGAGACTTTGGCCGTTTTATGGCCTGTATCGTCAATGACTGGATGAGGGATCGCTGCGACGCTGTTTGGCGGGAAAATTGTGCGCGGTGAAAACGAAGGGAGAGTGGCTATTGATCGAACGATATCGCGCCCAACTGCTGAGCGCGGCTATCTCCCTGTTAGACACCAACGATAAAAATTTAGGTATTAGATCATAGAGTGAGAGCTGGGTTTTTGTGGCTGTACAAACATGTTTTGAGTAACGAATTTTGTCAACTTAGGGGAAAGGTTGAAGGTCTACTAGGTTTTTAGTCGTTATTTCCGCTTGAACCCAATTATTTTATGGTTAGCTGATTAGAGGATAAAACGAGATTAGTGAAACAGCGTTTTTGCAGAGAAAAACTGTCCAGAAATCCATTGACTGCTGCGCCGTTTTGAATGTTCTGAATGTTGAGAAATCGGGTTGGTACTGGATGCGTCTGCGTCGCGTGTGAAATGGATTGCAAAAAATGATAACAAATGTCAAGCCACGTGATGTTACGACGTTGGCCGCGAGGCGGCTATTGCGTTTTAGATTGGAGCGGGTTTTTGTGTTGGAAAATGAGAAAGGTTTTTAAGCAAATTGCGAATGGTTTGCAGTGCATTAGCCTTTCAGCGTATTATGGTACTTTTCTGCGCTTGTTTACGCTGAGGGCTTGCTGCAGACGTTGTCTTGAAGTGTATTTGCGAGCGATTTTTAATTATTTTGTCCACTGGTGGCGTTGCTTCGATGCTGGATTATTGCCATGATAGTGTGACTTGAAACAAACATAGAGGGGGGGGTGCATTATGAGGTTACTACGACGGCAAATTGAACTATCAGCTGCGTGTTTCGCAGTGTATTTTGCGAATTTTTTCAGCTTGGATGATATCTCGCTCTCACGATGTGACACTGGAATGGGGTATGAGTGTGAGATAACGTAGTCCAAGACTAATGCTACACTCAAAACCTTGAATTGGTTTTTTTTTTAATCGTCTTCGCCCCGACAAATGCAAGCAGATGTGGGTCTCTCAGAGGCCTTCAACTGGAGTTTGTGTGGACGGACAACGTATCGAACTGGTGGACGATTTCTGTTATTTGGGCTGTTTGCTGAAGAACGATGGTAGTTATGCAGCGGATATTCGACAACGATGTGCGAAAGCTACGTCTGCATTCAATTCTCTAACCAAGTGTTTGTGGTCTACCACCATCGCGAAGGAAGTCAAGTTGCGCGTCTACCAATCCGCTATTCGCCCTATCATGATGTACGGATCGGACACGTGGGCAGCACCGAAAACGCAGATGGAAAGGTTGGATTTCACGGAGAGGAAGCTTTTTAGGCGTTTGCTTGGATATTTCTGGCCGCGTGTATGCCATAACGAAGACCTTTACAAGGAAATCGACGCAGTACATCAACGCTTGACACGAGGAGGTGCCAGCATCTCCTAACGCCATCTCAAGCAGCAATGGAAAGTCGACTTCGACTGCTCGGGCATATACTAAGAAGAACGCCGGATCGTCTCGTACAACACGCTTTAAAAATGCTTCCAAATCCTGTCTGGAAACGGCCACCTGGGCGTAGGCGAAAGTTCTGGACGGATGTGGTTAAAGAGGATTTAAAGTCACTCGGCATCGAAAGACAGTTCAGGCGCGATGTTTCGTTTTGCAGGAAATGGAATAGTGACAGCTGGATGGAATGTGTTCAAATTGTGGCTGAAGACCGTGAAAAATGGACACGGCTGACTACTAGGACGGCACACCTCGGTGAAGATGCGGAATGACCGCGTCAGGCGAAAGCCAACCGATTAAGTCAAGTAAGTCATCATTTTAGGTGGTCTAAAGCTAGAAGCTTTTCGCAGAAGAAGTTGAGTTTCTAGCTAGACAGATTATTTATAAGCAATCAGAATTTCTCGTGGATCCCTCATTGTCGATGCATGTTATGACAGATCTTATGCAGCATTCACTCGAGATATGGGAATGTCACCTGAACTATGTAGTTTTTTGGAGAGCGGAAGCGACTGTTTGTCACGTTAGCGTTTTTTTTCAAGCGATTGTGATTTTAAACATAAGCCTGTCGTGCTGCAGAGCTTTCCATAGATGATCTCTAGCTGCGCAAATTTGATTGAGTGATCTCCTACTGACACGAAAAGGTTTGCTCACGAGCAGAACTAGCCGTGAAGTCCTGGTACAACTGGGCTTCTAATAACAATCAGGTCTAGAACAACAGAAGACAGTGTAGTTGTCGGGGCAACCTTCCCGGGAAAAACTCAATTTGGCGCACTAAATCTGATATCCAATCGAGACGTGAAGTACAGTTTAGAGGCAGCGTTCACGATGATCATCCTCGATAACTTTCCCCAGTGAAATGATATGATAGGGGGATTCTAGGCTCCCAGTGCCAAAAGAATGGTAGCAAACGAGCCATCAGTGGAAAAAAAGGCTGCAAATAAGTGTTTCGGTGTTACAGAACCGCCCCGTGCCCCATTTAAAGGCAGTGTTCACGATGAAAAAAGTTTTCGAAATTCCACTAGAATTGGGTAGTGGAGGGACACTCTGTAACGTTAACGTCGAAAGAACGCATAAAAACGAGCCGGGAAGAGCCCCAAAAGAGCCCGAAGTTGCAACTTCGAGCGCATTGAAAACCCCAAAAGCGCATCACACGCCCACCGACGTGAACAAATGAATGCTCGAGATCGTGAGATGAGCGATGATTTTCAATCATTAGCCCCGTTCTTCCCTTTATTCTCAGCTTCTCTCTCTACTCAGGTCAGCTCGCATAGATCGGCTGCAAAAGACGGAAGTTACAAGCCTCGGACAACTCGTCCACCATGTTTCCATAGCTCAATCTTTGAGGGACTACAACTCTGTTCCCAGAAGGTCTTGTACGATTTCAGAGACATCATTGGAATCAGCATAGGGCCGTTTTCAAGATAGGCGGAAAAACAGAGAAACGATTTTCATCGTGAACACTGCCTTTAAGCCCCTCCCCAACCGACGTGAACAAATGAACACTCGGATTATAGGAATGATAAAGTTAAGAAAGTGCTGATGAGTAAGCTGATTGCTTGAATGCACTGATAGTCATCATCCTACATAGCGATCGATCCCTCCTCGCTCAAAAATCAACGTAAGCAAGGGATGGCCTTCCTTGCTGAAAACGCAGCTTTCACGTGCTTCTTAAGAATGTCTTACCATATAGGGCACCACACCTGTATACCGTGGAGATACTGGAAGTGCAATCTATCTTGAACCCTGCCTTTGAACTGTGGTTGTTGAGGAGATGCTGAAGTTCGGCCATTTGTCGACCACGGGTGTGAGCTTGATGGTGCAATAGCTCACACAACCTTAGCATTCGATGCGCGTCCAATTCGCATTAAACTCGATTACCTACTCCAACTCAGAGGCTCTATAGCTGGATCACGTGCTCCAAACAGCAGCATATGCAGCAAATTCCATCGGAGGAGCAATGCTGCAAAATTTTATCTAGTGATGCATTTGAGTGCCGTCGGCCCTAAATCAATGAAGGAGCGGCAGGGGTACGGCACAAGTAGTGGCAGACTCGTGCATCATAGACATAGCTGATTGTCTGCTGAATGACCTGCACAACATTTAGAATTTCAAATAACACATTGGCTACCTTAGCTTGTAGGTTCAAGCGTTGCTGTTGAGCGTTGTTTTTTATCAGCTCCACCTAAAATATAACGGATCTGTCAAATCCAAATATCTGCTTTGAGTGCAGAATATTCTGAATGCCAATGGAGACATATGAGCTGATATCAGTTTTATTTCAACACTTTTCTCATTTGAAGGCGCTGTTCAACCTCAGCTACAAAACCCGCGGTTTTCGCATAATGGCGATGTAGGTAAAAGGATATGAGGATAAAGTCCTCGGCGTATATCAAACTTCTGGGGATGTGCCACACATTCGACCTCCAGAATCGTAGAGGCTTTTGAATGTGTATGGGGCCTACACAATGACTTTCGGGGGCCAGCCGAGGTTCAAGTCAGTGTACTGATCCTCACAGACAAGTCTGGCATCAATTTACAGACCCCGGAGGAAAAGAAGGCTTGGTTGACCTTGGGCGAGGATCGATCGCTCGACCGTGTGCGTGACAGTGGTGCCTCTTGCAACTGCCCCACACTCGACCCTGCGCGATGTAGATATAGAAAATAATCGAGATATAGAAAGAAGCCACTACGTTACGTTCCCCCCCCCCGCTTTAAAAGCTACTTTGGCACGCCCACTTTGTCGAGCTTTAAATCTTAACAATAGCTAGATGCGTGCTGTATTTCAACCAGCAGCCTCGTTAGTCCCTTTCTCATCGGCTTATCTGTTCACTGGTGCTCATTTCCGTGCATCGGTTAGAAATTACCCAAAATGCAGGCTTCGAAGAACTCTCTCACCACACTTTCGCCATTCAAATGGTCATATTTTCGTTTGTAGGGGTTTTGTGCAAATCCTGAAGTTCCATTCGGAGAAGCTTGTGGTCAAGAAAGGCAGAGGTTTGAGAAAAGTAACCCCTGATTCTGCTGTGCGTTCAAAAGTGCTAAGTCTGTCTGTACTAATGACAAATATGATAAGGAGAATAGCTGCGTGTCACGCCTCCAATTCTCCCTTTAAAAATCGCATGTCTCGTGATGATAAACTTGCGATTTGTGCGATAATTAGTCAAAAAATGTGCTCTGTCAAAAAATTCATGTTCTACTTGCTCCTTAGACTTTTTTGCTATGTTATATGATCTTCAGCGTGGTTTAATTATGACCGGGAATCATGTTTTCTTAGCATGCTGTGTTAACCAGGTGTCGGAATTGTGGAATCGACTTGGTTAGTCAGCCGTTTCTGCAAGCCCACCTTTATAAGAGGTCTGAAAGTATATGTAAACAGCGTAATTGAAAATTACACGGTGAAGAGCATCCCTGTGCACCAGTAGCCAGTAAAACGCTTTAAAGGAAGGTCGTGAAGGTAAAACGCAAGTGAGGATTTCGCAAATCACAACGGCCACAAAGATCATTTCTTGTGAATGTACACTCGCTTCAATTAATGTTCAGTTTCATGTTCGTAGACCTTCTCTGCAGTACTGTTCATTTTATGACTCGCAAGGGAAGTCTTTCAAGCATAGTCCGAAGTGAACAGAAAAATTACCTCGCGTGGTTGCTCATACTTCTATCAGTAAAGATTGCGAGTGTCTCGTCTTCAAAATCAGATATTAGGAAGAGGTATATGCTCGAAACGATGAGTGGATACTAACGCCTATTTTTTACGCGCAATCATCGTTCAGTAATGGTGATCAGGTGTGCAGGACACGAGTACGTAGTGAGACCTCGGTTAACCTGAAGTCCACCATGGATAAGGCTACATAAATGAGAGTATACACTCAGTAGCATACTTGCTCAATACCATCTCTTCAAGGTATTGCATTTTGCCGATCTCGGACTGCGTCAAAAAAATCTCTTGTCTCTCAATAGAGGGTCCGGGCAGGATTTCCATTTCGAGACTTTGCGCACAGTCGAATTGCAGACCAAAGGAAGTCTCACTACAAAAACCGCACAAAAAATAACGGTTTTATTTGAACTAATTAAGCCTCTAGATGAGATCCAGTTGTAAATCAACAATCAACAAGGGTCCAAAAAAATTTCATTTTTGAGATTGTCCGCTAAGTTAGATTCTACAAAACTCCTAGATGGGGCTTACCTAGTCTAGTACGACGTACCTAGCACAAATTTTCGGAAAAGTTGAAAATGTGGCCAAACCTTCCCTTAGAGCCTTTCTGACGGATTTTTTTTTCTGTCCGAGCTCAGACGATGTCGGAGAGCAGGAAAAAATTCTGTATGATCTTAATGAGTCTGCATGGCTTTCGAAATAAAATATTCTGCAATCAGATCCTCTCCAGAACGGTGGGAAACTCAGTGAAATCGTCATGTCTAGCTTCCAAATACAATACAGGGGTCTTCTCACTTACTTGTGGAACAAGACCTACCTGGACCATCTAACCTTGACATCATGCCAATAACCACTCCTGCCGTGACCAAACATGAGCGCGTTGCAGGGAAGCAGCTATTGTTTTCGTTGGACGACTAGTACCTATAACGTCTTACTTCACGCTGGTGGTAACCTCTGGTACATCCCTAGTGACCTGTTGATTTTGACTATCACCAGAAGCGGAGCGGTGGGCCTCGGTGAAATATAACTAGTGATAAGGAGGTTTCGACAAAAAAGCCACCGTTCCGAGCTGTGATAACCGAAAACCTGAGTTTACTTGGAATGAAACAGTCTGTGTGTTGACAATCATTGTATGGGGCGAGCCGCGACGCTGCTTGGCGGAGAAAAAATTGCACGCGCGAAAATCATGAGAGGATTGCTATTGATCCAACGAATTTGCGCCCCTTTGCTGAGCGCGTCTTCCTACTCGATAGACACTGACGAAAATACTGTTAACTATGAGTTAACTTGTGGAAGCGCAGTCCATTAGAACATTCCACACTCTAAATACTTCTATTTCACTATCATTATGTATTACTACCATTTTCTACACTCAAAGTGCCATCGTCTTATTATTATGGTACCCGGTTTGTGCGTTGAACAATCGGGTTCGCAACTAAGTAATTCCGAATAATTTCTAGAAAATGATATACCGTTTTTCATGGAACGAAGTGACGCTTATTCTGTAATGTTGCGCTCATTTTTAGCAATGAATTTTTGCCATCTTTAAGGCAGCATCATAATTCCACGCTCATAAAACTTCTGGTTTTTATCAATCAGGTACGATTTGACATCATTATTGAAATTTTATCCATTCAAGGAGTATTGCAAAGATCGAAATAAAAGTATTCAGATGGTGCAAGGTCCGGACTATATGGTGGATGTTTCAAAACATCCCAACCAGGCGGCAAATTGACAAATCGGAAAGGTGTTGTATTTCATCATGACAATGCAAGGCCACACACATCTTTAGTCACTCGGCAAAATTATTGGAGCTTGGTTGGGAATTTTATGAACATGGAATTATGACACTGCCTGAAAGATGGCAAAAGGTCATTGCTCAAAATAGGCAGTACATTACAGAATGAAGTTATTTCGTTCCATGAAAAATTTTTCTATTGTTTTCTAAAAAATCCGCAATTAGTTGCCAATCCAATATAACCGATGATGAAATATCGGAAGAGGATTGACGTCCTTCGCTGCCCAACTTCGAATGTTGATTGCTGGAATATCTTGAACCTCCTCAAATCTCATATTTCTCTCTGTTTCTCTCTTCGATAAATTTCTGTGATCTCCTTTTACCATCAACTATGATGTCGAATAGATTTTCAGGGGAACTCGTTCTTATGGGCTGGACACAATTGATCCAATTCAATATATGTGTACCGCCATTATTGATCGATTTCTCAATTTCTTCAAATTACACGAATTTTTCCCGTTATCCATCATATTACCCTCCAAATTCGATGGATAACACATCAGCTGCATATCCTGGAAGGGGCAATGCAATGTTTCGTGTCCGCAGCAGCTTGGATAAACATTCTCTCGTTGAGCCGGATAAGAGAGCGTGAGTGTATTTTGCACATGTTAAACACTTCTTCCGTTTGGAGCACACTAATCAACTTTTTGTTTCGACTCTTAAAGTGAATACTTCTTGAGCAATTCTACCGCCGTACTTATTGGCAGCTCGCAACGCAAAGGTATAAGCATACAAAAAAGCCATATTCACAAATGATGAATCAAATCATTAGCATTTCAAAGAAGTTTCGACCAATTCGATTGAAAGCTTCTCAAATCTGACTATTTAGTAGAGAGGAAAATTATTCGGAGCGATATTTTATTGCTTTGCGGTCCACGGTTGCTATCCTGGCGATTTTCGAAATTTCCCCAACTGCCGCTTTTCTCGTCATTCCATCTCTTTCCAACAGCATGAAGCATTTCGCTTTTTTCCAATATGCACCGAGACTCGTGGCGTCAAGTCGCATCCTCTAGAATATTCAATTTTTCACAAAATAAGAAGCTGCAAACTCGACATCGATGGCTGCGATGCGAATATTTCGTTAGCCCAGTACGCCTACTTGGCCCGCCCCGCACCCCGTTTTGACGAGCTTGTGGCGCCGCGGACGTCTTCGATGGCAAATCGCCAAGCAACTTCGCCACTTCCAGCCTGAAGGATTGGCGCACAGTTTATCTATAGCGCGCGGTTGCGGAAACTCCCAGGGCGCGTAAATACGTTCGCGTCCTGAACCTGTACGTAAGTTCGAACCCCTTACTTTAGCTTATTCTGAACGCTTTTCCCCACCGTTCGTCGATTCACGATCAAACAACGCCATTTTTAAGTCAAACCCAAATACTATACTCATCGTGAACGCTGCGTTTGAGTAAGATTTTTGAATGAACCGGGTGAGTCGAGATTGTAATGATCATCTTCGTCAAATGAGAAGACCTTTGTCTCTTCCCCCATACCGACTCTTCCATTTTTAGCCAGACCTTGCTTCTATTCAAACTCGTCAACCATTTTTTACCTCTTTAAGACACCCAAAAAATGAAGTGTGGTTTGTAAAATAGAACACTGCTTTAGGGAACATTTTAATGCATATTAGAACATATATTGCACAGAGTTGAAGGAACGCATATGAATATAATAAAGACGGGAGGGGAGAAAAGCACATAAGGCACCCGTGGGGGGGGGAGGGGTAAGGAAGAGAAGTCGTAGATGAGGTTTGCAAGAAAGCTCAGAGACAGGAATTCCAACTGTGGTAACAAGCCAACAGCACACATCTCTACCGACCGCTGTTGCTCAGCCCGCTCAGCTCCTTGTGGATCATGAGGTGCGTTGGAAAGCAAACCTTCCGAGTTTAAAACACCCTCAGACCAAGGCTCAGACATTAATACCGGGTAATGGGGCAGGCAATACCGGCATTGTACTCAGGCGAGTTCTAGTATTCACTGCCCCTTAGACGGTACATGGTGGAGCGCTCACAAGTTGAATTATGGCCTCTCTCCCAGCATACACTGCCCTCCCAGCCAATGAATGGTTAAGCCCTCACCCGTTGTTCACTGCCCAGCACCCGGTGAACTCGGACCGCTTCCCCCGTGTTCTCTGCCCCCTCTGCCAGTATGTGGAGGTCCGCTCACTTGGTTTTAGTTGCTTACCGTGTGAATGAAATCGATCTGCAGGAGCAAATGAAGCTTCTAGCAGGCCCACCCTATTCCACAGCAACTTCAAAGCTCGCGTTTCATCCTTGAAGCGGCAAGCCTTACCTTGCTTAAAAATACATGAACTGGCCCGCTGTCACGCCCCTACGATCACAGCGAACCGAAAAGGTTGAGAGGTCAATGATTCAAATCGCATGGATGACCACCTGTTCGATTGCCATCACCATAACTCGCTCGAAGCTTACCTTGCCGGCGCCGTATATAGCCCTGGCTTGCTTTAGCTTTTCAGTGTTTGACGAATAATATGCATATTCACCCCGTAAAGCCGTGCACCTCATCCGGCAATGCTATGTGTGCCCTCTCACCCGGTGATATGCTCTTCCGTGGAATTATGTCCGCCCGCTCATCCAGAGAAGGCATGCCTGTCATTCGGTAAAATGCATGAACGCCTGCTCACCCAGTAAAGCGCTCCGCCCCCAAAATAAGCCTGCCCGCTCAGCCGTGGAGCCTACTTCTCTGCCCCCTCACCCAGTGTTATTGTCTGAGTATACTATTTTGCCATGTCAGGCTTGCGATGAGAGGACTACGAAAGTCGATGCATGTGAGGGTAGAGGAGGAGTGAGATGGGTTGGCAGCAAGCTGCCGTGCAGTTGAACCTTATGAGCAATCTCAGTTCTGCCGTTTCAGTTCAGGACTCCTGAGAATGTGCCATAGCAAATCTTGAGTCGCTATCGCACTTTATCCGCATGTCCGCTCTGCCTCATTTTACAGTGCCGCTCATCCCTTCAAAGATAATCATTCATATAGGGAGCCAATTCCGTTGAGAAAACTGTCAATGCATATTCTGAGACAACTAATGGTTGAACCATTTCCAATAAATATCTGAAGCTCCGATTCATATACACGATACAACAGTTACTCTGCTAATGGTGCATGTTAAGCAGTACAACATTATCGGATGAAAAAACTGCTGTCTACACCATAAAATACATAATCCAAAATTGTCTTCCTACTCGCGAAATGGGCTTGACATCTTTCATTGCCTCAATGATGGAAGATGGAGTGATGGATTTCGATTTCATGTTCTGGCCGACAAGGTTCAGGGAAAAGTTGTATATCAATGACGTAATGTGAGTTACTTTCAAAAAGCCTTTGAATCTATAAAGTTTCACGAGTTTCGAGTAGCTGAACTGGTTTAAATCATGGTCCGTGGCAAAGCCTCTGCCTGTCTGGTTAAAGCTGTCTGAAGGAGAGTTTGCTACGGGCCATAATTCTGAGAATTAGTGCCGCGTCTCCGACGCGCCTCCACCGGCTTTGCGCCTACTGACCGTGTCGCGGAAGATTTCAGGGCTACGGTGAGTCGTGAGACAGTCCGAGATCGCGTTGGAGTCGCGGGGCAGCAGAGGAAGGGTCGCGGCTATATTTCTCAGAGGATTCGGCTGCAAGCCAAAGATCAACATGCGGGTGCGCGCGTCGGAGGATAGCACGTCAAGGTATCATCACATTAGTTCGTTTAATGGATCAATCTGGCCGATACTTTGCTGTGTTCAGAGTAGCACATCGTTAACGGGAATTCATTATCGCAAGCCTCTTGATTACAAACATTAGCTAAAGGGTTTCCGCCGACTCTCGAGATGACCCGCTAAATTGGGCCTCAATACGGACACGAACCGCGACAGTTGGCGTAGTGGCTTAATTGAAGCTTGCTGATATATCAGTCAGGAACGTTCTCGAATTTTAGAATTCATGCTAGACTTGGAGATACTCTAGAGCGGAAAACCACTTTTGTTTTCTCTCTCCCTCAATCCCATATATGAAGCAAACCAAAGTAGGTAGAAAAGCTTGAGACATTAAAGTTGCATATGCATGTTATTGAAGCCTTTTGAAGACTGTTCAGTTTTTTTTGAAAATACAGAGTCCCTTGATTGGTCGACTCACCCAAAGAAGACAAGCACCATGGTAAAAGCAGACGATCAGCGTAAGACAAGTATTCATTGAGAATGGACTCCACAGATGTGCAATTGAGCGTACTATCGTCTCTCCCACGAGTTCGCGGGGTTAGCTTGTTTGCACTTTGCTCGCCATTTGTTCTTGTCAGCGGTGTCACTGAATTGCGCTCCAGCCATGTCCGTTTTCACTGGATTAAGTCATCGGGTTTTAGGTTATCCGCAAGGTCTGGTCCCTGCAACTTCCACCTTGAGTGCGGTCTTAGCTACTGAATCCTTTCCCTCCTTTGGTCCCTCCTTTGAACATGGTGGCCAAACCACCTGAGGCAGTACTCTTTCATCTTCGCAGCAATGAGTTCCACTGCAGAGGTGGAACGCACCAGGTCATTCGTTACCCTGTCCTTCGAGGTAACTCTCATTGACCACCTGAGCATCCGCATCTCCATCAGTCTCTGTGGCCGGCCAGAATTCGGTGGCGTAAAGGACGACTGGCCTTATTACCGTTCTGTAGATTGTGAACTTGAGGCTTACTGGTATCTTCCTGTCACACATTACTCTAGTTGTCGCTCTCCATTTCGTCCACGCTGCATTGAGGCGCCCATAGGCATCCAGTAAGTAGCACGTCGCCGGCAGATGTAATCCTTGATTCGAGGTACTTCAAAGTGTCCACCTTCTTGAGGTCGTTGCCATTAATGCTGATGGATCCTTTTTCGAATCTCGGTCCACACTCCGTGTACTCGGTTTTGGCGACGTGCTAGCGTAGCCCATAGCGCTGCAGACTATCATTCCATATTTGTACTTGAACTTGCAGCTCCTCTCGCGGCTCAGCAGCTAACATTACGTCGTCAGCTTACAGAATAGTCCATGGATGTGGTTTATGGAGTTCTCGAGTAATTTTATCCATGCATAGGATGAACAGCATCCTTGGTGGGTCCCGACTCGAAAGGAAAAGGGGCTGCTAGTTCCCTCTGAGCTCCTGACAACACTGCTCGGATTCGCGAATAGCAAACATACCCACCACACGTACTCTTCTGGCACTTCATGTGACTTCAACGACATGTATACATATGAGATGGTGGGGGATGCGATCAGAGGCTTTTTTCTAGGTCGACAAACGCGATATGAATGTTACGATACTTTTCCCGGTGTTTCTCTATTGAGAGCCTGACTGAATGTATGGCGTCGACGGTACCACAGCCCTTGACAAACCCACATTGATTTGCGGTCATTGTCGCGATATCACCCCTGAGTCGATTCTCCAGGATGCGCTCGATTATCTTCATTGTGGGTCGTAGCAAGCGAATGGGCCTATGAAAGGAGCATCAAGCAACATATCTTTTACCCTTCCAGATTGGCACCGTTACACTTGTTTACCAGATATTCGGGGATCTGCCATCAGCGATAATCCGACCAAACTGCTTGGCGAGCCATTCAGAACCATGCTCACTTAACAACTTCCACACCTCAGCAGGCAGATCATCCGAACCATTTGCTTTGTTCAGCTTCATTTTAGGGACTACCTTACGGACTTCATCTGCTGTAATACGAGGGACAGGTCCTTCAAATTGCTTACACACTGGATTCGCGGATGTGGGAACTCTTCATTCGAGATGACGTTGAGATGTTCTTGCCATCTTTCTAGTACATCATTCGGGCGTCGATGAATGCTACTGTTGGTTGCTTTGATGGTATTGATATGCTGTACTTTCCTTTGCTGCTTGAGATGGCGTTAGGAGATGCTGGCACTTCCCTCGTGTCAAGCGTTGATGTACTGCGTCGATTTCCTTGTAAAGGTCTTCGTTATGGCATACACGCGGCCAGAAATATCCAAGCAAACGCCTAAAAAGCTTCCTCTCCGTGCAATCCAACCTTTCCATCTGCGTCTTCGGTGCTGCCCACGTCTCCGATCCGTACATCATGATAGGGCGAATAGCGGATAGGTAGACGCGCAACTTGACTTCCTTCGCGATGGTGGTAGACCACAAACACTTGGTTAGAGAAATAAATGCAGACGTAGCTTTCGCACATCGTTGCCGAATATCCGCTGCATAACTACCATCGTTCTCCAGCAAGTAGTCCAAATAAAAGAAATCGTCCACCAGTTCGATACGTTGTCCGTCCACGCAAATTCCCGTTGAAGGCCTCTGAGAGATTCACATCTGCTTGCATTTGTCGGGACGAAGACGAAGTCCATAGGCTGCGGCCAACTTCGAAACGAGGTTCACAATCCTTTGCAGTTTTGCGTTGTTTTCAGCGAATAACACAATATCGTAGGCGTACTCCAGGTCGTTGTTCCTTTGTTCATGTCCTCGATTAACCGAACATACTTTTCCGGGACTCCATCTGCTCGCAGAGCATTGAGCAATCGGTCACGATGAAAAGAGTCGAAGGCGGCTTCAAAGTCCAAAAAAGCAAGCTGTAATGGCTTCGTATACCGCTGCCACGATTCGATTACTCTTCTCACGACGAACACTTGGTCGATGGTCGATCTTCCAGGTCGAAAACCGGCTTGCTCATCTCTGGTCGTTCTTTCACGATGTTTGATAAGTCGCTCGAGAATGATACGTGCTAAAACCTTGTACATGACACGAAGTAGAGAGATTCCTCTGTAGTTCTTAGGATCCGTGACGGATAGCTTCTTGTGAAGAGGTACGATGATCGCATGTCTCCACGAATCGGGTATCCTTTCGCTCATCCATATGACACGGATGGTGTTGGTCATTTCACGAATCCCAGACGGAGGAAGAGCTTTCAGCATTTCAGCAGTGATGTTGTCATCTCCACCTGCCTTTCCATTCTTCATTTTCCAGACACAATCCAGAACTTCAGATTCAGTCGGCGGTTCCTCAGTGACATCGTAATGTGCTCTCTGAACGTGCGGGAGCTCTGGTACTGATGGCGCTGGAAGATTCAGTAGTGAACTGAAGTAATCCTTCCATAATGGCAGCGTCGCATCACCAACTGCAACTGCATTGGAGACAGGAGAACATCTTTTCATCTTCCCGCTATACTGTCGCAGCAACGTGTAGGCTTTCTTCGGATTCTTTTCCTCCCAAGCCTTTTCGAACTCCTTAGCTCTACACGTCCACTCTTGTTTGCGGTCGCTTTGAAGCTGCCAACGCAACTTCCTCGTCAGACGCTTCTCCTTCACGAAGTTTCCTGCAGTTTGGAGAGCACACACTATGTTGTAGAAAGATGTTGTTTCTTCTGAGACGTAGGCAAACTTCTTCTTAGGCTGTACAACCGGGAGTGCCTCTTCCGAAGCGTCCTGGATGCACTTGACAAAACAATCCGCGTCGCAAAGTTTCTTCTTAGTCTGTACTCCGATATGAACAGAAACGCGTTGTCGGAATTTCCTTCTGCATTCTTCATCCCTGAGACTTGTCGTATCAATCCTCTGGAGACGCTTAGCCCCTCGCTTCCTCTTATGCCTCTTATGAATCCTCGCAGTGAAGTTCAACAGGACTGGACGGTGATCCGAATCGAATGCGACATCCCACAGAGCTCTAGATCTTCGAATGTCCGATACTGGAATATTCCTCGTCAGAACATATTCGAGCTGTAGTTTCAAAGTTGTCATCTTCCGCTTCCGCTGCTCTTTCAGAGATAGCTGGGTTGGTCACTGCCACGTAAGCTGATGGCGGCGATGATTACTCTTGAATGTCAATGCAATAATCAGACCACTGCGTTCACAAAAGTCGACAAGGCGGTAGCCATTGTCCGATGTTTGCTCCACTGGGTAGAACCATTTACCGAGTACTTCGGATTCCTGATCAAGTCCCATCTTCGCATTTGCGTCAATCCCCACCACAACAGCATGTTGACAAGGTACCCTGGCTATCAACGTATTGAGTTCCTCGTAGAAGGCATCCTTGGAATTGTCTTCGGCGGTTTCGGTGGACGCATGAGCACTCACTATCCACAGATTAAATCCTCTGTGATCCCGCAGTCGTACGAATGCATTCCGGCACGACGTTGAGCCAAACTCCTTGACCATACCATTGGAATCCTTCCTTACAGCTATTGCGCAGCCTCCCACTCTTCTATCTTCAGCGTTACCGCAATAGATGGTGTACTCTCCGACGCTGATGACGGATCTATCCTTGCGGCGGGTTTCCTGCAAAGCAGCGAACGGTGCATGGAAATAGCTCAGAAGTCTAGATAGCGCAGTTTTTTGGATATCACTCGACAGCGATCGACAGTTCAGGGTGGCGAAACTGTGGCTTGTGGCCAAAGACTCCATGGACCCCTTAGGTACGGATCCTAAGGTGATATGGACCAGAAGCCGCAGTGTGCCGGACGGCGACACCTTTATACAATGTATGAGATACTTTGTGATTTATAAAAACTCCTTTGTGATTCATAAAAATTTTGGATACATCATCAAATACATCATCAAGTTTAGAATATTTATTCTTGGCTAGGAAAGATTTGAGAGGGCGAAACAAATGATAGTCAGAGGGAGCTAGATCAGGAGAATAATTAGGCCGAAAACTTTGGAAAATCGACAAACAAAACAGAGAGTGATCAGCGCCCCAAAAACCGCCCTGATAGAATTTTAACTCAAATCTGGAACATTTTTCTGAAGCACTTTCAGAACCCCTAATTGATAAATAAGCGCCCAACCGAAAATCCGTACAGGTCCAAAACGCTATCAGTCTGTGCGAAATTTCGAAAAAGAGCTCCCCCCCCCAAAATTTGCTCAGGTGAGTAGCTTTGGACGCTAAACACATTTATGAGATCCGCTTCCAGATTTTTTAAAGACCAATTCGCGTTTTGAAATGTACAAAAATCGCAAAAGTCTACCGTTTTGGGCTTATAACTTCTCTGAACATGCGGATCGGGACGGGGTACTAGTTTTACTATTGAGCCAGAAGAGATACTAGCAATACTATTCGTTTCCGCATATCCGACATACGCTTTGCACACTTCTCTTGTTAGGTTGGACCGTGCCTTTGAGGGTCTCAAGTGTTCGGAAAAGAAAGAAGCTACTCTCTGGGACATGGAAAAGTTTTAACTTTACGACGGTTCGTTGAACACAATGTTATTTCACGGGAGCTTCTATGGTCTTCTTACCAAAGTGCATCCAGTGAATGGACAAGACGCGATCATTTCGGCTCGCCGTGCGGCGTTTTCGACAAACTCGAATCGTTCGCGCGCGACGATCTTACTTCCAGCCCTATACATTCGTTGGATACAAGGTTGTAACATAAGTCTTAGAAGATTTTTTGAATTTTTTTCATCCTCATTGCTTCACACATTCAATCCACAATACAATCACCATAACTATCTAAAACCTTACTCCATCTGATAGGCAAGTCGCTGATTCCCTTTTTCCAGAACCCAGGAGTCTGTGCATCGAAGAAGGCAGCGACTGCCAGAAATACATCATCAGGTTTAGATTATTTATTCTTGGCTAGAAAAGATTTGAGAGGGCGAAACAAATGATATTCAGAGGGAGCTAGATCAGGAGAATAGTTTGGGTGAGGAACCGTATCCCAGCCGAGCTCCGTTTGTTTGTCCCGCGTGATATGAGAGATGTGCGGTCAAGCGTTATCATGCAGCAGGTGTACCGAAGTCTGACTCATGGGCCGGCGCAACCGGACTCCAGCGACAGAGGCCGGCGATAACCTGCAAGCGTGAGAACTTCTGAACGCCAACTCACATAGAATCAGCGGATGTCGATTATACTCAAGATGCCGGCGAAGCCGGCAAACGGGCCGGCGTAGCCGGACCCTAGCTGCAGAGGCCGGAGTCAGCCGGCCGACGCCGCTGGGGTCCCCCCTTTGTGATTCATAGAAAAATAAACCCCAATTGTCGGGGTATATTCGGAAGTATTCGATACCCGGCCGAAGGAGTCGGGTATCCGATACTATTGACTCGACAAACGCACTCAATCGCCACACATCTCAACTTCAACCATTCTTATAGTTTTTTTTCTCGCTTTTCCGCATTGTTTCAATTTGTTTGCTTATTCAATTGTTCTATTATTCGCTACCTTCCTCTTCTCCAATGCAAAGACCTCAATTGATAAAAAAAAGATCAGAAAAGGGGGGATTTGATATTCTATAAATCTGATTTAAAACAAACACTTAAAAAAACAGGAAGCAGGAAGCAGAAACATTTGTGATCACAAAAAGTGCCGAGCAAAACCACCAGCAGCTTCACGGCTGGAGTGATACTTATCATGCATTCTTACAGTCTACTGCAACGAATTTCTGAACACTTTTCCCATGAGATTTTTTTTGCTAGAGACCCGTAGCCTGCAAAAAGTTTTCTTCGATCAGAGTGATTCAATAGTAAGTTGGGCTTGCTTCAGAGAAGCCACTTCCCATACTCTTTTTCTCTTCCTATACTTGAACTAATTACTATTTCAATTAGTTCATATATGTTTTTATAGAATTTGAAGACCATCACTATGCTATAGATACGTACACGATGTTAGATTTTGCTCAACTTTTTTAGAATTCTGTGCGTCATAGTTACCTCTCTAGTAATGAAGATGTACATTTCAATGATGCGCCTACATAAATATCGTCAACTCATGATGTGCGTACCCTAAAACCTTCAAATACATTCTAGAAACATTATACGCATCACACAACATGTGAAATACGTACCAGTCGAGGCGCTTCGGAAGATTTGCGCCTAACTGTGCGCCCGTTGTGTGTGACTACACCATGCAATTAAACCGACGCCTCACTGCGAAGATAGGTAACTGTAATGGGATACAGCCCTGCACAACACGTTCGTAATTGCACGCCTGCAGAGGTATCCGATACTCTCACGGGTATAAATGTTGATGAATCACTCTTGGGGTTTATTTTGGGTAAACTCGAGGTATAAATTACCCCAAATTCCGTTGATAAATACGGCGCCTGATCGGTCTTCTCCGATTTCTATTGAATTTTAGCCCTCAGATTTCCGATGGTTTCTGGTTTTCGGATTCTCGGCCCTAAATGCCTAAAAATTCTGAGGTTTCCTGCGAGGTTTTATGCGTTTTCAAATTCTGATGGTATTGACCTTCCGAATTCCAGAAAATTTTCTTCAACGCTGTGCAGAAGATCAGAGACACCTACAAGATTATTTTTTCACTTCAAATGTGTGTTGGCTTCCAGTCTCCTGCATAACGCCTTAAAGTCGGTGGGAAAGTCGAGGGTTCCTAAACAATCAAGCTTCAATTATGAGGCCGAAGGCTGGGATAGACGGATCAGTGTCTCAAACCTCGACGATGCTACGTCCCCTTCACCCTTAGAAACCTAAAACTGAAAAATTAACTGTCCCCCTCTTGGTAAAAATTTTTCGACACAGCTGGAACTCAATTCGGACAAAAACGTTCGTTGTGATTTTACACTGAGATCCTCTTCCCACCTCACTCTAATTACGAGATTCGGACAGTACTTCTCATTTTTGCCCAATGTCTGGCAGGGGCAACGCCTACTTCAAAAACTGAATTTTTATGAGTACTTCACGTCCCCTCGTTCTTCTATACAAGTAGCTGCCGCTTAAGCCGATCCGGAACACCGTGCCCGCGTTTTTTAAGGAGGCCGAAGGCCCCCTCCCTGTTAACAAAGCTCGCTTCCTCACTGTGAAGAGGCCCAAAGGCTTCTTCTGTATGGAAAAAGGGCAACCTCGCTTTAATTTGACTCTAAACCATTGCCATATGACCCCGAGTTCTTAAAGAGGTAGTTGATCGAATCCAGAGCGCGGGTGAAGTTCGGCTGACACACGTGCAGCAAGAGACCGCTGCGCGCACGTCATCGTTCGTGCGCGTTAACCTAGCGTCAACTAATTCTCTTGTCAGAGTCTCCACGGTTAATGTGCCCCGACGACGACGCGCACACAACGGTTTTCCGCCGAGCGCGTCACGTGTGCCAGCCAAACTGCTCCTGCACTGTGAATTCGACTAACATCCTCTTTTGAAGGAGGCCGAGGAGCTTTAGTATAAACAAAGGGAAGGCTTGCTCTCGGCTGGTTTATGAGGGGCCGAAGCACTCACCCAATGTTTTGGAGGAGGCCGGAAGCTTTGCAGTGTTTCGGAGGAGGCCGGAGAGTATGAAAGTATGAACAGAAAGTATGAAAGTATGAAGTATGAAAGTATGAGTAAGTATGAACAGTAAGTAAGTATGTAAACAGTAAGTATGAACTGGGAAAGTATGAACAAAGAAAAAGCTTGCTTTCTCTGGCTCCTATGAGGGAACCGACCAGGGTCAGGTGGTTACTGTCCCACAGAACAGAGAGGGACGTAAAAATCAGGAAAATCGGGGCATTCGGTGGGGGGAGACGACGTAAAAATATCTGGCTGAAATAAAGAATTCCGGGATGTTTACACATAGAATTATATTTAGGCCCTAACGAATCCGTTCAGAAAGTAAGGGTTGTAGCGCTGAGAATGCGAAAAGAGTAATTAAAGGTCACGAAGATTTCGATTTTTCAAATAAAGTTAGTTAGTAATAAAAATGTCAAAAAGTTTCACCGAAAGTTCTTTCCCTCTATGAAGGGGTCCAACCCCCTCTGTGTAAACGGAGGGAAAAGCTCGCCCCCCCCCCTACTCAATAGGAATACCAAGAGCTTCCCTCTGCAGTGAAGCGGTACAGCTTCGAGGATCCAAACGGCTCATTGTTGTATGAACACCATGATAAGTCTTAACACTGTGATAAGTATCACAACGTAGCCAGATATGGCGGTTATCAAAACTTTATCACGTTGTGACGTGCTTATCACGTGCACAGCCGGTATGAAAAGCGCCTCTTCTCACTCGAGTCCTCATTCGGCATTCTGATGCCGGCCCTGAAAGGTGACTTCGAGTCACTTCCCGGAGGCCAGCATATTTTTGACACATATCCTCATGGCTGCAGAGGGGGAAGGACTTTCGCCACGATCCGCGGGTAGAGTGGTTCCTCAACGCAGACCGTGGAGAAGATTACTTCCCTATCGTGGACCCAGGCTCGGACCTTCTCCGTCGTGGGACCGCGACAAGCCGGGAGGACATGCTTGTGGTGAGTATAAAAATTGGATATCCCGTCAAGTCAATGACGTCTTCGTTTGGCTGCTCGTTTGGGGTCTCCCGCTAGGCCTTTAGGTAGTCTCCCGACAGTGATTGGGATGTCATCACAAGCGTCGCGATGCTGTACTTCCGCTGCCTTCTATCGTATGACTCCGCGTAGATATGTATTTCTTCTCCTATCGGGAGTCTTACGAGGAGTGTCTTCCGATTCGCCTGAGAAGCGCTACTCACTTCCCAAGACTGCGAACGCTCCAAACAAAGTGCTTTTCCTGTTGAGAGCTATGCACATTCCACAAAGCGCGCTCGCCTTCAAACGATGCGCTGTGCCGATCTCAATGACGCAGCGCACGCTTTCGTTACGCTAATCTCCTTCAAAGACTGCGCACGTTCTGAAAGGAACGCTACTTCTCGAGAAGCGCACACGCACTCGACGGTGCATTGCTTATTTTCCACGACGCTGCACTCGCAGCTCGTTGAGCGCTTCCCATTTCTTCCGGCTCGGTGCACGCTTCCTGTGAAACGCTACCGTCATTACACTTCACAGAATATCATGAGCAGTGTTCGGCGCGGTTGTGGGCCCCCACAGGGGTGGGGTCTCAGCTCCGGAGGGGTGGAAGGGGGGGGTCTGATCTTTGGACAAATACCAATTGAACCAACATGTTTGTGAGTAAAACCGTTAGGAGCAGTTTTCCGCATAGATTTCAAATATAGATTGTGATTTAACTGAGAGGCTGATTTAACTGATTTACGAGACACGAAATCCAATTTGGAAGTTTAGGATTAAGTAAAGGTCCTCTCAAAATAATAGCCTATACATATGAATCCTTCATGTAAAAAGTCCAGAGCAGTTTGACTACTAAATGCTAAATGATTTCTGAAAATGATTTCTAAGAGTCACGAGGGTTGATATTTGAAGTGAGCGGGGTCCATTCATCCTATAAACTCACTTTCACCATCTCAGATGAACGCTGAATATCACTAAAGTACACGGGATCACACCTTTCTCAGGTGTGGTCCTGTCAATTTTGAAAACTAGGAGTCATGATAGTAGGATAATTGAGTCCGACGAGGTCGATTTACCCAGGATACATTTTTCCACCATCTCAGCTGAACGCTGAAGACCGCTACATATAGAGCTGGAGAACATAAATTCCACGAACATAAATTTGGGTTTTAAATCTGCAGTAACTCAAGTTCTAGATAAGGTACCTGGGGAGATCCTAAGTTTAGGAAACTACGCTCTTAGCCCTACCGTTTAAAACCAACCGCATCTCCATCTCCGGAGTACCCCTTTGAAGAAAATTTTCCAGGTGTGAGTTCTGCAACATTTTTCACGTTTTCTCAGTACTTAGGTTTGGGCCCAGCTGTGAGCCTCAGTGCATTTTAAAGAAGAACCCACACCTAGTAAACTTTTGGCTTTCTCAAGGGGTGAGGAAAGTTTCAAACGATAGAGTAGAAAGTCTGGTTTCTTAAAGCAAGGATTCTTCCAAATAACTCGTTCAGCACTTAACTGACAACGTTCCTAAGAAAAACTACTTTTTTAAAGGCACAGTCCAACCTCGAAATTGGTTTTCTGTTTTTCTGATTATATTGAAAATGGCTCCACGCTGATTCCAATAATGTCTCTGAAATCGTACAAGACCCTCTACGAACGGAGTTACGGCCCCTCAAAAATTGAGCTACGGAAGCATGGTGGACGAGTTGTCCGTGGCTTGTAACTTTGGTCATTTGCAACTGATGCACGCGAGCCAACCTGAATGGATAGAGAGGCTGAGAATGAAGGGGAGAACGGGACTATTGATCGGAAATCGTTGCTCATCTCGCCACTGTTGAGCTCGAAAGATCGTAAAAGGGGCGTGCCAAAGTGGCTTCCGGATGTGGGCGCCCCAGGGTGGCTTCCTCCTATATCTCGCTTGTTCGAAGGAATTGAGAGCTCGCACTTGGCTGGTGCTATACAGGGTGGGTCTACTTCACAACTACGCGAAAATATCAGATTTCGTGCCTGAGCTTGGACTGTGCCTTTAAGGACAGCCGATTTTTTCGTCGTCTCCCGCTGTATATGTAACGGTTTTCGGCGTTCATTTGAGATGATGAAAACACGTCTTAAGGGTAAATCAACCACGCTGGACTCAAATATCCTACTCTCGTGACACCCAAAATTCAAAAATGTTCTTTTTCTTCGGGACAACACGTGAGAAAAGTGTGCGGCCTTTTACTGTGACGGTGTTCAGCATCCATGTTGGACGTTGAAAGTGAGTATACCGAGTTAATCACTCACGTTGGACTCAGATATCCTACTCCCATGACTCATTGTTTTCGAAATTGTCGACTTCCGGTGGGACCACACCTGAGAAAGGTCTGATCCCGTATACTGTAGCGCCCTTCAGCGTCCATCTTAGACAGTGAAAGTTGGTATACTTTGTAAATCAATAATGCTTGACTCGAATATCCCACTCTCGTGACTCGTAAGAGAATATGGACTTCCGGCGAGATCGAACCCTCTTTCAAACGTCCGCATTTAATTACACAGCACAAGTTGCTACCAGTTACATACACTTTTGCACTTTTAGCTCCTCTCCACATAAATGCCATCGGCGTTTGTACTCTCGTCCTCTCAAACATCCGAATTTACTAGCAAAGCATCGGCTTCGAGCTGTCAATTCTGGGTTTTTTACCATTTGACAATTTTATACTTACCATTCAAATACGACAAGAGAAATTTTACTGCAGTGAAACGTCAGAGGTAGAGTTTCCGTTTTCATTTTAGTCTGACGCATGAACCAAGCGGCTGGCCGTGCGGGGTTGGGGACCTCACTGGAGAATGGGGTTTCGATTAGCGCGGGGTGATCTACCGTCGCAGCCCCGTCTATTCATCAGACTAAAATGATTGCGCAAACTCTATGTAAACCTGCTAGATAAACTGCTTGAACACATCAGCTCTTGGTGGAGGTGGGAGAAAACGGTCAAAAATTGACCTACTAACGTTCCTGGGGGGGTCTGAGCAACATCGCCATTAGAGGGGGGGGGGTCAGAGCAAAACTGGCCGGCCCACACCTCGTGCAGTATCCTGATCATGAGGCACTACACACTTGACGACGCGACTAATTTCAATTTCGGCGACGCGGAAATGAGTGAAAATTCGACAATTTCTTCCATGAAAATACCATGATTGGTACACTTTTGAACCATGGAATTTCGACTTGACTCAGTTTCGACACAATCAGAATTATTGCTGCTTGGACGGTATTCATACTCTTCAACGCCATGCGTGATGCGCAGGCGTGGCGTTGGAGTATGAATGGCGTGACGACACGCCCACGCGGCATGCATCTGACGCCCGCTCCGCAGTAGCTTCTTGATACACCATCAATTTCATTGCGTTTCATAACAATTGATTCTTTTATCCATTGCTACCATGGTAATGAACGCGTGCACAGAAATCGCGTGGTTGGGAAGTTAAGGTCCACTTTTTTTCCGCTCCGCCATGGCGTCCCCGCTGGAGTTTTGATAGTCTCCACAAGCGCGTGTCGCGCGAAACGCGCTGGCGCTGACGAGTACGAAATGCATCTTAAAACGACTCGTTGGAACATTGTTATCTACTACTGCTGCAGAGCTCGCCCAGACACTGAGCTGACCAAACTTGTCAATGACTTCGTGTTTGAACAAGAATGATCCGTTTTGATCCCCAAAGCTCTGCACCGAACGTCTTCCTCTGGATGCATAAAAAATGCCGAATAGGCATGAATGACGGCCACGCATACCATCGGCAAGGATCCTACAGATGATTTGCGTTCACTATTGAAGGTTGGCGCAAATTCGGTGCCATATGCAGTAACATAGGTGCACCGAGTTTGCGCCAACCTCCGATGGGAGACGCAAAGTCTCATTTGGATCCATGCCGATGTTACATCCCCAAAGGGTCATCAGTCTCTTGAACATTTGCCACTTGAACATTTCTGGGATTTTAATCTTACAAACGTCTTCGACTGCGAATATTCGAGTCGAGGCTAGGTCGAGTCATGGGAAAAACTAAAATTCGATTCATAGAGAAGATCCACTAGTCTCACATTTTATACTGGGAGTCATACGGTTAGTAACCTCCTGCAAGTGCCTGCTACTTCCTGTACTTAGGGGAGGAAGAATATCCTCGTGGTGCACTACGGATAGTTTTGCCTAAAATCCTCAGCATGATTCATCGATGTTCATCCTTTTTGATAGTAGCCTAAAATGTGCTCCGGGCAATGCATTGTCCCTGGACTGAACTCCTCCAGCATCATAGCTCACCCGCAATAGTTGACGCTGCGAAGCTATGAATCCGTTCTAATGCTCCTGTTTTTGAATCGCCATTTCTCATCAGTGGTAAGCTTTCGAGCGTTTTCAATCAGCACTTGATTTCGGCTATCACAGAAAGGAGCGGTCGCTGTTTCATCAAAGCAGTTAGAGTCCCCCCAGAGTTTATGTAAATCGATTGCATATTCTGCTGAAGGGATAGTTGCTGTCGCCGTCACAGTTCTCCGCACAGAAATTTCCACGTTAACCTTATATGAATTCTGAATTCTGAAGCACCGAACCTGATGATTGTTGTTAAAAATCCCCGAATCGTGGATAGGGAGCGAAGCACTGTAATGGTTTTTCAGGATCTACAATGTTAGGGTGTTTCTGTATAATTCTCTTCTTGTCGCTAATTTTAGGACGTTGAAATGCGTTTACTCAAATGTGGATTTACGCTCTCGATACCGTATTTCATCGAGCTTCTGCTAGTGCTCCTGAGGTTGTATAGTCTGATCATCTATGACAGCCACAGCGGCCTGTTTGCAATAGCAACAGACATTGCGTACGTTTTTATTGGAAACCAGCTCTGAGCCGGTCGGCATAAGTGGCAGAGCAGTTAGCCGACTTTGA
This sequence comes from Aplectana chamaeleonis, assembly GCA_029168955.1. NCBI lineage: Eukaryota > Metazoa > Nematoda > Chromadorea > Rhabditida > Cosmocercidae > Aplectana > Aplectana chamaeleonis. Next base: position 3,356,264 of record JAPDOI010000025.1, read on the forward strand.
TGTTTTTGTCGACAATGATTTTGAGAGATGGCTGACCGGTCTGCCGAACATATAGTGGAGTCCACCAAGAGTGTCTCATTTATTTATCAATCAGAAGCGGTCGGCTGGGGATCAATGTGCATGAATCCCATACCAGCACGCTCGATACCGATTGAGCGAGAGCGGTTGTGCTGCAATGAGTTTTGTGTTCATTGATCTCCAATCGACCGCTTCTCTTTGATAAGTAAATGAGACACTCTTGGTGGACTCCACTGTATATGTATTGAAATTATTAAGTTGATGCATAACTATTTCGACGTCTTCCAGCGCTTTTCTTCTTTCAACAGTTTTTTGGCAAAGTGCTTGCACTATAACATTTGGGCGAGCATATCTTCCTCTGTTCTGTTGTTTTTCTCTTTTCCTATAAATAGTTATCTATTGGTTTCCCTCAACTGGGACAGATCCTTTACCTTCTTTGATAGCATCGTTCTTGATGGATTTTGTTTTCGAGTTCTCCATTTATCACGAATGGCCTCGCACCCTATATAAAGCCAAGTTGAGAAAACAGCAAATAGTCATTGAAAACTGTTGTTTCCATCCAGAATTTCCTCAATCGATTTTTGAGAAAGGATGAGCCGATTGTAAGGAATCTCTGCGTTGACCCATGATCGTCCGGTCAAATGAAGTTCATCTTCATTTCAGGTGATATGTGGGAGAGCAAAGGTTAACCGAAATGTGTAATAAGAATTTTCTTAACGTAATCTTTTGATACTTTCATCAACATCCTTACATTTGTACATAATCAGTTACTGATCGGTTGCTTATACGATGGCTGACAGCAATTTGTGCAAAATCACTTACGGAGAGCCGGCCTCGTTGGTCGGAATCCGAGATATTCGACCTCACACATCTTCAGAACAGAGAGTTGGTGACCCATCAAACTCTCCCGACATTCTCAGACGGGCTCTATCAGCTAATCAATCTGGAAAAAACAGAAAATAAGGTCATCAAAGGTACGATGCCGCAAATGAACATATGGTCTCTTGTACTCAGTGCTGAGGCCACACTCCAAGTCTGAACTTGAAATATGAACATGATTGAGTTTCGCTGATTTTTTCAAGAAGCGTTTAGCTAACGAACCTTGGCTGTAGAGAGAAAAAACATTGGAAACCGCAATAAATGAGCATCAACCCAATATTATTGACACGGAGAGCTTCAAAGTGAAAAAGGTTTCAGGTTCTATGTCAATACACTCGCCGTCGTTCTCACACCATGGATACAACTTCTGGTAAACGTAAGGCTACGAAGCTTCATTTTGGCGAGGTATTTCGGACACGGATCGTCAAGGGCCAGAACGAATCAAGTGTGCTCTAAACAATGAAGGCAGTCCTACTGTATGCAGAATAAAAGAGGAACTTTCGTCCTTGTAGTGGCCAATCATGTTTCGGCGGCTTGTCAGTATCAGTGTGGTTTTTTCGTTGATAAATGAAATTCGAGCGGTCTGTGTCTACTTCTTGACTTGTTTGAGCCTATCTTAGCAGCCGCTATAGTACCAGCGCAGTTTCCATAGATAAGGTTGGGATGTCGGCGATGAAGCTGTGAGCATAGCCCACAGGCATTCACTCAGAAATCAGGCCGCATGTCAATACATATGAGCGGTAGCCGGCAGGCTGACGCTGGGTGCTGTGTAAAACGAAATTCCCAGTTGTTCTGTAAACTCGTACAAACAAAATTTTGTAGTTTTCAACACGAAATGGGCTTTTACAGATAATGCCCCAGGTATTTTCAATACATGCAAGGGTTTGACGGAGGGAAACCTCCAAGACATGAGATTCAAAGGGGTGATAAGCTTTCACAACAAGTTGATCCACTTGTCCGCTTTCGGAATTCAATCGTCAAAAAGTAGTTTGAGTTGAACCCAAAAATCAGTTTTCTATGAACTTTTTCGCCGTTATTTTTCAATTTAGCTCTACGCAAAGTACCAAAGCTATCATTATTTACAAAAACCTCGGAAACGTGATAAACTGTGAACGATACCTCTAAGCTTTCAATATGCAAGTACATAGTTGTACATGTAAAGGGCTAGAGGCCTCAATCTGAATCACCTGAGTTAATCGGCTGGCTTGTCATTCCTCAGCTTCGCAGGGGTATGTCGTCCCAGTAGTCAGCCGTGTCCATTTTAGACGGTCTTTACTAACAATCGAAGACATTCCATACATCCGTCACTACTCCATTTCCTGCGAAACAGAACGCCGCTCCTGAACTGTCTTCAGATGCCGAGTGGCTTCGGATCCTGTCAAACCACATCCGTCCAGAACTTTTGCCTGGGTCCAGGTGCCCGTTTCCAGACAAGATTCGGACAACACTCTTAGATCGTGTTGTACGAGAAAATCCGGCGTTCTTTCAGTATATGCCGAACAGTCGAACTCGACTGTCCATTGCTGCTTGAGAGAGCGTTGAGAGATGCTGGCAACTCCCTCGTGCCAAGCGTTGGTGTACTGCATCGATTGCCTTGTGAAGATCTTCGTTGTAGCATACACGCGTTCAGAATAATCCGATCTAACGCCAAAAATACTTTCCCTCCGTGCGATCCAACCCTTCCGTCTGCGCCCACTTCTCCGACACATCATGATATGGGCTAATGGCGGATAGGTAGAGCCTAGCTGCTTCAATCTGAGCCTGTCGAAGTAAGGCTTATCGGGTTTATCACGCCGGAATTTCCTTATCACTTTAATGTTTTGTCATGACCGACCGCTCCGCTAGTTGCTCCGCCCGGACTCATGGAGCAAGGAAGGCCTCAGACGTGCAACTTGACTTTCTTCGCGATAGTGGTAGACCGCAAACACTTGAATCTGTTAGAGAACAACGTAGGCAAAGAAGTAATAGCTACTACCTATCGGAAGCAGACGGTCTAATAGTCGACTCACTAATTGGACTTCGAAGAGCTCCTCCTGCATTCGGTTTTGAATGAAAATAAAAGTTCGGCTCCTATCTTTATGAACTTATCAATCTCAGTACGGAACAATCGAATGGTATTTCCTATTTTTTTAATGCAAGTAACTCACCCGATCTAAATGCTATAGACTGAGATTTTCTACCCACAGGCGCTTCAGGAAACAATTCCTCAGACACTAAGGCAAATCGAACCTTCTTTCTATTCAACATCATGTATAGTTTGGATTTCCATGTTAGCTGATCACTGTTTTGACTTACTGTCTCCTGAATAACGAGACGTGACCCGTGGTGGCTAATCAATAAGTTCTGTTGTTTATTGTTTATTGTTCATTTATACTTCAGTGTTGACGTGCTACAAAACACCTGAGAATAGAGAACCTGGGCTCACACGTGAAAAATAAAACTACTCATAACACAAAGAAAAAAGGAGGAAGTGGAGGAAGTGCATCAAAACAAATCCGACTTAGACAATCTCCGGGCTGAAAGAAACCGAAAACATTTCTGAATCGCGGAGTTTAATTTTGCTATAGTTCTGAGCATATAAAAGATAACTACTCCTTTTGAGAGATACGCCGATTCAAAGGAAAGCTGAGGTGCGAACACAAAAAACACTCTGATTCTAATGAAGCAAAATATCTATTACAAGGGATACAGCATTCGAATGCGAAAGCGCATCAGGGTAGGCCCACCAGACACACAGTATGATAGTTCTTGGTTGGGTAGGTATCATGGGTGGACATGGAGTAGTTGATACCAGTGGTGGCTCCAACCGCCAGTAAGGACCGCAATACATTCAAAAAGTTCCTTTAACCGCTCGCACCTCGACATTACACAGTCACATAAAGTAAGCAGCTACTCCCATCAGGAGCAACCGAGTAGAAGCGAGGCGGCGGCACGAAGAGCGGGTGGCCCAAACAGAGGATAGATACATCGCCACATAGCAGCACCCCACACCTCATTTGAATGTGACTCGTGCTATATACCACTGAATACCCTAAAATATGATTTTGTAAGTACTTCGCGCGCACCACAATTTCATTTGAATGAGCATGGCTTCCGCTTAACGGTGGATTATCATCAGAGACGTTCGGCGAAAATACCCTAACAAAGTAGTTACCAAAGGCATTTGGTTTTCCTTGGTCAGTCGAGTGGGTGATGTCATTATGGGAAAGCAATGGTGGTAATGAACTCTTGGGTTTACTTACATGATGCAATTATCTGTAAAGGTGTTTCATATGCTCACGTGTAGCAAGTCTCTTTTCATAATTCGCAAGAAATTTTTTCAAGTGGCGATTGAGGTCCGCGCACACTTTTATAAGCAGGGTGGGACAACGGGTTCACGAAATTATGGGACAAGCGTTCTTTCTGACGGAAAAGGTTGATTATGGGAGCAGGATAAACCACATTTACAGAATGCGGAGTTTTCATCGGGACAAAGATTGCAAGAGCCTTATAAATTACTTGGCAAAATCTCTCGTAGACTTCAGTAACAGAAGAAAATTGGTCAAACACCTCGAGCCAATTCACGCCAGAAAAATAATTGTTCAGAGCAAAGAAATCAATATGGGCGAAATCCGGAAGAGGAATGGGGTAGGAGTCGCGTGCTTCCTCCAGCAAACTAAATAAAACAACAGCGTAGTCAGAAGATCCGAGCGGTGGTGATGAACTAATGTTAGAAATATCAGGTTGAGATGATAATACTAAATCGAGCACACTGTTATTGTGAGTGGGTAGCAAAACATATTGTTTGAAGTCACCTCCTTCGAAAAAAAATCGAGAAAACTTTTGGATGTAGTATTGAGGGCACATTTGTTGGTACAATCCATTTGTAAATTAAAGTCCCCACAATAACTGTGTTAATACGAGTCGAGGACAGATCCCGGAGCACTTCGATCGTGTCATCGCATATCTTCGAATTCGGAGGACGGTATACATTGATGAAACGAGTATGGGATCCTTTCAAGGGGAGGAACACTTTGAGACAGAGAATATCCATTTCAAAAGTGCCAATAATGTTCACAGAGAAAACCAAAAGATTGCACTTAACTAGACAGCAAACTCCCCCACACACACACGAGCGGTACGATCAGAGCGATACAGCCAGTAGGGAAGGTTTTCTACAACTTCGGAATTCAAAATATTTTCATTCAGCCAGGTTTCAGTGATAAAAATAGTATTAGTAGTTTTGATGCGAAAAAATGGTGCAAATGTTGAATTTTGTTTCTCAGGCTACAAGCATTCAATTACCCACAGGCAAGTACAGAACTACCGCGCGATGTCAGACGTTTCCCGAGTTTCCCGACCCTTGTTTGGGAGTTTGGAAACCTGAGTGAGTTTTCCCGCGTATACCACCCACTCGTGAGTCAACTTTCCTTTATTCAGCTCCTTTGCTTGCTGACGAAGCTCGTAGTCCTGATCCCTCTCCTCCTTCGTCATACTACGTCGTATGAAGACATCGGCGAAATCAGAGCCACGGAGCGAACGAGCTTGAGCAAGGGCTCGGCGCCAGTGCGAAGTAGTCGGTAGAACCACTTTAACAAGCCGTGGACGTTTAGGGTCAGGCTTACTCATACTGTACACCTCTGAGGGCCGGCACTCGACATCTAAAATACCCAAAGTACTGGTGACCTTCTCCTTCACATCCTTTTGGCGATCAGAAACAGAGAGGCCTTAGGCAGCTTCTTCTAAACCACTTATGACAATACTGCGGACCCTCTTCTCACTCTCAATCGCTTCAGGAAAATCCTCAGGAATTCTCTGTGCGAGCGCTTTGAGAATGTGGCCAACAAGAGGGTTAGTGTTGACTTCGAGCGCCTTTTTTAGAGGTCCATAGTCGACAGCCCGGACATATCCGGGAAATTCACCTGGCCGACGACTCCGGACCCATTTCTCTCAGCATTGGAGGCTTGGGAGGGAACTCCAGGGGTGCCTCTCGTGACTAGCCGTTGCTGACTCATCTGCACGATTTCAATCTTACCGGTACCAATGGAATAGATAGCTGTACACCACGTTGATAGCAGTATACCAGTACACGATCGCAGTGTAGAGTAGCAATGGAGGATAAGAAATAAGAGCGTAGTATGTCGAGAGCAAAATTACTCGACCGCTCACAGGTACGGCAGGGATAGAACTGTTCCCAGAAGTCTCTTGCATACTGCTACCATTCTCATAAATCCGCGCTCATAACTGCTTATTGTACCATACAGACAGTAAAATACAAAATCTAGTGAGATGATTCAGAACAACTTCACTCCCAAATCAAACATTAGATATAGAGGCTATGTTTATACCATATTCCTGCATGGTTGACTGGGAACAATTTTCTTGTCCGAAACCTTAATGTTTTGGACGTTCTATTAGAGGGACTAGAAAGTAATGTGTTTTCTTACGCTAAATACAAAGAAATACATTTTTGATGAGTCTCTATTTTCAATCAGTGATGTATTCCCCATATTTGTCAATAGTATTTTCCCATCTAGGAAGTAAATTTTAAATCTCTGATCGATAAAAATCATTTGGTTCTCCAGCCAAATACCTAGAGATGGCATTTTTTGAATCAGGCAAATTTGCAAATGTTTCGAAACCTAAAAAGTGTTGTAGCGCTCGAATAAGTGGAAATCCAATTTCTCAACATCGAGCAAATATGGTGAATGAGGCAGCACTTTTGACACCATTTCATTATTTTTTTTTCAAGTGTTCGCCATGCGCGGTGCGGTCTTGCAGTGTCGTGTTAGAGAAAACGCCTTTTCGGTTGATAATCGCTGGCCACTTATCGAATTCAAAATATACCATCCCGCGAATACTCCACCAAACACACAGAAGCGCTTTTTGGGGTGCAAACCTTGCTTAGAAGTACTCTGAGGGATCTCATTTGGAAGAGGCAATGCATTTTGCGTTTTGGTTATCACACAGGACTCATTTCACATCGCCTGTGATCAAACGATCGAAAAACGCTCCTGTGTTGTGTCGTTGAAGCAACAAAGTGCATGTGATTGATCGGTTAGCCTTGTTCTGCTTGTACAGATCCGGAACCTGAGCACCGGCTCTGCCCAAGATGCAGTAAATGTTCTTGGATGGGTTTGTGAGGGCTATTTGACAATTCCTCGATTGTCTGACACAGATTTGCTTCCTCTTCCGGTTTATTTACGCATGCTGCGCAGAAACGACATTACTTTCCGGTCCTCCTAATAAACAATAAAAGGGCCGCTCAACAATATATGTAGTCCATAGTGTCATATGTACAGTAGGAGCTGTAGTTGTTCTGTGGCGTACTAAAAATTCCACCCCAAAGTCTTTTGCTCATTTTAAATCTTAGAAAAACCGTCGAATAGTCCTTCGACGAAGGGTTTGAATGATTTTTTTTCGGACCCGAAAAGAAGTCGTTCGAGATAGAGCAGAATTATTAAAAGGGAACGCTAGAAACGCGAAAGGCCTACCCCTAGTTTTTCTGTCCAAATCCTACGAGCGTACTCCGCCCTTATCTTGAACGTAAAAACCAAGAAAAATAACATTCATCTTAGCTGATACTTTTGCTTCTCAGAAATTTCATTTTCTAGGATTTTTCGATACGGAAACACAGTATGTATTTAACATTGTTTGTGAATCTGCGTTTCACTACATGTTATCACCCTCCGGTGATCGTTTTTGTTGTGGAAGATATTGAAGCAAGTACCAGGCAAATAATGTTCTCCCACTACTACATTTATCAGTATGAAAGTTCAATGGAGCGAACGATGCATTCGAGTACAAATGGAGAACGTGTTGATGTACAATTATTGTTTTGGATTCCTACAATTACTCGACTAGGCTACATTTCAACGGTTACACGGTTATCTCCTCGCGCAGTTTTGTGTCAACATAGACTTTGTACTGTACCACTAATTCCTCAGAGGGGAGTTCACTTTTCTCAATAATTCTTGCGCGATACCGTCTCCTCTTTCCGAGTCCTCAGCACTCAGGGAGCATATATAGTCACACATCAATAATTCTATCTCTGAGGGCACAGTCCAACCACGAAATCGTTTTCCAGTTTTCATGCAAAGCTGGAGAAAGCTCCATGCCGATCACACTAATGTATCGAGAATCGCACAGGATTCACTGAGAATGAAATGATGGCCATTGAGAGATTTTGAAATTGAACGGCGGAAAATTCGTGGGGTGTTCTCTCCGGCCCGTTTTCTCATCGTTTGCAACCATCGCTCTGGAGCAGACCGCACTATGAATCTAGACCGAAAAAAATAGAGTAAGACCTCAGATACTCCGTTATTAAGGCAGCATAAGGATATTACTAACGCAGTTACTCGTCGAGGTGTAAGCCCCTTGCGTTTCCCCAACCGCACAGGGCAGCACGTTGTGACCTCTTGCTCCGCTCATAGCCCCAACTTCTGCTCTCTATAGTGAGTTCACGTGCTGCTACAGCCGCCCCAATTGCTTCAGTTGTCCCCCCAGCTGCTGCTCCTGCTTGGGCCCCAACTGCTGCTCCTCATTGTGACTCCAACTGCTGCTTTACTTTCCCCAATCGCTGCTGCTCATCATGGCCCTAATTGCTGCTCCTCTTTTATGATCTTTTCTTTTTTCTTATAATCTTTCTTTCGCAGGGGATGTGTCGAACTCAGCAGCAGCGCTGCGTCGACCTATCAAAAATAGTGATCTCAGTGAGGCTCAATCATATCCTAACGGGTTTTTCATCCTTGAATATATCTATTGATCTTCACCACAGATCGAGGAAATGATGCTGCCATGGCCTGCTGTCTCATGCCCATCTAAACGCTCATTCATAGCTGGTCGCTTCGACTTCAAGTCGAAGCGACCAACAAAACTGCCGCGATTTGAAACTGCTGGACGAAGCGATTTCAAATTGCTTCGTACACTGATTGCGAGTCGCTCGGGCGGCCGCAGTTTTGCGTAAAAAATACGGAGAATTGAGGACAACGCCGCAGGAATTAAAAAAAACATTTTTTTCTCGGTTCTAGCTGATTCCTCCTGATTTTTTGTGACTTCGGTGCCTTAATCTTCTAAATAAATTAGTCTTGCATAGTTTTCCAACAAAAACATGGTTTCAAAAGACGACGGGATGGAATTTGCTTGTACAGCAACATAAAACTTCAACTAACGTTAGTAGTAGCCGGAAGCTCCGCATGAAATGTGATTTCTCGGTAGACTTATTAAACTTTCTCATCTCTATGATCCTAAATGTATGAGTTGACCGCAATGTTAGAAGGTCATGTTGCGGTTGCGGACTCGCACTAAAACTACGGTAGAATCTGGCACTTTGCCAGATTTCGTCATCGATCGGCGCCACATCTGATATTCTCGTGAGCAGAGAGACGACAGTTGGCGCCGATCGATGATGAGATCTGGCAGAGAGCCAGATCTACCGTAATTTAGTGCGAGTACGCAACCGCACCATGTCCTTTTAATCGCTCCCGCCGCGAAACGGCGGGAGAGGTTTGGTCTCGGTCGGGACTTGTGATAACTTAGATTTTGGTAAAGTAGTTAATAAACCTGTAAAACAAAATTTCTAGAGATTTCCTTCTGGATATAAGTGAGAGTGTCCAAAAGACACCCGCTGACCAAATTTGAGCCAAATCGATTCAAAAATAGCAAAGTTAGATCGGCGGAAGCTTAGCTAAGATTTGTGTTGTGCGCCTGTAACGCGTCTCATGTTCCTCGTTCCTCATTCCTCGTTCCTGGCATCACGCACCCTTAGTAGTAGGCACTGCGATCAGTTGGGGAGGCAGGTAAGTTGGTATGTGGACAGGCCGATGAGTAGGTAGACAAAGAGTACTTAATGTTTAACATTAACTACTTTACTTCTTACTGCTTATCATATCATGTGATATTATCAGCTGGTAGACCCAATCGCTAAAACACGTTGTAAGCTGTACTTTTCGATGGGAAGGGACAGGGGAAGTGACTAACAAGTGTGTTACTTACTGTTTAACATTAACTACTTTACTTCTTACTGCTTATCATATCAAGTGATATTATCAGCTGGTAGACCAAATCGCTAAAACACGTTGTAGGCTGTACTTTTCGATGGGAAGGGACAGGGGAAGTGACTAACAAGTGTGTTACTTAGTGTTTATAATTAACTACTTTACTTCTTACTGCTTATCATATCAAGTGATATTATCAGTTGGTAGATCAAATCGCTAAAACACATTGTAGGCTGTACTTTTTGATGGGAAGGAACAGGGGAAGTGAATAACAAGTTTGTTACTTACTGTTTCGCATTAACTACTTCACTTCTTACTGCTTATCATATCAAGTGATATTATCAGTTGATAGATCAAATCGCTAAAACACATTGTAGGCTGTACTTTTTGATGGGAAGGGACAGGGGAAGTGACTAACAAGTTTGTTACTTACTGTTTCACATTAACTACTTTACTTCTTACTGCTTATCATATCAAGTGATATTATCAGTTGGTAGACCAAATCGCTGAAACACGTTATAGGCTGCACTTTTCGATGGGAAGGGACAGGGGAAGTGACTAACAAGTGTGTTACTTAGTGTTTATAATTAACTACTTTACTTCTTACTGCTTATCATATCAAGTGATATTATCAGTTGGTAGATCAAATCGCTAAAACACATTGTAGGCTGTACTTTTTGATGGGAAGGGACAGGGGAAGTGACTAACAAGTTTGTTACTTAGTGTTTATAATTAACTACTTCACTTCTTACTGCTTATCATATCAAGTGATATTATCAATTGGTAGATCAAATCGCTAAAACACATTGTAGGCTGTACTTTTTGATGGGAAGGGACAGGGGAAGTGAATAACAAGTTTGTTACTTACTGTTTCGCATTAACTACTTCACTTCTTACTGCTTATCATATCAAGTGATATCATCAGCTGGTAGACCAAATCGCTAAAACACGTTGTAGGCTGTACTTTTCGATGGGAAGGGACAGGGGAAGTGACTAACAAGTGTGTTACTTAGTGTTTATAATTAACTACTTTACTTCTTACTGCTTATCATATCAAGTGATATTATCAGTTGGTAGATCAAATCGCTAAAACACATTGTAGGCTGTACTTTTAGATGGGAAGGGACAGGGGAAGTGACTAACAAGTTTGTTACTTACTGTTTCACATTAACTACTTTACTTCTTACTGCTTATCATATCAAGTGATATTATCAGTTGGTAGACCAAATCGCTGAAACACGTTATAGGCTGCACTTTTCGATGGGAAGGGACAGGGGAAGTGACTAACAAGTGTGTTATTTACTGTTTAACATTAACTACTTTACTTGTTACTGTTTATCATATCAAGTGATATTATCAGTTGATAGATCAATTCGCTAAAACACGTTGTGAGCTGTACTTTTTCGTAGGGAAGGAACAGGGGAAGGGACTAACAAGTTTGTTACTTTCTGATGACGTCATCAAGATGTCATGTTAAGTACATAGGGCATCTGATGACGTCATCAGGGTGTCATCTAAAGTACATAGGGCATCTGATGACGTCATCAGGGTGTCATGCAAAGCACATAAGGCATCTGATGACGTCATCAGGGTGTCATGTAAAGTACATAGGGCATCAGATGACGTCATGAGGGTGTCATGCAAAGTACATAAGGCATCTGATGACGTCATGAGGGTGTCAGCTAAAGTACAAAGGGCATCTGATGACGTCATCAGGGTGTCATCTAAAGTACAAAGGGCAACTGACGACGTCATCAGGGTGTCATCTAAAGTACAAAGGGCATCTGATGACGTCATCAGGGTGTCATCTAAAGTACATAGGGCATCTGATGACGTCATCAGGATGTCATGTAAAGTACATAAGGTCGTCATCAGGGTGTCATGCAAAGTACATCAGGCATCTGATGCCGTCAGCAGGGTGTCATGTAAAGTACATAGGGCATCTGATGACGTCATCAGGGTGTCATCTAAAGTACACAGGGCATCTGATGACGTCACCAGGGTGTCATCTAAAGTACACAGGTCATCTGATGACGTCATCAGGGTGTCATGCAAAGTACATAAGGCATCTGATGACGTCATCAGGGTGTCATGTAAAGTACATAGGGCATCTGATGACGTCATCAGGGTGTCATCTAAAGTACATAGGGCATCTGATGACGTCATCAGGATGTCATGTAAAGTACATAGGTCATCTGATGACGTCATCAGGGTGTCATGCAAAGTACATAAGGCATCTGATGACGTCGTCAGGGTGTCATGTAAAGTACATAGGGCATCTGATGACGTCATCAGGATGTCATGTAAAGTACATAGTGCATCTGATGACGTCATCAGGGTGTCATGCAAAGTACACAGGGCATCTGATGACGTCATCAGAGTGTCATGCAGAGTACATAGGGCATCTGATGACGTCATCAGGATGTCATGTAAAGTACATAGGGCATCTGATGACGTCTTCAGGATGTCATGTAAAGTACATAGGGCATCTGATGACGTCATCAGGGTGTCATGTAAACTACATAGGGCATCTGATGACGTCATCAGGGTGTCATGCAAAGTACACAGGGCATCTGATGACGTCATCAGAGTGTCATGCAGAGTACATAGGGCATCTGATGACGTCATCAGGATGTCATGTAAAGTACACAGGGCATCTGATGACGTCATCAGGGTGTCATGTAAACTACATAGGGCATCTGATGACGTCATCAGGATGTCATTTAAAGTACATAGTGCATCTGATGACGTCATCAGGGTGTCTGGCAAAGTACATAGGGCATCTGATGACATCATCAGGATGTCATATAAAGTACATAGAGCATCTGATGACGTCATCAGGGTGTCTGGAAAAGTACACAGGGCATCTGATGACGTCACCAGGGTGTCATCTAAAGTACATAGGGCATCTGATGACGTCATCAGGGTGTCATGCAAAGTACATAAGGCATCTGATGACGTCAGCAGGGTGTCATGTAAAGTACATAGGGCATCTGATGACGTCATCAGGGTGTCATCTAAAGTACACAGGGCATCTGATGACGTCACCAGGGTGTCATCTAAAGTACATAGGTCATCTGATGACGTCATCAGGGTGTCATGCAAAGTACATAAGGCATCTGATGACGTCATCGGGGTGTCATGTAAAGTACATAGGGCATCTGATGACGTCATCAGGGTGTCATCTAAAGTACATAGGGCATCTGATGACGTCGTCAGGGTGTCATGTAAAGTACATAGTGCATCTGATGACGTCATCAGGGTGTCATGCAAAGTACACAGGGCATCTGATGACGTCATCAGAGTGTCATGCAGAGTACATAGGGCATCTGATGACGTCATCAGGATGTCATGTAAAGTACACAGGGCATCTGATGACGTCATCAGGGTGTCATGTAAACTACATAGGGCATCTGATGACGTCATCAGGATGTCACGGAAAGTACATAGGGCATCTGATGACGTCATCACGACGTCGTGCCAAGGTCGTGCCAAGTGCATAAAGTATCTGGTGACGTCATCAGGACGTCGCGGAAAGTGAGTAGCGCTTCATTTGTGGCGTGTGCAATAAGTTTGTTGCTTACTGATTATTATAGCAATCCATGCTATTTGAAAAATATTGAAGGTTTTTTTCAGAGATATCACTTCGTAATATCAATAAGAAAAGAACAATTCTATCAAAAAGGGGTCTTCCAAGCGAAAGAGGTTTGGTTGGCTTCAGAAACGTTCCAACAAAAAGGGAACAATAGGTAAGTAGATTGAGGAGAGTCTACAAACAGTGAACAATATTTTCTGAGACTGATTTTCCTGGCCGAAACTTCTTAACAGCGAAAACAAACCGGTGCGGTGTTCTACACGGAAGCACTCTGGGGTTCCAAAAATGATCTTGATTATGCGAGAACAGCTTAAATGTATGTGCATGTAAACCTAATACTTACCATCAGAATAGAAGATGATGTCGAAAAGACTCCGAGAGACGGTTATGTCTAGCTGTAAGGAGAAGCGAAACGATAAAATAGAAATACAGCATTAAGCAAGAGTAATCCCGTAGAATCTCGTGAAACGAATACAAGCCCTTTTTCCGGAAAACACTAAATTCGTTCTCGTAAAATACCACAACGGTTTATTTTTGCTGTTAGGAAGTATCGGACAGGAAAATCAGTCTCAGAAAATATTGTTCACTATTTGTAGACTCTCCTCAATCTACTTACCTATTGTTCCCTTCTTGTTGGAACGTTTCTGACGCCAACCAAACCTCTTTCGCTTGGAAGACCCCTTTTTGATAGAATTAACATTGCGGTCAACTGTACACGTTTTTCCCTTTCATATGCCGTAATTTATGCGAGTGAACTGTGACGTCTGCAATTTTGCGCCACATACGCATGGTGGCGACGGAAGATTGCGGACTAGTCGCTTCGACTAGACGAATCGCTTACAACATGGAAGTGACGCGACTGGGCGAGGCGACCTAACAAAATCGAGCAGGTCTTTTCGACTAGCTATGAAATACCCCAGTCGCTCGGCGATCGCGACTGAAACTGCAAACTGTTCCTACCCGTCGCAACTCAGTGCAAGATCTGTTGCCGCGACGGGTTCTGTACCTGTTGGCAGTGCCGCGACTAGTCGAAGCGACCTGATATTAATGAGCCTTAAGACTGAGACAAGTTTGCGAGGGCCGTTCAACACAGGCCTCGATCGGTAGTGAATGCGAGTGTCCCAAAAACATTTCTCAACAAAGAATTCCTCTATACCTTGAGCAAGAACCTATATTTACTCGTTCCTATGACTGAAAAGATGCGAATTAGGTGTGGAAATATGTTTTTCCCAATTTTAAAGACGAAGTATGGATTTCTTTGGGAAAAAATATATTCACATATTCCAAGGATGAAATTTTACTCAAAATAATCTCAAATCGCGAAAATTCGCACTGATTAGAGGGATGTCTATGGCAAACGGGATTTCGAATATCACAGAATTATCATTTAGTGATTTCTCTATAAATGGCGATTTTTTCCCTTCGAAAAAACGAAGATTCAACGAAAATTTTTCCTTTTTTCGAAATTATTGTCGTGAAAATTTTCAGGATGCTTCAAAATTATTGAATTTATTGCAAAGTAATTTTTGACTAAGTGTCGGCTCTGAATTTTGTGAGCATTGATCTTCGACAAGCAAAGGTAATCGCCATTTCGTTCAACTTTTGGCAAACCATAACCGCTCAGCCTTTGAAAAGAGAATGCGAGTGAAGCTCGAGGTCATGAAAATTCATATCTAAGTAAGAACGAGATTTTTCGAAATTTTTGGCACATACCTCCTAGATTAAAAAAGAGCGCTAATTGTTGTCAAATGTGGTAGAACACGCTAATAAACTATTTGGAAATTTCTCAAATCTTAAATCTGGAAAGGGGCCCTTTACACATCATTGAAGAGTTGTCCTGTTTTTGCAGTCCGAAACATCGCGCTACTTAAAGTAAGCGAAGTGGTCCCGAGTGTAATTAGCGTCACAAAAGGCGGAACCGCTCCTCCCTTGGTGTGTAGTGAGCCCCTATCTCTCCTGAATCGGTTCCACACGACCATCATCCTATTTTAAAGGCAGTGTTTACGATAATCTTCGATTTTGAGATTAATCGCTAAATCGATTGTTTGGCCCCCGAGTAGAACTGAAATGGCGAAGAAACCGAGAAAAACGCACCAGAAGGGCACGAAATCCTCAAGTATCAGCCCGCCTCTTAAGTATCAATGGAACTGTTCGTTGTGACAATGAAATCTTTGGTGGACCCGTCTTTTGCAATTCTCCATTCTGTGTTGCTCCGTTCTTCCCTTCGGGCCCTAAGTAATACTGTTTTGCCCAAAATATTCTTCCATTTTCGATTAGTCCCATTTTTTACCGGTGACAACCACCGTGAACATGTTCATCCAACCAGACAACTAGTCCAGGCCATAGAATAATGTCAAGAAAATAAGACGAATTAGTGCGTTTCTCGCCGTTTCTTCGTGAATTTGGTAACACTTGGTTGCCAACGCATTGTTTTGAGTGGAAAACTTGGGAACGAGAATCATTTTGAACACTGCCTTTAATGACGACTCGTCATTTTTTCAGATCAATTCAGCGGTCTTCAACCGCGCTGAACCATTCACATTGCTCACGAGGAACAACTTTTCTCGAGTGTATCATCTTAAACCTAACGACAATCGTTTTTGTTTTCTAGAGATAGACGGCCTTTGATTTCATGATCAGTAAAATACCAGAATTTTTTCTTGGAAGACTTGATGCAACGAAAATGTGAATTTTGCATAAGATTACCACGTTTGAGGTAACCGCGCGGGTGAACAGGTGAATCGCTCACGCACGGAACCGAAAAGTGTACGGGCACCTGAATCAAAAAGACTCACCTGAATACATTCTTCTCGGATTTTATTGGAAATGATAAAAAATCACACAAACATGTTTGGTAATTTACAGTTTTTCTAATTTGTTGCAGAATTGATGTTTTTATAGGCTCTCTATTTTTTGGTCTAATGCGAACAACCTAGGGTGGTAGTAATTGGGGGTGTTAAACGCGAATTAACAGGCGTTAAGTTCGCGTTAAACGCGAGTTTAACCACAACAGAATCTGAGCAGGACTCCTAATAGTTGGGAGAAAATTCGCTCTAGTTTCACCCTAACATCCCTCAGTGGTAGGCATTTGTTACACTTTCGATGAAAGCGCCTCGAAAAAGCGACAATTGTAACCTTTGTTACGAGAAATAGCGATTTCAAAACGTTTTCAGGGCTGTTTTTCTCTAAATTTACGACATGTGGCATCCTCGCGGTAAGTTCGCGTTTAACATACTCTCGCAGACAGCACGGAAATAGTGCTGAAATGCGAGAGGAACTGGCGGTTAACGAAAAACTCCTCCCGAGGAGTGTTTGCATGCGGTTTTACAAGATACAGTAGAAACAGTTTTGGCCATCTATACTGAGGGCAAGTACGAATTTAATTAATGCAGAGGGTTAGGAAAGTTTGATAGCACTGTTATCCATTTTGATTCAGGACGTCAGCCTATCTTTAAAACTCAAAGTTGTTTCAAGGGATAGTCTTTAAACGGCTTCCGCCAGGAAAACGGGCGATGAGGAATCAAAAACAAAGCAGGGATCATTGCTAAAACACGTTGGCCGTCTTCTTTGGTGGCACTAATCAATCCCTCCCAATCAGCTGTTAATTCTTCGTCGAGCGCCGACACTTCTCTCCTTTTTACTATTTTCCTTCTGAAATTCTTCCGCTTTGCTATTTTTAGGGTATTTTCCTCTTCATAATTTATTGCTTATCCTAGGCTATAATGGGTGTGTAGAGAATTAATTACTTGCTCGCGTTTCGAACAGGTTTCCACAACTTTCTTAGTGCAAAAAAAGTGAAAATTTCCCAAGCCACTGATTTTCAAGTGATTTGATGCTTTAGTAATGTTTAATCAGCATTAGTCGGGGCGTATCGGGCGAGTTTTGAGGGAAAGAAATGGGAACTTGTTTTTAAAACCATCTGTATTTGTTCTCCTTTTTCTGCAAGATTCGAAAACTTCTCTTTCATTGCAAGATCAGTGCCATCGTGGCCTCTTATTTTTTTGAGGATCCGCGACGCAATTGCTTTGGTGCATTGGTAGAGCCTCTCGAAGTGTTTCAAATTCTTACCTTGAAATATGTGCACAAAATCTTTTCCTTGCATGATGCGCATATGTGTGTAACAGTGTTTCTATATAATTTCAGCACTAACTGCGGGCGGGGGATTAGTTTCAATTTGAGAAGACGGCAAACACTTCACAACTTCAACTGCATCAATGACCGAAACTACACCATTACCCCAATCTCGGACGCCAGACTTCAGTTGCACGCTTCCAAAAAAAAAACACTTGAATTCTCTCTCAAGAACAAAAATAGACTATCCAGGTTATCATCATTCTTATAAGTTTTTAACAATCTATTTCAGTTGAATACAGGACATTCTTTGAATTTATGCATTACTCGACGAGTTTCGGAATGTCTTTTTCGCACCTAGCGTCACCTTCCCAAGAACACCTTGTAAATGATTTATACAGAAATTTTAAAATTTTCAATCGCTCGAAATGTCCATTGGAGAAATTTTTTGTTTTTCAAAAAAATTTTTGTTTGAAATTTTTTTAAAACGTTAACAAAGTTACTACAAATGCAAACTTTTGTCAGATCACACGCATTTGATTGATTGAGGCTCATGATTAACCTAACATGTCTTTTCGAGAGCGGTCCTGAAAACTCACGGAGCTCATAAAAAATTACGAGAATTAGGATTTCCAAGAAAAATTTTAAAAAATTGCGTTCTAATCGTGTTTCGAACAAGCGAAATATTAGGAAGTTCCCTTTGAATGCTCTTCCTAATGAATAAAATATATAGCACTACTTGTATAATCTTTCCGATCCCTCTTCTTTCCACTGTAAACGTCGTTCGTGTCCAAGTGTAGAAAATACTCATGCGGACGAAGGTCACGCATAACGTATGTGTAAGCAGAGGGCAGCTTTCGTTAAACCGGCAACAAACAGTGGCACCTATGTCGCAGTTCGTAGCCGGCCAGGAGGTGGCGGTTTGTTCGCGTTAATTTGGCTGCTCTACTGCATTTATGTCGCGGTATGTTGGCGGTTTGAAGGTGGCGGTTTATTCGCGTTTAACACCCCATTTACTACCACCCCTAATTTTTGGAGCAATTCTATAGAGCTCAGGATTTCTATTATCGCCCACAGCGGAATACTGAGGCATGGAGAATTATAGCGGTGCATTTCCAAATATCTAATGATCTGCTTACCGATTGGGGAAGCCAGTTGTGCCCCTAACTTCTTCGAATGGGAAACCGTCTCATGAAGAAAGACCGCTTTTGAAGGATCGTAGAATAGCTCTGGAGCAGAGTTTTGCTGGTTCGGTTCTAGCGCGTAAGAGTAGGCGCGCATCCCAAAAAATCTACATACGCATACGATACTTATAAAGCAGTCCGTATTGTGTCTTTTCCGGATGATGGCTGTAAAGATGCCTGACTTTATCCGCGGTTTTCAGTTCCTTTGTACAGACTTCTGGCAAGCTTTCCTATATGCGACAGTACACTTTACACGATTTCGAAATGGATAACTCGCAGCTCGTCGTCTCAAGCCTTGCTACAACACAAGTAGCTGTGTACCTCAAAGGCAGTACAGACGTTCGTAAACGTGTTTGAGATAACTATGGAAATTATTATTTATTATTATTATTATTTATTACACGAGCAAGCTCATGTGGAATCATATTAAAGATGAAAGAAAAGCGATAAAAGTCGTAAATCATACACAGCTATTTCTCATCAACGACACGTTATAAGAGTACGAGTCAACAAGACAGAAGTAGCAGTAAACAACATCAATGTCGGTCATCGATCCAGGCTAATACCCAACCATTCTTTGAACGCTCGAATATCGATGGGTGGCAGAGATTTTTTGAATAGATCGAAGTACTCTCGCCCTGCTCTAAGAGTAAAATAGTGAAATCTGCGATTATGCTTGGCGCGAGGTAGGATAAATTTTGTTTCTCCCCCTCTAGTGATAGAAGTTCTCAAAGTACAAAACTGCCCAAGATGAGGACCGCATGCACTAGTGAGGATTCTATAAAAACTATTAGATCGAACCTCCTTCTTCTAAGGCGAAGTGTATCCAAAGAAAGGTTCACATTTCTCTCAGGAGCAGATTGTATTCTATCATAAAGAAACCCGAGAACCCTAGTCATAAGCCTTCGCGTAAAACTATTCTGAACCTGTTCAAGAACTTTAATCGATTTAGCTTTGTAAAGACTGAATATTGGAGCACCATATTCCAAGATTGGTCTTACATAAGTTCTGTACGCGCGTAGCAAAAGTGTCGAATTCCTGGTTGTCAGCACTCTGAACATTTTGTACACCATCCGATTTCGTCACAATGTTTGTCAAAGTTGAGGTCACAGGTGACTAGGAATCCACGATCTTTTTCCTCATCGATCACTTTGATGTGCAACTGTTGAATGCAGAAAGGAGACCTATTGTTACGTGAACCCAAATGGAAAACACAGGTTTTTCCCCACTAATTGGAAGGGACCATGTCAAGGACCACTCATGGACAACATCGATTGCCCTCTGTACGGCAGCGCAATCCTCAACGGTATGTAGTTGTCGAGTGGTAAATCTTGACATCATCGGCAAACGCGGTGCATCGAACACCAGCGGTAACAATTATTGATGGGAGCTGATAAATGAAAATCTTGAAAAAAATTGGAGACAACACGCCTCCTTGAGGGACCCCACTTGCTGCAACTCTCGGCGTAGAGTAAGCGTCATTAACACGCACCCTGAACGTTCTGCGCGACAAAAATTCTTTTAGCCATTGGAAAATGCAAGCGTAAACACCTACAGACTTAAGCTTGTGGAGTAGTTTATCATGACAAACACGATCGAAGGCCTTGGAAAAGTCTAGATATACCACATCAACTGGGGATCCATCATCGATAAATTCGGTCCAGTCATTAACGGTTTGAAGCATTGCGGTTGTAGTAGATCAACGTTTTTGAAAAACATGTTGGAACGGAGAAATAATGGGCAACTGGTCTTTTCTTGAGTATCTCTCCAAAATTAAATCGTATGACTCAGTACACAGCGCCTACGCATTTTGAAGAGTCAAAACCGACCAACAATGCCGCTACAGGTGTAAGAATTTGGGTCCGTCCCTGTATCTGCCCACCCCCTGTATTTGCTGCTCTCCTCCAAAACAGGGGAGCTGGGCTACTCCCACCTTTGCCGATGTATGTGGGTGGTGCAACAAGTACAATAAGTGAACCACATGTGAGTGGTACAGTAAGCGAAATAAGTAAACCACATACATCGACAACAGTGAGAATGGTGCAGTACCCCTGTTTTGCAGGAGAACATCAAATACGGGGGGCGGGCAGATACAGGGCAACGCCAACTTTTTTGCTCTTGTAGCGGCATTGTGGGTCGTATTTGACTTTTCAAAATGCGTAGGTGTTTCAAGCCATGCGATTCTATTTCCGTTGTTATTTCAAACACGTTTACGAGCGTGCGTACTGCCTTTAAAGCATTCCTTGTGATATGGCTGGAGATCGATTGTTTGTGTTAACTCTATACATGTTGTTGGGGAGTAGGGCGAAGCAATGAGCTCTTCATGCTGATTATGATTATGCTCGTAGCTACCCAGGTAGATCACTTTGAGCAATTTTACCACACTGCGCTGGCCACAACGGAGAGCAGCAGCTGAGGAGACGAATCAAGAATGAGGGCAGCAGGTGCTTCTCAGGCAGGAGCTCGTCCCCCTGAGCTGCCCTCGCTGTTCTGGTGGGATTGAATGCCAATTGTGCCCCACTACGACCCCCCCCAATCGCTTTGGATGAAGTACGATTGGTTTGCTGAAACTTTATACACATTGTTTAGGGGAAAAAGAGAAAAAAATCAAATAATATATGTAGATATCCAGAAGTCTAAATGCGCTTGCTCGAAACAAAAAACTCTCCATGCTGATTATAAATGTGCTCGTAGCTAACCAGATGAACCGAACCATGCTATCAAATCCTACACACGATCTTAAATTGAGCCTTCAAGCGCGCACACCTAGCGGTAGTTGTGGCAAGGAGTGATAACTGTGCTGAGAATACTATTCTAACTAAAGTGTGTCCAAATGAGACTGGCCGACCATGCGGCCGTCGGACATGGCAGGCGACTGTCGCGTGCACCGGTCTCCGACGAGCATGCGAAACGACAATGAGCCTCCCCCCCCCCCCCGCCCGCAGCCATTCACTAGGAGCGGCGCTGGCGGCGGCTGTCAGCAAGCAATCAATCGGCTCCGCAGTCGAGGGTGGCAACCGTCCAAACACTCGTCCGAAAGCGGCTCATTCGAGGGCCGCCTGCCACGCACGACGGCCGCATTTTCGGCCATCCTTATTTGAACATACTTTACGTTAAGGCACAATTTGCCAGGCTGTGAAACAGGCGCTACTCACACGTTTACGGGGAGGCTGTGGCCCGTTGGGATTAACCTTGTGCGTCAACTTGTCGCCTATTCACTCATCACAGGATGACTGCCCCTTGTCAGCATCCCTAATCGTTTGGGTGAAATTATACTTCCTGGAATCTGACCCTTTTTCTACCGCTGACTCCTAGTCAATATCCATAATTAAATATAAAAAGAACATGTAATACTTCAAAGTCACAGTAAACCATTTGCGCACCTCAGATTGACGGGCGGAGACTTCACCTCTTTTCAACATTCATGAGAAAAATCACTTAGCAATTTTAATCCCGCTCCAGATAAGGGCCTTCATGATCAGGCGAACCATTTTTGTAGATAGTCACCACGCAGATACGGTATGCAGTCTAGGGAGTGGAGCGATTCTTCAACCACCTCTAACATTCTTTTTTTTTGGAAACAACCACTGGGCCCCTATGGTGACAATCGCTTAGCTGCGAGGCGGCTTAAAACAGGACACGGCCGTTACGACCTGTGCAATCTTTGCTTTTTTACACTCAGCCCATTTTTAGAGATGACTATCATAGCCTACGTTCCTACTGCGCAAGCGATAATAGCCGTAATTGGGCTCATTTCGATGGTACTCTACTTGTTCATGGTATATATTGTGCTACGGTGGAAGGGGAGGGCTCCTGCCTTCACGTCCTCCTATTATAATATTTTTATTTTGAAAGCTGTGACTGATTTTTACTATTATCTTGTCCAAGAAATTCTCGTGCGTGCCCGGAAATTCAACTATTTTCAAACGTTCAACGCGGATAGCGGAGTATTGCCTTATTTTACCTATTACAACTTAATGATATCAGCAATGGTCGCGTGCTGTGGCGAAGCACTAATTGCTCTGAATCGTCTCACAGCGTTTTACAAGCCTACAAGACAGGAACAGGTTTGTGGATAATGCATTCATTGCAGATACTACCCAATGCTTGTTGTTATGACCGTAGGATGCATGCCATGTTCTGAATTTATAAAACTGTGAACTCTGTAATAGTTCTGCTACAGATATGGAGCGCGAGAACAGTATGTGTATCCGCCGTTGTTTTATGTGCTGGAAGTATTCTTTCGCTGGTTCCTCTTTTTATGATTGGAGATTACACGGTCTATTTTGCCTTCCGACCCGACGGCATCCTCCAAATGTATCCTGATGACAAAATCGGAACGGTGAGCGAAATCTGAACTCGTTGAACTAATGAGAAACGTAAGCTTGCTCGTCAGAGAGCCCAGGCTCTTTCCGCATATGCACTGAGCCACTTTACTGAAAATGTATGTAGATATTCAGCCACAACTACAAGCGATGATCTCATCCCAACAAAGAGTAACATCATGCTCTTTACCTGTTTTTCGCCTTTCATAGTAACTTTAGTGTGATTTTCAATCGGTAATGCTCTCAGACCAGTCATCGATATAGGCCGGATGTAGCTCGCGTGAAGTATGATCTCAGCTATACTCCTTCCGCCGAGCAGACTCCAAGGATTTTTTCGTAGAGGTTTAATGCATGCTTTCCGCGACGAGCGACAGCGACAGCACATGTCAACAATATCGATCTGCAATAGTATCTTATGATAAACAATGTGTCACGTCGTAAGGAACTATGCTCTGGGCCAAAATGTTTGATTAGGTTCGAAAGCTCGTGGCACTGAAAAGCACGGCTAATTTTCCAACGACATGAGAACAAGATCTTGCCGTCATCATAATTGTAATAGTGTCTCTCTCTGACGACGGAACACACACACTTTCTTGTATTCGTTTTTCAACGTTAAATCTTCAAGTGCAATTTGGGCCACCTGCTGCGGAGATGTACCTTGCCATCTACGAACCTGAGAAGACTCTCCAGCAAATGTGAAGGTAATATTGCCGCGTGCATTAGTTGGAAAATACTGATGGAGGAAACATGATCTCCAGATTGTGTTTCTTGATCTTTACAAAACCATCGACCCTTTCAGCACCAATATCATGAGTTGAGAGAAGTTCCATAAATGGATGCTTCCTAGACTCATCTGCAACGAGTAAACCTACATGACTTGCTTGGCACGCCACTCCTAAAAGTTGGGGTTTCTTCTGCAGCATAGATCGCCACTATTCTGTAGGATCGGGTAGGATGGCGGCGAGCCAGGTGTCTTGTCCAGCAGCAGTGCGTCGCAGTCGACTGCAGTCGTTATCTTCGTCCGAAAGCAACGGCAACGACTCCACGTATCGGCTAGTTGTTGATTTAGTTCTTGCAGTAGCAGGTTTGCGAGCCAGCACTATTGTGAGATTGAGAATGCTAAAAATCCACATACACCTCTGATTTGAGTGAAATAGTCTTCTGGCATGGACGAATCGTTCGGGAGGATTGGCGCGTTATTGGTTATTGGCGTCGGTGAATAATGGGCTCAGTCGAACATGAAAGCTTGTATATGCGGAACAGTATTGTTTAGAGCTCAAATGGAAGACAGAAGCTAAAAAAGCTGCAGAATTCCAAAAGACGGGTACCCGAAAGTTTTCACTATCACAAAAA
The DNA here is from genome assembly GCA_029168955.1 of Aplectana chamaeleonis. Classification (NCBI taxonomy): domain Eukaryota; kingdom Metazoa; phylum Nematoda; class Chromadorea; order Rhabditida; family Cosmocercidae; genus Aplectana; species Aplectana chamaeleonis. The sequence continues at coordinate 3,380,664 of JAPDOI010000025.1, forward strand.
AAAGTTTATCTGAGAGTAGAAATTCGGCTGGACAGTACAGCTTCTCATGTACACCTGACGTGCTTCTCGCAATTAATTTGTTATGACCAAACCACCCGGGACTGAGTAATCGTCCTAGCAGATGATCTCGGAATTGAGAATTATCGCACACACTGCCTTTAACATTTGAAGCTGTATATGTTTATGATTTGAAGACCCCGGCAGATCGATGTAATACTCTTCGCTAGGCATATGAGCAACGCAGTTCAACGATAATTGTATTCTGTTGCGAGTTGTTTTCAGTTTGAAACCTGGCATAGAGCTACCGTATATATCATAACTATTCCAATGTGCATGCTCTGCTACGCTGGTTCCTTCTATAGAGCTCGACACTTATCAACTAAACGATCAGTACGTCTAATTATAAATAGTGAATTTTCACCCGTCTTTCCACTCCAGGTCCGACGTTCTGTCACCCTCGACAAGTTTTTTTTGTTGTGCGTTTTCTAGAGGAAGGGTGAGCAGTGTAAAGGCAGCATTCACGCTCACAAACATGGTGGAGAAAGCAGGACAAGTAGGCCCCACTGCCCTTACTATTTTGTCAGCGAAGTTCGATAACTATCCAGGTTGACAGTGTTTGATCCCTGTATTGCAGACCTGTGTTTTCCCATCTCTTCAAGTAGCAGAACCAGGAGTGAACATGTGACAGTCTAGAGTGCTAGCAGTGCTGAGTGGGAGTCTATGAGAGAAAAAAAAACTTGATTCACCTGAATATAACACATCTGCTCACCGCTGAAATCGAAAGTGGCATGTGGATTGAATCCACACCGCGGGTGTGGCTAAGGAGCAGTTCGGCTGGTACACACGACGCGCGTGACGGTAAAACGCTGTGCGCGGTCATCGTCCTTGGGGCGCATAACCGAGGGCACTCAAAAAAGTTGTTGTTGTTGTTCCATTTCAGCCGTTCCCCTCTATCATTTTTTGCATTTTTTTTATGTAGATTGATGTGCCAGACGTAGGGTCGGCTTCGGAACCAATATCATCATCTCGCATTCCCCTCCAAGAAGCAAACAAGAAGAACTCTAAAAAAACTTGTATAAAAAGTGCGAATTCCACTAAAACGATGGTATGAGAAGCATTGCGTCTAAAAAAGCGCATTATAAAGGTCCCCGGTTAACGCGCCCCAAGGACGATGAGCGCGCACAGCGTTTTTCCGTCACGTGTGCTAGCCGAACTGCTCCTTGGCCACAGCCGCGGTGTGGATTTGATCCACATGCCGTCGAGAGTCAGCCGAAATAGAACCACATCTTAGGAAGTGCATGGGAATTGATCGGTATATAGACATGCTACATTCAGGTAAATCAAGCTGTTCCTCTCGCAGACTCCCATTTGATAGTGGTTTCACTCTCACATTTTACCCTAACAATAAATTTCATTTTCCAATCCGTTACTAGGGGGGAGGGGGGTAGGTGGGGAATAAGTTTGCGAGACAGGAACGCTAAAATATTTATTCATTCATTTATTTATTCATGGACGCGAACCCGTAAGCATCCAAGCGGATAATGCGTTACTCAAGTAGCTACCACAGCAATGCTACTTCAACCTAACCATCACTTAAAAAAATCGTGACATAAAGCAAAAAAACTCATGATGGGCAAAATATACGACACTTCTTACGAGGGAAATACTTTTGTCAAGCTGGCCATTTCATCCCTTAGAGAATGATCTTATGCCATATCTATAGTAGAAGTCCGCAAATCTCGAGAGTCGCGTTTTGTCCTCGAAAATTTTCCCCGATGCTTGAAACGAATTGAGTTGAAAACTCAGAAAAATCAACAGATAGACTCCGGATTCGTGATAAGCGCCCGGAAAGATCTCCTGGGAGGATTTTAAGTCAAATCTAGATCAATTTTACAGAGCGCGTTTAGATTTTTCTAATTCATATAGGTAAACGCTCAACCAAAATCCATACAGGGATGTTTTGGGTTCCCTTTCTGTTACTTCGAAATATTACTGCGCATTTTGGAAAGTACAAAAAGTACAAAGGACGACCACATCAGGCTTATAGCTTATCGGAGCCTGCAGCTCGGGACAGGGTTCATTGCAGTTTTAATATAGATGCCCAAGAAGTACCAACAATAGAATTCTTCTCTGCACATGCGACCTATGCTTTTTATTCTTCTCTTGTTAGTAAAAGATCGAGCTGCTGTACGGAACGCTATGTTTCAAGTCCTCCATTTCAGTCCTCGATGCTCACCCTTCCTGATGTCCCCTGAAAAGTGCTTCGAGACCCTGCACTGTCCCTGGTCTCCGCTCCCTCAACTTTAGGGGCTTCGATACGGCTTAAAGGCTGTTAGTCACACTTCCACACATACAGCACCGAGCATATTTTTTGCAAAAACGGCGTTTTGCGGCGTTTTTTGAGTTTACAAAGCGCCGCATCGCCATAACTCGCTTCAAAGTTGACTAAACGAGTTTTTTCAGATAGTTTTCGTGTTCCTCTCAGTATGGCGAATGTAATGGTATGTGTTGAAAGCTCTTTTAACTCTAGCATTATGTTGAAAAATGTGTATTTCTTTCTAAAATTCACATCGACCACAGGTCAAAAAATGACAGATTTCTGTTATCATGACCGTTTGATCAGTTCATTATAAGGGGTTTAGAGGTGCAAATATGCAAATTTCGATAAACTTTCGGAGATGAATCTATTCTTTTGGAACATTATCGTATAGGACTAAATGGAAGCAATCCAGAAATGACTTTAGAATTGAAATTGGACCACTTTGAAGCAAGTTATGGCGTTGCGGCGCTTTGTGAGCGCAAAAAACGCCGCAAAACGCTTTCTTTGCAAAAAATTTGTTCGGTACTGTAGTTGGTGACAAGAAGCGAGGAACCCGCTCCGATGCTTCGCTTTCAGAACCGCCATTTCCTATCGGTGGTAAGCTCTGCGGTATTTCTATTGAGCTCTTAATTTCGATTATCACAGCAAGGAGCGGTCGCTTTTCGTCGGAACATCCTTATCACAAGTTGTATTTGCGGAGCGATAGGTCATGGCAAAATAAAACAGTGATAAGATGATTGTGGAATGAAAAGTCCGACAAGTCATACTTCGACAGGCTCAGAATGAGGAAAAACTTTTGATATCATATTCTGGGGAAGGGGTAGCTGCTATTGTTGTAACAGAGTTCGTCCTCCACTGAGCCCTTTTCGTGTTGCCCTGAATCGAAGAGTTCTCATATCGGAAGTATCAAACCTGAGGGAAGACTATGAAAGTGCCCAAGTGATGGAATTGATTTTTCTTTGGGTTCGCAATGTTCTTAGACGGGCGACGATTTCCCTGTAGAATTTTCTTCTTATCGCTGATTTCAGAACGTTGAAATGCGTCTGCTCATATGTGGATTCGCACTGTTGATACCGTACTTCATCGAGCTTCTTATTGTACTCATGAGGTTGTACAGCATGATCATCTACGACAGCCACAGCGGCCTGTTTGCAATAGCAACCGACATTGCGTAGGTCTTCATTAAATACGTAACTCCGAGCAGGATGGCATAAAGGGTAGAGCGGTCTGGCGACTGAGAATTTACTGTAGACAATTATATAAAGAGATGACTAACCTGTCCACTGTACACGTAGTGATACTACGGATCAGCTTGATGCATTACTATTACGACGATTTCCGTCGCTTTTTCTTCTTTCACCAGTTTCTTGGCAAAGTTTGAAAGCGCGTTTCTTCCTCTGTAAAATACAGTAGCGGTCATAAATCTATTGACATCGCCTTTTTTCTAATTATCCTTGCTCTAGCTGGGGCTATCACTTTCATCTTCTAATATGATATTTTCGGTCATAATGCCGATATAATGAAGTGTGTAGCAGAATTATAACGCGAGTTTGCATCGATGAGGAAGATTATTTGTCAATATTCAGAATCTGTGACTTTTTGTCTCTACCTAAACTTGTTCACTTTCCTCGTCGTTTTCGATATTCATATGGTGATTTTTGTAGTTTATAGGATTGTTAGTTCAACTAGTGACCCTTCGGGTCCCTAGCCCGGGGCAGCCACTTGACTTGAAGGCTGCAAACCTTCTGCTTTAGCGTCGAATTCACTAAGGTGTATCGCGCGCGTGTGCGCGTATGCTGCTACTCAACTATCCCACACTCACACTGTCTGTATCCCAGCTACACATACGCACGCGAAGGAACAATAAATTTCACTTCCTAATGTAGGGTACAAACTCCTAAACATGCTTGTGAAAGCAACGTGAATTGACCAGTACGTTTACAACCATGGGGCCAGCGCCGTTCCAAAGACCGAATACCACGATGGCAGTAGTATAGTTGTCCTTTTCGAAAAACGGTCAAGCAAGCAAATAAACATGACGTCAAAAAGCCTTTTAACTGCTCAGTGTTTTCAATTCTCCAATCATGCTGCGCTCATAGGTGGCGACACGCAAAATCAGTACGTATCATTTGCATCCTCGCAGCGAGCAGGCTTCGTCGGCCACCCCCATCTAATATTCGTTTGGCTTTGCTAAACGATGGGTCGGCTATACCGGCCACACTCCATTCACCACGCGTAGTATTCGTTCGGCTTCGCCGACCCACCTCCATTCAACACGCGTAGTATTCGTTCGGCTTTGCCGAACGATGGGCCCGCTTCGCCGACCCACCTCCAATCACCAAGCGTAGTATTCATTCGGCTCCGCCGAACGATGGGCCCGCTTCGCCGACCCACCTCCAATCACCAAGCGTAGTATAAATCAGGCTCCGCCAAACGATGGGCCGGCTACGCCGACCCACCTCCAATCACCACGCGTAGTATTCGTTCGGCTTCGCCGACCCACCTCCATTCACCACGCGTAGTATTCATTCGGCTCTGCCGAACAATGGGCCGGCTTCACCGGCCACCCTCCGTGTAGTATTCGTTCGGCTTCGCCGAACGATAGGCCGGCTTGGCCAACCCACCTCCATTCACCACGCGTAGTATTCGTTCGGCTTCGCCGAACGATAGGCCGGCTCCGCCGGCCCACCTCCATTCACCACGCGTAGTATCCGTTCGGCTTCGCCGAACGATGGGCCGGCTTCGCCGACCCACCTCCAATCACCAAGCGTAGTATCCATTCGGCTCCGCCAAACGATGGGCCGGCTTCGCCGACCCACCTCCAATCATCACGCGTAGTATTCGTTCGGCTTCGCCGACCCACCTCCATTCACCACGCGTAGTATTCGTTCGGCTTAGCCGAACGATGGGCCGGCTTCGCCGAACCACCTCCAATCACCACGCGTAGTATTCTTTCGGCTTAGCCGAACGATGGGCCGGCTTCGCCGACCCACCTCCTCCATTCAACACGCGTAGTATTCGTTTGGCTCCGCCAAACAATGGGCCGGCTTCGCCGAACCCACCTCCATTCACCACGCGTAGTATTCATTCGGCTCCGCCGAACGATGAGCCGGCTTCGCCGGCCACCCTTCGGGTAGTATTCGTTCGGCTTGGCCGAACGATAGGCGGCTCCGCCGACCCACTCCATTCACCACGCGTAGTATTCGTTCGGCTTTGCCGAACGATGGGCCCGCTTCGCCGACCCACCTCCAATCACCAAGCGTAGTATTCATCAGGCTCCGCCAAACGATGGGCCCGCTTCGCCGACCCACCTCCAATCACCAAGCGTAGTATTCATTCGGCTCCGCCGACCCACCTCCATTCACCACGCGTAGTATTCGTTCGGCTTTGCCGAACGATGGGCCCGCTTCGCCGACCCACCTCCATTCACCACGCGTAGTATCCATTCACCTCTGCCGAACAATGGGCCGGCTTCGCCGGCCACCCTCCGTGTAGTATTCGTTCGGCTTCGCCGAACGATAGGCCGGCTTGGCCAACCCACCTCCAATCACCACGCGTAGTATTCGTTCGGCATCGCCGAACGATAAGCCGGCTCCGCCGGCCCACCTCCATTCACCACGCGTAGTATCCGTTCGGCTTCGCCGAACGATGGGCCGGCTTCGCCGACCCACCTCCAATCACTAAGCGTAGTATCCATTCGGCTCCGCCAAACGATGGGCCGACTTCGCCGACCCACCTCCAATCATCACGCGTAGTATCTGCTCGGCTTCGCCGACCCACCTCCATTCACCACGCGTAGTATTCATCCGGCTCTGCCGAACGATGGCCGGCTTCGCCGACCCACCTCCAATCACCACGCGTAGTATCTGCTCGGCTTCGCCGACCCACCTCCATTCACCACGCGTAGTATTCATTCGGCTCTGCCGAACAATGGGCCGGCTTCACCGGCCACCCTCCGTAGTATTCGTTCGGCTTTGCCGAACGATGGGCCGGCTTTTCCGACCCACCTCCATTCACCACGCGTAGTATCTGCTCGGCTTCGCCGACCCACCTCCATTCACCACGCGTAGTATTCGTTCGGCTTTGCCGAACGATGGGCCCGCTTCGCCGACCCACCTCCAATCACCAAGCGTAGTATTCATCAGGCTCCGCCAAACGATGGGCCGGCTACGCCGACCCACCTCCAATCACCACGCGTAGTATTCGTTTGGCTTCGCCGACCCACCTCCATTCACCACGCGTAGTATTCATTCGGCTCTGCTGAACAATGGGCCGGCTTCGCCGGCCACCCTCCGTGTAGTATTCGTTCGGCTTCGCCGAACGATGGGCCGGCTTGGCCGACCCACCTCCATTCACCAAGCGTAGTATTTGGTCGGATTCGCCGAACGATAGGCCGACTTCGCCGACCCACCTCCAGTCCCCAAGCGTAGTATCCATTCGGCTCCGCCAAACGATGGGCCGGCTTCGCCGACCCACCTCCAATCATCACGCGTAGTATTCGTTCGGCTTCGCCGACCCACCTCCATTCACCACGCGTAGTATTCATTCGGCTCTGCCGAACGATGGGCCAGCTTCGCCGACCCACCTCCAATCACCACGCGTAGTATTCGTTTGGCTCCGCCAAACGATGGGCCGACTTCGCCTGCTACTCTCCGTATAGTATTCGTTCGGCTTCGACGTATTATGGGCCGGCTTCGTCGACCCACCTCCATTCAGCACGCGTAGTATTCGTTTGGCTTCGCCGAACGATGGGCTTGCTTCGCCGACCCACCTCCAATCACCACGCGTAGTATTCGTTCGGCTTTGCCGAACGATGGGCCCGCTTCGCCGACCCACCTCCAATCACCAAGCGTAGTATCCATTCGGCTTCGCCAAACGATGGGCCGGCTCCGCCGACCCACCTCCAATCACCACGCGTAGTATTCGTTTGGCTTCGCCGAACGATGGGCCGCCTTCGTCGACCTACCTCCATTCACCACGCGTAGTATTCATTCGGCTCTGCCGAACGATGGGCCGGCTTCGCCGGCCACCCTCCGTGTAGTACTCGTTCGGCTTCGCCGAACGATGGGCCGGCTTCGCCGACCCACCTTCATTCACCACGCGCAGTATTCATTCGGCTCCGCCGAACGATGGGCCGGCTTCGCCTACCCACCTCCAATCACCACGCATAGTATTCGTTCGGCTTCGCCGAACGATGGGCCGGCTTCGCCGACCCACCTCCAATCACCACGCGTAGTATTCGTTCGGCTTCGCCGAACGATGGGCCCGCTTCGCCGACCCACCTCCAATCACCAAGCGTAGTATTCGTTTGGCTCCGCCAAACGATAAGCCGGCTTCGCCGACCCACCTCCAATCATCACGCGTAGTACTCGTTCGGCTTCGCCGACCAACCTCCATTCACCACTCGTAGTATTCATTCGGCTCCGCCGAACAATGGGCCGGCTTCGCAGGCCACCCTCCAATCACCGCGCGTAGTATTCGTTTGGCTCCGCCAAACGATGGGCCGGCTACGCCGACCCACCTCCAATCACCACGCGTAGTATTCGTTCGGCTTCGCCGACCCACCTCCATTCACCACGCGTAGTATTCATTCGGCTCTGCCGAACAATGGGCCGGCTCCGCCGGCCACCCTCCGTGTAGTATTCGTTCGGCTTCGCCGAACGATAGGCCGGCTTGGCCAACCCACCTCCATTCACCACGCGTAGTATTCGTTCGGCTTCGCCGAACGATAGGCCGGCTCCGCCGGCCCACCTCCATTCACCACGCGTAGTATCCGTTCGGCTTCGCCGAACGATGGGCCGGCTTCGCCGACCCACCTCCATTCACCACGCGTAGTATTCATTCGGCTCTGCCGAACGATGGGCCGGCTTCGCCGACCCACCTCCAATCACCACGCGTAGTATTCGTTCGGCTTCGCCGACCCACCTCCATTCACCACGCGTAGTATTCATTCGGCTCTGCCGAACAATGGGCCGGCTTCACCGGCCACCCTCCGTGTAGTATTCGTTCGGCTTCGCCGAACGATGGGCCGGCTTGGGCGACCCACCTCCATTCACCACGCGTAGTATTCGTTCGGCTTCGCCGACCCACCTCCATTCACCACGCGTAGTATTCATTCGGCTCTGTTGAACGATTTAAGCGGCTTCGCCGACCCACCTCCAATCACCACGCGTAGTATTCGTTTGGCTCCGCCAAACAATGGGCCGACTTCGCCTGCTACTCTCCGTATAGTATTCGTTCGGCTTCGACGTATCATGGGCCGGCTTCGTCGACCCACCTCCATTCAGCACGCGTAGTATTCGTTCGGCTTCGCCGAACGATGGGCCGGCTTCGCCGACCTACCTCCAATCACCACGCGTAGTATTCGTTCGGCTTTGCCGAACGATGGGCCCGCTTCGCCGACCCACCTCCAATCACCAAGCGTAGTATCCATTCGGCTTCGCCAAACGATGGGCCGGCTCCGCCGGCCACCCTCCGTGTAGTATTCGTTCGGCTTCGCCGAACGATAGGCCGTCTTGGCCAACCCACCTCCATTCACCACGCGTAGTATTCGTTCGGCTTCGCCGAACGATGGGCCACCTTGGCCGACCCACCTCCATTCACCAAGCGTAGTATTCGTTCGGCTTCGCCGAACGATAGGCCGACTTCGCCGACCCACCTCCAGTCCCCAAGCGTAGTATCCATTCGGCTCCGCCAAACGATGGGCCGGCTTCGCCAACCCACCTCCAATCATCACGCGTAGTATTCGTTCGGCTTCGCCGACCCACCTCCATTCACCACGCGTAGTATTCATTCGGCTCTGCCGAACAATGGGCCGGCTTCACCGGCCACCCTCCGTGTAGTATTCGTTCGGCTTCGCCGAACGAGGGGCCGGCTTGGCCGACCCACCTCCATTCACCACGCGTAGTATTCGTTCGGCTTCGCCGACCCACCTACATTCACCACGCGTAGTATTCGTTCGGCTTTGCCGAACGATGGGCCCGCTTCGCCGACCCACCTCCAATCACCAAGCGTAGTATTCATTAGGCTCCGCTAAACGATGGGCCGGCTACGCCGACCCACCTCCAATCACCACGCGTAGTATTCGTTCGGCTTCGACGTATCATGGGCAGGCTTTGCCGACCCACCTCCATTCACCACGCGTAGTATTCGTTCGGCTTCGCCGAACGATGGGCCGGCTTCGCAGACCTACCTCCAATCACCACGCGTAGTATTCGTTCGGCTTTGCCGAACGATGGGCCCGCTTCGCCGACCCACCTCCAATCACCAAGCGTAGTATCCATTCGGCTTCGCCAAACGATGGGCCGGCTCCGCCGGCCACCCCTCCGTGTAGTATCTGTTCGGCTCCGCCGAACGATAGGCCGGCTTGGCCAACCCACCTCCATTCACCACGCGTAGTATTCGTTCGGCTTCGCCGAACGATGGGCCGGCTTGGCCGACCCACCTCCATTCACCAAGCGTAGTATTCGTTCGGCTTCGCCGAACGATAGGCCGACTTCGCCGACCCACCTCCAGTCCCCAAGCGTAGTATCCATTCGGCTCCGCCAAACGATGGGCCGGCTTCGCCAACCCACCTCCAATCATCACGCGTAGTATTCGTTCGGCTTCGCCGACCCACCTTCATTCACCACGCGGTAGGATTCATTCGGCTCTGCCTGCCGAACGACATTTGGGCGGCTTCGCCGACCCACCTCCAATCACCACGCGTAGTATTCGTTTGGCTCCGCCAAACGATGGGCCGACTTCGCCTGCTACTCTCCGTATAGTATTCGTTCGGCTTCGACGTATCATGGGCCGGCTTCGTCGACCCACCTCCATTCAGCACGCGTAGTATTCGTTCGGCTTCGCCGAACGATGGGCCGGCTTCGCCGACCCACCTCCAATCACCACGCGTAGTATTCGTTCGGCTTTGCCGAACGATGGGCCCGCTTCGCCGACCCACCTCCAATCACCAAGCGTAGTATCCATTCGGCTTCGCCAAACGATGGGCCGGCTCCGCCGACCCACCTCCAATCACCACGCGTAGTATTCGTTTGGCTTCGCCGAACGATGGGCCGCCTTCGTCGACCCACCTCCATTCACCACGCGTAGTATTCATTCGGCTCTGCCGAACGATGGGCCGGCTTCGCCGGCCACCCTCCGTGTAGTACTCGTTCGGCTTCGCCGAACGATGGGCCGGCTTCGCCGACCCACCTTCATTCACCACGCGCAGTATTCATTCGGCTCCGCCGAACGATGGGCCGGCTTCGCCTACCCACCTCCAATCACCACGCATAGTATTCGTTCGGCTTCGCCGAACGATGGGCCGGCTTCGCCGATCCACCTCCAATCACCACGCGTAGTATTCGTTCGGCTTCGCCGAACGATGGGCCCGCTTCGCCGACCCACCTCCAATCACCAAGCGTAGTATTCGTTTGGCTCCGCCAAACGATAAGCCGGCTTCGCCGACCCACCTCCAATCATCACGCGTAGTACTCGTTCGGCTTCGCCGACCAACCTCCATTCACCACTCGTAGTATTCATTCGGCTCCGCCGAACAATGGGCCGGCTTCGCAGGCCACCCTCCAATCACCGCGCGTAGTATTCGTTTGGCTCCGCCAAACGATGGGCCGACTTCGCCTGCCACCCTCCGTGTAGTATTCGTTCGGCTTCGCCGAACGATGAGCCGGCTTCGCCGACCCCCCCCTCCAATCACCACGCGTAGGCCGACCCACCTCCAATCACCAAGCGTAGTATTCGTTTGGCTCCGCCAAACGATGGGCCGGCTTCACCGACCCACCTCCAATCATCACGCGTAGTATTCGTTCGGCTTTGCCGAACGGTGGGCCGGCTTCGCCGACCTACCTCCAATCACCACGCGTAGTATTCGTTCGGCTTTGCCGAACGATGGGCCCGCTTCGCCGACCCACCTCCAATCACCAAGCGTAGTATCCATTCGGCTTCGCCAAACGATGGGCCGGCTCCGCCGGCCACCCTCCGTGTAGTATTCGTTCGGCTTCGCCGAACGATAGGCCGGCTTGGCCAACCCACCTCCATTCACCACGCGTAGTATTCGTTCGGCTTCGCCGAACGATGGGCCGGCTTGGCCGACCCACCTCCATTCACCAAGCGTAGTATTCGTTCGGCTTCGCCGAACGATAGGCCGACTTCGCCGACCCACCTCCAGTCCCCAAGCGTAGTATCCATTCGGCTCCGCCAAACGATGGGCCGGCTTCGCCAACCCACCTCCAATCATCACGCGTAGTATTCGTTCGGCTTCGCCGACCCACCTCCATTCACCACGCGTAGTATTCATTCGGCTCTGCCGAACGATGGGCCGGCTTCGCCGACCCACCTCCAATCACCACGCGTAGTATTCGTTTGGCTCCGCCAAACGATGGGCCGACTTCGCCTGCTACTCTCCGTATAGTATTCGTTCGGCTTCGACGTATCATGGGCCGGCTTCGTCGACCCACCTCCATTCACCACGCGTAGTATTCGTTCGGCTTCGCCGAACGATGGGCCCGCTTCGCCGACCCACCTCCAATCACCAAGCGTAGTATCCATTCGGCTTCGCCAAACGATGGGCCGGCTCCGCCGACCCACCTCCAATCACCACGCGTAGTATTCGTTTGGCTTCGCCGAACGATGGGCCGCCTTCGTCGACCCACCTCCATTCACCACGCGTAGTATTCATTCGGCTCTGCCGAACGATGGGCCGGCTTCGCCGGCCACCCTCCGTGTAGTACTCGTTCGGCTTCGCCGAACGATGGGCCGGCTTCGCCGACCCACCTTCATTCACCACGCGCAGTATTCATTCGGCTCCGCCGAACGATGGGCCGGCTTCGCCTACCCACCTCCAATCACCACGCATAGTATTCGTTCGGCTTCGCCGAACGATGGGCCGGCTTCGCCGACCCACCTCCAATCACCACGCGCAGTATTCGTTCGGCTCCGCCGAACGATGGGCCCGTTTCGCCGACCCACCTCCAATCACCAAGCGTAGTATTCGTTCGGCTTGGCCGAACGATAGGCCGGCTCCGCCAACCCACCTCCATTCACCAAGCGTAGTATTCATTCGGCTCCGCCAAACGATGGGCCGGCTTCGCCAACCCACCTCCAATCATCACGCGTAGTATTCGTTCGGCTTCGCCGACCCACCTCCATTCACCACGCGTAGTATTCATTCGGCTCTGCCGAACGATGGGCCGGCTTCGCCGACCCACCTCCAATCACCACGCGTAGTATTCGTTTGGCTCCGCCAAACGATGGGCCGACTTCGCCTGCTACTCTCCGTATAGTGTTATCAAGATATGTTTTCGAAGCTCGGTATGCGGTTGAAGATGTTGACCAACCGCTTTATTCGCAACGTTTCGGGTCGTAGACCCTTCTTCGGGCGGCTGTAATCGTTATCACATAGGGAAGTTTGCACAAACTATAACATACAATATTCATTCTATGCATACCTAGCAGCTGCGGCAGCGGCACGGTGTTAGAGCGGGAGGGATGAACCGTCTCGGTGGTCGGCCAGCTTCAGCAGTGCTATAGGAGCGAATGAGCAGAGCGGCGTTCATTTTCAGTGACCACTGTCATCGTGCCGGATAGTCAGCATCCTCATCGCGTCCTTCATCTCTTCCCGGTTGTTCATGGGCGGTGCATTCATCTTTATTTCTAGCGCTTCTCTAATCTTTCTCTCGGCCGTATCCGGAATATTCTTCCATATCACGCTGACACTCATTCCGGGTGCGGCTTCGTTCGCATGCCTAAGTGTTCTGTGTCTCGAGAATGCATTGTTCGGGTATGAGGCCGGCGATCTGAGAGCTCGCATGTGTTCATCCAATCGCTTGTACAAGGGCCTCCCAGTCTCGCCTATGTAAAATTCCCCACACATTTGGCACGTGACCCTATAGACGGTATTCGGGACCTGGCATATTTGTGCTTCAGTGGTGCAGTATAGGCAACCTGGTCTCCCACAGCGGTCCTCGTAAGGTCGTGACGAAGTGAGAATTTCACGGAGTGTTGCTGGGGGGCGAAATACAAGGCGAAGAGGAAGGGCAGCTCTACGAACGGCTGCATTTACGTCCTTTGCAAACTCTTTCGCTAACAAAAGGGAGAACGAGAGGAGTGTCGGACAGAGCATGGTACGGGCGCCAAGTATCGAAATTGCCTTCGATGTAGTAGCCATTCTGTTGTAGCACCTGTCCTAATTGCCTTTCCACATCCTCCTCTCGGTCAGATGTATGTCTCCTAGCCGAGTTCAACAAATTGCGAATGACACTTCTTTTCATGTAGATCGGATGGCAGCTGCGTGCATGTAAGAGGATATTCTTCGAAGCCGGCTTCCTGTACCACATCGTTTGGACGTCACCGGACTCGATCTTGATACGCGTGTCCAGAAATGGAAGGTAGTGGTCTGCTCCTGGCTCTTCGGCTGTCAGACTGATGGCTGCATCTTGGGAATTTAGACGATTGAAAACATCACTCAGCATTGTTCGGGATTCTGCCACTACGAAAATGTCATCTATGTAACGACCATAGTACAGTATCCCTGCCGTGGTTAAAGAGTTTCTTTCCAATCTATCCATGAAGAGTATCGCCAAGAGTGGCGCCAATCTGTTTCCCATGGCTAAGCCTCGCTTCTGTCGATACACGACATCATGGAATCGGAAGAAATTGAATCCGACTGCTGCTTTCAATAGCCTTTCAATATCTCCGTATTCCAGATGATAGAGCTGGATGTCTTCCTCGTGCTGACGCAAAGAATCTAAGCAGGCGTCGATCGCTGCGTTCGTATCCACGTTAGTGTACAGCGCTGTCACATCAAAACTCTGCCATTGCACCTCGTTCGTTGGAAATTCACTGTTGCTCAGACTTCGCAGAAACTGCTCTGTGTTAGTCAAGTGCGAAGGAACGAATTTTAGGAGAGGTGACAGGAGTTGATTCAGAAACCAGCCTATACCATCGGTGGGGCCTCCACATGACGACACAATAGGACGCGTCTTGATTTGATCATTAGTCGGAGCATCATTCTCATCAAGAGGGTGGAGTTTGTGGGTTTTCACAAGCTGGTAATACGTTGGAACGGATAAGGATACGTGGGAAGGATACGTCTTATGATGTTCACATCGACTTTCTTGTCCAAAGTAGTCTTTATGATGTTCTGCAAGATCCTACAGTTGCTGTTGTACTCCTCCATGGAGGAAACACTGTATGTACTTTGATCAGAAAGTGTCTCCAGGCATAATTCAACATCCCTGTCTTTTGTCATGACCACAAATCCTCCACACTTGTCTCCTACTGAAAAGCGTAAGGTAGATCGTAGTTCGATGGCTTTCTTTAGTCCAGCTCGCTCTGAAATCGTCATGTTATCCGGCGCTCTTGTTCTGCGATGATTATCCACAACACGGAGTAATTCACACTCCAATGTAGCCAGTCTGGAGGACCATGCAGGGATATTCCTGGGCGCGCTCACAAACTTTCTCGGGAATGGCACTGATCTCGCTAGATGTTCGTTTAGGGTAGGTGCGGTCGAGCCGATTTTGCTCCCTCCATTTTTGAATGTACGCGTATTTGTGTAGAGCGGTCACTACATCAGTCTTTATCTTGTCATTCATAAGTGGTCGAGGTGCAAAGCTCGGCCCAAGGTTCAATGTTGATTCTACCTCATTGTCTATCATGTCTCTATCGATGACGGTGCAACGCTTGGGTGGGACTGCGTTCTGGATAATGAAGCTTCTACGATGAGGTTCGGATAGTCGTCTCAAGTCGCTAAGTTTTCGATGCAATCTTTCTCTCGTCGAAGATCGAAGAACATCACTCGATGAGCTGTGGTACTGGAGCAGTTGCCTCCAACATTCTTCACTTAGTCTTGTTCGCAGTATAGTTCTATGACTCACTATTTTTCGTATGCAGTGTGAACGAGTCTGCTTCTGCTCTGATATCGCCGAAGATAGAAGAGCTGTGCTCAGAGAATTGAGAGCTTGTCGAACGATGTTCTGGCGATAGTTTGTGAAACGGTTCAACATGTTTCTGATGAAAGATGGGACCAGGGAATTAATTTCGCACTCGCGCAAGAAATTAATGGACTCATCCAAACAGATCGCATGCTGATGAAGCGCTATGTAATTTAACATAAATTAAAAGTATCACTACATAGATGGTAATGTCGTTGTAGGAACTTCAGATCATTCAATATTTCTTGATTCCTGAGCTTCATTTTGTAGTGTTATCAAGATATATTTTCGAAGCTCGGTATGCGGTTGAAGATGTTGACCAACCGCTTTATTCGCAACGTTTCGGGTCGTAGGCCTTTCTTCGGGCGGCTGTAATTGTTATCACATAGGAAGTTTGCACAAACTATAACATACAATATTCATTCTATGCATACCCTAGCAGCTGCGGCAGCGGCACGGTGTTAGAGCGGGAGGGATGAACCGTCTCGGTGGTCGGCCAGCTTCAGCAGTGCTATAGGAGCGAATGAGCAGAGCGGCGTTCATTTTCAGTGACCACCGTCATCGTGCCGGATAGTCAGCATCCTCATCGCGTCCTTCATCTCTTCCCGGTTGTTCATGGGCGGTGCATTCATCTTTATTTCTAGCGCTTCTCTAATCTTTCTCTCGGCCGTATCCGGAATATTCTTCCATATCACGCTGACACTCATTCCGGGTGCGGCTTCGTTCGCATGCCTAAGTGTTCTGTGTCTCGAGAATGCATTGTTCGGGTATGAGGCCGGCGATCTGAGAGCTCGCATGTGTTCATCCAATCGCTTGTACAAGGGCCTCCCAGTCTCGCCTATGTAAAATTCCCCACACATTTGGCACGTGACCCTATAGACGGTATTCGGGACCTGGCATATTTGTGCTTCAGTGGTGCAGTATAGGCAACCTGGTCTCCCACAGCGGTCCTCGTAAGGTCGTGACGAAGTGAGAATTTCACGGAGTGTTGCTGGGGGGCGAAATAGTATTCGTATAGTATTCTCCGTATAGTATTCGTTCGGCTTCGACGTATCATGGGCCGGCTTCGTCGACCCACCTCCATTCAGCACGCGTAGTATTCGTTCGGCTTCGCCGAACGATGGGCCGGCTTCGCCGACCCACCTCCAATCACCACGCGTAGTATTCGTTCGGCTTTGCCGAACGATGGGCCCGCTTCGCCGACCCACCTCCAATCACCAAGCATAGTATCCATTCGGCTTCGCCAAACGATGGGCCGGCTCCGCCGACCCACCTCCAATCACCACGCGTAGTATTCGTTTGGCTTCGCCGAACGATGGGCCGCCTTCGTCGACCCACCTCCATTCACCACGCGTAGTATTCATTCGGCTCTGCCGAACGATGAGCCGGCTTCGCCGGCCACCCTCCGTAGTACTCGTTCGGCTTCGCCGAACGATGGCCGGCTTCGCCGACCCACCTTCATTCACCACGCGCAGTATTCATTCGGCTCCGCCGAACGATGGCCGGCTTCGCCTACCCACCTCCAATCACCGCGCATAGTCTTCGTTCGGCTTCGCCGAACGATGGGCGGGCTTCGCCGACCCAC